>JARWMC010000001.1:12281872-13481872 GCA_029959065.1 Colias behrii
ACAGACACTGTTTTACTATTTGTATATATAGATAAATAAATATTTAAGTACATAACATATTTTTATTTCTTATACCTATATCTACAGTCTGCCGTGGGCTCACGAGATGAGCCTACCACTGTATTAAAATCAACAACTATATATTTCTTATTTGTTAACTATCGATAACAAGGCTGATGATGTCTTACATCACTAAAGCGTTGAATGAACATTAATAAAATTTCAACCTTATTTCTATGCGTTGAGGTTCAAAGTTATATCTATCAAAAATTAACGCCCTCTGTTGTCGAGTAGCCGAATTTTTTCGTATTTGAAGTTTCTAAGCAAAAGGAAACAAAACATCTCACGTACCTAGGGATGTTATACTAAAATAAACCGTAAAGTTGTGGGTTAGGGTACATATTAAAATGCGGAATTTATTAATTAAGTTAATTTTCATTAAAATGAAGCTGTCCAATAAAAGGCATAGTTTACTTGTGTGAACTGTCTAGTTATCGGTTTAAATGTGTGGGTTTTGGCGACAGTGGTTTTTATACACAGAACAGTAAAAACATATAGAAGTGTGATGTGGGCGTGGCCCACGTGTCAATAATAAGTTTAGATCACCTAACTTGCTCTCAGTTGTGCGCAGAAAAATATTTGAGTCGGTTGTCAGCTGTCAAACCTTTTTTCCATATTTATTCATTAATTACGTTATGTTTTGTTACTGTTGTTTTAACATTACGTGTTGTTCGGTATTAGAGTGCAAAAATGATAGCAGACGAAATAATATCAGCAATGGAGGCATTTCATACCATCGGTAAGTCTTATTTTTATTTATTTTACATATATTTTATGTTATAACTTCGCTTGTCGTAATTTGTCAAAATTTTATACAAACATCTAGTCAAAGTGAACCTTAATCCGTAAGAAATTAGTACTATTATAGATTGAACAGCAAACAAGACTTTCTGGAATATTATTGCAATAAACAAACGAATGTCGCTTTAGTGATGCTTGTGGCGCATATCGACAGTATCGATACTTTAGAAAAGACAAACATTATAAATATTAAATTTTATTTTATTTTTCCTTAGCTTTAATTTGTCCAATTTATTTATAGATTTCCCAAAGAGGCTAATTTAAAAGAGAAATGGATAAATGCAACGTGACGAGTTAACTGGATGCCGAACAGCACTAAGCAGTCTAACAAAGGCCACCGATACAGCAAACCTACGGCAGTTCCAAGATTTAAAATAATGCATATTTTTTGTTTGTATTTTGTAAATATAGATTAATACTATACTACCGTTTTTTATTTAATAATAATAATATAAAAAGACGTACTTAGTAGTAATAAACATACTCCAAAATGTGACACATTATACTATACTCATATAATGGAAAGAAAAAAAAATACACAAAAAATATTTATTTGTGAATTATCGATAACAAGGCTGACATCCCTCAGGGCATAGCATCAGATAAATATCAAGTTAATGTCATTAATGTTGAGTGACACAAATTTCAACCTTATCTCTATGTGTTGAGGTTCAAATTTATATCTATCGAAAACTAACGCCCTCTGTTGTGGAGTAGCTGAATGTTTTCGAATTTGGAATTTCTGTGCAATGAGAAACAAAACAGCTAATATACCTAGGGATGTTATCACTACATAGTATAAAACAAAGTCGCTTTCCCTGTCCCTATGTCCCTATGTCCCTATGTCCCTTTGTACGCTTAAATCTTTGAAACTACGCAACGGATTTTGATGCGGTTTTTTTTAATAGATAGAGTTATTCAAGAGGAAGGTTTATATGCATAATAACATCCATTAAATAGTGGAGAAGTACTGTTATTTTTGAGGTTTCTAATGTGATGTCGTAAAAAATTACATTTTTTCCGCTTACATTGCAAACGCAGGCTGAACACTACGAGTTTTATCAAAATAATGTACTAAGTATTATACACATTGAAAAGGTCTACAGAAAAGTCCGCGATGGTATATGTCTATCTCTTATGGATAACCCACAATAACTTTTTTTTGTCATTTACCTACTTTTTACGACAAATAATGGCTAATTTTCGATGCGATTTTAACCAATACAGCATTAATCCTTAACCAATTAAATACCTTGAATACATTGTTCATTTCATATAGATCTATATGGCCCTTTACACCGTATGATTTAAGTGAATATTTTCGTAGATATTACAGATTTAAAAATTGCGGGACGTAGCGTTTGCGGCGGTACCGGCCGGCCGCCCGGCTATATATTTTATACCCGTGCGAAGCCGGAGCGGGCCGCTATGTTTTCAGTTTTTCTGTAGTGTATTTAGTATCAGCATTGCACCCGTGCGAAGCCGGGGCGGGTCGCTAGTACTAAAATAAACCGTAACATGGTGCGTTAGGGTACATATTGAAATGCTGAATTTATAACCTAAGTCAGTTTTTACTCAAATTAAGCTGTCCAATCAAAGGCATAGTTTACTTGTAGTGTACTGTATAACTATCGGTTTAAATGTGTGGGTTTGGCGACACTGGTATTCATACTAATTATGACATTATAGCACTTCTATATGTTTTTACTGTTCTGTGTTTTTATACTAATTATGACATTATAACACTTCTATTGCCTTGTTATTTAGATTTCTATGCTCTCACTACATATAATCCCCGCAAATTGCTAATGCGCTGGAACCTTGTCTAATTAACACCCACGTGACGTCACCCGCACGTCAGCCGGCCGGTGGTGTTACGGTACTGAGTTAACAATGTCACGAGATTACGTCATCATTACGTCATCAAAATGGCGGCCAGGCGCATTAGCAATTTGCGGGGATTATAGTATAAAACAAAGTCGCTTTCTCTGTCCCTTTGTATGCTTAAATCTTTAAAACTACGCAACGGATTTTGATGCGGTTTTTTCTATTTTTATCTGCTTATTTCTGTTATAAAGGTTTTTATAAGGGTTTTTACTTTTTAGTTATCTTTCCACGTGAATCTCATATACACGCTGAATAGGGAGGTATGTCGCTTTCTTGCAAATTGCGATCTACCTACATACCTATATCTTATCTCAGAAACGAAAAGATTATTATTTGCAATTTCAATAGAATATTATAATTTTATTTCTGCCTACGTCTCCAATAATTAAACACGGTTACATCGTTGACATGGACCTAAAAAAATTTTTGAAGTGAAACTTCTTTATCGGGGTTGGACAAAAATTTAGTGTAACATTTTTGCGTTACGCCGTACGCGTGACATTTTTGCGTTACGCCGTACTCGTGACATTTTTGCGTTACGCGCCAACTTTTTCTTATCCCTACCGCGCGTGATTCGATGTATACTTTCTCCAGCGGAGTAGGGATAGCGTATCGTTTTAACGTACGTCCTACCACTTTACTTGACCGTTTTTCTATTGCACTCGTATTTATTTCCAACGCTCTATAGTGACGTGATAAATATATACATGTTATATTAAAGGGATCAGCAAAATCAAAGGGTTTGTTTTAATTCTAATTCCAGTAAATTTCTAAAAAAAAGTAAGTAAGTAATTTTACATCTATTTTTCTAATACTTAGGTGTAACAATGGTATTTATTTTTCTAAAATATTTAAAGTTAACCTCAGTTTTTGATTGAATTTTTTAAAACACCAACACGTGGGCGAGATCATGTTATTTATTTTACAAGTTATTTAAATATTTACACCAGCCGCTGCTACAACTCGCTCGCTTCGCTCGCTCGGCTCGTGCGGTAGTTCAAAAGTTAACTAAGATGCTCGTCGCTTCGCTCCTCGCTACCTATTTGAATATTTACGCCGGCCACTGCCGCGACTCGCTCGCTTCGCTCGTGCGGTAGTTCAAAAGACCAAGGGAGACGCCAAAAAATTCGAGTTATATAGAGTTTTCAACTTATAAAGGATTTCGACTTAGGCGGATTTTGATTGGACATAAAGAGTTTGAGGTTTATTCTAATAAATTTTGAATTCACAAAATCATAATTGAACACGGTGTTGCTTGATGGGTGTTCAGAACACCCATCAAGCAAACACTTGTTTACGTGAGTCATAGATTTATTATCGTATACTCCTAAAATGTTTTCTAAGAAACAATAGTGTACTTACATTGTCGGCAAGTTCTTAAAGGCGGTAACTTATATTTGTTCGAACAATAGAGGTAATAAATTCCTAATGATCAAGTTGTAAAGGTTGTAAAATAAAATAAAACGTTGCTATGTTCGACATACAGAGGTCAAATTTAATTTAATTAAATTTTTTAAGCTTAAATAGGTAGCGAGGAGCGAAGCGACGAGCGTGTTAGATTAACGTATTTCTGTAATATTGTATACAAGCTGTACCGCGCGGTTTCACCCGCGTGGCTCCGCTCCTGTTGGTCTTAGCGTGATAATATATAGCCTATATTACTCGTGGATAATGTAGCTTTCGAATGGTGAAAGAATTTTTAAAATCAGTCCAGTAGTTTATGAGCCTATTCATTACAATCAAACAAACAAACAAACAAACAAAGTTTTCCTCTTTATAATATTACTAGTGTAGATAGTAAATTATTTTTTGAAAAATAAGGTCATAAAGAAGTTTCACTTCTTACGTGTGTACTCTAGTACAAGCACACATTTTTTTTTTTGGTCCATGATCGTTGATAAACAAAGGATTTTCTATAAAAACAAAAAATAATTCTGAAATGATACTCAGTGTAGATTATTTAATTTGTTCACACTGGTGAATTAATGGTTAACAGACTGTAAACCTTTGAAATAAATTTAGGTTTCGATTTAAGTACTGTAATAAGCCTGACTGAAAATAGCTTATGAAAAAATAAATGTGTAAGAATCATAGGTAAATAATAAGCACTCAAATTGAAAATAGATTTTAATATAAAAATTTCATATAAGTATTTTTAATTCAATAAATACGTCTCATATATTTTGATTGTTAAACACTTCATAAAAACATATCAATCACGGTTAAATCGTTTTCATATTAAAATATAATATTACATCTTATTAAAAAACGATAAAATGGACGTGTAGCTGCGAGTGATAAAATTAATCTAACATAATATAAGTGTTACGATACACAAATTAAATACACGATAATCAGTAACATAAAGGTAAGGGTAGATACAATATGGCACAGAGGAACTTTAAGCGTGGCGCAAGTGTTCATTTATCCTTAGGCTTCTTTTCTTTCTTACGCGGAGGAGGCACGGGCGCTTCGCCACTAGACGCGGCGTCTTTCTTCACCACCTTCTTGACCACCTTTTTCTTAGGTGCTTCTGTCTCCGGTTTTTCGGACACTGACGTTTCGATTTGCGAGGCAGTGGTCGGTTTCGCTTTAGGCTTGACGCCGATTTGGGAGAGTGACACGGCGCCTACCGGTGGCGTGGGGACGTCGGGTCGTTCCGGCTGGGCTTGCAGCTGCGGGGAGGCGAGGGGGGCGGTCGGCGAGGGGCACGTGACCGTGGGCGTGCGCAGCTCGCTGGCGATGATGGACTGCGCGAGCGACGCGGCGTCCTCCAGCTCGCTGTCCGGCGTGGGCAAGGGGTCGGCCACGCTGGGCGGGCTCAGCTGCAACTTGCCCGCCGGCTTACGACGCTCCTCCACTACACAACCAATTTATTCCCGCCTTTATTTCTCTCTTTCGGTTAGACTTGGCGTTAGTATGGCGGTCACATTAGAGAGCAAGCTCGGTTAGGGCCTGGAACAAGTCGAGGGAAACATAGCCACGTGTTAATACGATTGCAAGCGGATTAGTCAGATTTGAGTTCAGCGGATAGATAGCTCACGTACAAGGAAATTATTATCTTATAATAAATAGTAAATTTACAGTAAGTTAATATGCAGTAATTAAACAGCTTCTCATTTTTTATAAAAGTTTTGAATTCTATCAATAATCTCCTTGTACCTCATGATAAATGGGAAGCGAAAAATCAAAATCAAAACGAAGAAAAGTGTTATTAAGAAAGATAGAACATAGAAATTTGATTTAGCACAACGTCATCTCATTCTTGTCTTGATAAATCTTGTAATACCTTCGATTATTTTGATGTAAAAATAAGTCTTATCCCGAAATTAGAATCGTTGGATGATGACATTGACCGCACCTACATATTGCATTCACTTGGACGCTACCCAACATCTGCCAATTGTACGTAGATATTTAAAGTTATTTCAGGGACGCATGAATTTATATTTAATGACGTTTTAATGAAATCAGTGGTGCAAATATTTAAAGCTACAGATGTTTCAATGATTAAATGAAAATGTAATGGAATCGCAATGTTGCGTTGTGTCCAAGTGCCATTGTTATCATTACCTGTATCAAAGCCGCGTCTCTTGGGCTGCCTCCTCGAGAGCTGGGTGAAATACAACGAAATTTTGAAACGTATGCTCAGTAAAGTAACATAAAAACCAAAGAAAAAAACACAAAACGGCACAAAAGAAAACTTGACATCGTTCCACGGAACAATTCTATACAATATCCGTGAAACGAAAACAAAAAAATATTAGTTAAGAATATGAAAACTGCAAAATTAACTCGGTGAGATTTGAATGCAAAGCCGTTCGACAAGCCGATGACGGCACGATGTAAGCGCTTTTACTCACATTTGGCAGCAGTGACACTAGGTATTTCTTCTTGAGATGGAGTGTTGGCTAAAGGAGGACTGTCGGAAGCAGGAGCATCCGTTTTGTCGGGAGTTTTATCCTGCTGTGGTCCAGAAGGCGCGGAAATAGATTCCGGCTTCGGTGTTTCGGAAGGAGAGGCTACTGGTTTTTGGATATCAGCTTCTGGAACTGAAGGTTCTTGCACCTCGAGACTCGGAGTTTCAGTTGGAACGGGTGCAACAGGATTTATGGCTTCAATTTTCGGGACATCTGCTTCTGGTGTTGGTATGGATTCATGCACAACACTAGGAATTGATTCAGATTCTGGTGTAGGCTTTGACTCGGGAGCTTTTTCTAAACATTCCACTTTAGATGAATCGCTGGGTTCTTGCGCTGGTTTGGGTTCATGCACAACACTAGGAATTGATTCGGATCCTGGCGTAGGTTTTGCTTCGGTAGCTTCTGCTGCACATGCCACTTTAGATGCATCGCTAGTTTCTTGTGCAGGTTTGGATTCATGCACAACAGTAGGAATTGATTCGGATTCTGGTGCAGGCTTTGATTCAGGGGCGTCCACTGCACATTCCACTTTAGATGATTCGCTAGCTTCTTGTGATGGTTTGGATTCATTCACATCGCTGATTACAGTTGGAACAATATCTTCTTGGGGTACAGCAACTGGTGGTTCTAATGCCAATTCTGGAGATTTTACAGAAACGGCTTCAATTAACTGCGGCGGAGATGATTCAATGGGATTTTCTGCTACAGGCTGAGCAGCATGCACATCGACTGGTTTTTCTGAAACTGAATCGGTTTTGGGTATGTCATTCTCATGCATTTTTTCAACTTCGTGCGCGTCCTTGGTTTCAGAAGATGCGGGTTCTAGAGGTTGTGTTTCATGCAATACAGGGGACGAAACCGGAATGGCACTTGTTTGGGCTACATCTTCCTTAGGTGCTACCGATTCAAGGGTAGTTTCTCCTTTAGAAGTTTCGGACGGAACTGCAACGAGGGACTGACATATTTCAGCGGCTACCACTGTCTCATTAGGCGCCGTAGAAGTTTCAGTCTTTATGTCGGCTTCTGCAATAGAAGCATCGGGCGCTATCTGAGGAATAGTTATTGAACTAGATGTGTCACTCATTTTACCTGCGGCATTAATTGCTTCTCTCGCTGGAACTGGTATATCAGGGATGTCGGAAAGTGTTACTTCAGCTACTTTTTCTGATAACTCTTCAGCAACTTCTTTAGCGGGTTCCACTGATACTGGAGGAGAATCCTTAGGAGGTGATGGCTGCTTAGGTGGTGGGGACGGTCCTTCGTTTAATGTTTGGGATATTTTAGCCCAAATATTAGCGAAGGAGTCGGCGCCCATATAATCAATGTTGCCTGACTCCCAACCCTGGCGTCTGGCGAGCTCATCTATTGCTTCCCTTTGTAGAGGTGTGCCAGGTTGGACTCGTGCTAAATTTCCAGCTACGCCAGTCTGAAAGTATGGAAAAGAGAATTAATTTAAACTAATAACTGTATATAATCGTCACGCTGAAAAATAATACAAATGAAATTAATATTTTGTTAATAGAAGTAACTAACTACTTGATTCGTGAGCATGCAAATTAATATTGAAAGCAGGCAGTGGCATTATCTAGGAGTAGTTTCATGTATTTCATACATGGAAAATTAAGATTTCTTTATCTTTTGATGCTAGAAAACAATACTTAAAAAAAAACATTAGAAAAATTACATACCATTAAAGTTTCTACAAATTTTGAAAAATCTCACTTACTTCATCCTCCTCTTCTGATAAAAACCCATTTTCCAGAGATTCTACTGCGTTATTGTTTTCTTCAAAGCTTTCAGGTGGGGGAGAAGGTGACCTTAAAGTTATTTGATGAGTACAAATTTTTCTTCCACGTGAATCGATGGTTGCTCTGTGTCTCAAGTAAAACCCATCGTAGGGATGCCTGGGTATGACATCATCATATATTTCGTCTACGTATATTACATCACCATTTATTCCCTCATTGTATTTATGTTTACCACGTTTCATACAAGGCTTTTCATAGTCCATGTGAATACAATAAGCATGTTTGGATTTATTTTGATTAATAGGATAGGCTGGAGGCTTTTGAATTTCAACTTTATTGTAACTGTATGTATTGTATTCATTTTTAAAGTGATCATTTTGAGGCTCTTCAATACTAAAAATGTTATGGACTTTATCATTTTCTTCATAATGATGGTCATGATGCTCATGGTGGTCATTGTGATCATGATGGTCGAATGATGTTTGGTTATCAATCCATGGTGCATGATCTGAAAAATGTTCCCGACTATCGTTGTGTTCATAATAATTATGTTCATTTGTATCTGAATTATTTTGTGCGTGTGAAATGAAATTATTGTTTGAGTGCGCAACTACCGAAATGGGTTCATAAGCAACATGTGATGATATATTATCCCTAATATGTTTGTTTTGATTATGGTTGTGTTCATAGTGATTATATTGATTTGTATCTGGATTATTTTGTGTGTATGAAGTGAATTGATTATGTGAATATGCATCTGCTGAAATGTTTTCTTGAGGTAAATGTGATGGTATGCTATCCCAAATGTGTTTGTTCTGATAATGGTTGTGTTCATAGTGATTTGTATCCGGATTATTTTGTGCGTATGTAATGAATTGATTACGTGATTGATTATGTGAATACGCATCTGTTGAAACGTGTTGTTGAGGAACATGTTGTATGTCATTCCAAATTTGTTTGTTTATTATTTCTGCCCTTTCTTGGGAGTCATCCTTACTGGGCAAAATGAATCCACTGTACAAATCCCAAGGATCATAAAATTCGTTTTTGTCTAGTGGTTGTTCGCTTTGCTCTTGTTCCACGAATTGTTTATCAGGATGATGCCAAGGAAATTCAGACGTGGGATCCAGTGTAGGCTGATACGTTGATTGATCTAGTCTTTGTTCAAAATAGTCATGGGGTTGCTCACCGACAGTTTCACTATCAAAATGACCCTCTGGCGATGGTTCTTCAAAGTGGGCCTATTAATTAAAGGTACAAAACACATCGGTAGCATGCATATTCTTGAAAGAAGCTTCACGCACAAGTAGCAGTGCAAAAAGCTTAAGTCAAGCTAAGATTAGTAAATTTGCAAAAACTTACCGTTACATAAACATACAAGTAAAATTATTGAAAATTAATTATTTAAAAACTGTACATTCGACATATTGTAAATAGTTACAGTAGCAATGATTAAATATGTTTACTTGTATGTTTATAAAACGGTGATTTTTCGCCAAAATACCAACACCATCTAATACAAGCCAAATCTAAATCGTTAAACCGTGCAAAAGCAAACAAATATGTACATTGTACGTAAACAAAACGTTAGAAAATGTTAGTATTTTGGAGAAACATCTCAAATGCGCAAAGAAAAAACTCAAAGTAGTGCTTTTAGGGTATACAAGCATAAGGAGAAAGTTCAAAAAAATCTAATTGTAAAATAGGGCAGAAGTATAGGATAAGATAGAAAATAATCGAATTGTATTCTATAACTATGTTTAAACCTCACCTCTTCACAAATTTCCAATTGAGTATGCTTGGAAAACATATTGACTATTCAGTTTAACGGATCAAACGTAAATGAATCATAAAGAGATGTTATGGATCACGACCGACGGATTGCGGTAAGTGATCAAGAAATTGCGGTATTGACATCGGATTATATTACATTGTGGTAACTGATACTAAATCTGTAACTCTATCTATGTATCGTGTTATTGGAAATTGTGTCATGATATCGTATACATCATCTCGTGTAGGAAAAAAGAACGAATCTATTTTTAGCCTGCATCAATCATTCTAATGTTTCTTAGAATATCTAATTGATATCTTATTCTAATTGTTATCGAGTAGTATATCAATTTAATTTTTCTCCACACACAGTCACCGTATTGTGCGTCTTTTTAACTACCCGCAAAATGTGGAAATAAAAAATACCTTAATAAATAAACTCCTACAAATTTTGAAACCAAAAGTTATCTAGTTATTACATAGACAAAAAATCTCACTTACCATAGACACATCAAGTTGCGTGTGAACTTGGGAAGTGAACAAGTCCCACCATAGTTGCAGGAATCCTTTCAAATGCTCTGGCGCGTCTACGCTTTGAGATTCAAAGTTATAGTTTTGCAGCCAAGGCTTGGCTGGACCGATGAAGTGGATAATTTTCAAGTTTTGCCCGTAACTGGAAGTTAATTGTACCTTTTAATATTTTTGCTCAATTTACTCGATGGCGTTATATTTAAACTAGGAAAACTTAGGGTGAAGTGTATTCACAGACTTCCGGAAAAGTACCTGTCACGGAGATGTTCGTGATACATAAACATTTGATTTCTTTCCTCTTTTCTTTCTCATCAAGAAAAATTATTTAACAGGTATGGAACAAGCAATAAAAATTCATAATGCGAGCTCGAGAAAAATCACTTGCCCGTAAATTTGTTTTTATTTGTATTAATAGTTTAATGACCATATTCGAATAAATTAGAAAATTATTGCTTCACAAAATAATCCATATTAATTTCAATTGAATTTAAATAAACATTTTACTCGTAAAATAGAAAAACTGTCAACCATTTCACGAAACCATTGACGATATTAAAAAAAAATTGTGCGTGTACCATAAGTGTACACAAGTAAGAAGTGAAACTTCTTTATGACCTTATTTTTCAAAAAATAATTTACTATAGGCAACTTTACAGAAATACGTCAATCACGCGTGGTAGGGATAAAAACAAGATGGCGCGTAACGAAAAAATGTTACACAAAATTTTTTTCCAACCCCGATAAAGAAGTTTCACTTCAAAAACCAGTTGCTTATCTCCAATGGAAATCACATTTATGAGGTTAATGTGAAAAGGTGCAACCACCGTGATAGACGGACCGAGTTTTATGTAGTTCAAACAATATGCATGTGCATTTTTACACAATTCAAGTGATGAAAGAAGTTGACACAATATAAAGATGTGTCAGCTGATGCTATTTATGTGTCGGTAATGTGGAAATCGGATCAGTAGGTCTGGAGATGAAATTACCTCTGAAGTCGAAAATTGACGTATAAAGATTTTTATCGTCGTTAATCTATATTTTAGTATTTACCCAATAGGTACTTTTAAACATTGATAAATAGGCATCTTATTTTTAAATGTACGGCAAGAGACTTTGCAACAAAAGAAAAGGTAAGTACTAAGTAGCCAAGTATCGCAATAATATGGTAAACCATAATTACCTATCACTACATAGTATAAAACAAAGTCGCTTTCTCTGTCCCTATGTCCCTTTGTAAGCTTAAATCTTTAAAACTACGCAACGGATTTTGATGCATATTTTTTAATAGATAGAGTGATTCAACAGGAAGGTTTTAGTATATGATTTATTAGGTTTTAGACAAAGCGGGCGAAGCCGCGGGCGGTAAGCTAGTTTTATATAATATAGAAAAAATATAACTGTAAATGATAATCTGCAAGTACGCTAATATTCCATAAGCTAGATAGAGCAAGTTATCCCACATAATATGCCCTAGAATGTTCGGGTACTTACTGTTTCAAAGCGGGCAAGTACGAGTAGAAAGCGGCTGAGGTCACATTGTAGAGGAAAGGCAGGCGTTTGTTATTATCCGTAGACCAGCTAGAGAAAAACGAATTGAGCAGTCCTTGGTCACCTCCTGGAATGGACAATTTTATTGCTAAAACTTATTTTCTATCATATTAAACCTATTAGAGAAATATAAGACAATTTATATTGAGACAGATAAATCAATTAATATGTAATACTGTAATGCTGTAATGCACTATTGTTAAATCGAGTTAAAATACATCCCAAAACTCCATAAATCATATTAAGTACTAATAAAGTATAGTAATCTCCCCAAAATCTATGTCGATAAGTGCTAAAAATATTGAACAAAACACCAATTACATTCACAAAAAAGTCAATAATATGTTCCGTACCATCAAAGCTACCGCGCTCCTGCGCGAATGTGATCAGTCTACTGAAGGTGTCTGCGGAGGGCTGGAAGACAAACACTCCGGAGTTGAAGCAGTCTGGCCAGCCGACATCTGGGGCGGCAGACAGTTCCTCCCTTTCGAAGAGTTCATCACAGTTTTGGACCACCTGTCAAGTGATAGCAAGACCATGTAAAGATGTGTACCTGTCATACCCAGGAGACTATGAAAAAATATACAGGCGTTTTCCTATTCTAAAAAGATCGAAATTGTACAGGCAAATATACTAGGTTTCCTAATCTAAAAATGGGTCAATGATTTAACTATATGATTTATTTAATTTCTGAAATTGATAGTTCAGGAATTTAAAGGCAAACGGTTTTCAGTGTTTAATACATTTCACCATTCCGAAAATAACAAAGTAAGTACCTAAATATTTTCTTTAAAATGAAAAGAAATAATTAATTTTAGCCAAAATGTGTTAATCATTAAGATCTTAAACGGGTGCATGTCTTTCACATGGGACAGTTCTTAAAATTAGGCCGACATCTTCTTTGTAGGTGACAAATATCAAATAGTGGAGGTGGAAATTAACCACATATTTTATTACGATTGATTTAGTCTCTTTGATATTTACAATAGACTAAAAGTCCGGTCATATTTACTGCTGAAGAAAGAAAACTAATTATGTACCTACTTAAGAAAATGGGCGCCTCACAAAAACTCGTTTACGAATTCTCAATTAAAAATTTCAAGTGTTTTCGTAAATAGCGATGTTTCAAGAAAATGTAGTGTGTAATGTATGTTATGTATGTGTGCGTCATACTATATAGTCCAGTTGTAATAGCAGTTCAATACATTATTATACAGCCTACAGTCGAGCAAGTGTTTCATTTACAACCAACCATTGCATGGCGACCCTGCCAGTGCTGCCTCGCGGCAGTACTGAGCTATGGATCATTTTTGAAAAATAATATTAATAAAAATTTAAATTTAAACAAATAATTTTTATGCGTATTCGCAATGTACCAGATAGAAAATTTATCAATATAATAAAAAAATCGACGAACGTAAATATGGAAATTAAGAACATAATTTATTTGACGAAGAAAGTTTTTTAAAACAAAAAAAAACTATGGAGATTTGGAATATCATCTATTTATGAAAAATTGTGAAACAAAAATGGAGATTTGGAAGGATACAGCCGGAGCCGGGAGACCAGCCAGTGTACATAGCAGACATTTTCCCAAATTGACCAGAATCCCGAATGTCCCGAAATTCTAAGGTGACGCCGGAATACAAATTTTATTGGTGGTAAAAGTTTATATTTAATATCGTGAAAAAAAAGCTAAAAGTGAAATTTAAAGTTCAAGCAGTGTATTTTTACATTAATGTAAGGTAACGAATTATTTGTTACTAAGTACTTTGATTCTACATAACTATATCTATTTTTGTATAATAATTATCACTACAATCACTACATAGTATAATACAAAGTCGCTTTCCCTGTCCCTATGTCCCTATGTCCCTATGTCCCTTTGAACGCTTAAATCTTTGAAACTACGCAACGGATTTTGATGCGGTTTTTTTAAATAGATAGAGTGATTCAAGAGGAAGGTTTATATGTATAATAACATCCATTAAATAGTGGAGAAGTACTGTTATTTTTGAGGTTTCTAATGTGATGTCGTAAAAAATTACATTTTTTCCGCTTAAATTGCAAACGCAGGCTGAACCCTACGAGTTTTATCAAAATAATGTACTAAGTATTATACACATTGAAAAGGTCTACAGAAAAGTCCGCGATGGTATATGTCTATCTCTTATGGATAACCCACAATAACTTTTTTTTGTCATTTACTTTTTACGACAAATAATGGCTAATTTTCGATGCGATTTTAACCAATACAGCATTAATCCTTAACCAATTAAATACCTTGAATACATTGTTCATTTAATATAGATCTATATGGCCCTTTACACCGTATGATTTAAGTGAATATTTTCGAAGATATTACAGATTTAAAAATTGCGGGACGTAGCGTTTGCAGCGCTACAGTTCACAGCACGTTCACAGTTTTTCTGTAGTGTATTTAGTATCAGCATAGCACCCGTGCGAAGCCGGGGCGGGTCGCTAGTAACATAATAATGTATTGAACTGCTATTACAACTGCCCTTAAACTGAAGAACCACAGGACTATACAGGGTGTAATCGTTCAGTGTGCACAGGTGATTTTTCCGTAAGTATTACAGATAACAAAAAACTTTAAACTGATATCGAAAGTACTTTACCTAATGAGTAAAATGGCCGTAATAAATTTTTAAAAATAAAACGGAATATATCAAATAAATTATCTTTATACCCTCCCATACATTTAGTATGAGATATGAATATCCCATGTACATTTAATATGAAAGATTTTAGCTTTCTCTTTCTTTTTTTGGTTTTCTGCTTTAATTACTTTGCAAATTTGAAGGGAAGTTCATTTAGAAACTTTAAATAGAGCTCCTCATAGTATTGCACAATGAGGACGTCATTTCGAAAATCTGCTATGAATACAAAATGTATGGGAAATCAAATGTATGGGAACGTTTAATGTAATATTTTTGGATATTTCTCGTTTTATTCTTAAAAATTTATTATGGCCATTTTACTCATTAGGTTAAGTACTTTCGATATCAGTTTAAAGTTTTTTGATATCTGCAATAGTTACGGAATAATCGCTTGTGCACACTTAACGATTACACCCTGTATAGTATGACGCACACATACATAACATACATTACGTGATTACACACTACAAAAATTTTCCTTCACTTAAGATGTTGTTTTGTTCGCTGTTATGTTTAACAAAACTAAATTAAAAACATACAAAAATAACTATAGGGTCATAGTTCTAATAAAGTTCTCATTTCCCTACCTACATCCAAAATAATGTAAAGATATCGTATCAAATCTAATAATAAAACAAGCAAAATTAATTATTTTGCACGTACGAATCATCTCAAATATTCATGGCAGAGCTCGATACACGTGATACCTCCTCAAAATATTTATCGATTATACTTTTATCGTAACTTCAGTTGACATAATAACCCGCGATAAAAACTGAGTACCTTGCTCAATGGACCACCAGACGCTAATCGCTATCACCATTATTTAATATTCAACAGTACATTATTCAATCATTGTTTAATCATATTATGGCGGTTATGAAACATCAATAATTAAACGTTTAAAAAGGCGACGATGTGTAGTGTAAGGCACTTTTATTAGTAGCTAGGGAAAATAGTGGGAAAAGTATATTATGAATTTGGCACGCGTCCAAAATAGTTAGAAAAAAATATTTGGGCCGGGGCTATTCGTCGCATCTCGTGTTACTGCTGCCATCCACATCCGTTAACATTGACTTTCTTATCGTGTAAACAATTACAATGGAAATAGATTTTATGACTTTAGTACTGCTGTCGATCCCATTGCTAATGCGCGTACTTATGTTCGATAAATCAAGCAAAATCAATATTTGTTAAACATGTTCTTGCACCTTTGGTAAATACTGCAAAATAAATTAATATCATCTAAACATCGATTACGTTATCATACAAGATAAAAAATAATTAGGCTCGCCATAAACCGCAAAATATGATCAAATTTTTACTCGATGAATAAGAATGATGGCAGGTGACTCAAGGGTGAAACACATTATTAAAAAAACACTATGTTAAATGGCGATTGTTTAGAGGTAATTATTTCTATATCTCTATACTTAAATAATTTATTAGTGAGGTCTAAATATAGATAAAGTTTTGTGAATCGCTAACCACGCATAAGTTAATCTTAAGGCGTTACCCGGCTATTTCGACTATGTTCAACCTCTATAAAGTCTGGTACAACATAAAGCACAATACCGAAAAAAATATATAAGATAGGATGGTCTTTGATCTTTAATTGCTCGCGAGGAATTTTTTCCAAAGTTAATAGATTTCTAGAAAAAAAATGTGCCGTGGTCATCGATTTTTCCGCAAATACTCTATAAACTTCGTAACCTGCTGACTTAGAGCTCTGAAAATTTTATGTTTAATAAATTATCAGTTACACAACAGTCCCTGACGAGGATATTTTGTTTCACTGATTAGTATCTTTTTAAATACAAAATGCGAGGAAAAAAGAAGGTGCAGCGGGAGAGGTTTGAGATCCGTCAAGTATGTTCAAGGTTATTAGCGCATGTAAAAGCCTTAATTGCACTTTGATACTCGTCTTTAGAAATGTTGTGCATAATACACACAAACAAACTTTATAAACAATTTCAGTTTGTTATTTTAAGAATAACTCGAAACACATTTTATAATATAACTTCCATCGCTTTTAATTTTTATTACAATATTCCCACCCTTTTTTCCCTAATCCTGAAAAATCAAAGATTAAAGCAATTTTAGCAATAAATTAATTAGTATGAAATCTAGTTTTAATTTAACCAAATAACAAATCCCTCTCACACTAGCCACGTAGCCCACCGCTGGGTTAATCGCCCTACAATTTAAACCTTGGTTAATAATAAGTGGAACTAATTATGGTACACATATTGCTAAAAGTAAAAAACCTTTTTCTTCTGGATTAGTAACCTAGAATAACTTTTAAAATGGGTGATATGAGAAATCGTGTCCGAGCTCTCAACATTAAACAATATTTCTGCCTTACAATTTACATAACAACTTACCAAAATATCAGCATCGAGGAACACACATCTATCGTACTGCGTTAAGTTCCAGCAATGGATCTTTGTAAAGGTGATTCCCAGTTCTGGCCGCTGCAATAGTGCCAAATGTGTTGCATCTTGCGAGTCCAACACATCAACTGTAATGACCTCGGCAAATATTGCGCGAAGACGATCCCTGCGGGTATTTGGGAAAAACGTTTCCTGACATATTTGGTTGTAGAAAATTTTGATTATTTTAAATAATCCCAGTGATTTTATAGATATGTGTCCCAGTCATTTTAGAATTGTTACAAGTAATGAAAGTTTAAAAATTACGAATTGTAAACAGCTGGTATGGTCAAGGTCACACTCGTTGATTATAAAATGCATAACAAATAAAAACTATACTTTAAAGCTAATTGACAGTATTAATGTTGTATATCAAATATTTATCTAAAACATTACGTCTTGTTTACTATTTGGGATCAGCAACAGCTTCCCAGTGATGTAATATACTTTATGGCACCTCGAAGACGTAATACCTACTCTTGAGATATTTTTGATATACATATATCTTATGTATGATTGAATGGAATAATTTATGCTAAAATATATTTAATTTATTTCAAATACAAGGTCATAAAGTATATTATTTTATAATAATTGTAGATAATAAATTAATTTTCATATCTTCCGATAAATAAGTATAGCCTATGTATAATAATAGATCAAACACATCTGTGTCCTTTCGGATAAATCTTGCATTGAGAAAAAAACATTAGAAATTTTTATAGTACATATGTACCTAATTAATTTTTCCTCAATATTTTGCTTCAGATCCTCTTAAAATATATTGAAAGCAAGTTTGATTTTATCTAAATATTCAAAAACGCTCCATTACATGTATCCTTAACGAAATCAATACATCATTCGATACGGTCAAATGATCCGCTTGTATAAATAGAAAAACACACACATCGCAGGGAGTATATATCTATCTACTAATTAATTTTGTATGTTACTAATTACTATATTTATATTTTATATGTACCTCATAGCATCAGTCACGGACGGTGTGATGAGAATCACGGCCGGATAAGTGGAGCCGACGCGTCGCAAAGAATGCGCCAGAACCAAGGCTCCCAGACCATAGGAGTCGTTTGTGGCCAGTGTTACCCATGCTCGGTCTGAAACAAATCCTCAATAAGTTCCCACTCGTAAAACTTAACGCTCTTTTATAGGGCAATAATCCTATTTTTAGTCTCCTTCAGTGTATTATCCTTCGAATTATGCAGGAATAATCCAATAAACTATACAAGCTGCGTAGGAATACGTACAAGGGAAGAATTTATTGAGTTAGTCTGCTCGACCTAAACGGGTTTAAGGATAAATGGAACAAAATGGGAATATTGAATTACAATTTACGATATCTTCAGACCTGACTGTGGTATAATATTTTCACATTATTATTTCATAGACGAATGACGAAAACCACTCAAGTATCATATGCATTCGAGATGCAAATGTTATACTAAAAGTACCAAATGCCATTAGTCACGGCAAATAAACATCATTATTATATCCGAACACGCATGTATAAGCTAATTCTAACTGCCAACGACGTAAATATCGAAAATATAGTATCACTGCCTGGAATAAACATAAATCTGGATTTTAATGTAGCGCCTGTTGTTGGTTCCTCATTAGATGGTGGTAACAGTAGTGCAAAAGTTATTTTAAATTTTGTAAGATTAACGATCGTTTCTATAATATATTTGCGAGAAATATCAACCCGAGACTTACTGAAAAAGATTATGTCAAAGACCAGCTGTTATGTGTGGGTGTGTAAAAATGATAAGCATCCAATTCACCGAAGCGTCTCTAGTGAAAAATAAAGAACTATGCACATTGCATATCTTCTGAGTTATTCACGTGAATGTCTCGGTGCGGTGTGCGTGGGCCTTTACATGGCTGCTCCTTGTAGACAAGAGAACATTCTGTCCGCGTTCTATTCCAAAATAGCGCGACAGAAATAAAATCCAAAATAAAAATACTGGATGGCGTCAGTTATTCCGTGGCCATGTTATGCGCATTCGTGTGCATCATACAAGATACATAATAGGCAATTAACGTCATTGTACGTAATCTCGAATTTCCTTCCGCTCATGATAAAAGTTTCAGTACTTAAAAACTTTCTATGTTGAATTTGTAGATACTTCTAAATCAACCAGTATCCCCTTCCGCCGGACCGTGACAGAGTTTAGACGTGTATTCCGTAAAAATCATTTAATTTTATTTGTTATATTCAAAATTTAAATATCAATAATAACTTGAAGTGTACTAGGCGAGCAGAAGTGCAAAGGAGTCAGTGATTCATTGCTTAGAAAAGGATAGCAACGACTGTAACAAACGTATACTTCATAGTTGCGCGCACGCATGACGTCGTAACCAGTGTTGCCTACGCACTGTTTTAAATCTCCCATTAGTAATCTTTGGTAGTTTTTGGTATAAATCGGTGAAATTTTTTAAATAATATAAAAAATATTTTTTTATTTATTTAAACATCAATCACAATCTATACCTAAAAATGTCATGTTCAAGAACGCCACCTAGAAATATTTCATTGAAGTCTGCGCCACAGCACCACGGTTCTGACCCATCGCTCAATACTACAGGAAAGAAGGAAAGCGGAGATTTTAATATAACTAAACGATTTAAGCGCAAATGTGACGAGATTTCGGACGATACTCGGAGTACAATGGTGGATTTGAGAAACATGTTGGATGATTTGAAGACACAGCAAGAATTAAAGTATGAATCCATTAAAACATTTATGGATAACATTTCAAAACAAAACCAGGAGATAAAAGCTTCTATCCAGCTTATGTCAGACAAATACGACGAGGTGTTGGAGGATGTAAAAAAAATTCAACTGGAAAATAAACAGTACAAAATTCGTATAAATAATCTTGAAGCGAAGCTAGAACAGTGGGAGATTAACTCCAGGTCTTCATGCGTGGAATTGAAAAATATTCCCGTAGCTGACAACGAGAACAAAAATACCTTGATTGAGATTACCAAAAAGATCTGCTCCTCTGTAAAAGTGGATGTTCAGGAATCTGAAATCCGTGATGTTTTCCGCATGAAACTTAAAAATAGGCCAAACGGGCCGATCGTGGTGGATTTCAACTCGACTCTCAAAAAGGATGGCTTTATCAAATCAGTGAGGAAATACAATAAAGAAAGAGACCCTGATCAGCGACTAAGTACCGCTACGTTAAATCTGAAAGGACCTGTTAAACCAATTTTTGTTGCCGATTTTCTAACACCTAAAGCGAGAAAGCTATTCTTCTTAGCTAAAGAATTCATGAAGGCTGAAAATTATGAGAGCTGTTGGACCTCCTATGGCAGAGTATATTTGCGTCAAAAAGCCAGTGAACCCCGTATACGCATTGATAATGAATCCGATATAGATGCTCTGAAACGTCGCATATGACTAGGTATTATAAAAACTTCAAATTGTATTTATGTACGTTTTAATACTTTTTATTGTGCTCTTAATTTTCTACTAGTGATAGTATTCTTTTTCTCCAAAATCATATTTTGTAAGTATTTTCATATTGTTAACTCTGCACCCTACACACTTTACAATTATATAACACACCAGTATATCCTACAATTTACACTACATGTTACACCACTTTTCGTTCATAATCGCAACATAACTTTAAAGCCGTTATATTATAGCATAGACTCTCAGTTACACGAAAAAGGCATAATCTACCGGACTAAGTGGTATTTTAAACCAAATTCAATGACATAGTACAATTAGAAAACGAAATAGATTATTTTAAAGTAGCTGATTCATTTTCGTGCGATGTGGAAGCGTGTCAATCATTTATACCTAATTCCGAATGTTTAAAATTATTTGTTCAAAACATTAGAAGCATTAAATGTAACTTATGTGGCCTTATACCTCTCATTGTGAGGTCTAATGTATCCTGGGATTGTATCATATTAACGGAATGCTGGCTTCTTTCTTCACAAAATATACCTCAATTGGAGGGTTACAAAGCTTTTGCAACCGAAAATAACTTGACCCAAAATGAAGGCGTTGTGGTTTACTGTAAAAATAATCTAATTATATCAGTAGAAGAAAGAATCATCCAGGATGCGAACTGCTTAGTCATCAAAATTAATTCTGATACCGTTGTTTTGGCTATTTATCGCCCACCGGGTTATAAAAACGTTAATAACTTTATTCATTCATTGGATACATTGCTACAAGAATATTCTTTAACTACAAATGTATTTATAGTTGGTGACATCAATATTGATATTGCGAAAGAAAGCAGTGATACTAACAAAGATCATTATTTGGATATGTTAGCTTTTCATGGTATTCTCCCAACACATACATTACCTACTCATAATAAAACATGTCTAGATCATGCGTTAGCTAAATCGAAGAAGCTTACTCGATGTCTTGTGATTCACACGACTTTAACCGATCATGACAGTGTCGGGTTATATATTGCATTAAAGTATCAACTTAGGACATCGAAAACAGTTAAACGATTTGATTATGCTGCATTTGATAGTGACATTAAGACCAAGGATTTTGAATTTATAGCCAGCATAGATGATGCTAATGTTGCTACTGATGTTTTTACCAATATACTTCGTGATTTAATTATGCGACACACTAAAATTATAACTGTTTCTAGTCGAAAAAAAATATTAAAGCCTTGGATTACCCCCGGTATTCTAAAATGTTTGAGAAATCGTGACAAACTTCATAAGAAATTAAAAAAAGATCCGACAACGTAGTACTGAAAACTACCTACAAAAGATATCGAAATTTTTGCTCAACATTATTAAAAAAACTTAAAAGAGACTATGATACATTACAAATTCAAAATTCTAAAAATAACAACAAAAAGTTATGGAAAACTATAAAAGAACTTACCTTTTCATCAAAACAAAAGGATCCATCTCACGAACTATCAAATTATCAGAATCCCTTGAAATCTGTTAATGAGGTGAATTGCTTTTTTGCAGACATAGGCAAAAATCTAGCCGACAAAATTCAAATTAGCCCCTTATACAATACATTTAACACCCGTAATATTAATCCACAGTCATTTGTTTTATTACCCACAGATTTTAAAGAAGTAGAAGGACTTATTAATAATCTCAGGACTGATAGTGCCGTAGGCTTGGATATGATTCCAAGCCATGTGCTCAAAACTTATAAAGATATACTAACGCCTACAATAACACATATCTGCAACATTTCTCTTGCTACGGGAGTTTTCCCTACAGCATTTAAAAAATCCCGAATACAGCCTATTTATAAAAGTGGTGACAGAAACTGTGTCAACAACTATAGACCAATCTCTATTTTGCCCTCACTTTCAAAAATTCTGGAAAGATTGATTAACACAAGATTAGTTAAGTATTTAGAAAGTAATAATTTTTTATCAGCTTCACAATTTGGCTTCAGATCAAATAAATCTACATCGGATGCGGTACATAAAGTCACAAATTTTATTGTAAACAAATTAGATAACAAAAAGAAAGTAATTGCAATATTTTTAGATTTGGCAAAAGCCTTTGACACAGTTTCTGTCCCAATACTGTTAAAAAAATTGGAGGATCTTGGAATAAGAGGGGTTCAGCTTAATCTATTTAAAGATTTTCTAACTAATCGTACACAATTGGTACGGATAGATAATTATACGAGTGAAGAGGCTGCGATTTGTCACGGTGTGCCACAGGGAAGTATATTAGGCCCAACCCTGTTCTTAGCCTATATAAACGATTTGTGCGAGTTAGCTCTGACACAAGGTGAAATAGTAACCTTTGCTGATGACACAGTCCTACTTTTCTGTGGTAACACTTGGCAGGAGGCAGTATCTCACGCTCAGAATGGTTATAACACTGTTTGTAAATGGCTATATAGCCATATACTCACACTAAACACAGATAAGACCAAGTGGATGGCCTTTCATTTGCGAAACAGAAATTTAGGTGCGCAGTCTTTTCTGATAAAATCGCATTCTTGTCTCGATTTTAATAGTTCCACCTGTTCTTGTCCAACAGTTCAATTTACTAAATCTATAAAGTATCTCGGTGTTGTGTTGGATGACAAGTTAAACTTTCAAGAACACATTGAATTGTTGTCTGGTAGGGTACGCAAACTCATTTA
Organism: Colias behrii; assembly: GCA_029959065.1. NCBI lineage: Eukaryota > Metazoa > Arthropoda > Insecta > Lepidoptera > Pieridae > Colias > Colias behrii. Next base: position 12,305,402 of record JARWMC010000001.1, read on the forward strand.
TATATTTAAGTGTCTGAGGGGTGTTGCGGATAAAAATGTTATAAAATCGGTGTATTTTGCGCTCTGCCAATCCCTCCTATCATATTGTATAACTTCTTGGGGAGGAGCACCAAAAACATTTATATTAAAATTAGAAAGAGCCCAGAGAGCTATTCTTAAGGTTGGATCTCACCTACCGTTTTATCATCCAACTACCGCCCTCTACGAAAAATGTGATGTTTTAACAGTTCGTCAACTCTTTGTTCTTCACACAATTCTTAAACAGCACAATTTGCTTGTATATGATTCTCATAAATTTAAAAATATGCGTCGACTAGACAGAATATGTGATCAATTTACCCCTAACACTTCATTCACGCGTCGTTTCTTTTGTTTTCAAGGCAGTCACTTATATAATAAGTTAAACGGTAAATTATGTATTTATCCAATGACGGCAAGTGCTTGTAAATTAATTACCTCAAAATGGCTCAGAAGTCTGGATTATGATTGTACTGAGAACTTAATACGTTGCGCAAATCTATAGCTTTAAGTAATTTTGTAGCAAATTTTATATACAAACTAACAAACAGATTCTACACATAAACGCACACACAAACACACGCACACACACAAACACACACACACACACACACACACGCACACACAGCCATACACACACACAACCACATCCCTACTCTTATATTCTACACATAGGGTTATATATTGTTAAATTCGTTATTTTAATTTTTTTTTTCCCTTTTGTTTATTTTTCTCATACATAATTAAATTCTCTAAATTAAGCGGTTCGACTTGGGGAGTGCCTGGCGATCTGCACTACAGGCTACGGCCTATCGCAGACACCAGTCCTCTTGATCTATGTTTACGTGCAAATTTTTGTTAATATAGTTATAAGGTTTTTGAGGAGAATAAATGATTTATTATTATTATTATTATATAAATTTTAACATTTCTTTCATTAATTCTGCTTCTGTTTAAAAAATTTATAGCTATATGAAATATTTTAGCTATTTTATTTGGCTTTTACTGTTTTTAGGGTTCCGTACCTCAAAAGGAAAAAACGGAACCCTTATAGGATCACTTTGTTGTCCGTCCGTCCGTCTGTCAAGACCCTTTTTCTCAGGAACGCGTGGAGGTATGAAGCTGAAATTTATATCAATTACTCAGGTCTACTGTCCCTTGAAGCTGTGAAAAAATCAAACTTCTAAGCCAACGCAATCAAAAGATACAGCCGTTTATGCCGCAAATTTTCGACACTTGCAAGGGAATCAAAACCTACAGGGTGCTTCCCGTGAACTCAGAATCTTGAAATTTGGTACGAAGCAACGTCTTATAGCGTAGATAAAGGAAAAATTACGAAAACCATAAATTTTTAGTTACATCACATAATATTTTTTTTTTTAATAATTTTAAACTTACTACCCATTTCCTCATAAACGCGTAGAGGTATTAAATTGAAATTCATACCAAATACTTAGGTCTATAATACCTTTAAGCTGTAACAAAATCAAACTTCTATGTCAACGCAATCAAAAGAAACAGCAATTTAAGCTGCATATTTTGAAACTCGCAAGTACTCGCAAGGGAATCAAAACCTAAAGGGTACTTCCAGTCGACCTAGAATCTTGAAATTTGGCATGAAGCAACGTTTTATAGCACACATAAAGGAAAAATTCCGAAAACCTTAAATTTTACGGAACCCTCGGTGCGCGAGTCCGACTCGCACTTGGCCGGTTTTTTTTTCTTCGCAATCTTTTCTTAATGCATTAGAATTTAGATCGTCCATATCTAACCAGATTTGTATTTAATTCAAAACAATCGGAGATAAAATCTTTGATAATATTAACATTTAAATCGTAGATCTTAAAAGATTATCTAGTGATAACAAAATTAAATTCGTGAGACTTCCCAAACAAAATAGGTTCTGTGAACAGAATGCCATTTATAAAAGTGTGAACTTGAACTCATAAACACGACATCGGTCAATAATTTGAAACACCATTTCTCTTCTTGGAAAATATTTCATCGCCGTACAGAATAATCAATATTATGTTATTTGTGTATGTTTTCTGGAATGGACTGCATATTTTTATCATACTGATTCAAGGATATAGCAACATTATAGCATTCATAAAATATTTATACCAGGATGTTGTTTCAATTACAGCAGCGATGTCTGGTGATCTTTAAATAGATGTAGGTATGGTATAACGAAACCCCAATAAGGCACTTAAGAGTAAAGACGAAGGATCAGATGCACATGGGAGCAATGTCCCTGTGGTTTCTATTTAGGTGCGGCTGCCGGCCGGTCCGACAGGACTTAAACAAGCAAAACGCCGAACTCAATAAATTAATATTAACATCATACAGTTGCTATTCACTCTATAGGTCCTAGATATACCTACTTATATATTTAAACTCTAGCAATATCATATTCTAATTAGAAGAATAAACCGATCTCTAATAATACGCAGTCTTATTAGACAATCATTGGTACCCAACATCTTCAGTTCTTTTAGATTTGCATTTCAATTTTTACAAAGTAGCTAAATTGATTTTAATTTGCAAAATAACATTAAATTTGGGATCCTACAAAATACATATATTATGTACAACTGACTTATATATTTATCAAAATTCAATATTGAACCCGAGTCTTATTAAATCAATCTGGGGTCAATATTCTGAATAGCATAGCAAATTCGACATTGAACATTAGTGGAACAGAGAAAAGCGTGGTCAAGATCATTGAAATTAAATGATTGATAAGAAAATTAGAGTTGTATATTTATACATATTATAGGCATTTACAAGTTGATAGCAATAGTGTTTACAATCGTGAAGAATAATCTGATAACACATACGCTACACAACACAATATACGCTCGGGAGTGCGCGACTTCAGAAATTCATAATTTTTAGTACTTACGCTTATAGATATGGGATTCAGATAACTATATTATTTCTACAAAACAAGTACGTAGCTGTTGTTTATTTTGTTAAACAACACATCGCATAGAATATGTATGAAATAAAATCAAGAATCATGTTAGACATAGGTCCATCATATCAGAAAATAGATTATTTTAAATTTACTCTATCAAAATACTTAATCATTAGACATATTTATTACAACAGAAGCATATTCACAATACAGTGTTCTGGCAATTTAATACAAAGTGACTGTGATACGTGTTGAGTGAAGAGTCTAATAGAGATCATTTTATAAACTAAATAAAACCCAAGGTTGAGATGGTCGATGATTAATGACATACATTTTTAAAGTAAACAATTTTGGCATTTAATTATGATTTAAAATTTTTGATTTCAATCTACTATTTAGTTGTTATATAGCACAATTTATAGAATTTATTTGTACCTACCTACATCGTAAATTTTAAGAATCATTTAAAAATAGCCCACTAAAAATACGATTGTTAGGAACCCCAAGAGTAATTTTGCCGGGTATAACAATTGCATAACAAAGAAGATAGACTTGACCTTTAGAAGATACCCAGAATAACAAGTTAAATTCATTTATATTCATATAGATCTAACTATCGAATTCCGTATATTTATATAAAAAAAAACGATTCCTATTTTAAATACCTCGAATAACGTCTTGAAAAAAAAAGCAAGCAAGCAAGTAAGTAAGCATTTCAATAAAATAAATCAGATTCTAATTTGAATAACATTTTATTATAGAGTTAATAATTACAATTTATTTTTGTCTACCCTTGTATTCATGAGTTTTTTACAATCAAATATTAATTGGATGAAAGTATTAACAATTCAAATAATTCGATGCCGAATCCAGATTATAGAAGCAATACTATTAATTAATATTCGTTATTTGATTATGCAAATAAAAAAAACATTTCACTGCAAACTTACTTGACATTTTGTGGCCGGGTGTAGTCTCGTATGTGACAGTTCTAGTCACCTCTGGATAATAACGAACTACACGCGCTCTTCGCGCAGCAAATGCAAGCAATGTGCTCAACTAACCAACCGGCAACCGCGACCTCTCCAAGTCCCTGTGATACCGCACGCGTACTCGTACACAGTGCACACACATACATAATACGTATATAAGTTTTAACATTCGTTTTATAACAAATCAATACATAAAAATATTTAATTGAAAAGCTTATCAGAAGCAATATAATTTGAGAAGCAGAAGCGAAAATAAAATATACGTAATATATTTTCATAGTATTTTTTACACAAGCAATTTTGTTTAGTGTATGGCAGCATCGTTACCAGCTGTTCATTGCGATCGATAGATGTCGGTGGGTGTCGCTTTATTTTCGATGTAGCATAACGATATCCGTAGTAAAATAAGTCGCTGTCTTATGGGTAGGTCTTCGTTCTTCAAGCTTAAATTAAAATACGTAATGATAAAAATATAAATTAATAGCAGTTACAATGACTGTTAATAACATGTGTTATTTACCAGAAAATACAGTTTGTCGTTAAAGTCATTTTTATTTTGGTATTTCGAAAATTATCAATATTTAATCCAAAATGTCATAGTCCGAAAACAGTGTTGTGTTTGTTTGCGGTGTTTCGGTGGTAACGATGGCTAACTCCCCGACAAGTATTGAGACGCAAATAGACAGTTTCTTAGAACAATTCAAAAGAAGTGCTTCCAAAGCCATGGAAGAACGTATGGAATGGCCTGATGGTCCATCGCCTGGCGCAGTCGTCAAATCACGCAGTAGCTGTTTTGCTTTAGATTCTGCTTCTGGTGAGTTAAAATTATAGCCATCCTTGCATGTGTTAAACGTAGATACAAAAACTTTAGCAGAAATAAAAATAAATGTAATCTTAAAAAACTGTAAGCAACACATAATGCATTAGGTGTCTAACTGACGTAATAATATTTTCTACCGGTAATCTACAAGCGATTAATTGTAAAGTACATAATTTTATTACGAACTTACTTACTTTCAAAAGTATCGTCAATAACATTTCCTGCTATTTTATAAGATGTTGCAAACAATTAAACGAATAAAGAAATACGAAAAACAAAATATGTACCTTAAATTTGATGTAGGTACCGTTTCTACCGTTTGCACTAGGTTTGCACTGTGTGGCTTGAACGTAAATAGTAAATAGTAAATACGCGCCAAAAAGTAGGTAATTGAATTTGACAGATTCTCACTTGATGATATTGACATATTATTCTATAAAAAATATTTATATTAACATCCGTATCCGAATTCAAAAAGATTTTATTATTTTCTTTAATATTGACTCGGATTTGAGATACATTTTTTCGAATCTATGTGGTTCCAAGGCATTTTTTAAAAACGTACTTAGGTACCTAGTTTTGTATATACTTAGTACTTACTCTTAGGTATTACACATAGGTATTACATATTAATTGCGAATATATTTACCTAGTTGGTAAATCTGTTCTGATGGAAGTTGAATGTTCGCTTTGGTTCCACGTCGGTGCGGACCCCTCATACGGCGCAATTACTTACTTATAGGTATTTAAAAAAAAAACGAAATAAAAATCGTCTACACTCTACAAAATACACCTACCTCGTACTCGCACTTAGGCACCTAAATATTATCAACTTTATGAAATGCGGACGGGATATCCTGTCATAATTTTTGTTTATTTAGTTTAAGCTTAGTTTAAGTTTTAAATATTTGCTACTTCATGCAAAAAAAGAATTACTCGTCTTTTTTACCTGTTTATAGGCGATAGAACACTGAACATTATACCTAGTTTACATTTGTACATACAGCTAATATTCCTACCTAAAAAAAAATAATGGTTTTTAAGTTTTTTTTTTTTTCATTAATTTTATTATGGCCTTGGTCAGGCCGATTTCTTTTATCTGTTAAATTTATAGTAATATTTAATACAATTAAGTTAATAGGTATGTATTTCATTTTATCCGCTTTATTTTGATGTCAGTATAAATTTGTACGATTTTTTTTAAATATGTACCTATTGTTATCATGCAACTTTATGATTGAAACGTTCATTAAATCGGTTTTTGCATAATGCATGAATTAATTCACTATTTGTATTACATCTAATTCAGTAAGTAATCAAAATTATATTTCATTGCTCGCAAGCCAAATTTAAATTGCCGCACGTGCAGTTCGTAGGACGGCGTCGAATGTCGATACGGAAATGTGATGCTTAGCTCCGCCTAGCGGCCGCGCACTGTACTAATGACGTGTTCTACGGCGTCCTCCGATTTTATTCACGGAAAGTGTATCGCCATATTGCTTCCGTGAATTCAGTGAAATATTTGTACATTTCTCTCCAATTATGACTGTAATATCAAAATGAAGTGATAAAAAACAATCCACAGTCGATTGTTAATAAGTGGGATACGGTTTTACGTTTCTCACGCGTTGATTTGAAGTGAAATAGGTAAGTTTTGTTCTTCCTTTGCTATGACTATATGGCCCAATATTCCACGGGAGTTCGATCCGCTATGCGATAATGAAACTTAAAAAACGCGATTAAGGTTAATAATTGCACGGTTTTTGTTATGTTTATTTACATGAATTTGAAAAGTTATCGCGGTTTTCTTGAAAGAATCTTGGGTTTATTAAAACATGGAGCCTCGAAGCGGTCGGGGCGGGTTAAGCCGTGTCGCTCGATGGCCATTGTGCATACACGTATGTAAGTAGATACATGTGAAATGACATGAACGTTGGTTGTAGAGTAGCGTCCGCGTCGGCGTTACGATGTCTTTTGAGAAGATGGAAGTTGTAAATCCGGCTGAAAAAGAAGCGAGTGAAGTCCTGCATTCTCTTTTATCTGTGGAACGTCGGAGTGTGGACAGCAAAGAGGCCATAATTGTATCTATACCGTCGGACCAGAACGGGGGAGGCGAATACGGCGAGAGCGCCCAATGGCACACACCAGTCATGGGACAGCATTCTGTGTTTGAGCTTGGTGGCTCACAGAATATGCAACAGCATAATTACAATGGTCACCAGGAACAGGTACCTATGGCATTGAAACAAATAAATTATTAATTATTATTGACTGCTATTTATTGATACAAAATAACTTAATTTCGGCTTGATGTGAAGAACGCATTGATTTACTTTAATACATACAATATTATATTGTAAACAAATATCAGTATGTTGTTTATGTTATAGGTTTTATGGCAAGGGCATACAATACAAGTTGAGAATGGCGATGCCAATATGCAAGGGATGCAAACTCAGTACAGCTTGGAATTTGAAACAAATGTCGAAGGCCAAGAAATGGATGTCGACACAAAACCCAAAATGGAAAAGAAAGCTATTGTAAAGAGAAAGAAAAAAGTAGCAGAGTCGGACAGTGATGAAGAAGTTCTGGGCAACACATTGGAAGACAATCCTGAACAGGTAAATTTTATTTATTAATATATTAACAGATTTTTCTAATAATACTTGCGAAGACAATTTCAATTTAAGAAATATACAAGGTGTCCCACTATCGGTATACTAAGCGCGAAGGGACTTGTAGTTTTGCATACACTGATCACGTAAAAAAATACTTATACAAAAAAAAATTATGTCAAAAATGTTTTTGCTAAATTTTATGCATCTGGAATTTTATAAGTATTTTTTACGTACTACAGCGTATGCAAAACTATAACCTCCTTTGAGCTTAGTATACCAACGGTGGGACACCCTGTATAAATGTACCAGGCATTACCAAACTTCATGATATTGAATTCTTCGCAAATGCTTTACAATACTATAAGAGTACCTAGCTATAGATTTCTGGAATGACAATTATGTCTAAGATTCTAGATATCAATCTAAATCTATCTAGTGTCTACCAAAAGGCAGTTGATATAGAGTAAAATACTTTTGAATTGCCATTTGATAATGTTATTTATGTTTATTGAATTACTTACTCTCTTACAAACACTTATTATTAAGAGTTTTAACAGCATCAAGTGTGTTGTAATCTACTTTAGTGGCTTCTTTGTCAAGATCAAATACATTTGTATAGATTTGTTGTGTAAAACTTGTGTTGTTGTTTATGAGATGCTAGTTCAACCACAGAATTAGATTTTTTAATCCACAGAACTGTTATGCAAGTTTTCTGTTAATGATGAACATAAATTTTGTAAGAATGATATCTATATAGTACTTATTTTAAATTTCAGGTAAAAGAGAGGCTAAGAAGAGGCTGTGATTGTAAGGATAATTGCTACCGAGGTTTGAATCCTGAAGCAGTCTACCGTCACCGTTTAAATATTGCTGAATTAACCAAGAGTGAACATGACATGTACTTGATGGGAATCACTATGGCCAGCTTGGCAAATCCAGCAGAAACCTCACGCCATAAAGTAAGAAGGAGATTAAGGGCATGCTATGTCTATCAGGGGAGGAAAGTTTGTTTAGAAGCTTTCTTGTACTTGGAAAATGTTACTCATTACCAGTTGAAACGCATCCGACAGCATGTTATGACACATGGCGTCGCCCCTCGCATACACGGTAATGTTGGCAAGAAACCCTACAATACATTCACATTGGATATTTATAAACATGCAACTAACTTCCTAAAAGAATATCTAAAACAACATGCCAGTTCACCCAAAGATGTACAACCATCAGGTGAGAGTGGCAAGAAAGGTAGTAAGACTGTTATAATACAAGGTGACTCCAGAAAGCATTTGTTTGAAGCATATAAGGAATATGGAGAAATATTAGAACCTGGAGTGAAGCTCATGGGCTATTCAACATTTAGAGCATTCATGAAAGACCAGTTCCCACATGTTAAGTTTGCAACTAAAAAGCAGGAATTATCCAAGGATGTGGTACCTTTCCGTAGTGGTAAATGTATGTCATATGACAAAAATAAGGATCCTGTGAGAATACAACAGGAGAAAGAGAAGGCCGAGGCCAAGAAGGCAGCTATTGAACAGAAGAAGAAAGAAGAACACGAAAGGGAACAACACCAAGCGCAACAACAGGCCCAGCAACAGCAACAACAACAACAGGTGCAACAACAGCAACAACAACAGCAACAAGTGCAGCAGGTGCAAGTACAACACCAACAGATGCAGAACCAGCCGCATGTGGTTATACACCAGCAACAGCCGCAACAACAGCAGACGATGCAACAGCAGATGTTGGTGCCCCAAGTGAGCCAGCACCAGCAAGTGCTCACGCAGCAAGTTGGTGGGGTACAGCAAGTTGCCCAGCAACATTGTGTGCAACCTCTCGGTGTGTCGGAAGACAACGGGCAGCCAGTGGAAATGGCCCAACAAGTGATACCTCTGGCTGTAGTACAACAACCTCAACAAGCGTACATAGTGACTCCAGTGTCCCATTTCCAAACGCGAGTACAAGGCGCATGGTACAGACATTGACAAAACCCTTTACTATGTATGGAGTCAACTAACGGGGAACACAAAAGCACATACTTATAACAAACGAAAACTAACGTGCTTGCTTTGTTCCAAATACGTTTACTTACTCGTAACTTTGGCAATAAGTTAGCAAAGATATTTAGACACCTTTTCAGTATTGATTGAAAACGGATTATACAATAATATATAAGGATAATATTAATCATATTTACACTATCATATTAGCAGTAGCTATGAATGTAGTTTATTTTATTATGATTTTGTGTGATTGTGAAGAGTGGGCAGGTGAGGTCTGTAAATTATTTTATGATACATTTTATTAATTTTTATTGTATTAGCACATATTATAATAATGCAGCTAGATGAAAGGGGTTCATGTAAAGTCTACATGAACCCCTTTCATTATAATTTAAACAGTATAATTTGCGTAAATTTTATTCTTCATGTATGTTGTCTAGACATTTAAAATACTGGTATATTTTTGTTGGTGTTGGTTTAAAAATGAAAACACGCATTTTAAAGAAATAGTATATGGACACCTTTTTATAATAATTATGGAATCACTCGTAATTAAGACTGAAGTTATAAATTATGATGAAAATACTGATTTTTTTTTTTAATATTTTAAAGTAATAATTTATAGAAAGTACAGCAGTGTGCAATTTCATGATAAGAATATATTACTTGCCCATTCTTCTCAATTTTCAATATGCAGTGCTCATTGCGTTTTTAAGTCTTTTGTGGACTAATATATTGTATCTAATCAAGTTTTAATTGAATATTGTTTTATAATTACGTCGCTCATCACAACACGTTAAGTTCAGTTACAAATGAAAGCAGTGCCTTCATAGAACTCGAAAGTAATTCATAGATATGGTTCGACTTATAGTTTAAAGTGTCTAGGGTTATTACAACTAGTGATGTGGTGGTTTTGAAACTATTCTTTGCCATAACAAATATTTAAATACATATCACGTAAAAAATTACAAAGGTTTGCATCTATTCAGGAAAAATAAACCTTAAAACTTTTGTATAATTTCTCACTTATACAACACTATTGCCAATTACATAAATACCACCAGAAATTAAAAAAATTGGTGGATATGAAACACTTAAGTACAAAATATTGCAGTTTCTTGTTTCATCTCTATAAGTTAATTCACAAGGACTGATTAATTTGTAACCGCTTATTGTAACATATATAAAAATTAAAAATTTCGTCGGAAAGTTTTATTTCATTAATGATGATGTATATTTTGTGTAAAAAAAAAATCATAAATACAGTAGCACTGAACTTGTTATAATAAAAATAAAATTAATTTTATGCTTTGATAAAATATAGATTGATTCATCGAAAGTTTCTTATGACTGCTTTAGTATATTATTATGAAAAAGAATTCATTAGCACTTTTCCCTTAATATTTTATGTCTGAAAAGGTTTTATTATTATAGCATATATTCCTTTTTTTTATATTAAAACAAGTTCAGATACTGTCAATGTACCTATATTTTTTAAATAATGAATCCAATTGAAATGAAAAACAATTTTATTTGTAATCTCTCGTATTTCGATCTAAGGTAATTTGTAACTAAGTATAAGGATATAACCGTTCAGTAATAACTTGTAGAAAGTACAGAAATGTGCCTAGAAAATATGCTTATTCGTATATTTTTATAGTGCGGAGATTTGTAAGATTCGGAGCCGTCGTTATTGTATACCTACGTTTTGTTTTTTAGACAATAACTAATGTGCTGCCAGATTGGAAGTATATGGGTACAGTGAAATGTTTTACCTACTAAACATACATTACTATATATGTTTAGTAGGTAAAACATTTTACTGTATTGCAATTTTTATAATACAAAGATTGTAATCGTGGGTCATAATGTGGTCTGAACCCAAAGTCAGTTAAACAAGCAATTAACGCGACGTGCTTCGAATCGTAGTATACACCTAGAATATTCGGCGTAATGTTCCAAATTTTTTAAACGTAGGAAGACATGATGTGATAGAAAATAAACTTTTTTACGCTACTACAATTTCTTTCATTTGAGCTTTTACGGTGGCGATCGGATTAAATTGACGTTTATTGAATCAATCACAACGTCGTGAAACGAAATAATTTGCAAGCGTTGGTGATTGTTGTAAATTGGGGTTCAGGACGACGAAGGTCTGAGCTGGATCGCCCCCACGCCTTCCTAACGCGGTGCCGAGTTACCGGATCGTCGGGGGTGTGCGTTTGTTGCACTCTCACTTGCCTCATTGCTCGGACCGCAGTACTTCATTAAATCTCCGCGGCAATTTGTAAACAAAACTCATTGTTTCGTCCTTATTCGGACAGTGTGATGGCTACTTGAGTCGGCGCGCGCGTTGTCAACTTTCCGCTCGGTGACCTCTGACGAATATGAAGTTTTGGAAGTGCTGTTCTAAGCGCAAACTCCGCATACATGGTATGTTAGTATAATCAAATAAATACCAATAATTTGTGTTTTGCTAAAAACGAAAACACTCTTAATAAGAGCCTGTTTCAATTCCATATTATGCTTATTAGTATTCGATTCAAGTAATCCATGTGCGAAATCTATAATATAGAATAACATAAGGTATGATTATAGCTGATACTAACCTACCAATAACTTTTGTTTTATACTTTGTTTCGTACTACGATAGGAACAATTTTTATTTTTTATTCTATATCTTATTCGGTAAGAGAGCTTATCCATTGGTTACCGCTCCCATCTCATGTAATTCTACACTGCCTACGCTAATGCAATCTCTTACCTACGCAAAATAAAATTCCTAGACAAAATTAAATGTTTATAATAGCTAAGTGAACAGGATTATATTCTTGAAATTGATCTATAATGCCATACGATATGTGATAAAAATAATTATGTACTGTGAGTCTGTTCTCAAGTTTTTGTAGAGATTCAATTCATGCATTCATCCTCAAATGAAACAAGATGCTGACCTTGTCGATAAAAAATAAAACGACGGAATGATTCGTTACACATATGATACGTTGTATCGATTATAGTTATAGTTTTAATGAGAACATTTCGTTCTGTGTTACTTTCTTAGACGAATTTACCTAATATAATTATTTTGTCACTTTGTTCCACATAAATAATGACGATAGCTGCGAGCGCTAAATTACATTGTTTTCGTGATAAACTTTCAACTGTAGTTAAGCCCATTTAAGTCACTTATGAAGCTGGGGAGAAAGAACAATGAAGCGTCAATTGGCGAAGTTTAATATTAATATATCCTTTGTTATTTAACTTTCTGGATCAGCTTTAACGTAAACAACTATACTAACTGAATACTGACCTACGTCAGTTTAGGATAGAAGGTAGGTAAGGTATTAGGTAGCTCTGATCTCTTTCACAATTACTGATTGGCGACGTCGATTAATATCAATTATTGTCCTTTTTGAAATAGCAAACTAAATTTGCTTATGATTTAGCCGAAGAGCGCCGTTTTATAATCTGAATTGAAAATCAATAATATGCTTGGATTTTATGTATAACTCAATAAACTAACTAAGAAGACACGTAGGTAAATATTTTTAAAATTTTAGCGGTGGTTTAATTAAATTTATTACTTAGCTATACAAGGTATTGTAATGTTGCCAATAGAATTGCTCACTGGTCAATTGTTATGCCAATAGCAGCCTGACCACCGGCTTTTGTTTGCTAAATAATTTTCCTGCATGTATGTTCCCCATTGTCTACTTTCCCATAATAATCATTGAAATATTAAGTACCTACGTGAATAGTGGGCCCTAAGTGAAAATTGAAAACTGGTATTATTAGTATATCAATCGACTAATTTAATAAAGTAAAAACATGAACTTTAATAAATTGTTATCCATTAATGTTAAACAGCCTCAAAAAAATGTTAACTAATCCATAAATTGCTTAACAAATCATAATGTCATATAAATTAAGTAGATATTATCTACAGTTGACCCTTACCATTACTATGGTTACGCTAGCTCAGTATTATAACATTTTCTTTAACGACCAACTTATTTGGCCTCAAGGTAACTGCGGCTATTATCCCCAAAGGATCGGCTATCGAACGCCACTGAATTTTATAGACTAACAATCGCTTTGGATACGCACAGGAAAAGACACGACAACATTTCCAAGTATATAAAACAATAGATGAGTTATGGAAGAGGTATGGTATATAGGTTTTATACAGGGTTTAATCGTTAAGTGTGCACAGGCGATTATTCCGTAACTATTGCAGATATCAAAAAACTTTATACTGATATCGAAAGCCCTTTACGTAATGAGTAAAATTACAACAATTACTTTTTAAAAATAAAACGGGAAATATCCAAAAATTTTACACCAAACACTCCCCATACATTTAGTATGAGATATGACTATCCTAAACATGTAATATGAAAAATTTTGGTTCTTTTTTTGAATTTGTGCTTAAATTACTTCGCAATTTTTAATAAAAATTCATTTAGAAACTGTAAACAGAGCTCGATGTGGAATACAATGGTATTCCAAAACGAGGACATCGCTTCGAACATTTGTTTTGAACACAAAATGTATGGAAAATTCAATGTATGGGAGTGTTTAATGTAACTTTTTTGCATATTTCCCATTGCACGACTCATGATGCGAAGCATCAGAGAGTGCTTTACGATCGAAAAATTTTTTTCGCCTCATTTTTGCAGCTATTCTTATTATTATAGCCTTGTTAGTTCACGGAATCAAGATATTTTGCATACTATTGTCGAGATAATTTAATGGAGATTAATCCCATACTTTTTAAAAATTGATTTACTTCAATAGAATTGGAAAAAAACACCGAAATAGGTCAAAAAATTTTCCTGTCCGTCATGTGTGAAACCTAAAAACACTATAACTTGTGAAAAAATCCATCATTTGAGTTAATTTTTTTTTTTAAATATTCAAATCGACGATTGTAGGTCACTGAATGCGAATGATTAATTAATTCAGTGTCGTTTAATTGCAATTAATAAAAAACGAAAACTACAAGACTGTATATCTATATATATATATTTTTTTTTTTTTTTTTTATATTTCATAATTAAATGAGCATTATGAGTCGTGCACTTTTGGATTTTCCAAACTTTTTTATTTTTTAAAAGTTGTTATAGTCATTTTACTCATTAGGTAAAGGGCTTTCGATTCAGTTTAAAGTTTTTTGATATCTGCAATAGTTACGGAATAATCGCCTGTGCACACTTAACGATTACACCCTGTATAGATTTACAGTAGGTATTGTGTTAACTGTAGGTATTGTTGCCATCTTGATTATGAAAAGTCTATAAAATGTACTATACAATTCCATAATGTAATGTATCTTTTGTGTATCAAATCAACACAATCACCAATTATTTATATTTTATACTATTTAATTAATAATATTCTCGGTATAATTAGATTGTGAATTTATTGGCTATCAAACGGCTAACATGTCGAGCTTCAAATGGATACATTTTAACAGTGTTTTTTTTTTACTTTTCTACCTAGGATCTGAAATTACGCCCACCCACTGAGTTCTAATTACAATTGCACATAAAATGTAATATAAAACGGAGCGGATAGAACGCATCCTAATGGAAACTAAATAGGTATTAGGTACAGAGGTGTTTGCGTTTATGGTTATAAATAGTGCAGTGAAGCCAAACAAAACATTACAAAAACTCACGAGAACTCTAACTCTACAGAATATGGCCAGATTTTACATTGCCTTCATGAAGTTGCTTTTTATTCAACTACAAAATTTGTACATACTTTTTAGGGTTCCGTACCCAAAGGGTAAAACGGGACCCTATTACTGAGACTTCGTCGTCTGTCTGTCTGTCTGTCTCCAGGTTGTATCTCATAAACCGTGCTAGTAAGCTGAAATTTTCACAAATGATGTATTTCCGTTGCCGCTCTAACACTTACTAAAAATTAATAAAAGTAAAATATGGGGGGTCCCCATAGTACGTAACAACCCTTCGTGCGCGAGTCTGACTCGCACTTTTTATTGAATACGTAGGTATTTAATTTAACTCTTATAAACTAAAATTGATATATTATTATGTACCGTAATGTACGTGCATTATTTCAATATGGAGTGTACATGATTGTACAAGGCTACTTTCTTAAATTTTAAGATGCTAAAAAATTTAACTAGGTAAATTGTTAGACCAGTTTCCCGGATACCTCGTTCTAATTGTTGATAAAATAAACAGGTAGGTACGATGAGTACAAAATATAAATACAGTGCACCTAAATGTTAGAAATTTATTTACATATTTATCTTACACTAGCAGTCCGCCCCGGCTTCGCCCGTGGTACATATTTACGTTTTCTCTACGTAAGAACCATCCTCGTACTTCAAGGAATATAATAAAAAAAAGAATTATCGGAATCGGTTCAGCCGTTCTCGAGTTATGCGCTTACCAACACATTTTGCGATTCATTTTTATATATAAGATTATACAGCCCCGAAGCCCAAAACGTTACAGTGAGGCTTTTTTAGAATTGTTGAAATATTTTATTTCTAAAATGTTCCTATTAGATACATGTACCGTTCTCTTATTATTATTAATTTAACAAAAAAAAACCTATACGTACTACCTATATTCTTGATGCGTGTTTACGAATCTTTAAGGTAATTTTACCGAACATTCAATTTTAAGCTTCAGGGATTTCAATCTTGCAGTAAAGGTTAAGAGAGTTTGAATTATTAGTACTCAATCGTCTTTTTTATCCTGACTTTTAATGTTTTCCAAATAAAAAATGAGCGTAGAGTAGGTACATACGTTCTATCTTATTTACTACATAAACGTTTCACTTTGCCAGGTCTATGTAATTTAAAGAATTTTAGTGACATGGATTTGAGTTCGTCTTTTTCTATCGCTCACAGACATATAAATATAATCATACGGGCATTTATTTCAGAAATATTTTTTGGTGCATACCATCATCATGCGATATAACTTTTTTTTGCACTACGAGATCTGATCTGATATTTTTTGTTACGTGTTAACTAAATCGATGTGGCTTTCATTTGAGAGTTAACTTTGGATACTACCTAACTAAATAATATTAAAAAGATAGGTAGGAGGCAATAGGAGTGATTGCACTCAATCTATAAGTTAATTAAAGATCTAATTCTTTACTCGTACCTAGTTGCTTTATCGTTTAAGCACAGTCTTTTCAGTCACACGATATGTCACCCCGATGACCGATCCTATTACGAGTTCAATATAACACGCGATCGCTTTGATAAATATTTGAAAATTTTATCAGTAAGTTTTCGTTAAACATCTGCCAAAAACATTAACGCAGCTGATGTGACGTTTATCAATTGTAATCGGTGTTTTCGTCACATGCAGATTGAGATTACATCACAATAGCTGCAAAGTATAGTAGATGTAGGCCGGCGAGGCGGGAGGCACGGGCATCCCATTGCGGAAGGACGTCGGGCGTCGGCCCGCCAACGCCAGTCCGCGTTCTGTCATCGTAGTAACCGATGCCATTGAGTCGTTCGCGCGCGAATGTATTTGAATTTCGTTTAAATTTGGAAACGGTTGTTCGTTAACGGTTGTGAATGTACCAGCCAGTGATATGAAAATACGTTTTGAAGTGCCTAACAAATTGGAAATCATCTTCGGACGAGGTAGCACGTATTTATATTGCCTATATTGTTTGTGTACCTGCATAATGAGTGCTTACTTACCGGCTTTTCTAGTGATTAGCGATTTACCTTATTGCATGAAATATCTGTAAAGCGGGTTTTAATCATTATTTGAAATGTTTATTTATCATAAACACAACTTCTTATATTATTATGGCGTAAAAGACTACATTCATACTAGTTAAATACAATAATTTTAAGTTAGGTAAACGGTTACACAGAGTCAAAATTCAAGAACGTAGATAGAATGTTGGAAGGATATTTGGTCATAAAAATGATAAGTAGGTACTTACTTACTTAAGTATTTAATATAATATACCTAGCTGACTATGAAGGTTAAACACGAACTATATAATATCAAGTTACATAACATATGTGTATGACATAGGTAAATTCTAATTAATATGAACATATCACGTATATAACTAAACATAGATACTATTTGCAGGCCTGGCTTATTATTAGGTTACTCTGTGGGAGACCAAACTCAAATGGGATGCGGTGCAAATTATAGAGCTAAATTGAAAATGAATTTGTGCGCATTTTAATAAATTTTAATTGTTTACAGACTTTTGTATTTATGTTAATATATTTGTTGTAAGAAGAATAGGTACGCTCTAAAGAAACTCTTTTAATTCCCAAATAAAAAATATTATAAATTATTGTGCATTAAAGACATATTTAAAAGTTAAAGACTATAAAGACTTATAAAGATAATAACCATGCAAATTATGTGCCATTAGCATAAAACGTGAAGCAAATTTTATTTACTTTCCAATTGAATAATCACATTTAATGATATGATTGCCTATTAATTTATTTGTGATCGTAAAACATCGAATATATTTTTTATGATCATATTATTATGAAGTACTTAGGCAATCATAAAAATAATTGATGCAATAGCCATTTATAAAAATAAATTAAAGTAAAAAATTTAAGAAAAAAATGTTTGTGAAAAATATTACTGAAATCATTAATTCATTATGTAGTTACTTAGGTTTAAAGACTTTATTACTCATAAAAACAATAGTTCACTTAAAATGAGTTACATGCTATCTTATATATAAATTAAACTTATCTCTAGTTTAAGGTAATACTCATACATTACAAATTTTACATATTTTTATACTTTATACAAAACAAGTTTAAGTTGTATTCTACTTTTCTATTCTAAATTACAGTGTATATGATTTTTAAGTAATTTTTTGAATACATCAAGACTCTTACAATTTTTTAATTTTTTTGGTAGTCTATTGAACATCTGTGCTCCTTCAAAGAGTATAGTTTTTTTCCCATAGTTAGTTCGAGTCGAGATAGGTTGCAAATCATTTTGATTTCTCAAGTTATATTTTGTTGATTTTTTATCTATTTGTAAATTTGATTTTGTTGTATTTGTTGTTATTTTCTTGATAAGGATACATGTGGAATATGCGTAAATTTGTGAGAGTGTAAATAATTTTGTTTTTGAGTATAGTGTTTTTGTAGAAGTAAGGTAATGATAGTTAAAAAGAGTTTTTATAATTTTGTTGAGTTCTTTGTAGTGAAATTAAATTTGTTTTGGCGGCTGATCCCCATATCTCAATTAAATAATCTAGATGAGGCTTTACTAAAGAATTATAGATCATTAAACGTTCTTTTTTTGGAATACACTGTGTTACTCTATGGAGTGATCTTAGTAGTGATGTTAGTTTACTTTTGATATGGTTAATATGTACCGTCCAAGTGAGTTTATCATCTAACCACAGCCCTAGGTATTTTTCACAGTTTGAGTATTGGATGATTTCCTTATCTATAGTAAGAATTGGGGTAGTGTTTGGCAGGGGTTTATTCTTTGCAGCAAATATCATGAATGAAGTTTTTTTAGTGTTGATTGTGAGAAGATTGTATTTAAGCCATGTAGAAAGTAAGTCTAAATCTTGTTGAGCTAACGATGTAATGTTATTTAGGGATTTATCGAAGTAGAAGAGACACGTGTCGTCTGCATATAGTGTCAAGTATCCTTTAAGGCCAATTTTATCGATGTCATTTATGTAAATCAAAAAAAGTAAGGGGCTCAAAATCGAGCCTTGAGGACAGCCATATGTTAAGTTTTGAACTGAGCTTGTGTACTTATCAATTTTGACGACTTGTCTTCTGTTATCTAAAAATGATGTAAACATTTTGTGGGCATTTCCAGTCACCCCTAGGTTTTCTAACTTTTTAAGGAGCTTTTCGTGGCTGACGGTGTCGAAAGCTTTTTTTAAGTCAATGAAAATGCCTAATCCGAAATTCTTTTGGTCTATTTGAGTTTTAATTTTTGTTATTAAATCTACGGTGGCAGTAAGAGTACTAGATTTTGGACGAAAGCCGTACTGTTGATAGATTAATATATTTTTTTCGGTTAAGTATTGATAGAGTCGATTATGCAGTATTTTTTCAAATATTTTTGAAATAACGGGTAGAACTGACACCGGCCTGTAGTTACTTGGGTCAGTTCTACTTCCAGATTTGAAAATTGGACTGACTCTAGCCACTTTTAGAGAATCTGGAAATACACCAAAGGTCAAACATTTATTAATACAATGAGTTAAGCGATCAGCAATAGAGCTTTTTAAGCATTTGATGGCTTTTGTGCTTATACCGTCCAGTCCAGTGCTAGTGTTATTATTTAAGCTATCGATTATTTTTATTATCTCAAGTGTTGTGCATGGTTTTAGTACTTCTAGTTTGTCTTTACGTGAAAGTTGTGTACAATAAAGTGTAGTGTCAGTATTCGTATGGTATCTGCTTGGTATTTTGTTTGCTAATTCTGTGCCTATTGCGGAAAAATAAGAATTAAATAACTCACATATAGAATCGCCATCCGTTATTAAATTGGAACCCGATAACAGCTTTGGAGGAGCACTCGATTCTTTAATTTTATTTAAAGCTAAGTTGTTTATTAATTCCCACATTTTCTTCGGTTGATTGGAGGTCTTTTGAAATAAATTTAGATAATAGGTCTCTTTTTTCGTCTTTATAAGGTCCTTAGTTTTTTCACGTTGCTTTAAAAAATTTTCATTTAAGTTATAATCAGTTGGTTGAGATTTAGTTTGTTGCCATAATTGATTCCGTAAATTAATTGATTCTATTATTTCGCGGCTAATCCAATCTTTTTGTGGTAAATTCAAAATTTTTGTTTTGTCTATTTTGTTATTTTTTATTTGTTCTTTTATAAAATTCTCGAGGTAGCAATAGTCATTGTCTTCATTACAATAGGTCGCTAATGACGCACTCTTGCATAAATTTTCATAGTCGAGAGCCTTATATTGTATCTTCTTGGGTTTGGGTGGCGTTAGGGATCCTATTTCGATGTAGATTTGTTTATGATCTGATAAACTCGATTCTATTATGGATATATTAAATGAGTGATTGTTTATGTTTGTACATATATGGTCCAGAATGGTTTTAGAAGTGCTGGTTTCTCTCGTGCAATATAATTTGTTAATTTTATTTAAAATCTCGTATCCATTTTCTTTGATTTCGTGTAAATATTTTGTGGAACTTGTGTCTGTGGTAAGCAAATCTATATTAAAATCCCCGAGTACTATTGCTCTTTTTCTGCTCTCGAGTTGTGAAGAATATATCTCCAAAAAATTATTTATATTTGTATCTCCAGGTTTGTATATAGCTCCAATGTTTAGTGATAGTTTTTGTAAATATATCCATAGATAGTGATTCCCGTCTTTGTATAAATCTTCCGTTATTTCAAATTTTATGTTGTTGTGAATATATATATTGAAACACCCCCTCCTCTACAATTGGGTCTATAGTTATAAATATGCGTATAGTTTGGTAGTTCATACAGTTTAGCATCGGTTTCCGACGTAATCCAGGTCTCGGTGAAAATAAGTAAATGTGTGGTCATTGCTATTGATTTTATTATGCATTTTATTTCATCAAATTTTCCAGCTTTTCGAATACTACGTAAATTTGCATAAAATAATCTTAGTGAGGAGGAGTGTAGCGGAATATCTTCGTATTTATTTATTAATTGGTGATTTATTTTATCGGTATGGTTTTCGCTTTGCAATGAATTTATGTTTAGTTTTTTTGGTTGATTTTGTTAACGACAATTGTAGGTTTACCTTTAATATATTTTATGGTGAGATCGGCTTCACCGTTTTCTGTGCGTCGATTCAACTCAACTTTTAGCGATTGTAAGAAACGTTTTTGCGCAGGAGTTTGATCTGAGTAGATACGAATACCAGCGGGTACGTGATCTTTATTCCGAAGCAGGTTTTTTGGCGTACTTGTATCACTAAAACATAATTTGATTGGCCTATTCCTATTTGGGATATATTTCCCCACTCTAAAACAATTAATCGGCTTGGGGCAGTCTTTATATAACGATATTATAAGCTTTAAAGTTTCTTCATTATCATAGGTACGTCTTGAGTCAGGATTTCTGTCAATCTTTTCCGCTATTCCAGTGACAATAAGGTTTTTTTCACGATTATATCGGTCTTTAAGTTCAAGAATAACGGATTCCTCTTGTATTACGGGCTGTATAGAATTTTCGATGGTTATTATATTTTTTAATTGAATTATTTCCCTTTCAAGAGTATTAATTTTCTCTTGGTTCGATGCGTAGTTAGATTCGATAGTTTTAATTTTCGATGTAATTAATTCGAACTGTTGTGTTAGATTCTCAGCAGTGGATTTGACAGTTTTAATTTCGTTTTTAATTTCCGATATTTCATCACGTACAAATTTAAAATTTTCGTTTTGTGTTTTACTAAAATCCTCTAAGAACTTCATCATATCCGAGCGCAGGCTCGCGAAATCCTTTTTGTAATCGATTTCATCTGACCGCTCCTTTCGTTTTCTAAAGCAAACATTTGTATGATAGTCACTTTTTTCGATGAAGGTAGATAGATTAGGTTCCGATCCACTAGTCGTTTCGCTCCCACATATTGAGATGTTACGAGGCGGCGTTCTCTGCAGACTCATGATGTAGCTAGCGTACGTCACAGCGCAAACTCTCCGCACGGGTGTAACAAGGTAAAAAATAGCAACTGCTCTTGTTCCGCGGAAGGTGCGCGGGGGCGCGTACGGCGGTCCGCAGCACTGGCACAGTAGAAGCACAGGGTCTCAAGTAATTTAAGTGCTTATGAAATTTGTATTGAAGGATGTTCCAATAAGGATCACTTTAAGTTGTCACTGTTTTTAAAAATTATGAATATTTTTATGCAAATTTGCTAACACGTCTGCTTTCAACCGGCACTAGAGAATCATTTCTTACTTACTTACTTACTCTCGTTAAAATTATTTATTTTATTAATGAGTTATCTAATAGGTATGATTGCACTGATTCCTATGAAATGTATAAAAAATATTACTTATAGTAATCTCCTTAACATTTACATAACAAGGTGTAAAGCAAGTAATTTTGTTTTAATGTTGTAAGTAAATAGATATGATGTTTTTGCGACCAACTCATTGTGCGGAGCAAAGATCAATCTCAACAGGTTTAACGGACGAAATACCTACTTTTTACTCAGATTTTAATAATAGGCCGGCGTGTGTTGTTTAATTTTTACAAGCTTTTGCCTGTGGCTTCGCTTGCATGCAGTTTATCGTATGACATACCTAACTACGATAAAAAATCAATAGTACCTACGTCTTGGAGGTCAAATTTTTTGGCATTGTTAAAAAAATATCAAAATATGTTGAGCTGTTTTGACGTGAAAACAGGACAAACATACTGAGGAATTAAACACATTGAAAGGGCGAATATGATTTCCGCTTCCACAAAATAAAAAATGTAACGGCTGTTACACACCTGCCGTTTGTGGCCAAAGCTTCTGACATGCGCCAAGATGCAAACAATGCATTATCTGCTAGACACTTATCAATATATTTAGATAATTCAAAAATCATAATCTTGTTTGGATTGCTACCTATATTTCATGCGTACAAAAAATATAACCATCGCATCATTACAATTGACTCTTGAACTAATATTTTAAGCTTTTTTCGGTCTATAGGTACATAGGATCTATAGGTTTAGACAAAATAAATTGCAGGGACCTTATAAATAATAATAGAAGAAGCTGTCGAGATTTTCAGCTTTATAAAAGAAAAAGAAGATTTGACACCATTAGCATCCATTAGTACTTCATAAGTGTTTACTTGTTATAAAGGACAAAATATACTGATGCTCTTCATTGATTTTCGCAAATTTATCAGGCCCCTAAATTAAACAATAAAATATTGTGGCTGATAAGGGAATACGTATCATACCTTGTTCAAGAGCTTCTATGTTTATTTAGGTGCATTATCGTTGTAATATCATACCTATATTAAAAAATAATATTGGTTCATTATTTAACGCTCACATTTTGCTGATACGTATAGGTACAAAACATGGACGATTAATATAAATTTTCATTAAACGTGTTTTATCTCGCTAAGCTCACACGAGGAAGCCTACGCTATTAATATATTTTATCAAACATTATGTTCTAGTAAAAGAAGCTGATAGTGCGTGTTATGAATACAGCACTGATAACGTTGTTAGCTACACAACACGGTGTAAATAGAGTATGCACCTACCATATTATAAATACTAATAACTACATAAGTTTACATGTTTCAAAACTTTAAAAACACTTAAAAGTAAAAGAACAACGAGTTAGGTTCGCCTTTTTTCTGAAATTTGCTTCTTAAAAAATATAATAAATGTCAGTGGCTATAATATTAAAATTCACATTTCACGAAACTTATCTTCTCTTAAATTAAAAAACAATGCCTTCAAAGCTTTTTCTATCCTCAGGATAAGCTAGTAATTTTTCATATAATTAGTCGGCTAAGCGGCACTGGACTTTGGCTAATAATTATGGGCGACAGCTATCAGATCCAGAGTGCTCTTATTTGCCAAATTCATTTTGAAATATACTCGTATTATAGAGCTTTATTCAAGAAGCTTATATCTTATACACTGGAGATTTCGGTATGAACATTTGACGTGTAACAAGAAAATTGTTGTGTTTTATCACTTTCACACCTAACTTGGTATTGCCACTGTTAATACGAAGTTTTCCCAAGGCTACTATGTATGCTGTAATATTCTGTGCAAAAGGTTAGTTTTTGTACATGAGTTTGTTGATAAATTGCCAACAACGTCATTCAGAAGCATTGTTGGATGAGACAATTATTATTTATGCTAAATAAAATAAGTATCTGAACCAATTATTAAAAAGCGATACTCCCTGATTATGGGTAGTTACCATAATAAAATTGTAGCAACTCTCACTTTGACAATATGGCATAAGTGTCAAAAAAATTGCGTCGCTTCGAATATTTAAGTTAATATTGTTGCGTATTTAATAAATATTTTCCGAATATAAATAATGTATTGCATTGTGAAAAATTGCAGAAGTTTTTGGACACCAAATTCTGGCATAAAATTTCACAGGCAAGTGTATATTTACGCTATTTACAATATTCCTCAATACTCATGCATTTACCTGTTTATAATCATTTTCATGGCAAAAATCGTCAATTTTATCATCATTTTAGTAATCAATCATGCTAAATATCTTCTATCTATCTTCTTTTCCTAATAATTTCATCATTTTTCAATAAACCAATTTAACAAGTAAGGTAACCATGATGACGAGTTTTTACGGATAGCGAAGAGAAAATATTGTAATAGTTAACAAAATTATGATGAACATTTAGAACACCATTTCAAAGATTTTTATACTAGTAATGAAACAACGCACGACATCGATATTGCACTCACATGTGGTTTTATGTTTGTTCTTCTTTAACATAGAAATTAATAGTTCTTTTAACTTACCAAATTTTTTTTGTTTTACTTATTTCAGCTTTCCAAAAATGAAATAAAAAGAAATAAATGGCTGTCCATAGTGCCTATCAAGGGTAAAATTTATCAACATGCCAGAATATGCAGTTTGCATTTTAAGCCTGAGGATTACGGTCCAGAAAAAAAATACCTTTTGAAAAGTGCTATACCTTTTTATTTACCACATTCTTGTTACTGCGTCTCAACTGTGGATAAAGTAATTTTAATTATATTATAATTAACCACCATGAAACCATTAGTAACCGTAAGTACAGCTCCTGAAAGACATACGAATTTCTGAGAACTGTAATATCGTTACCACACATCAACACTAGCGATGCAACTGTCCCTTTGGAATATTGAAAAGTTTTAGACTGAAGCTTGAGTAACCAAAACGATGTTTTAATGTATGTAGCACTCATTTTAATTAAAAAATCGTAGTATGAGATCAAAAGTTATCAAGCGTTATTTAAAACTATCATTCTCTACCAATTAAAATGGTATGTACCTATAAAGATGATAATTATTCATGTAAGTTGACCAGTAATATTATAATATAAATACTGTTAAAAATATATGTCGTTATTATTTATAGACCATGATTTTTAGTTTTTTTAGTTTTTATTTCGAAAAATCCTGAATATACAAACCAGTGTGGTCACCCACAGAAAGAGACAAAAAACAACACTGACGTCATTCAAGGTTATATTTTCTTGCACAGAACAGTAAAGTAGATACAGGTAAATTAGCTTGGAGAAATTTTTGCATATGTAGTGGTGTGTATATTACTCAGATCTTAGAGCGCGTTTCCACTATATCGTTCTGGCCTATACAAAAATGTTTCGATATCCTAACATTACTATTTAATTTTATACTTATTCCTAGCAACACTTTTGTTTTCAATAAAAACAAGTTTTTATTTGAAAGAATATGGTTTTGACTTTATAAAAAAAAAATATATCATTCAATTTCACGTCCTAGAGCAAACGACAAGACGACTACCGTGAAACAATAAAATATCGTGTCCATAATAATTTGTTTCATAATTAATATTTGACCATAATAATTACGAAACAAAACAAATAAATAAATCGTCACTTGATAGTGGAAAGTGGAAACACGCACAAAAACAGAATAAACCAGTTTACGCTGTCCGCAGGTGCCACGTGCAGTCGTTTGGTACCGTTAGAACATAAAGCACACATTTCATTCAAAAATTATAATTATTACGTATAGACCGGGAGATATTGACACAAAATTTCGAGTCATTTGTAACAGGATGGCGGTTCTACAGGGGTCTTAGTACGCAATGACAAAAAGAAAAACGATGGTGTGAACACTGGTACCGGCGGCTTAGTCGCGTGGGCGTTAGTCGAACTCATCGGAAAAATAGCGAAGTCAAACAATTTGTAACAGAAAAATTTTAGAATTTACCGATAGCCCATAAAAAAGAAGTAGGCGGTAGTGTCATGCCATACTTTTCCGGTGTGACTTACAGCCCGCCATACCGACGCGAATGTGTTGATTTAAAAAAAACAATTCAACCATTTGTACCAGGCTAACTTTTGCACAGGTAACCATCGTCGTGCAGCCATTTACGAAAATCGCCATGCCATACTTTTCGGACGATTCCAAATGGTCGCCATACCGCCGAAAAACTGCAAAATTTTTTTTTTTCGCCAAACTTTTTGTACCAGTATTGCATTTGGATTTTTGGAGAGTATTTGATAAAATGTGACCATTATTATATTTACCATACTTCTAGTAGGGGGAAAAAGTGCTGCCATACTTGAAAAATTAATTTAGTATTAATTTATATAAGTGAAGATTTCCACCACCTAGATCTTTGAAATTTTGTATTTATATTCGTTGAACCACAAACTTACAGGAAAAATTAGTGCCATACTGTTACTAATCGTTCAAAATACGAATAAAATCTTACAATAAAAAAAAATCTTATACACATTCGCCACCTCCCACAGGTATGACATTATCACACTTCTATTAATTATAATCATTCAGGAGTTGTTGAAAAAAAAATTTAGGGTGGTAAATGGTTCGGCGAAAAAAAAAATTTGCAGATTTTCGGCGGTATGGCGACCATTTGGAATCGTCCGAAAAGTATGGCATGGCGATTTTCGTAAATGGCTGCACGACGATGGTTACCTGTGCAAAAGATAGCCTGGTACAAATGGTTGAATTGTTTTTTTTTAAATCAACACATTCGCGTCGGTATGGCGGGCTGTAAGTCACACCGGAAAAGTATGGTATGACACTACCGCCTACTTCTTTTTTATGGGATATCGGTAAATTCTAAAATTTTTGTGTTACAAATTGTTTGACTTCGCTATTTTTCCGACGAGTTCGACTAACGCCCACGCGACTAAGCCGCCGGTACCAGCATTCACACCATCGTTTTTCTTTTTGTCATTGCGTACTAAGACCCCTGTAGAACCGCCATCCTGTTACAAATGGCTCGAAATTTTGTGTCAATATCTCCCGGTCTAGTAGTTTAATTGTTAAATTTTGTATTTGTTGATTGTTGTTATTATTTGTATTGTTATAATATTTGTTGAAGTGTTTAATTTGTGTGTAAGTGTTGTAACTTTATATTGTTAATTCAAAATGGCTCCAGTGTTAAAACATGGTCGAGGCAAGCCTTTGACTTCTCAAACTAAAGAATTAAACTTTAAATGTCGTTTCTTTTTCAGGTTAGTAAATTTTTCATTTTAGTAACATTGTTAATGTAAAAGTTATACGTATGTTAAATGTGCAAATATTAAAATAAAGTCTCATCTTTTTCAGAGGAGAAACACATATAGTTTAATTTAAAATCCCTTATATATATAAAATAAAAACTAAAAATAAAATGTTGTTTTATTTTATTTGCTGACCATACACTACTACAAACGCAAAAATTTCTCCAAGCTAATTTACCTGTAGAAGTGTGATGTGGGCGTGGCCCACGTGTCACTTGTAAGGTAAGATCACCTAACTTGCTCTCAGTTGTGCGCAGAAAAATATTCGAGTCGGTTGTCAGCTGTCAAACCTTTTTTCCATATTTATTCATTAATTAGGACGTGTTGTTCGGTATTAGAGTGCAAAAATGATAGCAGACGAAATAATATCAGCAATGGAGGCATTTCATACAATCGGTAAGTCTTATTTTTATTTATTTTACATATAATATTTTATGTTATAACTTCGCTTGTAATTTGTCAAAATTGTATACAAATATCTAGACAAAATGAACCGTAATCCGTAAGAAATTAGTACTATTATAGATTGAACAGCAAACAAGACTTTCTGGAATATTATTGCAATAAACAAACGAATGTCGCTTTAGTGATGCTTGTGGCGCATATCGACAGTATCGATACTTTAGAAAAGACAAACATTATAAATATTAAAGTGAAACTTTTATTACATCGTCTCAAACTTTTTGGTCTGTGTAGCGCATGTCGCGTGTATCGCGGCTGCCGAGTAGGTATACCTACTCGGCAGCCGACCGACACGCGACATGCGCTACACAAAGCAGTGTTCGGAACCGTTCGAACAGTTTCACTTTTACCGTGGTTTCATAAAACCACACAACATTTTTTTAAATTTTATTTTATTTTTCCTTAGCTTTCATTTGTCCAATTTATTTATAGATTTCCCAAAGAGGCTAATTTAAAAGAGAAATGGATAAATGCAACGTGACGAGTTAACTGGATGCCGAACAGCACTAAGCGGTCTAACAAAGGCCACCGATACAGCAAACCTACGGCAGTTCCAAGATTTAAAATAATGCATATTTTCTGTTTGTATTTTGTAAATATAGATTATACTATTCTATTCTGTTTTTTATTTAATAATAATAATATAAAAAGACGTACTTAGTAGTAATAAACATACTCCAAAATGTGACACATTATACTATACTCATATAATAGAAAGAAAAAAAAATACACAAAAAATATTTATTTGTGAATTATCGATAACAAGGCTGACATCCCTCAGGGCATAGCATCAGATAAATATCAAGTTAATGTCATTAATGTTGAGTGACACAAATTTCAACCTTATCTCTATGTGTTGAGGTTCAAAGTTATATCTATCGAAAACTAACGCCCTCTGTTGTGGAGTAGCTGAATGTTTTCGAATTTGGAATTTCTGTGCAATGAGAAACAAAACAGCTAATATACCTAGGGATGTTATACTAAAATAAACCGTAACATGGTCCGTTAGGGTACATATTGAAATGCTGAATTTATAACCTAAGTCAGTTTTTACTCAAATTAAGCTGTCCAATCAAAGGCATAGATTACTTGTAGTGTACTGTATAACTATCGGTTTAAATGTGTGGGTTTGGCGACACTGGTTTTCATAGTAATTATGACATTATAGCACTTCTATTTGTTTTTAATGTTCTGTGTTTTCTTGTGACAAGTTAATGGTCATAGTGCAATCTCCAGTGTATTAGATATAAGCTTCTTGGCTTTATTGCATGAATTAAACGTTGAATTATTTTATCTGTGCTTCACAATGGCGGATTGACATCAACAGTTCGTATCGTAAACTCGTTATTGACAGGCGCCAGATTCTATTACAAATACTCGTAGAGGGAGAATGAACTATAGAGACGACATCGGCGTATACCCGAACGAGATAGCGAATCCTTACGTCAATGTTGCCAACTATTACAAAAACTTTTTATCCGAAAAACTGGCAAAATATCTATAAATGTTTGGGTATTTTTTTGTAAGATAGGTTTATGAAGAAAAAGACAGATTTGAAAAGATTTTGTTATTTATTAACTTAACTAGCGACCCGCCCCGGCTTCGCACGGGTGCAATGCTGATACTAAATAGTAAATACACTACAGTTTTCGACTGTTCGCTTGTATTAGGTAGCTCAACAACATCCTGAAAAGATTAAGTTAGTTGAATCAGATAATACTAAGAACATCCATGTACAAAATAAAAGGTGTAAAAAAAAACGGTGACTAATCCAGGCTTCACACATTCATATGAGCCGTGTACACACACAACAACACCACATAAACTTCCTCTCCAAGGTATTTCGTGCAGTTCTAAAATAGTGCAGTGTCGTTGCTCGTGGGAAAGTGCAATGAAATTATTAATTTACCTTAAGACCTGGTCCATGGATTTTTGATTGTTGGGCAGTACTCAGTCGCTCAACAATAATATCCTAAAAAAATAAAATTTGATTAAGTAGAAATAGAAAATATACCCCTATAAAAATAAATTAATAACTTGTTTTGTTTATTATGTAGACGTAGCAACAAAATCGGTCTATGAATATTTAAACTACAACATTTAAATCCAAACTAAACGCATCACAAAAATTACTCACTGTTGTAAAAAGTGTTGGAATTGCATTGGGCATCAAATAGGTTTTTTTTTTTGTTTTTCGAAAATAACGCGACTCAAAATGTATAGAACATATTCTGTGACTTTTTCCTGGTAACCAGTTCTTCCTTCCGGTAGCTCGAATCCATCTGTTTAATGTACTTGTTTGTTTTGGAAACCTGAAAAACATATTTAATATTAAAAAACATTTCACGATTTTGGGGAAAATTTTACCCTGTACTGGTATCCCTAATGTTAATCACATGATTATACCATAAATTTGAAACTACGTAAAAACAAATGGCGTCCTGAACAACAAGAACACTTCGTAATTTAGTCGGATAACACAAAAAAATGTTTACGTCTATTTCGATGAAAATATTATATATTTGTAGATAATTTCACATTAGAGTTAATGAAAATGTATCAACTATATCCAGTTCTATAAAACAATATACTTCAAATAAGTTTACTTACGTGTGAAAGGTAATATTTGGTAATCTTCGTTCCGGCCGATTTTTACAACCAATCACACTACAACGCACCATATTTTCACTTTAAAGTCGGATTAAAACAGATCACTGTCAACGTTTATTAAACTTTGAAGTCACTTAACAGCGAGAAAAAAACAGAAAACTAGCAAAACAATGGACTGTAGCCGCTTGTTTGGGACAAACTGCCTTTGTCCCCAACAAAAGAAATCGCATAACATGAGAGAAACAAAAAACAATGTTTCTGTCTCGCTTGCTCTTGGCTTTATAGTCATAAGTGTATTTCTCTCACGCATTACTTGTCATTTTAGTGCCTCCTCTATAGTTCATTCTCCCTCTACGCAAATACTAAACGGTTAAAATATAGGATAGACGCTATGGTATAGGACGGACGTTTAATTATAAAATAATTATAGTCCAAGTAGAGCATTTCATACGATTCTAAAGATCTACCAGGAATCTGTCAATAACTGTAACAGTTGTTGAATAGGTTGTTATCTCCAGACGTGTCAGTTGGCGCCAAATTTGTAATTCTGTAGTTGCTAGAACTACATCGAGATATCTATATACCTTATTAAAGAGGAGACAACACAGAGTAGTAGTAGTACTATGTAAAAGCTAGCTATAACTAACTAACTTTGGCTCAAACTTCTTCATTGTCTGAAGTGCACAGTTCCATTGACCATTATACTGTCCCTCATGCACAGCGCTGGCGACTACTGGGAATAATTACTGTCTATACCTACTGTTCTTACCTTAATCCACAGATTTTAGGTTAATAACTCTTGTGAAATCTCTATGGTAGAGCAAAAGAACATGTGGATTTTTAGATGAACTTAATGATTTTATAAATCTCACTATACAATGAGTTTGTGTGATTTTGTCAATGTTTCGTAGACATAATCATCTGTCTCTAGCAAAAAAGATTACTAAGTAATGGTTATGAATTGAGAAATGGGATGTAATTGGTACATATATATAATTTTGGATTGAAATCATTATAAAAAAACATATCCATTAGCAGGTCATTTTGATGAATACAGAAACAATAGATATAATTACACATTTCTTTCAAGCTTAACATTGCCCTTACCCTCAATGCCGTGGAGTGACAGCAAAATGTAACGCTACATCATACCTACCTACAAAGAAAAGTTAATCACGACTCAGTATAGGTATAAACTTTTGTCTTCTTTCTTCATATTATTCTCTTTATGTGGAGATGCGAGAGCGTCGTTTGTGACACGTTATTGTAAACAACTGAAGTTATAATACCGTATGTTAGTAATTTAACGGTGTTTTTATACCAAACTTATTTTGAGCGATATAGTCTTTTGTCCGGGATAAGCTGGAAAACTATCAAATGCCTCTTTTTCAGAAATGCCCTATAGATAATTTATCAAGTAGTATCATTTGACCTTTTTACTATACTGATCTGAAATTTATACGGTATTGAGACTCAATCATCGAATGAGGAACTGGCAAATAACGGGACTCGAGTCAGCTAATACTCATCTACCTATGTAAATTTCTTGATCGTCTTGGCTTTATACATGGTGAACTTTTCTGTGCGAATAAGAGTTTAGGTAGCTAGCTACTATTCTGTGGTTTAGGTTAAACTGAAATTGCGTCAATCTCACAAGCTTATTGCATTAAATTCATTAAAAAAATATATAAATTTGAAGAGTGACAAAGTCCCTTTTGGGGAAAAGTTGGAAGTTTTCCTTAATTGCGTAATTTTATGAACCATTTGGTTAAATTAATTGATAAACAAAAATAAGTAACGATGTTAACCTTTCCGCGAAAATAAATAATTTACGCCGTTCTACGTAGAAGCAATAATTATGGAGATAAATCTCAAAAATATTTCTAAAGAAATAAAAATGGTCGATAATAATCTAGTACTACTACTACTAATCTTCGCACATTTTCACTGTGACCTAATTGAATATTAAATATTGAAGTGTCTTCAAACGCTAGTTCAGAAACTAGGAATTTTGTTAACTTCTATTTTTCACTCGATTCAAAAATCTAAAAACTATGAAAATTGTAACATCTTATTCGAATACTTATACATCAGTCAGAATCGACACTCGAAATCGAAAATTTAACAATAATTCCAAAAGTTTTCAAACTTCGGTCAAGTGAATGGTTCATTGGGACGACAATAAATCTCATTTTGCAACCTTGTCCGCAGTCCGGAACATTGTTAAAATTGCAATTAAATTATTTTTTTGCTGTATGGTCGTGAAAAAAATTCCAAAAGTTCTGCAAACTTGGGAAAGTTTTCGATATAATATTTCATATCACGTATTAAATTTGCAACCAATCTAAGTGTACGGAACATTGTTAAAATTGCAATTAAATTATTTTTTGCTGTATGGTCGTGAAAAAAATTCCAAAAGTTCTGCAAACTTGACACAGATATCGGAAATATATACCGAACGGTTGTATAAAGCAACCTTTTTCGTTGACCGGAACATGCTTATTTATAATTATTTTTAATTCGTGGTCATTTTTTCGAGTAAGGTGGTCTCGGAATAATTACAAAAGTTTTGGAACTTGGTTGCAAACTTCGAAAACATCTATTCTGATGCATTTACAATTAATTTGCAACCTCATTCAGTTTAATAAAAAAAAAACATTAATATTCAATATTAAAAGATGTTCCGTACACTGAGATTGGTTGCAAATTTAATACGTGATATGAAATATTATATCGAAAACTTCCCCAAGTTTGCAGAACTTTGATGTTCCGGACAAGGTTGCAAAATGAGATTTATTGTCGTCCCAATGTACCATTCACTTGACCGAAGTTTGAAAACTTTTGAAATTATTGTGAATTGATTGTCTTGACTGACTGGAGTATTATCACATTTACATAGTTAAGTGACTTGTCAAGGTTGAAGAACAATGGATGTTTGCGTCATGTCAACTCATTGAAAATGATTTCGCTTTCAGAAAAGGGATGAGCGTCCATGGAATTAGGATACAGATTACATGCATAGCTAGTATACGCTTGTACCTTGTCGGTTCCATGATTTAACTTTGATGTAATAACCATTGAATGACGATAGAGGTATCTTGCCGCTCCATTAATTTTGATAAAATGTGAAATCCTTATGGACAATGCCAAGGAAACCAGATTTATTCGTTTCTTTTTCATTTGAATTTTGAAATACATTCAAGAATGTTATGCGTTATTCATGAAATTCAAGTTTTTGGCTTGTGTTTTACATACATTCGTTTCGGAGACGAATCTTGAAATGTTCATTTATTGTAGGTACATTCATTGTTCACTTTCCCTTGAAGGTTTTAGAGTGCCTAAATAAGCGATGTATTGAATAAATGAGGACAAGATAGAACTCACAATTATTTAGAAACATTTCTTAAGGAAATATCTCAAGCAATCATAAAATAATGTAAAATCAATGACAATTACCGAAATGGAGTGTCGAACGTGCGAAGGTGGGAAATATTTCCAAGTGTTCTCCGAGAAAGTGAAGCACTTTCGCATGCACTAATGACACTTGTCATTAAAGAAACTGCCTTGCGATCACATATGACTTGTGAATGTAAATGAATGTAAAGTATTTATGAACGTACCTTTATTTCCTTTTCTTTGATAAAAAATTAAACATAGATTGATACATACCTATAGTAGATTGTTTCTCACAGTAGTGTTGGTGCCTTTTTTTTAATTTAATACCACTTGAACTGACATGAAATCTAGAAAATGGTCTTGAATCTATACACTTAAACGTTTAGTACAAATAACTTCTTTAGAAACAGTGAAATGTTGGATAAGCAAGTCCAGAGTGGTTTATCGTAGGTAATAGTTATTAAAGACAATTAAAATAACAACTAGACTGTTAATCTATTAGCATGTGCTATGACGAAATGTACTTACTAAAAGTTAAATTACCCAGCAATCAATCACACATCAGTGACGCAAATATTTAATTTCATCGGAACACACACTGAAATTGGCAGTTAATTGTATATTGAGTAGTGAAACGTGCTGAACTAAATGAACTACATATCCCTCGAGATGAATAAGTGGCTGATGCAGCTAAAACCTTCTAGAAAATGGAGTTCTCATTTCACGATGAATACTTCAGTGTACAATGCTATTGCGTATATGCCAGTTGAGTGCAGGAAGAAGAATCATAAAACTTTATTCGAGTAAACAAAATACAACTTTGAGCTCTCTCTGAAGGATTTTCTGTGGCGTATGTGGACAGGATTCTTTTCATGTTCAGATACGTTTTATATCGTTAGTCATATTTTCAAACTTATCTTCAACAATCTTTTTGAGATATTTTATCTCAGTGGTACTTGATAATTTATCTGCATATGTTATTTAGATAAGAATTTCAATACCTTAACAAGTGCTATACAGCACGAGACAAACAAGGTTCAATATCATGTTTTCACTTTTTAATTAGATTTTTAGGCAGAGAACTTGAAAGAAATTCAGGAAACATCGTTACACAGTTTACTCCCATAGTTTTTTTGTAAATAGCAAATGGAAAATAAATCCATGAGAAACCAAGAAAATGCTCAGCTTTACCAGTAGGACACCATAAGCAAAGGCCATTCACGTGTTTATAATTAATAGATTGAAATAGATACGACTTAAAGTAAAAATAGAGGGAATGTGAACTAGTAGTAGTAATTTAAACATTCTATTATGACATAATTTTGCTTCGGATTGTTATTTGTGTGTATTTACGGGAACAGCAAATACTTTATAATTTATAATTAACTAGCTTTCCGCCCGCGGCTTCGCCCGCTTTGTCTAAAACATAATAAATTATATACTAAAACCTTCCTCTTGAATCACTCGATCTATTAAAAAAAACCGCATCAAAATCCGTTGCGTAGTTTTAAAGATTTAAGCATACATAGGGACATAGGGACAGAGAAAGCGACTTTGTTTTATACTATGTAGTGATGAAGGTAATAAACTAAAATACTATGTACTTTTAAATGAGGATTTGTATCGTCTACTTAACATAATACATAATGATATCTATAACAACATCACCAAAAAGTTAGACACATGTGACACATAGATATGTGATAGACATAGATTACATTTTTTGGGGCTTGTTTGGAGCTAAGTAGTTTCCTATTCTGACACTACATCCCTGACACACCGTTTAAAACTTAAAAATCATCTCCTTCAAATTGCACATGCACGTTTAATTGTGTTGTCATTGATTAAATTGGTTTTTTATACATACGTAATGGATGATAACGCATGAAAGATTATGGCACTGCAAGAGGATCTTCAACGCGATTATATGTTATGAAGATAAAATCCATTTAGGAGTCACGACTACCGTAAAGCGAATGTTTTACATATTCATGTAAATTCTGCCTTACGTAATACAATTTAGGTCGTGTCCAGATGCTCCGGAGTCCAGACAGTGTGGTCTTATTGCTTACATTTTTGCGTGATACTGTAAGTTTTATTACTGCTATCCGTCACATCTGTTTCAAATCTAAAAAACCTATTTATTAATGGAACATCAGTCAGGACTCGGGTATTTTGTGGTAAGATTGATGCAATTACTAACTGACCATGTACATCCTTATCTTCCCAAGTTTTCTTGGCGCCAAACAATAAATTGATTTTTCTTGTCATCTGAAGCACAGCAACATTTACTTGCCATAAGCGGGCACTCACGATTACAATAAAAATTATTGTAGTCTATGATTTTTATAGGCTCATAATTAGAAGGTGGTGCAATGAACATGTTAATAAAATTAAATATACTTTTAGAGTTGTCAAAGTTATGACTAATCATTACTTTTCAATTATCCTTCTGCTGTGCGCCACGAGGAGTGCATAAAATAATAAACGTGTGAAGTTTCCCACGAATTCATTTGAAACTTCTAGATTATTCAGCGTAAAATTTGAACCGAACATTTTGCATTCTTCCCAAAGTTATTTGCAATGATTCCTGTTGCTGATCATAAAATTATTTGCTCATTGAAATTCTCCGTTGTTTTCCTATCATGGTGGTTAGTTAATTATTATTTTCCGTTAAAAGCTATGCTATAATCCAGTAATTCTTATAAGTAAATAGCAGTTCCAGTCTGTTTGTCGTCATTCCGGTGTTTGGCCCGGTTTGAGATCGACTTAAATACTTCGGACGTTCCGATACCTGATTTGATCGCTTTGTCCCAAACAATGTTGCAGAACCCGTCCCAAATTCCTAATTCCTTTGTTATCGTGACCTTGTTATTCACAAGTGAGACATTATTAAACATTGCTCCAGCAACGACTAATTATTTTTTTAAATAAGGACCGTTAATCATGTTAAGGTTAAATTAAAACAAACTGTAAATATTTGCCTTGTCCTTCAATTGATAATTTAAATTGAATTTAAATAATTAATTTCCAATCAAACACCGAAAATGGACATTAATGAGATTAGACTATGGAGAAACAAAGTTATAAATAGAGATCGAACTGTTATTTACCCTACTTTTGTAGAGCCGTTCGGATATTGAAATCTTAAATCCACATTTATCTCGTCAATGGAAGGCTATCTGCCAATATCTGGCGATAACTCTTTACATTTTCGGCACTTACTAAAGTTTAGAGCACCAGATGCGTTCGAGCGCGACTAACGTGTTTTCAATTAGTATTATGATCTTTATGCACTAGGTAAAAAGAGTTATGCGCTACACAAGTATAATAAACGTTGTAGGTATTCTAAGGTCAAGGGTGTGTGTGTGATGTCGGATCGTGACAATGTTAGTGTTAGTGTGGCGAATGGCCCTTGCTGTCGCGTGCGCCGAAGCATGCAGTGTTTTGGATTCCACGGTAATGCCTATAATATTTTAAGCCGTTATGCATGACTGTAGTTGTAAACCTTCACGTGAAATGCGTAGTGATTTTTTTTTACAATTTTCAAATATTAACGTGCCTTATTGTCTTTAAATAAATTATATTTATAGTTGTTTTCGTCATTTTGGGGACATGGCGTTGGTGTTTATCTGTGTAAACGTAGGTTAATGTTTAGAGATTACCGCGTTTGAATGTTTAACTTGAATTACCTACTTGCAATAGACGAAATGTTAACGTTTGACAGTGCCATAAACAAAACGCAAATTCCTAAAATGTATCATCATAAAATTATTTCCATTGTTTGATATGATCTATGTATTATGTTCGTTTTTTTTTTCTTTTTAACCCGTTATTCATAAAATGAAAATTCACATATAATAATACAGTAAAGTAAATATTATTATATCGATGGTATCGGCTCAAGCAATCTCTGCCAGACAATCTATGGATTAGAATTCTAAATAGTA
This sequence comes from Colias behrii, assembly GCA_029959065.1. Lineage (NCBI taxonomy): Eukaryota > Metazoa > Arthropoda > Insecta > Lepidoptera > Pieridae > Colias > Colias behrii. Next base: position 12,343,453 of record JARWMC010000001.1, read on the forward strand.
GCTCTACTAATAATTTACTATTCTAAATAAACTCTTTGTCCAATTAATTAAAATTCATAAATTTATATAATTAACATGGATATTTAAAGTTTGAAGTTTAGTATGCTTTAATTAGATTTTAATTCGGTGCTCGACTTACTTTTTATGCAATGTGGTTTAAAAATCAAAAACAATTATGAGAATAATGGAATAAGTCATAATTTATAATACATTTCATAACAAAGAATAACAATAGGTACAAATTTTTTCCCACCTCTAAGTGAGAGAATGGGGCTGCGTGCAACTTGCAAGTTTAGCGTAATGCTGTTTTCTAGGGTTGCGTTTTCCAATTTCTTGAATTTTTTGAAGTGAATTTTCTTTAGGCGTGTTGATAATAAAATTTCAAGGTCGCGACACGTCATGGATTAAGGCGACGATTTTAGTATCTTTGAATCATCCTAAAAAAGTTTTACTTCTATTACATGTGCTCGGCACACACGCTCTTTTTTAAATACATGATGCAAAATTGTTGATTTACTTGATAACAACTAGAAATATACAGTCAAACTTTGAAATACAATATAAATTCCATTTTGTGTTTCAGCTTATCTCTTATATATAAAAATGAATCGCAAAATGTGTTGGTAAGCGCATAACTCGAGAACGGCTGAACCGATTTCGATAATTCTTTTTTTATTATATTCCTTGAAGTACGATGATGGTTTTTATGTAGAGAAAACGTAAATATGTACCACGGGCGAAGCCGGGGCGGACCGCTAGTGTAGTAATAAAATTATTTTCCTCGATTGAAGTTAAATTTAGCTCTGATATATGGATGACGTAAATAAGTACATACATATCTCCATATTAGGAGGGCACTCGTTAATAAATAACAATTAACATTCGTAATTGTAAACCTACAATAAACTATTGAAAAAAAAGTCAAAATATCATAAATAACATTTTTAACTAGGTATTTTAATTGAAGCGAGCATTGATGAATTATGAGAAAAAATAAGCTTTGGTATTGAAGTGTGTCTTGAAATAATACAATTATCTTGATTTTTTTCTTGTCGGCATCTAAAAGTGGCAACCCTGTTAACACAATCTGCGACACGGTAGGTAGTGTTATTAAGATCATCTTTAGATTTATTAGCGACGCGACGTCTGTTGTGACCGCCGCGCGCGCACCTGGACGCAGTTCTATATTATTATTATTTTCTTTTCATACAAACCTATGGATAATGTCTTTTTGAATTTTGTAGTGCGTATGAAGTAGCCTTTGAGTGACGACGTGTGTAGTTACTACGTTTATAAATATAGTTTTGTTTATAATAAACATAAGTGTTATTAACGGTTTTATAGTTGTGTAAAATATATGTATATCGGAAAAACACCTGGAATTTAACGATTTGTTTTAAATATCAGTGTTTAAACTATTAAATACTTTATAGTTTATACAAGTTTTTAAAGTGATTCAATAAATCAACCAAAAAGAAAAAAAAGCTATAGCAGTGTTTGTGAGACCTGCGATAAACGAAATCTGGATGTTTCGATTCAAAAGAATTTTCGCACTCATGAGGTTTACCTTCTTCAAGATTCAAAAACTAGGCGAGTATTATAATTTATCATAATTTTTCTCAATGTCTCATTTGTGATGATCAACATTTTGTGATCGCAATTTATAATCAGTTATTCGTATAAAATGTTATTATCTTTCTCGTTCGGCTTCAGTAGTTTTTGCGACATCGTTGAACAAGAAGTTTGTTTTGCATTTTAAATACTAATACTGGTTGAATTTATGTATACATACCTATTGTATTTGATAATTTGCGCGCGAAAACATGTTCTGAATAATATCAATAACTAGCGACCCGCCCCGGCTTCGCACGGGTGCAATGCTGATACTAAATACACTACAGAAAAACTGTGAACGTTGTATCATGTATGTATAACATAGTCATTTCTAGTTAATTTGAGGGGTGGGCGCAGGTATCTGTAGCACAGTTCATACTACCACAGATACCGGAGTTCCTCCTATTTTTATTGTATAATTTTTCAAATAAGTTTATGATATTAACTTTATGTGTAACTTTATGTGTATATAAAAACATAGCGGCCCGCTCCGGCTTCGCACGGGTATAAAATAGATAGCCGGGTGGCCGGCCGGTACCGCCGCAAACGCTACGTCCCGCAATTTTTAAATCTGTAATATCTTCGAAAATATTCACTTAAATCATACGGTGTAAAGGGCCATATAGATCTATATTAAATGAACAATGTATTCAAGGTATTAAATTGGTTAAGGATTAATGCTGTATTGGTTAAAATCGCATCGAAAATTAGCCATTATTTGTCGTAAAAAGTAAATGACAAAAAAAAGTTATTGTGGGTTATCCATAAGAGATAGACATATACCATCGCGGACTTTTCTGTAGACCTTTTCAATGTGTATAATACTTAGTACATTATTTTGATAAAACTCGTAGGGTTCAGCCTGCGTTTGCAATGTAAGCGGAAAAAATGTAATTTTTTACGACATCACATTAGAAACCTCAAAAATAACAGTACTTCTCCACTATTTAATGGATGTTATTATACATATAAACCTTCCTCTTGAATCACTCTATCTATTAAAAAAAACCGCATCAAAATCCGTTGCGTAGTTTCAAAGATTTAAGCGTACAAAGGGACATAGGGACATAGGGACAGGGAAAGCGACTTTGTTTTATACTATGTAGTGATACGGAGGATGATACAACGAGCGATTTCTTCGTTCTATTATTATTTTGTTTCATACACCTTCCTGTTGAAGATGTCTTCGATGTGACGTATATTTTTTCGCAAAATATAACAAATATATAAAACTTCACTACATAGTATAAAACAAAGTCGCTTTCTCTGTCCCTATTTCCCTATGTCCCTTTGTATGCTTAAATCTTTAAAACTACGCAACGGATTTTGATGCGGTTTTTGAAGTGAAAACTTCTTTAGCGGCGTTGAGCACTTTTTCTGTAATGGGTATAAAATCTTAAACTCGCGTCAGGACACGTGACCTGATCGAAAAAGCGTAAGACCGAAGACGGATACCATTCCAAAATATCAAACATGCTCAACGTTAATAATCAAGTTTTCACTTCTGCCGGCACTCCCGGAGTGCAACCCGTCTTTTTTTTTAATAGATAAAGTGATTCAAGAGGAAGGTTTTAGTATATAATTTATTAGGTCTTAGACAAAGCGGGTGAAGCCGCGGGCGGTAAGCTAGTTTTCTATAAAGTGAAAGACAAGTTATAATTCCAAACCATATTTTTTGTATTCTTTCACATTTTTATGCGACTGCGTAAGATATGGGTCCGTAGGTTACGCCCCCAGTGTGTTTTGCCCCCGTGGTGGAAGCCCCCGATTTCGTTTTAGTACTATAATATTTATTAGTTAAATATTTTTATCAAAAGTACAGTCAGATAGCAAAGTGTAACCTATTATAAAAAATGTCTAAGTCATGGTTCATTATTAAAATCAAAATCATAGTTTATTATTATAAATCTTTATTAACAATGTCGGTGTAACAAACGTTTGCTTATCTAATAATAGGTACTAATGGGTAATAATAGGTAATACGTAGGTACTTAATATGTAATAAAAATTAAATTAAATGTCTAATAAATAATAATAGGTATCTACGTAAATACAACTTTGATAACAAATAAAACCAAACATTAAAATAAAGCAACAATAACATGCAAAATCACAGATACGAAATTAAAAATCACAGTTTAAAATTAGGATTATTTTAAGTACTTATATACTATTTACGTACTAAGTATATAGGTAGGCATCTACTTAAATATTTAGAAGATTGGTAACAGAATGTTCAAACACTAAAATATAATAAAAACAATTAACATTTAAAATCACAGATAACAAAAGTAACAAAAGAAGAAAAACATAGTAAAAATATTAGGATGATTTGAACTTTGTAATTAAATTATGTAATTTAAGTCATTTATATGCAGTGACTATGGAGGTTACAACATTGATATAGATATAAAATTAAAATGTAGTAATTATGTAACAATAAACATGCAAAATCATTATTTTTAAGCTAAGTAAGTAGGTGATTATTTTTGCTTGACTTGCACATACGGACGGATTTGTTCCAAAAACTCCATAATTGTAATTTGTTTCTTTTCATATTTGTCTGTCAGCTTAGCAATGAGTTTGTCATTGATTATTGAAGATTTTTTCCTTTTACATATAGGACTGTCATTTCTTCGTAATCTGAAAGTATAAGATAAAGATTATTTACTAAGAGTAAAAAAAATGAATTACTGATATATTAAGCGTTATGTAAGTAATCAGCATTTTACCTCACTTGACCTGTGCTATACGTAGAAATATCAGTTGTTATAATTTCCAAAAACGATAATAATGATGGTTTTCGGCCCAGATAGCACTGAAGCCGTTGATTCCAGGCCTCCACTAAATTTGTGGTTCTATGTCGTTCTTTATAGCAACACCACTTTGAGATCATCCCCGGAGGCTCAAGCCATTGTTCAACGAAATAATCGTTGAATTGGGTGACTTTTTCATCGGGAATACTGAAAACAAAAATTATGATATATATGACATGTCGTATATACCTAAGCATTATTTTTATTTTTGCGTACTTATAAAAACAATCTATGAGCTGTTAAAACTTTAAAATAAAATGAAAATTAAAATTACCTGTTTTCCATTACGGAAAGCCAACCATCTTCTATATCTTCTTTAGGAAGAAATGCTAGACAGGTGCACAGTTTCACATACAATGTTGTTTCTTCGTGTGCCAATAAACCTAAAGACTTCGCTTTTCTGTAAATGGCTCTTTGGAAGTGAACATTACAGCCATGTATTGTGACCGCTGGCAATACCTCTTTTATTGCCAGCATTGTAGCTAATTCAAAATCTACAGTGAATTTCATGGGGCTGAAGTCCGGCACAGCTTCTTTAATTTTTTTAAACATGACTTCATATGTACTTTTTTCTTTATTAACTAGTAGCACATAAAATATAGGCACAATATTGGTTGCTTGTGCATCACTTCCCATATCTCCATGAATGGTAAATATTTGGTAAAATGGACCTGGACAACAATCAAATGTACCATCCCCGAAGTAGTGTTGTATATTTTTGATGTGTTTTAAAGCCTGTGCTGATACGAATACTATAATTCTGTTGTCGTTCTCACAGTAATCAACTAATAGATATTTTTGAAAAATCTCAGGTATAATGACTTCAGCTGGATTACGAAACTGTGTCTTTTCTACATTTAAGGCTTTCTTTCGAGAGTTGTATAACTGTTGCTTGATATTATTGAATTTGGGTATGTATTCATCGAAGGCTGTGTCTGTGTTTTTTAACTCGGCAAATTTTGTTTCAAATTTTTGCTATTGTTATTGTTGCTTTATTTTAATGTTTGGTTTTATTTGTTATCAAAGTTGTATTTACGTAGATACCTATTATTATTTATTAGACATTTAATTTAATTTTTATTACATATTAAGTACCTACGTATTACCTATTATTACCCATTAGTACCTATTATTAGATAAGCAAACGTTTGTTACACCGACATTGTTAATAAAGATTTATAATAATAAACTATGATTTTGATTTTAATAATGAACCATGACTTAGACATTTTTTATAATAGGTTACACTTTGCTATCTGACTGTACTTTTGATAAAAATATTTAACTAATAAATATTATAGTACTAAAACGAAATCGGGGGCTTCCACCACGGGGGCAAAACACACTGGGGGCGTAACCTACGGACCCGTTTAACTAGCTTTCCGCCCGCGGCTTCGCCCGCTTGGTCTAAAACCTAATAAATTATATACTAAAACCTTCCTCTTAAATCACTCTATCTATATTAAAAAAAACCGCATCCTAACTAATCCGTTGCGTAGTTTTAAAGATTTAAGCATACAAAGGGACATGGGGAAATAGGGACAGAGAAAGCGACTTTGTTTTATACTATGTAGTGATATGCAATTGCCTAAAAATTATTTAGAGAAAGTAAAATATTGATTAATTTTATTGAATTAATTGATTGTCTGTATTTAGGAGCTTAACGAACCGTTAATATTTTAAATTTAATTTAATCTTACGTAATTTTTGCAGCTTTATATCCTTGTTATAATAATTTATTTCTATGTCTTTAATTTGTCAAACTAACGGGAAAGAATCTGTTCAACTGCAATCAATCTTACAAATTACTTTGTCAAGTAAAAGCGAGGTAAATTAAGCGACTTTCTAATAAAATGGTTTATTTCTCCGCTTCTTGTTGGAAATTGACATAACTTTATGGTGTTGTTGATGTTACCTAAGTAAGAAAAAATATTATATTCTGAAAGATCTGTATAAATAAGATTTTGATTGGGAATAAATGATAAAAATATACACTACTGATCCTGAATATTGCATATACATATTTATTATCCACATGAATCATTATACACTCCAATAATTATGTAAGCGACCTATTTAGAATGCTATTCTCTATCTATTTACATTAATTATTTATTTATTAACACATATAAAATATATCTATTTATTATTTATTTTCATCAAATATGTTCTCTATATCGTTCATTCGAAAAGCCTAGTTTGGTATTTTATTACACGTGTTTAATTTAATCTACATAAAAGGAAAATTGTTATGAAGCCAAATTTCCTATTCAATCCAGTTTCGTTGGCAAAAAGCCAATTTGGCCTACAAGCATAAAAATAATCAGTCACAAGATATTACTTAAAAGGAGAAAAATGAAATACAATAGAAGTATTTCTTCAATATTACGTTTTTGTATTACATATTTCAAAGATTTTAATGTGCTAAAATCCCACGGACGAATTGTTTAAAAAAGCCATAAAATGATTACAAGTCTACTAATCTTGCCAAACTAGTTGAGTGCCTATTACATTAATCTGAATTCTTGACCTTAACATGCTTAATTAGGTTCGTTGAACTCTAGTTATATTATGTATCTATGCATAGATAATTTGTGTGCCAATTATTCTTTTTTACGTATTTTAGAATAAAATTATGTGTATTTTTTTATAGGAATATTGCCCAAAATTAATAATATATTGAGTAGGTAGACTTAGAGCTATTTAAGGAGCTTTAAACTTTTAATATTAATTAAAAATTATAATTAATAATTTAATAGTACAAAGTGAATTGCGTATATGTATTTGTATGTTTTCATTTTTCATTAGAAGTTCGTTGTTATATTTTAAGTATAAAAGCATAAAGCTTATTGTGATTCAAATCAGAAAACCATGCCTCAAAACTCAGGATTTTTATATTCCCAGTATAGATTTCCAATAGATTAAATATATTTAGTTTGATACTGTGTGCGCGATAACAATTGATTGTTCTATATATGTAGGTATATATATATGTATGTATAGAAGGCATTGAAAATGTTCAAAGCTTACACTAGTCTACTATGGGGTCTGTAGGGTATGGCTATTCAATTCTGTCAATAGGTACACGTCGGAACCTAGATATCCGTTGAAATTGATCGGAAATGGAATACCTTTGTTGCCAGTCCGCCGGAGTTGCATAGTGCGGTCCATTCTCAATATAAATTACATTGGAAATAAATTGATTCCCAAGGATAACTAACTCTAACCATAATAATTGAAGGTTAATTTTTACAATATTGTAGAGTTACTCGCACGTGTCAAGAACATTTATGATATCTATATCTAATGAATTTCATCAAAATGTATCCAAGCGTAGTAATCTCATACACACGCACACAATAGAGGCGATAGAGGTACAAAAAACTTTCGCATTAATAATATTAATTTGTAATCATAACTAATCTCTAATTCATAACTGTTGGTATAACACGATATTCATTAGTAATGTAATAATATGTATTTTAATATCTTATGATTGTATAATAATGTATGAAGTTTTTGTTTGTAACATCTTCATAAAAACTTAGAAACCCAAACTATTTGTCTATTTATACATGATTGTTTTTATTACTTATCGCAGATACCTACGATCTAATCGGAAATAGACATCATCCTTCATCATCAAGGATGATGTCTATCGACATTCCGCAACAGTTAGTGATCTGTGGTAAACCTGAATCCTATAGTAGGGGAGCCCAGGATGCTAAATGTGGATTTACTCGAGCGTCACGGGAACCTATTAGAATTGGTAGATTAGACCATAGCGAGAAAAAAAGGTCCTATAATGTTTTCACTTTTAGCGGTGGGGAAGGGTTTTTTTGATTTTTTTTAATTTAAAAAAGAAAATAATTGGCTTGGAAATACTCAAGCGCGTTAGATATTGATATTTTGCATGCTCCAGGACGTCACTGAAAAAAAGTATACGTTAATCTGACGATTTAAGTGGCGATTTAATCGCTATGAAGAAAGGGTAAAAAATTAAAGTAATATTATTCGAGCGCGTCAGATTAATATATGGGGGGGGGTTAATTACAATATAAGAAGTCCCCATTTCGCTAATCTGACGATTCGAGCTCAACCTTAGGGAATTATGGATTATTCAAATTTTCCAGCGGGGCCCCTGAGCGCACCCACCAACCATAACTGCTCATATTGACTAGAGGTACTAATGAATAGCTAAGGTACCGTCCCTTATAGTAATCTGACGCGCTCGAGTAAATCCCAAAATCCCCTCTTGGGCTCCCCTACTACTATAATCCTTCGTACAATACACAGTCATAAATTCTATCCTTAATTCTATCACCTACCACTTCCAGAAGCGGAATGCGACGGTTGCAGCAGCGACAATGACGAAGGTCGCACCGTGGGGGAGCTGCTGCTGCCCCAGTACGCGCTGGCCACGGGCGGGCTGGCGCGGGACCATCGACCGCTGATCACCTTCCCTGATAATAATAACTTCCACGTCCTCACCGCTACGGAGTACAGGCGACTGCTGCTTTACCTCACTTCTGTGCCCTCGTGAGTTGTTTGATACATTATAATTATTTATAGTTAGAAATATTTACACAAAATACAGAGGAATAGGATATGTAAGTTACAAGTTATTAATATTGCGCGCAACTCTGATATATCATTACAGGTATGTTACAGGTGGACAAAAGTATGATAAAAAAATGCTTTATAGCATGTTAGATCACAGAATCAAAATAAACAGATTAAATTCCAAAAACATATTTGAGCCGTGGTGTTCGAACATACCGTTTCGGATCACTAGGTACTACTTATGTGAAGTTGTGGAACACTAAAGAGATATAAATAATTATGTACAAGGAAAGCTAATTATTTTTATTTTATTTTTATCATCCATAAATATTATTTAATCAAAGGAAGTGGAACGTGGAAAAAAGTAATAAAATTAAACGCGGCAAGAGAACCCAATTCTACATGGAAAGGGCTCAAGGAGTCGCAGGAAGTAATTCAATAAATATCTAGAAAATAACTTCGCTTCGTACGTGTATCATATAAAATATATGAACAAATTTATCTCCGTCTAAGTTTATTACGAAGTCGCGTGCTATAGCGCGATTAAAGTAATAAAATGGCTAAATTTTATCAAAGCAAAGTCAGATTGGTACAAACTTGGTACAAACCGTTGCGACTGATGACATAGCGTGACTAGCGTGATACGAAACGTAACAAAATAACTATAAACTGATATTGATGATCCAAAAGTATCATCATAAAACTTTTGGTACTTTCTAGAGTCGATTCATGCGTAGGAAAGATCTCGTATATCTTATCCAATCTCAATCATTGATTGAAAATCAGCTACGCATTTCGGCTTCACTACATTAATTGTATAGCTATAGAAAGTATCTTATATGTTGATTCCAGTTTTTTCACCCGTGTGCAAAATATCATACCAATCCGTGACTATGAAACAACAACAACAACACAACAATTTTCTAAAATTTTCTTTTATGTGTTTATTTATCTATCAACATGTTTATCTGTTCAGTAAATTATTATAAGATCTGGAACCTACAAAGATTACTTTATACCAATAAATAACATATTTTTATGATTTCAATCACACGAGTATCAAGGCGACTTCACCTTTTAGATTGATAACTGTAGTTATTTAATTGATACGACGATGCTCCTCAGTGATGTTATAAAATGCGTTACAACTTAGAACAATATAAAAGCACAATAAAAGTACCTTCTCAAAACGAACAAGAGAGGTTGAATAAAAATATAGACCATTGCATAGACAACTCAATAGGTTTAGCTTGCATTGTATTAAAATTTTTGCTAAAAGAGAAAAACATTTTCACAAAGTATACAAGTTGCCTCAAGGACTCGTTTATGAAAAGTTCCTTACTAAATTTCTCTTATTTAGACGCACGCCATTAATATGCAACGCTTGCCGCAAAAGCGTTCCTTTTAATGTTGTGCGTCTTGAAATATTTCTGGTATAAATTTTTATTGCAACTTTTTCATACTTTAAGTATATTTATTTAGTCTATGTATGCTTTGGTATTATTACTGTAAGTACAAAGAATGATTCTGTTTCAATAAATAAATAAATAAATAAATATTATGTCATTAATGTTTTAACTTTAATTGAAGCATCACTCTTTTATGTCTACAAATCTTATTTTTATCAATAAACAAATTGGAATGTTATTGTAAAAATAACAAAAGCATTATCTTAAACACGGTCAAATATCTTAGATTTACCAGAGCGCAACCAGCAGAAATGGTCGATTATATGAGATAATCTACAGATGAAACTCCCAAGGCATCTGATAATACGCTCAGTTAAGTTTCATGAAAACAATTGTAATTTTAAAACGTTTTCTTTTTTCATATTTATTCTGTGGAATGTTTCGATTTTGAAGACTTGAAGAAAAGAAAATTTCGTTCAAGAATTTATTTCTATTAATATTGTTAATAATTTAATGGAGAATACCATTGAATACAATTACCTACTACATATTATCCGATTTATCTATTTAGGTAATTCAAACAATAACTATGCTCGTATTGTATGAATTCTGAATTGTTTATGACACATGTACAGTATAAACAATAGACTTTATTCGAGAGATATGTTTTAGCGATTCTTTCGTAATTAAAACGATGTTTTTATCTTGTATTTATATTAATTCTACATTTGATTCCGACAAATATTAATACTTCGAATATTATTACCAGGGTAGTGCGTTATTCGTATAGCAGTACCTACAGTGTATACGCGCGTGCGGCGTACAGTACCTACTGAACTATTACCACTTTAATACGGTAATATTTTAATAATAAGTATTACGGTAATTGTAGGTTTGAAAGCGTAATAGCCAATAATGCATCATAATACAGGTAATGGATACTAATAAGACGACATAATCCACGCTTTGGAGTATAATACCCTTGGGAACTTATTAGAATCTGCGATATACATGTTAATATTATAACTATTAGTAGAAGGAGAAGTGTTTCTGTTTTAGTTTAATCTAGTTTTTCGTTCGTTTAGTCAAACTCAAAACTTTATTAATCATGAAAACTTATAAGTGCTTATTTTTATTTGCCTTGCCAAGTGAAACACGGTGAAAATTATGTGTGAAGAGTAATTTTAATCGCAAGTATGAATTGTAACGGAGAATTTAAAATGCCTTTTTTATTTGTTTCAGATTGTTAGAAGCGGAAATGGGTTTCCATATAATAATAGATCGACGGAAAGACAGATGGAATTCAGTTAAAGCAACATTATTAAGGATATCCGTGAGTATTTTTTTGCGTAATATAAGTTATAGTTATTGTATACTAGCTTTCCGCCCGCGGCTTCGCCCGCGCAGTCAAAGAAAAACCCGCATAGTTCCCGTTCCCGTGGGATTTCCGTGATAAAACCTATCCTATGTCCCGGGGTAAAAAGTAGCCTATGTCCTTTCTCGGGTATCAAAATATCTCTATACCAAATTTAATGCAAATTGGTTCAGTAGTTAAGGCGTGATTGAGTAACAGACAGACAGAGTTACTTTCGCATTTATAATAATATTAGTATGGATGTGAACGGTAAATTGTTTCAGTATTTATTCAGCCCTGATTATTCATCCCAAAAGGTTCCATATAATTTTACTATACAAACTTGTCACATCTGATTAAAACACCCTTCAAAATCAATTTGATTATATTATATAATATACATGTATTGAATTCGCAATTATTTTAACCAATCCTAATTTATTTCCAGGAATTTTTCCCGGGCGTAATCCACGCAGTATACGTGCTCCGACCGGCCAGTTTCCTACAAAAAGCCCTCTCTGAAGTTAGCAGCAAGTTGTTCAAGGAAGAGTTCAGGTTCAGGGTGCTTGTGTGTTCCACTGTGGACGAGTTGTATGAACACTTTGACAAGTCACAGCTCACACCAGACTTGGGGGGCGAGTTACAGTACTCACACTCGGAATGGATACAGCAACGGATAGTGAGTATGAGTTGAATAATTAATATAGGTAGAGAAGGTCTTACTAATTAATGAATGGATAAGTAGCTTTGCGATGTTTTTGATATAGTTAAGATTGGAGTTTTAATATTTAAAGATTAAAGGCAATTTCCTCATGAGGTATGTCTATATTCTGAAATAGCTATATATACATAGTAATTTGTACAATATGATGATACCCTTGCGCTCTGAATCAATGTAGATAACTGGGAACTTTCATACTGAGCTGATCGCCGTATGGAAAACTGATTTCAAGAAATTGCCAAATAAAAATAGAACTTATTTATACAGATAATAAAGTTGTATTTAATTCTTACAGGCGCTAGAGAAATTTTCGACTCTAATGAAGGAAATCTCGACGAAACTGGACGACTTCATGCACGAGATCGTTGATTGCGACATGGGCAATGATCCCACTCAAACCAAAGAATTGTTAGATTGTCAGGAATCTAGGTTAGTCTATTTTTGCTTTATGGCCGCCACTCAATTAACGAACATGATACCCTTGTTGATAAACGCGCTGAAGTTTTCCAGCATTTGATTTGTTTTGTTACATAACATGTTCACAAAATTTTGTATTGGATTTAACGATTATTAATTTGACATTAGGAATAAGTATTAAGGGTATGGCTAGATGGCCAATGCTCTTTTATATTTAAGAATTTGATTGATTTTTCAACAATTTATTATGTTCCTTTTATTTGACCCAAACAAACTTTTCATAGTAAATGTATAAATAAAACACTTATAATCAACAGGCTTAATGTTATCATTTTTTTTCAGTTATAAAGCTTTAAAAACTGAACTGGCGTCGGCGACATCGCAAGGCGAGGAGTTGCTGACGCAAGTGCGAAAACCAAATCTTACATATAATATTATAAGTCATGTGGCTGCTGTGGAGAGGTAATAAAACTTATTTACAACAATAAATTAAATGTATTAAAACTAAGTATTAACATTTAGATATAGGTCTCGTAAGTTTAGGTATCTTTATTTATGTGAAACAATTTAAAAATTAAAATCGAATAAAGAATAGTGTGTATGTTTCTATTCAATCAAACTTCACTCTACATATTATGATATTCAATAATTCACAGTATTTTATTTTGAAGGAACAAAAGAATCTTTTTGTAATTATGTAGGTATGGATTTTAATTTGAGAGATATTTTTTGTCATAGAGTATTTTGTAACAGCACTATGGCACCCTAGATTTATTATAAAGTGATTTAAAAACAGTTGTGTATTAACTGCTTATAAAGGTCTAATTATTTGAACTATATCTACAGATTTAATTATTATGTGTATAATATAATTATTATGTATCTGTACCTATATTGTGTTATTACCAGCAGTAGCACTAACGCCATCTATCGAAAATTACACAAAAAGGCATATAAGTATAAAAGATTTGCTTTTTATATTGTAGAAATTATAGCATTATATCCGAAAATTTATCTTAAGAAATTTATATGTTGCAGGCTACTTGTACAACTTGAAGAGACTGAAAAACAATTTGATAATTTCTGGAAGAAACATTCAATGAAATTAAACCATTGGCTGAAATTTAGAACATTTTTATTAAATTTTAAACAAATGCAGGTAACTTTATTTTATACTTAATTATACATTTCATATTTTATTATAATTAACTACATGCACTCATGGCTTTAAGATCGTATCGGTCTGAATTGGAAATGTGCTGGTTGTTTATTTTTATGTCGAAAATCAAACATTGGTGTTTTTGGAGAACACATTATTCTACGCGAATCTTCTACTTCTTTCATGGGTCTAAAGACAAAGGGTTCAGATGGTACTCTGTTCACAACTAATTCCGATATATCCATGCACTTTTCCTGATTATTAACACTTATTTCTTCAAAATTATTCGTTCTAATATCTCTCCGTTTATGTGAATCCAATTCAAATGTTAGTTTTTGCAGTTTTCTCGTTTTATCTTCTAATTTTGCGGTCAATTCTTCTGCTTGTTTCTTTTTCTTGTTAAAATCTGTTTGCAGTGACGCTATTTTTCGTTTACAAGTTTCTAGCTCGGCTTTGAGTTTCTGTGTATTTATATTATTGATTTCTTCTAAGCACTGTAACTTTTCTTTTGAATGCTTAGCTAAACTTTCTTGATACAAAGCTTCTTGTTCTACTTGATACGACCAAAACGACATTGCTCGCATAGCAACATCCATAATAGTGTCTGGTTTTAAACCCGCCAATACAATTGACTTAAATGTTTCGCTTGGTTTAAGATCAGCTTGTATTACGTCGAACTTATCACGTAATTCGTTTCCACACGCGGGACATGTTAATGAATTCTCAGCGTTACGCTTAAATTCGCTTTTTCCGTGTTCAACGCAAAAAGCATGTGAACATGTTGTTACCCACGCTTGGCTAGATAGTGATCTTCTGCACTTACGAAAATTGCATATAATGTCTAACGTCATCTTTTCACAGTTTTTAATATATATTTATTGTATCAATAAATAAAAATTAATACATACAGCCATTTTAAAGTTAATTTGACACGCCACTCTTTGCAGCATACTTTTGACACATTATTTTTTTTTAATAGCTGAAACCGAATGGAAATGTCAAGACAGGCAGGGTGCCTCTTCAAAAAAGTTTTTATGTACCTGTTAATATACATTACAAAAAATTGTATTTTCTCAGGCGACTTTAGATACACATTTAAAGACAGCATGCGATATGACTGAAGTTGGAGAAACTGCAAATAGGGTCGACGGTCTTCTAGAAGAGGCTAGTGAATTTGAAAAATTATGTAACTGTGATCTCGATGCCGCATCATTAGTAATTGATGAGGGTATGTATGACTTTATTAGCATTAAAGCAATACTATTTATTTTAAAACTGTTTTAGAATAATTTACCCTTTGAATATATTTTCAGGTGAAAAATTAATGCAAGATCCTTTAAGTTCATTGGACCATATAGAATCGAAATGTGAAGAATTAAGACGAACTAGCGCTTTACTAATCGATAAAATACAAAAACGAAATTTACTTTTAACAAAAGCAAGAGAGCTTATGGATAGAATAGATAAGGTAAATTTAATTAATAACCTAAAAATTATCATTCATTTATGTTTTATGTTTTTTAGATTCTGTGATAAAGTCAAGATAGATTTATTATCTTATTATTTTTGACACTATCAAATTTATTATCTGCAATTAAATTATTAAAAAAACTGCAAAAAAATATCGAATATCAAGACCATATTTCACTGGCAACTAGAAAGAAAAATAAAGACGACGCAATGTTCTAATTTCAAAAAAAAATTATTTCGGATATTCTAGTTTGTTCTTATTTTAGGCAAACGAGTGGTGCACAACAGGAGTAGAAATATTAGCAGGAGAAGGAGGTCTTATAGCTGTAGATAAGTTATTGGAAGACGCAAAAAGCTTTGGCCTTACGTCACCCGATGAATTCAGGGACATGCTTATGCAGACTGCAACGCAAGAAACTAGAGCGCTTGTTACACAGGTAAAATATAATTATTCAATGAATTAGAGTCATTTCTGATCAATTTCATTTTAACAACTCTCAATGATAATCAGGTAACAGACACAACTTAATAAATTAGTATTAATATTAATTTATTTAGTATTAAAATTAAGTCACTTTCTTTTACAAAACAGTTTATTAGATTTGAATTTTAATTACTTATTGTAGAAATCGATATTATCAATTTAAAGATGCGATATTTATTTTTACAATTTAAAACAAAAACGAATTTATCAAATTTTAAAAATTACTATTATCTTTACCGAGTAACACAGACAATATGATAATGATAATACTTATATTTTTTACCCCGGCTACCTAGGAGTCTCCGGGCTAGTCTATCATTTGAAATGAATATAGAAATTATAGCGCGCATATCATACTAATCTAAATCTTATTATCAGGTGTCACAAAGGGTGGAAGACGTGTGGCTGATGGTAACTGTGAAGCGTGCGACACTGCAGCGGGCGGCGGCAAAACCCGCGCGTCCCGTGCAGTCTGTGCCGCCGCAGAGCGCCGCGCTGCAGCTGCCCGTCGAACAGGTCAGTGAACTTTCCCGAACGTTCTAGAATGTTCTAGAACATTTACAAAGGGTGGACGTTTTGCTGATGGTGACTTGCAGCGGGCGGCGGCAAAATCCGCACGCCCCGTGCAGTTTGTGCCGCCGCTGAGCGCCGCGCTCCGCTCGTGCTGCAGCCGTCCATCGAACAGGTCAGAGAACTTCCCTGGACGTTCTAGAATGTTCTAGAACATGAACTATGAAAATACGTACGTGTGTAATGTCCTTTGCGTAATGCTACTAGAAAACTTTTATTGAATGATAAGAATGCATTTATTTTACAAGGGTGTTCTAGAATTAACGATTTATTTTTATGTTAGTATATTAAATACTAGCGGTCCGCCCCGGCTTCGCCCGTGGTACATATTTTGCAATAAAAGGTAGCCTATGTTCTTTCTCAGGGTCTAAAGATTATCTGTGCCAAATTTCATCAAAATCGGTCCAGTAGTTTATGCGTGAAAACCATACATACATACATACATACATACATACACACAAACCTTTCCTCTTTATAATATTAGTATAGATTGGAAGAATTATAATTTTAGAAGTAGATATTTATTTTTACCAAAGAATAACTGATCAACAGAATTTCTATCATTATAACGTAGTTCAACATGGAAGTTAATTTTAAACGAAAAAATACCAATAGATACTATCAAATTCTACCTCTACTCGAACCACGAAAAATTGCCGACAAAATTAAATAGATAAAGGAAAAGATTCATTCAACCCTCCCAAGTACATAGTTTCAATGATGGGCTCTGTCATCAGAATGCGCTCATAAATATTCAAAGTGAGTTTGTCACGCTTAATTCGGCGTTTCAAGAGCGTCTAGTGCGTACGGGTATGGCATAATAATCGTGTAGATGAAAGTGCACCTTATATCTCTATATAAGGTGCACTTTCATCTATACAACTTACAAGTGATAATTGTCCTTTAAAGGGGTATAGAGCAGAGGTTTCAGTTTTTACAAAGGTTGTGCAATGCAATGTACAGATGAGATTACCTACTCGTCATTTTATTTCAAATATGAATGAATTCACGGAGATGCAATTGCAATCATAACTAATTAAAAAGCATAAGATACGTAATTTGAAAATCAATATATTTAGGATTTTAAAGCAAGAATAAACAATAAATAAACTAAACTAATAGAGTATTTGCAAAATAGCATAATAAAACAGGATTAAACTCGACATGTTAATTGACCTACCAATCTTTAATATTAGATTTGTGCAAAATGAATACGATGGCTATTATTCTTTTTAAATATCAAATCTTTATTTTATGAAATACTGACCTCAATAACATCATTAATGTCTTTTACTTCATCATTTTTTGCAATTCAATCGTAAAAATTGGAATTGTTATTTATATCTAATTTAGTGTGAGATGAGTTTTGAAATATTTCTTAATTCTTAATATTTTAATTTGTGTTACGATTTTGAAAACATCATTCTGTTATCACCTCAAAATGTCAATCTCTCATCGTTATAAAAAAAAGTTCGATCATGTGTTTTAATAATAAATTAAATCGAATGATTACAAAAAAGAAACAAGTGAGTATGGATTAATAAAAAACTTGTATATACGTAACAACTTAACGAGCAAAAATAACCAACACTAGTTTGTATACTTATTGTGTTGTTTTTATTATTGTTTATTACTAGCTTTACATAAGACATGTTAACACATATGATACTTAAATATCAAGAATTGTATCATCGTGCGAATATATGCTAATTATTGCGTCATTACCATTAGTGATGCCAAAAAACATAAAATCAAGTATAGTAGATCGTGTTGCAAAAACCAGTGTCGGGTGTGGAAAGTATGCGAAAGTGGAGGTCACGAATAGATATGCTTTCACGGTTCATGAGGATTTTATATATTTTTTTGAGTTTGCGTCTTTTACATCGAAACAATAGAATAGGATTAGGAGAGAAGCTTTTTTTAACTATCGAGTAACTATTTAAGCGCTACCTAATTGAAAGTGTTTTTAAGATATTAAAAAATAGTGAAAATAGAAAATATTATATTGCAGAATAATTTAAAGTATTAAAATAATTTTACGGTTATTTCTGTATGTGCTAAAGTTAGACGTAGTATCAAATAGTTTGATGCATTTTCAATTCTTGTACTTGTGATTCCGTATGATTTGATAGGAATAGGATTGGGAATAGGATACTATAAATTATTCTAATAAACTTATCATCATGCGTCATGCTCTTCCGTTCCCATAATTTACCGACTAAATTCGCAATAAATCGCTTTTTTCCCATGTTATATAGCTTTTTTTTTGAATATTTTGAAGTACAATTGATATTTAATTGGTGTTTGACGGTTTTATTTTATCAATGTTTATTATTTACTAGCTTTCCGCCCGCGACGTCGCTCGCGTTTTCAAAGAAAAACCCGCATAGTTCCCGTTCCCGTGGGATTTCCGGGATGAAACCTATCCTATGTGTTAATCCAAGTTACCCTCTATATGTGTGCTAAATTTCAGTCATTGGTTCAGTAGTATTTGCGTGAAAGAGTAACAAACATACACATACACATCTATCCTCACAAACTTTCGCATTTATAATATTAGTAGGATTTTTGTAAACATTATCATGCATGATGATTGAAAGAATTCAATTCCACCATTTATTGACCACCTAGGATCTCTCCTCTCCTAGAAACATCGCACGTACTACGTAGGCACCAAGGCGTACCAAGGCGATCAGATACACAACAATATTTATTATTATTAATACATACTTTAAATATATGCATAACTTTCATAACACGCATGAGTTATGACGTGATTGCATGCTCCACCACGTGCGTATCGTTTGGAAGGTGTACTATGTACTAGTTTATAGCCCTTATCACGTCTTTTGAATATTAATCTCATTTTTTTCTGGCATTTGATTGACTCGATGGTTTCTATTTTCGATGTTCTAAAACTTTCCTATAGGTCCGATAACTGATTACATTTCTTTTACACGCATTTGTGGTGGTGTTATATTATTTCAATGCGTATTTATAAGGAAGATTAAAAAATATATTATAGGTACGACAAAAACATGAACATGCGTTTTCATACGAGAATCTTCCGGTTTTCTTGGGAATGTCGATTAAAAATAATATATGATGATTAAGGATAATATATTAAACACACAGTTTCGACGGAACTTTAAAAAGAAAACGAATTTAAACATTAAGCGATAAAAATTATTGTCGTTGGTATTTTTTCTATTGCTGATGCTCCACCACGTGCGTATCGTTTGGAAGGTGTACTATGTACTAGTTTATAGCCCTTATCACGTCTTTTGAATATTAATACTCATTTTTTTCTGGCATTTGATTGACTCGACGGTTTCTATTTTCGATGTTCTAAAACTTTCCTATAGGTCCGATAACTGATTACATTTCTTTTACACGCATTTGTGGTGGTGTTATATTATTTCAATGCGTATTTATAAGGAAGATTAAAAAATATAGGTATTATAGGTACGACAAAAACATGAACATGCGTTTTCATACGAGAATCTTCCGGTTTTCTTGGGAATGTCGATTAAAAATAATATATGATGATTAAGGATAATATATTAAACACACAGTTTCGACGGAACTTTAAAAAGAAAACGAATTTAAACATTAAGCGATAAAAATTATTGTCGTTGGTATTTTTTCTATTGCTGCTAATTTCTTAGTTAGAAAGTAAAAAGTAACCAGTTTATATAAGCAATAGTTGAGTAACACACTTTTTAGGGCTACATTGCAGGAAGGTGGTTAATAACGATCAGGTTTATTTGTAACTGGTCGGTCCTTTAGGGCAAGTCCATGACCAGTTAACTTCCTAGGACATTGGCATTTGGTGGCTGCTGATCTGTTATGTGTGTAGGAAGTATCTTTTGATTTAAATGATTTGGCGATGTTTGGTGTTTATGACGGAAGTCTAAATGTAGGAAGCATCTAGAATCTAGATGTATGTGGCACATAGTATTAAGCTGCTTTCAATCTTTAAAAGTTACAAAATATATTTTTAATTAATTTTATATTTTAAGTTTATTAACATACATTTAAAAACTTCCAAAAAGGGCAATAAATTTTGGCTCTACCATGAACCATTATATAACTATATATACCAAAAATAAATAAAATCTAACGGGGCCAAAATGCTCGGCGGATTCCACGATGCTATTAGTAGATATTATTCAATATTACTTCACATCAGAACCACGAATCAAAACAAGCTGACATAGCGGAACTAAGTTCGGGCGGTACCAGTATGGATCACATTATATGGTGCTAGTGAAAGTGATCACTGATCACACATAATCGTAGGGCGCGGTGTAATATCCGTGACGACACATCGGATGTTAGCTCTATAACTCTAATTGTTACCTATTTGAGTTTCGCTTCAGTAGTCTGTGTTTTGTTCTAGCGTTCGATGACCTTCCGGACCCTTTCTTTTCTATTACAATTACTATTATCGTCTAATCCCTGATGAAACGCATTTATCGCTAAAAACTTGTTTGAGCATATAAAACGATTTCTATTTTTTACAGTGTAAGTATAAAAAATAATCCGGTTTATTAACTTAATGAGTTTATACATGAAATACAATTTACAAAGATTAATAATATGGCTTGTAAATGTATTATTAATTAATACAATACCTAGTCGTAAAACGATTTGCTATGTGAATCCAGAAGGTAAAGGTAAAATGAAATGTTCGTCATCTATTCAAAATATCAAAGAGAGGTTGAAAGGCTTTTATGTCAGTTAAACATTGTTATAAATTCGAAAAGGAAACATTCGCGATGAAGATAGTACATACTATGAAATAAACGAGGCAGCTGCGAGTTGCGAATGATATCTAGGCCAAAGGAACAAAGGGACAGTCAATTACAATTGAATGAAGCGCCGAGAAAATTCAATTGGAATCACGGACGGTGTCACCAGAGCTTGTTAGATATTCTTATGAAATATAAAAGCAGCTGGCGGCAATTTTAAATATTCCTTTCCGGAAAATGGTGTGACATACTTCCTAATAATTATTACTACCTACCGTTGACCTGGCATTTTATGTGCTCAACTAATAATAAATGAAACTATGTTATTTAAATAGATTACGCGATGTTACTACTTCCCGTTCTGAGGAATGTATGATCAAGGTTATATGAACGGACCTCTTTAACTGCACAACTGTTTTGAATAATAATTTAATATTTTTCCTTTGTAAAACACTGCTTGCTTTAGGGCAATTCTACGTTGTTTATCTGTAGGCGGTTTGTAGGCAGTATAATAACTGAAAAACGGTTTTTAATCTGAACAATCAATGGACGTTTCATAAATGGAGATAGCAAGTAATTCGTCTTGTTGCTCTCGAATTGTTAGTTCGTTATTTTACATATTAACAAAGACGTTAAAATCTAAATGATAAAAAACAGCAATAAAACAGTGATCCTAATACATACTTCATAGTATTGTCTCTACATTATGTTATTGCTTAGATGTTTTATCAAGATCTACTGATATGCGCAACGTATTTTTTCCGTCCTAAATAAGAAGACAAACTTAATTCTATCAACAAATCTCATGTCTTCTACATTCCGCTCTCAAGGTGTCCAAGGTGAAGCGTATTTCCAAACTATACATAGCCAGAACGCAACCATAGGAAACTGCTCGTGTATACTTTGTAATGCTGTTTTTAAGTTTGTTATTAGATACAATATATACACGAATTTTGCGTACTGATCGTGTATACTTTGTAACGCGGATGCTTGCTTCTTCGTTCCATACTATACACGATCAGTACGCAAAATATAACTAAATATACCTACTACACCACTTACGCTTGAGCGAAATAATAAATATATAGACAATCAAAGACTTGTACAGCTATATCTATCTACTTTTATTCTTCTTGATTATTATTATTGATTCAGTAAAATATGGAATAAAAATATTATTAAGTAAGCTTAGGAAAATAAATAGGTAACAGATAAGGGTACCAATGGGTTAGGTTAGGTTCGTGTTTTTTTAACTACACAAAAATAGGAGCCCCGCGAAGCGGGGCTCCGTCGCCTCGCAACCGTCTTCTTCTGGACTTATTAGATTCTTACATTTTAGGACTATTTTAAATTGTTAGTCGTGCAGTATAGTCGGAAACGAAGACCCAAGCATCCTCGATACAAAAAATATACGATCAGTACGCAACATTACATACACATGCATTGTAATAATAGATTTAAAAACAGCAATACAATAATATATAAACGCGAGCAATGGAAATACGGCGCGCTTACTCCGAAACATACACGATTAGTCCGCATGCGTACTGGCGCTGTATGTTTTGGAGCGCTATTCTTACTTACTTCACTACAAAGTATACGCGAGTATTTGCGTACTACTGTTGTATAGATTGGAAGAACTTTGTAAAAAAGTTATTTCCAAACTATACGTGATTAGTTTCACACCGTTGCGTGCTGGCCTTGTATAGTTTGTAAAGACGCCAAGGTGAACGCAATTCGCTATCTATTAACCACAGCACAGATAAACACACATTATGTCATAGCCGACAATAGCATGGAACTAACTCGTTAAATGCCGTCACACCTGCATCATGTTTCGTATCAACTAAATATTTGTTTTGTGATGGTTCAGATTATAAGAAGTTTTCACTATGAGCAGCACTATTCGTACCCACTTAATTTTTGGAAATAAAAATATACTGCTTGTTTTTAATCGAAGACTATAGAAACAGATGTATTATTTTGTTGGTCGTTACATTTATTGTGTATAATTATTATGATTAGCATCTCCTCTATATTTTTTCAGTGTCATGTTTCTTGGGAACTCGATTAATTTATTACCAATATGCTCGCTAGCTGGCTAGAAATTAACCATCAAAACAACTTATTTCTTCAGACGACATACAGAGAATTGAAAATGCTTATGTCTTCAAACAAGACAACGTTAATTAATATTTTTTATCCGTTAACGACTACACTGTATGCAAATTCAGATAGACACATGAACTGATGAGTGTCCCTTAACCAAAGGAAGTGTCCTTAGAGACAATGGTGTTGGCTCTGAACAATGGCAGCAAGATAGGCCTATCTCACACATTTTACGGACCACTTCATGTGAAACCACACGCTGTGGAAGCCATCAATGGCCAAAGTACTCTAGCTGTTTATTTTTTCCCTTCACATCACACGTGGCTAGTTCAAAGACTTTGTAAGTATGTAGCACGTTTTACTGCTCCATTGGTGGCTCATTAGATTCTCCATAAGAACCACACAAAAATTTAACTCGTCCCAAATTATAAATCCATAACCGTAGAAGAAGCAAAATATTTCTTACTAATAAAGTAATGATGCTGACATTGTCTCAAACAGGCAATTCTATGCTCAACTAACCTTAACAATCCGGTAATTAGCTACGGTTATGTCTTTGTGACTTGAACGGGATTCTACGGCGATGTACATAATATATGACCACGCTTCATTAGCCACGAAGAACATACATACTCTAACTCACCAACATTCCGCACTAACCATGACGTTTATTAGGCAACTATTTATTTGAAATCCCAGCTGCGAAATACATACATCCATACTATAATATTATAAATGCGAAAGTAACTGTCTGTCTGTCTGTTACTCAATCACGCCTAAACTACTGAACCAATTTGCATGAAATTTGGTATGGAGATATTTTGATACCCGAAAAAGGACATAGGCTACCTTTTATTGCGAAATATGTACCACGGGCGAAGCCGGGGCGGACCTCTAGTATGCGTATAAATATGCTTGACACTTTGTTAGAAGTGATATACAAGTTTGTATTGTTTGGAAACTAATGATACATAAATAGGCAATAAATGTATCATTTTGTTTAGTAACCCTTTGTTTACATATTTTTATAAAACATTCTACACAATATAAAGGTTATAGATTCACATATGTGTTGGTATTCACAAAACCCCTAATAAAATATTATAATTTATAGAAGAATATAAATAAAAGGGAGCGATCCAGATTTTTATAACATTTTGAGATAGGACTTGTATTCGACACAAACAGTATAATTTTATACAAAGCGGTCAAACATAAACCCTGGTAATAGGTATAACTATTAACTATAAAGTGATATACTTCATAAATATTAATTTTAGTCAAAATTAAATGGAATCCTTGACATAGACACAAAAAACGTAATTAGTCGTAATACTAGGTTATGTATACTTATTTTTGAAAGTCTCAACGTTTGGTATTGAAACAATAATTACATAAGGCATCATATGCTTATCATGATAATATCATCTGCATACCGTACGTCCGGTAGCTGCTTTAAGGTCCATTCGAAGGTTAAATGAAAGCAAAAATTGTTGCCCCACCGGTGATTATCATACGTGATGCCATAAACTCGTAATTCACTTTCATCTGATATGCTAATTTTTAAGTTTGCTTGTCTATGGAACGAGTTTTATTTTTATACTTCGCCACTCTGTTACATCTTTTTATAATACAACAAAAATAACATTATACACCGATGATTTTAATATTGTATACCTTACCTAAGTATCATAAGTCGGTCTTTTTGGTTGACTTTGAAGTTAAATATTCGTAGGTTCCTGTATATAACACAGCAACTTCTATTCCTTTTATGAATCAATTTTCTAAAATGTTGGTGGAATGGTAAAGGGGACTTAAAATGGGACTTTTAAGAAAAAATGGGACTTTCATAATTTTTTTCTTTTTATTAACATTTTTTATATAGAGCTCAAGCTATATGTTAAATGTTAGAGTTTATTTGTAACTCGTTATATTAAGTGGATTTCTTCTTCATTCACAAGTAAAGCAAGGGTCTACTAATAAAGAAGTAGTTTTGAAACTGTTAATGCAAATGATGTTGCGAAGCCAGCGGTCTACCTTCGGTTAGTTGACTAATGACTTGTACTTCAATTAATATTATAACAATATCACCTTCAATATCATGTAGTCTTGGTATGCTGCTTTTACAAGAAATCCTTGTACCTGCTCATTACTATGCTTGTAATTAAACGCTATACGTAAATAAAAATAAATATTTTGTATTTTTTTTATAGATTGAGATTAAAATACGTGATATGCGTTTTAAAAGCGACATATAATTTTTTCCAATACTTAGCTGTATTTCATGCCTTTTTATTTCGTCTTTTAAATATTATTTCAATCTATCATTTCCAAAACAGGGCTCGTTTGGTTGGATTCTTATTTATTTTCTAATACTAAAAAATAATGAATGTAATATCAATACAAAAAGCTCTACAACATACGTTAGTTCGTTCATGTAATATACTCCCATTTTACGATTCAAAACACAGGCGAGAGACGAATCAACTCTTTAGTTATTACAATCTAATTGAGAACAGGTTTGATTTTCTTCTCACATTTACAAATTTCAAAATCAAATTCAAACTTGACTTTTAATATCACGGTCGCAAACTGAATTAGGAAGGGTGTGGGCGAACCACATTTCGTTATAATATTAGTTGTTGGCCGAGTATGTCCATTACAGCTGTGTCCATTATATTTGCCAAACTTGGAAGAAGACATAAACGCACATCGATAAAAGCCATTTGATTATTCCTACGCTTTATGATACTAGTTGGAATATAACATAAGCTGCGCGCCTATGATTTGAATGTCTTCAAAACGCAATGTGCAACTTGCTGACTGTGATATATGTAGTACATAGGTATCTAGTGTATGTATATTTCATGATATAATTATCTGTAAGTAGTAAAAAAAGTCTTAATTCCTTGATACGAAGTGTTGTTGTATCAGACGCATAAAACACACGCGACTAAATTAACACTAATCACATCATCAAATATTTTCATTTATATATTTTTATTTTAAATGTTTAAGCTTATTTAGAAATAAAAGATTTTTAACGCGATTTATTCATTATATTATTTTCCCGACGTTTCGCACACTTTGCAGCGAGCGTGGTCACGGGGAGACACGTTAAAAATCTTTAATTTCTAAATGTATAGTACTCGCGTAAAATCAAACACTAGAAAATACTATGTTTAAGCTTATGTTCAACTGAAAAAGCTGCCGAACAAGTCTTATTGAAATTTAGCAGGAAGAGATAAGTTAACGATTGCAAATTAGAATGGGTTATATTGTAAAAGCCTTACAGAAAGATAAACCTTCGTGTTTGAGAAAATAAATACATATAGGTATTTGAATGGGTCATAATATAGCTGTTAAGAATGTACGAGTACTTATAATATTTTTATTTAAGACAATTTTCACACACGGCACAATCTGATCCCATACTAAGCTTTCGCTTGTTTTATGGAAACCAGATGGCTGATACATATGTAATATATAATTTTAAATAAATACTTATATAGATAATTGACACCCAGACACAGAGCAAACATCTATGTTCATCACACAAATATTTGCCCCGAGTGGGAATCGAACCCACGACCTCTGGCTTGGAAGGCAGGGCCACTACCAACCAAGCCAACCGGTCAGTCTTATCAAATTCATATTATATAAAATTATATAAATAATAAAAAATTATATAAATAAAAAATAAAATTATATAAATAATAAAAAATATATAAATCAATATTATAAAAGTCGTACAAAATTTACAATAAACACCAATGTTAACGAATTAACGACCATGTTCAACTTAAAATTTACGTAGGTATGTATTTTAATTTAGAAAACGGTTACCTTTTATAAAGATTAACAACCGTTACTAACTGTATAAATTGTACGCTATGTTCTTAAAAGTTATATAAAATGAAAGTACAGTATAATGTTTTTAAATTAAATTATTATATTTAAATCGTATGATAAAATTTCTTCTTTTATCACTGCAGCGCAAATAGTGTGATGTTAGTGGATTCAATAATGATTCATTCGAGTTATTGTGAAACGATTTCATTGTTTAAAATTTCCTGCAAGGGAAGTAAATTTAGCTCATACGTTATGTATGTTATTTTCATCACACAACATTTTCTATGTAAGGTTTCATTGACCTACTGTGTAAATATTAGTAGGTACACTATCTAAATATCTTTGAAATTGTATGTCATACGATAATAAAGTCATATATCTGTTTTATTTTTAATCGAAAGTTCAATGGCGATTGCAACTCGGACCCAGTACCTACTCAGATTCGATATTGCTGCGTAACCGTGATGTGTGAAATCCACTTGAGACGTCTACCGTCAATCAACGCCCGTGGCCTAAAATTAAAGTTAAAATTATTACGATTTGATCGGATGATTTCAATTATGCTCGGATATCGAAATTGCCTATCATTCCAAATGTAAAAATTTATGTCTACGATCTCTATATTTGGTTGGTTTCGTGTCAAAACAGTTTATCATGCTCTAAAATTGTAATAAATACGTATGGGTGGCTAATAAAACTGTCGTGTTTCTACAGTTCATTCTCTTCTTTTGACACAATAAAATATGAAATTATGTTTTATTTCTACCATGGTAACTACATTTTCCTTAATTTTTTTATCATAATGATTTTTAGTCTGTAATTATATTAAATGATTACTCATAAGATCTATATTCGGAACAGTTCAGATTCAATAATAATAATAAGTTGGTTGTGGTATTACGCGAAGTTTACGTCAACCTATTAAAAAATATTGTAGAGTCGACAGTCGTGTTCAAAGAGTTTTATCTGTGGTTTTATTCTATTACATTTCCTATATGACAATCGTGTTGTATTTACAATTTTATATTACGTCAATTACTATAAAGTAACTTAAAATAGGAAAGTGGTTACACTTAATATGGCATGTGAATATGGCGTAATGTCGCAATTACACTAGGTACGCAAACACTCCTAGTATAGCTAGAATATTTCTCAGATCGGTGAATGTGTAAAAGCAACTTTAATATGTGAAACACGCTTCTTTGTCGTTCCACCATAATGTGTATTTCCTTGTCTTGATAAACGTTCCTAGTGTTATCCATTTTTGAAATATTATATACATGCTCTCTACTTATACTGTTGACTTAACTACTAAAGTCTTCTCTTCTACTGCATATCTTCTTATTTGAATTTAAGGAACGCACAAAAAATATTGTTATAACTACGAATGTTACCAGTTATTTTGCATGATTACATTATGTTATTGTTGTTTAAACCGAAACCGTGTTTAGCAACTCTACACCCAAGTTAGCTGGAACAAGCTTTCATAGCCGCATTCTTCTCAGAAACTTGCATAACAAAACCTACCCTGAGATTCTATCCCGGTAATATAATCAGTAAAACAATGTATTCAACTTGTAAAGAATGCAAACATTTCGTTGTACTAAAATCTCAAAAATTCGAAAATTTTTGGTATTTGATTCGAATCGAATTTGTTCCAAACATTGAAGCGTTGGACATTCGGCCGGCTAACGTTGAATCACGGAATTGTCCTACTCTGTGTTGATTTCTCTGTTTTATTTAGAAACGAAAGTGTTATACCAGTTCTGAAGCTACGTTTGTAACTAAATGCGAAGAAACATTAGATGTATTTAATTTATGTAACAGAATATGTTAGATTAAAACTGATGTGTTGACGTTATATTTTTATTGTACATGTATTTGGTTACTATGCATTCATGTTTGCCTCAGTTCATACTTAGTTTTTTCTACCCAATTAAAATTATTGCGTGAAAATAGCTAGCTACAATTTGATTTATTTACCAAAAAATTGACGTCTTGGTAATAAACATAATATATGGATTGAAGAGAAACTGCTTAATTGAAGTATACTTTGCAATAGGTAAAGTAATTATTTACAAAACTCTTCGCTTCACTACTATATTTACATATCAACTGTAAGTATGTGAAAACATTGACGTGTCCTGAATTATGCATTCGTTTAAAAATCAATCGTGTTTCGTTTGTTTGCAAATTGCGGAAGAAAACTCTATCACTGGTTTTCCCTATGTAATCTTAATTTAAATATACACCTATACCTTTTCACTCTGTAAATATATTCAATATGTATTCACATTGCTATATTAATAAATCGGAATACTGAAATCTTATTTTTGATATGAAATAAACATCTCTATCTATTTTCATTGGTTGAATTCACACTTGGTTTTATACAAGCAGTTATAAAAATCAACATTCAGTTTCAGATATTTCTCTGCCAAGAAATTATTTTGGTTGCATTTTTGGTCTGAATGAATGTGGTTCGAGTTTGATTGCTGTCCTACTAAAATAAATCTGAAAGTTGTTTGTATAATAAAAAATTTCAAATAAGAGTATGTTGTTAGATGGATAAGATTAGGAATATTTATTTTTAATATTAACTTTGCCTATAGGTAATTTTTTTAGGCTCTGTACTTTTTATCAATCTGTGCCTGTCTGAAGCTGAGTATAACATCATTATTATTATTACTGGTCGTTCGCATCTCGTCCACACGTTCGTAGTACGAGAAGAATGCGGGTTTGTCACGGATATTTGTCAACAAAGCATTATATCGCATTCAATGCCCCGCTGCGTCAGTGCTTGAGACTCGGTTCGAGTATGCGTATCACTAACATTTGAACTGTGATGCGATCGACAGTGATTAATTAAGAGTGCCATGGAAATTAATCTTAATTTAACACGTAATTACGGTGAAATATATATAATTTTAACCATTGTAAAAGAATTGGTATCGTACAGTTTACGAGGTCTAATTAATCCGCGCTGTTTTATTTTTATAAACTACCATTTTAATATTTCCACTTAATTATTGCGGTACTGTATACATTTTGAGCTTACTAGGCTGGCGAGGATTAACTACTTGACTAAAGGCGTGTGCGGGTCCGCATACGTGCGTCTCGACTCTTGCCTCTCGGCCCTCGGGCTATAGAGCAAGCAGTCTGTCCGATGAGCCGTAGAGTGGCGGTCCTGCCGCCACGCTCGCGCGACCTACACGCAACTCCTGCGAGCCTAGTACTTTTTTAAAGCGCGCATCGCCTCGAGCTTTTGCTGAGCTTTTGAATTTATTGCGTAGAAATTTTGTGTTTGTGGAACAGAGTGTTATGTTTTTGGATTGATTGTGTTATTGAAAGTTAGTGGGTCAGATTGTCCTGATGAAGCGTTCGACGTGGGTAGAGGTGGAAACCGGCGGCCGGTTAGGCTGCAACGGGGAAATATTTTGGAGCGAATGTCCCGAGTGTGATTGCGCCTACTGCAACCCCAACTACGTTTGCGTTTGCAGTGATAAGGTACTGACGATTCTCGAATTAAGCTCGTTTATGAAATTCTTATAGGATTAACGATGTGTGTCAATTTATTTTCCTGATAATTTTGATGTCGGGGACTAAAAACTTCCTTTGTGTCGTTTTCAGCTGATAAGAAACTGTGCGTTTTATCACCCAGTACGTACAAATATTTGCTTTCACAAAATTCAAGGTCCAACGACCTTTCAGACACTGATAACGTTAAATAGAATTTTAAAGATATACCATACTATGTAAATGGTGCACCAATTCAGAGGTGCGTACACAATTTTTCTTAAACTTAATTTGTTGTTATAAGCTATTATACGCTACTAATAGTTCTTCAAAATGTTATTATTCAAAGTCTTTGCTCTAGTCGGTAAGACAATAAGATCAGTGTCGAGCTTTCTATTAGGTACTAGCTTAGAATAAATTTACTTCATCAAGGTTTTGCTAAATATTTTGACAAAGCATTTCCCTGTCTTACTGCTCGCCCCAAAAACCCCAATTCTTTAATACCACTCGCGAATAATAATCTACTTTCGTTCGTACTATTCAATAAAATTACCTCTGACTGGAGTGATGGGATTCTGATGACTTAAACTTATTTTTAATGGAATATAATAATAACGTGTTAGTCGTAGAAAGTAGTTTTTACAATATATGGTTTCAGTTTTAAATGCCATGTTACAAACTGTAATATAATTTTGATATGCACAGTAAAAAAATGTAGAGCATAAACAAACTTACGGTTCTTGTGTTGTCTATTGGTATTAAACATTTTGTTTTATTGGGGCAGCCGTTACATTGTACATGCAAGCTTAGCCTACAATCTGTGCTTAAAATGAAACGTATAACCGTCTCAATTTAACTGGAATGCGTAAATGTTCTCAGGAAATGCATACAAACAGTGTGAAAATGAGCTTTTACTAAATCAGGCACACTTCTCAAACTACCTGAAATGTTTTTATCGACATCATTTTGCTTTTGAATATGCTGTAAAATATTATACTTAGAACAGATAATTTTTTTTCTTTTTAAATATTACCGAAAAGCCGATACAAGAGAAGATATAGAGTTCGAGAAGTGTGCCTGATTTAGTAAAAGCTCATTATCACACTGTTTGTATGCATTTCCTGAGAACATTTACTATGCTAATGTTTATTTTTTTTACACCATATGAAAGTAGAGATTTCAATGAATAAAAGGCTCCCCAAGTTTTTGAAAAAAGCTGATATTTTGACGGGTGACTTTTCGATTGAAAATTAGGTTGTTTTTTTGGTATTAATTCAAAATAAGGCGAAAAAATAAATATTTTCAATCAAATAAATTACAGTGTATTTGGGACATAATAAAGTAAGTTTCCACCAAATTTCGTAGAAAAAAATAAATTTTGAAGTAGATAAAAATAAAAAACCAAAAACTTGGTTTTTTGAATTTTTCACCTAAATTTTGAGGTTATGTGAAAAAATTGTTAATACAAAAGTTGTAGATCCCTTTATTACCTACAACTTTGCCATTGAACTTTTTTCCGTAGGACTTGAAGTTTTGTCGGAAATCGAGAGAGACCATTTTTTTCTCTTAAAAGCTCCCCCCTCCCACTTCCCGAACTCGGATTGACCGTAATTTATTTTTCCTTTTATTTTCATCATATTCCCCTCCTTTTCTAATGGGTTTCATCCGACTGCGATTTTTTTGCACTTTTTATTATTTTTAAAGGGATCTACTCCAGTGTATTACTAAAATATTTATCTACGTCTTGTTTAAATATTTAATTGTACGCATAAAACACGACATCGGTAGCCAGTAACAGGATAGTTACACTATTTATTTAAATAGTAAAATACATTACGGTGTATTGCACCATATTCGGATTTCATCGCAAAATTTAAAAGCGCAGAGCTTAATAATTCTGAAGGCCTACTCCAAAATTTTCTAGCAAACTTGACGCTCGGAAAATCCAAAATGGCGAAGGTTTTTGTACTCTTTGTACTGTGGCACAATGGTACTTTGACAATACTTGTAGAAAGTGAAACTTCAGGCTTTTTTACCCACACCTTTGTTCTAGAATTTAAAAAAGAATTTCTACCCGCATACCCATTCATATTGTTTATTTTAACTCTAGTGAGCTTAATGAGGTCTGTGCCAACTTTTCTCTCACTGCCCTCACGTTTTCTTTCAATGTAATTAAGTCCATTAATAAGAGGAAGCTAATGTTGTTACTACATTTCCTCTTTCTTACCTTTGCCTCGGAAGCAGTTTTCAAAGTAACAACCGAATAATGTTTTTGTAATAAACGAATATTAGTTCCAAGGCAAAAGATTAATAATTACTTATCTTTTATAAAATAATGCAACGAGAATTAATTTATTAAGAATGCTATTATCTTGCTCGCTCTTTTCTTATATAAAGTTAAAGCGTGCATTGAATATTTTATGACGTCACAATATTGTATAAATAGCATTAATATACAATCAAGCCTTGAAGTATCGCCAAAAAACAACTGATTTCTACTACATTATCATACGAAAGACCTTTCACGTTTCTTGGACTACATAATTACGCGTAACTTTGATGTTGTGCATTATATACTCAAACTCAAACTCAAACTCAAACTCAATTAAATATTATGTACTAGCGACCCGCCCCGGCTTCGCACGGGTGCAATGCTGATACTAAATACACTACAGAAAAACTGTGAACGTTGTATATAAAAACATAGCGGCCCGCTCCGGCTTCGCACGGGTATAAAATAGAAAGCCGGGCGGCCGGCCGGTACCGCCGCAAACGCTACGTCCCGCAATTTTTAAATCTGTAATATCTTCGAAAATATTCACTTAAATCGTACGGTGTAAAGGGCCATATAGATCTATATTAAATGAACAATGTATTCAAGGTATTTAATTGGTTAAGGATTAATGCTGTATTGGTTAAAATCGCATCGAAAATTAGCCATTAGGGTTCATACGCACTATGCGGGTAGCCGTCCGGCTGACCGCAAGCACAATTATGTACGTAATATTCATTTCTATGCGCACTGCGATGCGGCTACCCGCAGACCGCTCCGGTTGCTCGGAGAGCTGCGGCCCGAGTGACGGCCAGCCGGACGGTTGCTATACGCACTGTGCGGTTCAGTCTGCGGCTGCCCGCAATGGAGTGAGTGTGTGCACGTGGTTGCAAAATGCTTGCTCTCATCTCGTGTTTGCAACTAAGGATGCACCCAGTACTTCTTTCTTTGCTTTTCTTCTATACGTAACGTGTTTAAATGTACTAAATAGCTGCAACTTCTTCCACTTCCATCTTTGAAATGGATCGACATGACCGCAAATCGCAACGGTTCTTCAACCGCACGTTGCGGTTGCGAATGCGGCTGCCCGCAATCCGGCTGGCCGCATTCACAACCGCATCCTGCGGTCAGCCGCGCGGCTAGCCGTAATGCGGCTACCCGCATAGTGCGTATGAACCCTTATATTTTGTCGTAAAAAGCAAATGACAAAAAAAAGTTATTGTGGGCTATCCATAAGAGATAGACATATACCATCGCGGACTTTTCTGTAGACCTTTTCAATGTGTATAATACTTAGTACATTATTTTGATAAAACTCGTAGGGTTCAGCCTGCGTTTGCAATGTAAGCGGAAAAAATGTAATTTTTTACGACATCACATTAGAAACCTCAAAAATAACAGTACTTCTCCACTATTTAATGGATGTTATTATACATATAAACCTTCCTCTTGAATCACTCTATTTATTAAAAAAAACCGCATCAAAATCCGTTGCGTAGTTTCAAAGATTTAAGCGTACAAAGGGACATAAGGACATAGGGACATAGGGACAGGGAAAGCGACTTTGTTTTATACTATGTAGTGATAAATCATCATCTATTTGTTTCCGGATAGTGGATGGGCTCTTTAAGATTTTATCTCTCTAAAATCTAAATCATAGACTTGGCGAATGGTTCTATAACTTACTTAACTGTACATTAAACTTTATAAAATTCTCTTAATAAAAATCTATTTAAGTCCAAGACTGTCTAGAAGTTCCTTATTTTAAACAAAAGTTGTTACAATATTTTAGAAAATTGAAGTGAATTTGCATCAATAATAAGCTAGTTCACGGCCGTGTAAATGACATAACAAAGGCAACAAAGGCATATTAACATGCAAACAAAACATTGGTGAACAATGCTGTATCGGCCGAAGGCGCTAACCGCATGTTTGCCGAACAATTGCCTCATTAGCACTGCGATAATGTTTTTAGATCTTGCTCAATGCTCACTACCGGTATTATGTGATACTAGCTTCCGCCCACGACTTTGTACGTGCATCCCCGTTTTTCCCCGTTCCCTCAAGAATTTCGGGAAATCCTTTCTTAGCGGATGCCTACGTCCTAACATCTACCTGCATGCCAAATTTCAGCCCGATACGTTCAGTGGTTTGGGCTGTGCGTTGATAGATCACTATATCAGTCACCTTTGAGTTTTATATATATATATATTACTAGCGACCCGCCCCGGCTTCGCACGGGTGCAATGCTGATACTAAATACACTACAGAAAAACTGTGAACGTTGTATATAAAAACATAGCGGCCCGCTCCGGCTTCGCACGGGTATAAAATATATAGCCGGGCGGCCGGCCGGTACCGCCGCAAACGCTACGTCCCGCAATTTTTAAATCTGTAATATCTTCGAAAATATTCACTTAAATCATACGGTGTAAAGGGCCATATAGATCTATATTAAATGAACAATGTATTCAAGGTATTTAATTGGTTGAGGATTAATGCTGTATTGGTTAAAATCGCTTCGAAAATTAACCATTATTTGTCGTAAAAAGTAAATGACAAAAAAAAGTTATTGTGGGTTATCCATAAGAGATAGACATATATACCATCACGGACTTTTCTGTAGACCTTTTCAATGTGTACAATACTTAGTACATTATTTTGATAAAACTCGTAGGGTTCAGCCTGCGTTTGCAATGTAAGCGGAAAAAATGTAATTATTTACGACATCACATTAGAAACCTCAAAAATAACAGTACTTCTCCACTATTTAATGGATGTTATTATACATATAAACCTTCTTCTTGAATCACTCTATCTATTTAAAAGAACCGCATCAAAATCCGTTGCGTAGTTTCAAAGATTTAAGCATACAAAGGGACATAGGGACATAGGGACATAGGGACAGAGAAAGCGACTTTGTTTTATACTATGTAGTGAAGATTAAGATGTACTGACTATGAAATATTTGGGTTGACGTTTAGTTTCAAGATCACTGCATCCGGTTGAAAAGCAAATAATATCTTTATATTACGATATTATTTACATGCATTTTAGATAAGTTAATAACGTTTTAGCGACGTCTATTATCTTGTGTTTCATCATCAACATGATGGTTATATTATGTTAATATATGACCGCAGAGCTATATTGAAATATCCCATCAATGGCCATTATTAAGAAACATTTCTATATAAACATTGCTCAGACTAATGACATTTATGAAACATTATTGAGCAAAC
Organism: Colias behrii; assembly: GCA_029959065.1. Lineage (NCBI taxonomy): Eukaryota > Metazoa > Arthropoda > Insecta > Lepidoptera > Pieridae > Colias > Colias behrii. Next base: position 12,379,775 of record JARWMC010000001.1, read on the forward strand.
TAAGTTCAAGAACATATTTCAAATATCTTTTATTTGCTGTGATAATAGTTCACTTAGCACACGCGACCGTAACCGCGTGCCAAACAAAAGTTATATAACCCGTGATTAGAGCTCTCTCTTGAGGTTTTTGGGTTAAACTGTTTTAACCTTTTCCATTTAATAAACAAATTAATAATTTTTCATTTACGTTACATAATTATGATGAATATTTGACGTTTGTTAGCAACGTATAGGCTGTTTAAATTAATGATCTGTACTAATTAGTTTATGCCTGTACAAAATTTTCCTTCATTGTGCTATAATAGTCACAGAAAGTCAAAGCTTGAATATTAAATTTTGACTAAGTTTTAAAGATTTTTAATTTTATAAAATTCTATTGAGTCAGAATTGAATATATGTACTACTAGAATACTGCAACCAGAGATAAACAAACGATCAATAAGAACATTTTCATAGTTTTTATTTTAGTTACAATATAAACATACAGACGAGTTGTTAAAGGTTCGTAATACGTTTCTAATGCAGGTTCTAGGGTTTCACATGAATGGTATCGGTCAATTAAGGAAAGCTGGCATGTTCACAGTACTCACACTTATGCAATTTCACTTACAGTATGTTCAAAAATAAATGCGACTCTAGTTTCATTTTAGACTTGAATTGTAAAATGGGTGCGTTGTAGATAAATATATGCAAATATAATTATGAAAGCTCTCATAATTTACCTGTAAAATTATAATTTAAAAGTAAATCAATTGATGAAGTTAATTATTTATTCTAATAATAATCAATTGGATAAAAGTATTAATAATCATTCAATTATCAAATAATAATTAAATTTCAGGTCATAAAAACAATACAAATAACACGTGCGCTCACTCCCAACACACGGATGGTTGTTTTGATAATGATTTAAATAACGGACGTCTTCTGCAGTTGCGGAGCAGTCTTGTCCTGACTTTGGTCGAGTAAAGATATCTAAGAAATATTATATTTGTAGTAAGTACGTAATACCTACCAATACGCGCTAACAAATATGTGTTACATGTTTATTGTATAATTTTCACATTATTGGTTTTAAACTCAAACTCAAACATTTATACAATTAGACTTCTTCTAGAAGCACTTTTGAATCGTCATAACAGTTTAACAGTTTTAACATTTACCACCAATTCAGAAAGCAGTATCTATAGAGAAGAAGAAGAATCTATTTAATCATAATCGTAATCTTCTACTTCACTGAAACTTTCATCGCTCGAAGAACTCGCCGTCGGAATTTCTTAATGTTATTATAAATGAGTCAGTGTAATTATCTACTTTTGGTTCTAATTGAATATATTTTTCCTCATGTTCTCGCGTCTTTCTCCAAACGTCACTAAACATATCCAGACTAATAGCATTTGCTTCCGTTCTAAATAATTCTTCCACAGTTTTCAAGTTAAAGTTCACATTTTGTGATGCTACTTTCCCTTTAATTATGCCCCATAGTAACTCTATTGGGTTGAGTTCTGGATGGTATGGTGGAAGGCGCAATACACTATGTCCATGATCTTTGAGGATTGCATCAAGTAAAAATTGTGTATAGTTTGGCTTATTTTTTTTAATAATGTGATAACTCTGATTATTAATTAGTAATTTGATTTTTGAAAAAAAAAAATGCCGATTTTAGTCAAAATTTATATTTTTATAACAAGATCCTTATCATCCAAATTTCCACCTTGGTGAGAAAAATTGACATTTCTAATGAAAATGAACAAAAAATTAAATGATTTTATTAAATACTGTAAAATAGTCTATAATTCTTCCATTTACTGTATCACAAAATTCTTCATAGATTTTTAGATATTCGTACTACACCAATTACATCACCCTGTATTTATAAACAATTGCAAAATATGACACATACATAGGCCGGGAGATACTGACACAAAATTTCGGGTCATTTGTAACAGAATGGCGGTTCTACAGAGGTCTTATTACGCAATGACTAAAAGAAAAATGATGGTCAGAACGCTGGTACCGGCGGACTAGTCGCGTGGGCGTTAGTCGAACTCGTCGGATAAATAGCGAAAGTCAAACGATTTGTAACACAAAAATTTTAGAATTTACCGATAGCCCATAAAAAAGATGTAGGCGGTAGTGCGGTTTGGAATCGGAATCGGAATTGGAATTTGGAAGCGGTTTGGAATCGTCCGAAAAGTATGGCATGGCGATTTTAGTAAATGGCTGCACGACGATGGTTACCTGTGCAAAAGTTAGCCCGGTACAAATGGTTGAATTGTTTTTTTTTAAATCAACGCATTCACGTTGGTATGGCGGACTGTAAGTCACATCGTAAAAGTATGGCATGACACTACCGCCTACATCTTTTTTAAGGGCTATCGGTAAATTCTAAAATTTTTGTGTTACAAATCGTTGGACTTTCGCTATTTATCCGACGAGTGTGACTAACGCCCACGCGACTAGTCCGCCGGTACCAGCGTTCTGACCATCATTTTTCTTTTTGTCATTGCGTACTAAGACCCCTCTAGACCGCCATCCTGTTACAAATGACCCGAAATTTTGTGTCAGTATCTCCCGGCCTAACATGTGCAATGTGTAAATGTGTTGACGTTCCGGCTCTTCTTAATGGGCCTAGGTCAATTAAGGAAAGCTGGCATGTTCACAGTACTCACACTTATGCAATTTCACTTACAGTATGTTCAAAAATAAATGCGACTCTAGTTTCATTTTAGACTTGAATTGTAAAATGGGTGCGTTGTAGATAAATATATGCAAATATAATTATGAAAGCTCTCATAATTTACCTGTAAAATTATAATTTAAAAGTAAATCAATTGATGAAGTTAATTATTTATTCTAATAATAATCAATTGGATAAAAGTATTAATAATCATTCAATTATCAAATAATAATTAAATTTCAGGTCATAAAAACAATACAAATAACACGTGCGCTCACTCCCAACACACGGATGGTTGTTTTGATAATGATTTAAATAACGGACGTCTTCTGCAGTTGCGGAGCAGTCTTGTCCTGACTTTGGTCGAGTAAAGATATCTAAGAAATATTATATTTGTAGTAAGTACGTAATACCTACCAATACGCGCTAACAAATATGTGTTACAATATGTTTATTGTATAATTTTCACATTATTGGTTTTAAACTCAAACTCAAACATTTATACAATTAGACTTCTTCTAGAAGCACTTTTGAATCGTCATAACAGTTTAACAGTTTTAACATTTACCACCAATTCAGAAAGCAGTATCTATAGAGAAGAAGAAGAATCTATTTAATCATAATCGTAATCTTCTACTTCACTGAAACTTTCATCGCTCGAAGAACTCGCCGTCGGAATTTCTTAATGTTATTATACAGTGTAATTATCTACTTTTGGTTCTAATTGAAAATATTTTTCCTCATGTTCTCGCGTCTTTCTCCAAACGTCACTAAACATATCCAGACTAATAGCATTTGCTTCCTTTCTAAATAATTCTTCCACAGTTTTCAAGTTAAAGTTCACATTTTGTGATGCTACTTTCCCTTTAATTATGCCCCATAGTAACTCTATTGGGTTGAGTTCTGGATGGTATGGTGGAAGGCGCAATACACTATGTCCATGATCTTTGAGGATTGCATCAAGTAAAAATTGTGTATAGTTTGGCTTATTTTTTTAATAATGTGATAACTCTGATTATTAATTAGTAATTTGATTTTTGAAAAAAAAAAATATGCCGATTTTAGTCAAAATTTATATTTTTATAACAAGATCCTTATCATCCAAATTTCCACCTTGGTGAGAAAAATTGACATTTCTAATGAAAATGAACAAAAAATTAAATGATTTTATTAAATACTGTAAAATAGTCTATAATTCTTCCATTTACTGTATCACAAAATTCTTCATAGATTTTTAGATATTCGTACTACACAAATTACATCACCCTGTATTTATAAACAATTGCAAAATATGACACATACATAGGCCGGGAGATACTGACACAAAATTTCGGGTCATTTGTAACAGAATGGCGGTTCTACAGAGGTCTAATTACGCAATGACTAAAAGAAAAATGATGGTCAGAACGCTGGTACCGGCGGACTAGTCGCGTGGGCGTTAGTCGAACTCGTCGGATAAATAGCGAAAGTCAAACGATTTGTAACACAAAAATTTTAGAATTTACCGATAGCCCATAAAAAAGATGTAGGCGGTAGTGCGGTTTGGAATCGGAATCGGAATTGGAATTTGGAAGCGGTTTGGAATCGTCCGAAAAGTATGGCATGGCGATTTTAGTAAATGGCTGCACGACGATGGTTACCTGTGCAAAAGTTAGCCCGGTACAAATGGTTGAATTGTTTTTTTTTTAAATCAACGCATTCACGTCGGTATGGCGGACTGTAAGTCACATCGTAAAAGTATGGCATGACACTACCGCCTACATCTTTTTTAAGGGCTATCGGTAAATTCTAAAATTTTTGTGTTACAAATCGTTGGACTTTCGCTATTTATCCGACGAGTGTGACTAACGCCCACGCGACTAGTCCGCCGGTACCAGCGTTCTGACCATCATTTTTCTTTTTGTCATTGCGTACTAAGACCCCTCTAGACCGCCATCCTGTTACAAATGACCCGAAATTTTGTGTCAGTATCTCCCGGCCTAACATGTGCAATGTGTAAATGTGTTGACGTTCCAGCTCTTCTTAATGGGCCTATACCACTATTGCATAATTAGACTTTCCCTATTTGACAACACCTGTTTAATCTTAACGAGAAAATATTCTGATTTACTACTTAAGTGTCAACTGTCAACCTAATTGTAACAAAAATGTGATTTACTCAATTTGTTCGGTAATTTAATGATTATTGACACCTAACTTTAACAATGTCACACGCTAATCAAAATAAATTTTACTATATTTATATGGCTTTTTTCTTGAATTGATATCTAACCCCTCTTCCTGAATCGTTTTTATACAAGGTCAATATCATAACTGTCGTCGGTTAAATATGATTCACTATGTTTTTATGATGACTCACTCTTGTCTGCTTTGACTGCAATTGCTTTATTTGTATACCGTAGTAAACTGATCGTAAATTAGTTTTCTCCTTACTATTTACAGGCTTCATAAAGCAATATGCAGCACTTAAAGAATACGAGATAGATAAGTTTAGATAGTAGATATACACCCCAGTTATTAATAAAAATGGGAGGCATTAGGTTAAAATAATTATAAGACTGTTTAGATATAATATGGCATCACTAATCTGTATTTGATTTGATATATCCCACATATCATTCGATCTGAGTTTTGTTGTTATTTTTGGATTATGTTCGATACGCTTACACTCACTTTACTCGTACCTACTTATATCGTAAAGTTATATTTCAGACTGCTTACATTTCTAGGAATCTTCCTTTCGATTATTTTTTTCTATCTACAATAATTGGCAATGAAAAATAAATATTCTTCAATAGAGAGTGGGTGCGAATTATTATAAACACAATCAGAAAAATGGATAGCTTAACAAACTACACTAACAATGCACATACGTAATTAAGAAATCAATGATTAAAGAGCAATTTCTCTGTGAACAATAACAATAGCTAACGGTGTCTTGCTGTTTACATCTCCCACGTGGTTTATCGCAGGCTTTTAGTCCCATTATATATGCTCTGTGTGCCTGTGTGCTGTGAAAACAGTAGCGTATGTGCCATCACGCCTATTTAAGGCAAGTATACACTGCAATAAAGTATTATGTAATGTTTATGACAAAAAATGAATGGAAAAAGTTGTCTGGTGCATGAGAATGGATACGGTCGTGTAATATGCAAATAAAGTTATATTGCGATGGCAGTTCTTGTTTGCATTTGGGTAGATTTTCACGTTCATTATTAGCATATGCAAATAGCTGTAATGGTAATGTCAGTAGGAATACGATATTACTCAATTTGTTTTGGATTGACTCTTCTAGATTGGATTGATAACAAGGTACTTACTTCAATGATTCTTTGCTATATTGAATAAGCAATAAAACGAAGAAAGGATAGAAAATCCTTTATTCCGTTAGGGTACAATTACAATGCTTCGCCATTATTTTCTATGCTTATTGTTATTACTTTGCTTGACTGCACTTTTTTAATCTAAATGTTATAATCTCCTTAATCGATTATACCGGTTAATCAAAACTTAAACACAACACCGTTTTAACGGTTTATAATGTAAAATTCTCTTAACACATGTAACTCTGCATTAACCAAGGTCTCTCAGGATGACACTGCATTAGCTTCAGTAAAATCTAGACCATTATATACATGTTATTAAGCTCAGTTACATTCTCGGCTTGGTGTTAATTGCCTTTGAATTATATGTCCAAGTTAATTTGGTTTTTATATGGCGTTAATCTGTGATTGTAGTGTTTGTAAACAGAGATTGTGTGTTACTTTTTAGTTTTTGCGTATATCTAATGTACCTCCTATGTTTAATAATTTGACACATATTTTAACATTTATTTAACTAATATTATTTTTCTTTTATTCTTATGTTATTTTCGTTCAGTTATAAGTAATTGATTCATTATAATAATACAATTACGCAAAAAGCAACGTAGGTATATAGTGCAAAAGGTGCATACAATTGAATTCAATACAATACATCGCCATAGAACAAGCCTAAGCTCCATTGTCACCGTCAATGAACAAAGCCTTCTCAGTTCTCATGTTTCATTGCAATAAATGGCGGAAAGTACTGAACACTGGCTAGTGAAGTCACAGCGTGGACGAAATGTTTTGTGTTGCTATTTCCGAGAGATCAGAGAAAGCGACCATTTTACAAAGTAATGGCTGTCACCTGTGTTTTATTTTTTACGTAAAGCCTAATTGATATATATTGTGATTTGTCTCTAGCAGTGCAAGAGTTGACAAATTACTCTGTTAATTTTGTACAAGCGCTCTTACGTTGATGGATTTCGTAAAGTAGTTTACAAATAGACTTTTAAAGATAGCCATGTAACGCACATGTGCGTGACTTCTTGATATATGTAGATATAACCAATATTTTTTCACTGTATATTAAGAAATTCAGTCAGTTAAACGAATATTTACACACCAGAAACAGATAATGTTCCTATATGATTTTTATATTATATGCTTTATAGGAAACTAGCGACCCGCCCCGGCTTCGCACGGGTGCAATGGCGGCCGGCCCGTACCGCCGCAAACGCTACGTCCCGCAATTTTTAAATCTGTAATATCTTCGAAAACATTCACTTAAATCATACGGTGTAAAGGGCCATATAGATCTATTAAATGAACAATGTATTCAAGGTATTTAATTGGTTAAGGATTAATGCTGTATTGGTTAAAATCGCTTCGAAAATTAGCCATTATTTGTCGTAAAAAGTAAATGACAATAAAAAGTTATTGTGGGTTATTCATAAGAGATAGACATATACCATCACGGACTTTTCTGTAGACCTTTTCAATGTGTACAATACTTAGTACATTATTTTGATAAAACTCGTAGGGTTCAGCCTGCGTTTGCAATGTAAGCGGAAAAAATGTAATTATTTACGACATCACATTAGAAACCTCAAAAATAACAGTACTTCTCCACTATTTAATGAATGTTATTATACATATAAACCTTCCTCTTGAATCACTCTATCTATTAAAAAAAACCGCATCAAAATCCGTTGCGTAGTTTCAAAGATTTAAGCATACAAAGGGACATAGGGACATAGGGAAATAGGGACAGAGAAAGCGACTTTGTTTTATACTATGTAGTGATTGAATCTCGAATCAGTGTGTCCTAAAATTATTTTCTATAATATTTTTTTTCAACAATAAAAAATAACAACAACAAACAACAGTTTAAAACAATAATTTTAGGAATGAACTGTTGTCTAACATAAACTATTATACCTCGTTCCTATATCGTTTTAGTACAAGAAATTATTCATACAAGGAACGCTAGAAATAAAATAACTTTCCCCAATACCATGTTTGTATTCATAGTAATGCCGCGATTGTTAATTGTTAAGGCGGATTGGATTACAAAACACACTCATTATGGTGACGCCAAATTATTGTTGCGTATACTTCCTGTTTATTTTTCTACGTTTCATTATTTTTTAGACCACTTTATTGTACAAACAAGAAAGGACAAAGGAAATAAAGAACAATATTATAAAAAGGCATCATTCATTAATTTAATTAGCTCTCATAACTTTAATAAACTTTATATGTATTTCCATTTACACTTAAAATATTACATAATCTTATTTATTGTAAGTTTTATTAAAAATTTCAAAGTTACAAATTAGAGAAAATTACAAATTTTTTGGGTTATAAATTCATAATATGTTTTTAATTCACGACAGCTGCAATGGCAACTATCAGTTGACAGATTTTCTAATAAAAATCGGATTTTGTCGGGATTGCATGTGCTATAAAACAAAACAATAAGTGAAATAAATCAGGATTAAAAGCAATAAATTAAGATAACGGAGTCGGTCATAACTGACCCACATCGACATGGGGTAGTGGAGTGGGTCGACTGTTCACAAGTTTTTGTGGTGACAGCTTTCCTTTATCGGTCACTAGCTTTAATGACGCTCGGTAATTCGTCAATTTGCAATAATTGAACCAACGTAAATAATAATTTTCATGTGACATTATCGATTAAAGTTACCGTTGCATTCTTTGAAATTATGCATGTATAAATGTTGTAAAAATTGTTTCAGAGTTCAATAAGTTAATAACTTATCTTACTTTGCAAGTTATCCTTGAAAAGGATATTAAAGTGTACATCGCATCGTACAGGTATGGATAAAAAATATCCTCAATAAGTATGTAATAAACACGAAAAGTTGCATTTCAGCATAAATTGTATCAGTTATATAAGGAAGAAAATAGAACAACAACAATGCTATCATAATTGAAGAATATCGATCAGTAATCATCACAAATTGCAACGCAATTATGTAATGTACTTTCTTCCTTAATTTCTTATCGCATATAATACCAGAAGTAACTATCTTTTCGGAAAAGATGTGTATCAGCCAGAGGTCACAGTTCAAAATAAATTGACATGGCGCATTGTTCCTGCGGTGTGATGTAATTTTGTTATCGTCGTAATTAGATCTTGAGTGTGAACGAGTAATTTGATTCATGTGAATAATTGTTATTGCAGTTATGTCATAGGCACGACTATGTTTTATAGTTTCTCAGTTATATCAATAATTATAGTTGGGTTCTTCGTGAGCATGTTGATGTTGTCTATGGTCACGTTTGATTAATTTGGATATAAATGCATGTCTCTTATTTTTTTTTTTGTGTACGTATTATACAATTCTCAACAAGTTCTCACATTGCCGAATTGCATATGTAAATAATCGCATCTATTAGTTATTATGTAACTATTAATTTTTAATTGATAACTGAACGATGCGGTTTCTCAATTCTTTGTAAAGACTAGCTTGGTTATTCGGAAGTATCGCGAGTTCTACCGTCTGCCGAGGCTCTTGAACCATCTTCACAAGAGCTCTACTTCTCTATCGTTTTGTAGAGCTCTCAGCATAATCTTACTGATAACTATAGGAATGTTTATAATACTCCGCTTGATGTCTTTACTATATTTTCTATACCGTGCATAATATATGCATTTGGCAAATTCAATATTATTTTGCTTTGAGAAATTATAATTTCGAAATTTTGTATTTTTAATTGATGAATTCCTTTTACATTAACACAGTATCTCAATTAAATAAAATGATTTTTTACGTAATAAATGCATAAAACTGGCTAAAACATAGAATATTCGTGAGAGTGCAAAACGATGAGTGGCTGTAGAGTGAGGAGACATTCGGGTCAAAGCAATTAGTTTGTCGTCACATTCATCCGCTCTTTTCGCTGAATTAAGATTGAATGTGCATTATATCCAGCGGATGATTACAGATCATGTCTTTTGATACATTATAGCTAATGTGGGCTAAGCAAGATGATTTTGTTAAGCTCATGGAAGACATAATTATAATTCTATTATAATTGCCTTGCCTTAATGATAACACTTTCTTTTAAATGTTTTCTCTTTTAAATACATTGTAACCTGCAATTGACGATGCATGCATCGAATGATGATTTACATCATTGAATTTACATGTTTAGTGTAAAAAAATCAATTCGCATCTGGTAATTACATGGAATTACCGCAACTAATTTACTATGTACGAAACGTATACCAATTCTTGTTACAATACTGTTTATTCTATCCCATCCGTTTCCACATAACACTTGCTCCTTACATAATCCTAGCATAAACAAATTCCCCGATTTGTAAATTATCACCCGAATGTTGCCGGAAGAACGCATCGACCCCGTTTGATGACCGCGTTTTAATTCTTCCAACGATTGTCACTATCTATATTGAATGTATATTGTATACAAATATAATTATTATGTAATCGACAACAATTATGTGTTAGTTAATAAACTGGCGATTGATGAACGAACGCTTTTATTCTAAAAACAAAATGGTGGAAAAAGGCGCGAAAAGTAAGGAACTAAAATGTAGTGCGTATGGGACATGGACGCAATATGACAGTGATAGTGGTATTAGAAGTGACACGAAAAAGAAAGAGAAGCATTTATGGCGTAGGTCGTTCACAGACGGGGAAAGGAAACAGACAAAGGAAAAAACATATCACGTGCAATGGGCTCAGGTGTTGGAAGAAATGTCATGGAAGTTGAACTCTGTGAGTTAATTTGTAGCATTGTTCACTTATGACTAAAACTTAATGTTCTTACCTTCTTTGTGTTAAAGAAGCTAACCTACTATACATAATGCTCGAGTTATAAATCTTTCAACGTACTAGCTATAAAGTCTTGTGGGTTTACGACGTTTCAATAAAAAGATGCCTCATGCAAGTAGATCTATGTTTACTTCAATAAACTTGCGACATTTGTAACAGAAACAGTAATAAAGTAGAGCAAATCTGTTCAAATGCTTTACGAATTTAAAATATTCTACATTTTAAATGTCAGTATTCTAAATATACACTAACAGTAGTCATTAGGTAGATTCTAGTGCGTACTGTTTACACACCACTACACTGCATGTACATATCAGACACTAGAATCTTTCCATCGCCCCAACTAGTGTCGGTACTTCACAATATGATAAAAGCCACTTGTAGTCTTATTTGTCGATTGTCAATATGCACTATAACAATCAATTCAATGTTTTACTGTTATGTATAATAAATAAAATTTTACTTATATTGTTTTAATTACGTAGCTCTACATAAAAGGTGCGATTTGCTTAAGACCGACTACTCACGTACCTGCAGCAGGGGCAATATTGTAATTGAACCCTTCATTGGCTCATTAATTCTGATGTGTATCTAGGCAAGCAGGCGCAAAGAGAACAATTGAAATTGCTCCGACCGCCGACCAACCGAGATTGTACTAATATCGCCCCTGCGGCAGGTACTTGAGTAGCCGGCATTAGCAAATTTATCTGTAAGAAATTATGTTTGAAAGTAGCATAGAAGTTTTGCATACCGTAGAAACTTGTCAACATACGCTGATAATTGAAACCACCAACTCGTAATATAAACCGTTCTTCAGCTGTCAGTAATAAAACGACCACTAACCGAAGTAGCACCGCATATTCTATTAATATTTACTCTGTTTACTATTCTACATAAATACATATAATATAATGAGATGACTATTAACTTTTTACTGAGACCACGCTTGAAGCTGACGTATAAAAAATAAATTGATTTGTAGATGAAATATGTAGATGATTAAATAATTGATAAATATTTCAGATCTCATTCGTTTCTCCGGTACAAAAAATAAAGTTCTAGAAAATTCTAAAATAATCCTTCGAGATGCAACAAGAATTCTATTTCAAGCGCTCAAGAGCTCTACTCGTTCTTTACCGTTCTCATATTGATTTAAGCTTATAATTTCCTAGCCTATCGGTTTGTAGGATATGAGTTCCATATAACAAATTACAGTAACGGACTCCATAACGGGAGGCTGTCCCGGTTCGGTACTCAGTTACGCAACTGTTCTTGTTTTTGCTTTACTGTAACACCGATCGGTTCATAGTTCGCAGCATTGATACACTCAATCAGCACAGTAACAATTGATGTAATGCTACCCATTATGGCAAAGCTATGTGAATTGTGATTCAGCGTGTAAACAATCTCGAGGGAAGTTCAATTTAATAACGGGGTAAGGATTATCCGTATGTTACGGTTCATCGAATGTTTTGCAGCTACTGTTTGGTACTGAAATAAATGGTTGATCCAAAAAATAAAATATTGTTATGTAATATTAAATCTACACAAATTCATACCATTGACAAAATTTGTTCATCGTCCAATGTTCGAGGGTTCCTTAGAACAACTTGTTAAACTCTATTTATTGTAATAACATATTTATAACAAGATATGTATATAATTTTTGTGTTTCACTGACCGCAACCGTTTTACGGACTACTCGGACTGAACAGTAAACTTACAGTAATATGAAAAACAGTCATTATAACCGTGTCAGATAAGTATAAGATTTTAAAGAAATCTTAAGAAAGCTCCGAAGTAATTAATTACGTATGGATAAAAATATCATTCTATAATTTATGTTTTAATTAATAACAATCATGATATAAAACAATTTAATATCCACGATTATTACTTCCCCTAATTTATGTAATAAACTATGAACATGAACCATTGTTATTAAATCACGGAAGTCAACACAAAAAACTATGGGTAATTTTTAATACCACTTAGCCCATGTGCACCAATTTAAGTGGGAAGTGCGGTGATTTGTAGTGTGAAGTTCCCGGACGCACACTTGGCCCTCGAATTTGACTTTCACAAGTTTTTATAACTTTAACACATCCTTGGTTAATTAAAAGTAAAATTAAGTATAGTAAAGCAAGTTTAATTATTTATTATACATCCGTCTCTCTATCTATATACTGTACTTTTTCGGGTACATTTACATTTTATGTTATGGATTGATCTATTCTAAATAAAAAGCTTGCTAGAGTTTAGACTAACAGTTACGGATTGATTTGGTGTCCTAGTTAACGTTTACTTGAGTATCGAAATCCTGAATCAAAACAATTCATGAATTGTTAAAGGGTACAGAAGCAAAAGTGCGTGTGTTGCGTGCCGATGCCTTCATTTATATTTATGAGACCGGCAAACAGGTTAACTACAAAATTAAGAAAAAGTTTCACTCATTTATGTTTCTTTTCACAAGTTCTTTAGTATATTATAATGGTAATAGACTTCTCGGTTATATTATTAAGCTTCGTATTGTCATGTTTTAAAAATATAATGATGTCGATTTACAAGACTAATGGGGTTTCTTTTGTAAAAAATGTTGATAAAAATAATAACCACTGCTCTACTTATAAAATATTAACTTACAAGTTGACTTTGTTAACTATACTCTTTTTCCTTTTGTTACTTTGCCAAGAATTATTTTACTATAAATCATATAAGTTTGTATCCAGATCGATTTATTTAGTATCATACAAATTGTGACTTCAAAGTTCAGAATGCTTCAGACGTACAGTAATTCAATTCTTCATACAGCTACAAAATTAAACGTTACTGACACCTAACCGTGTTAAAGCTTCTTAACTTAAGCGATATGTAAACTGTAATGTCTCAGATTAACACTAAAGCCTTCATCAATTAAGAATTAACATATTATGGAAATATAGTCTCTATTACAAACTTATAACAGCCTTAAGTGGTATGATAAAATAATGAATCACAGTTGTAGTGTGCAATTGACAACGTAATAATATGGTCAATCAGTTCAAGTGCACTTTGGGGTCATGGAACTAATACTTTATCGGTAATGTAAATATCTGCAGAGATAAAATCGTGACATCTGTTTAGGACACCTGATACAGGACAATCGAGGTGCTTGTTCTATTCCGACCTCTGCTTTGAAGTACAGGCAGGATCTTCACTGAAAATATAAAATGTCTTCAGATAAATAAAGACATAGTTAGTTTATAACTACGTTCCTATTTTCTGGCACGTTAAATCGTTCAAATTATATAATTACATGTTGGTTATTTCTTTATCCGATCTGCAAAGGGAAAATATTGTGCTTCAAGTAACTTTAAACAAGTACTTAGATGGCTATAGCATCGTCAAACATACCTATTATAAGCGTTTGCTTATAATATCGCAAAACGTTGTTTGTTTTTTATTGTTTGCCTGTAATAAACTTATATATTTTTAGGAGGCCTCTTTATTTTGATTTTTTTCATTATTGTTTATAAAAAAACTCAATGAAAGGTAATAGATTATATGTACAAGTATGTCGATAATCTCAATACAAGCGATCACTAATGACTCATAACCATGGCGTTCATGCGTAAATACCGTTTAGATATACCTACCAATTAATATGTATCAAAAAACTATAATGATGTATCATTTTCTCCACTGTCCACTAATATCTACATTTTCCAGTTAATTTATCATCTCACTTATGTATGAGTAATTAATTGATAATTGATAACGTCCATACATCAACTCAACGCTTAATTTCTATTTATAAAATGTATCGTAAAATAATACTTGTTTAGTATCATTATTTATTGCTAACAATTAACATTGTATTGTTATCATGCCTTTCCGTCAATAAAACTTTAGTACAAAACTAACAGTTAGGTATAAATTAAAAAATATAACAAAAAATATATGTAAGTACACCATTTTGAAGAAAAATTTTCTTTAGCGGTTAAAGGTAAAATAGCCAAGAAGGACGATCTTAATTCTGCATAAAACTATGTAATTAAAAGGAACGATGAAATGATAAAAGATTTGATAAATTATTGAAAATAAAGAGCATAATTATTAATTATAATATGTATAGAAGTAATATGTACATCAAATACACAGTTATTGAAGCTTATATCGTGCAAGAAATGTATGTAACAAAAACTTCAACACATTTTAACATTTGTCTTTTTTAAGTAGTTAAGTATATATATAGTATTCAAATATTTCTCACCAGATGATAAAAGCACGTGCTCTATTGTATAGTATGGTCCAAACAAAACCGACTACAGCTGTTCAAAGGATAAAAAATAACAATAAACTTTGGACAGCCGAGATCAATGCTTTTGAAAAGCTCCAGTGTCTAACATGTACATATTACATCTGTATTGTTATTAACAATTTCTTTTTGTATGCAACGATTTTAATTGTATAAAGATACTAATAAATGAAGCCTCAGAATACCAACTAGTAAATACCTTTTTTTCATGTTACCGAAATTTTCAATTTAATAAATATAAAAGTGTAATTACCAATTATTTTATACTTGTCTCGAAGCCAAGTCTATAATGTCAATTTACCCCCAACCGCGTGAGGATGGAGTCGCCTCAAGGATAGCTCTACAATTGAAGCTCGGCAGGTGTGCACTAACACTAGTTAATGCACGCACACATAGACGTTCGGTAATGCATCGTACATAGCACGTTCGCCCTTTGTAATATATGCGGCTGGGAGGATGCTCTACTTTAGCCTTTTTAATGATGCATAGAAAGTAGGTGTAGCTTTTAAGAACTATTTTTAGTTACTTCTTTTGTATTTCTGTAAAACTTATTTTTATAGTTAAAAATCTAAGAATCAATTCTTGCCATGCATCTTCGTGAAATTAAAATGTACTCTTTGTTCTCCTATTAAGGTTCTATTTGCGTGTAATTATCGATTATGTGACTAATTATCGGCATCAATATAATACATATTTTAACACCTTGATGCGAATAACTAGATACGTAGATAATATTAATATTAAAGTCTTACCAAACTTTTTATAAAACGAAAGACCAAAAATTCAAAGTAGAGCAACATTCACGTTTATTTACAGCGGCCAAGTGGAGGCAACCACTTTTTTTACGATCCCAACGTATTCCCGCGCCCCTTCGCATCCCGGCTTCAGTTCCTTATTCTTACTCCAAACCACACACCATGTGCTTCACTAACATCCTGTATACACTGATTTTACATAACACTCTGTATTGACGCCTTTTTGGAAGTTGTTGTGTTTCATACATTGTGTCGTGTTGAGTGTTGTGTCTTGATGTGTTGTAAATAATGGATACAATAAACGTGGTTCTAAAAACTGGATACAAAATTGTAAAGGATTTTTCTGAACAGCATATTCATGTGAGTGAAGTTAATATAAAATTCATTTATAAAGTAGTTGCATAAACTTAAATGTTTTTATTAAAGTATAAAAATAACTAACAATGCTGTTATGCCATTGTGACTATGAATGAAAACTATTTGCTACGGCCTATGAAAATGTTAAAAAGACCATTCATCAAAAGTAGGCTACTTTATATTTCAATTAAATCATTCAACCTTTTATAAATAGTGCATTGAAACTTTAAAAGGTTTATTTATGAATAAGAAAATAAACACTTCAATCATTAATGTATGAATAATTTCCTACGCAAATAATGTACACAATGTAGAGCGTAGCCTACATTCATAAATCTATTCATAAATATCGCATGTCTTCAACTTATAAAAGCTTAACGGAATAGTAACGGAAATTATAAGCAAACGTATAAAAAACCGAACTGATATACACTTGACCGTATGCAATTGCATTTGGCGATTTGTTCCGTCGGAATTTAGGTGAAGTTTCTATAAACTTTCACATCAACACTACACATTTAATATACCTACACCTGCCTAAAGTATATTTAACATAGTGTCGTAGACTAATCTATATTACCGATAACGAAGTATTATACGATCATATTATATGCTGATACTATTGTATACTAAATTGGTCGTTAGAAGGGTTCACTTTGAAGTCCTTTGTTTCCTTTATTTTCTCAATCACTTATCCCAAAACTTTCTCTAGACCATTTATGATTATAATATTTAGATGAACAAAATTCTAAAAAAAAAAACAAAATACTTTTCCCCGGTTTTGCGACAATTAAAACGACCTTAACGAATTTTAAGCGAACGACTAATTTCTGAGATTAACGTGTTCAAGTAAACAAACAAATATACAATTATTATTTACGATTAACGTTTCTAATATGAAATAACTAAAATAATTCATAAACAAAGCCTATAATAGAATTTCTTCTGAATATTGTTTTCGCTTTATCTGATTACTATAATTTAATGTCGATTATGTTGTTTTCTTTAGATGGAGACGTCAGGCGGGTCAGAGAGCTCTGGGGGCGAAGACGCAGAGGCTCGGCGGTCGAGGCGCGGCCACGTGTTGGCTGAACTCCTTCAGACGGAAAGAATTTACGTACAAGAACTAGGCTCCATACTGGCTGTAAGTACGACCTTCATACCTTTTAAGTAGCTCCTCATTAGATATTTCGAAATGCTAATGCTCATGACACAGTCCATTGAACATCCCGATATCTCTTGTGCGTTACGCGCTCTGAAAATTAAATATGCCATTGTATTAAAACTAGTGCACATCGTTTATGTGTGCTCAATGGCTTGTCATGGACCATCTGACATCTCACCAGGCACATTTATCTGATGTACTGAATGCAACGCACGCAACCACCGTGCACCGGCCCGGGCGCACTCATCGGAACGCGGTGCATTTAACACATTCACCAACTGCACTCGGGTGCAAGCTCTCGGTCGCGTGATACAATCCGTTCTGTGTAATATGAAATATGGAAAATATGACCTTCATAAATCTTCCGCAAACCTCAGTGTCGGCACTTCCTACTCGTGGTACTACAGAAAAAATGACAGCTCCACCACGCGGAAGAAAAAGCGACTATCGAGAACCGCGTCGGACTCAACGCTTTTTAGTGACTATGCTAATCAGATTGCAATTTTCGACAAGACAAAAAACAGAAGAAATAAAAAGGCGTCTAATGAAGTCGGAAAAACAAATAGAATCAAATGTCCACGTAAGAATTTGAAACCGGTGCGTATGGAACCGTTCACTGGAAATTTCTATTACGGAAATTTACTGCCGGGATATAAAGACACGCCTAACACAGAAGAGGATAAAATTAGTTATTTACCGGATTCTGACATTGTAACTCTTTCAGAAGATAATACTGCAGAGTCTTTAACTACTGCTGCTACTGTTGTTGACCTTCCGGAAATCGTGAAGAATCCCATATATGGATGCAAAGAGACAGATGTTCACATATCGACGCCCGAATATTTAACGGATACGACAGATTCTAAGGATTCTCAACTTCAAACCAATAGTTGCACTGAATTACAACACACAATTGGTAGCAGTAAAGATTCTGACGACGTATTGACCAATATTATGAAGGATTACAAAAGAATAATGAAAGAATGGAATAACACTATTATGGACCATTATTCCACAGTTTCTCATTCCAAAAGTTCTACGCTATGTACAAAAAGTAATACAGATAGCTACGTTCGCAGCTTGAACTCGACCTTATCCTGTCGACGAAAGAGACGAGGACAAACTTTAAATAGCAGTTTTAAGTACTCGTACAATCTTACTCAATGTAAAAAATATCAGAACAACTTTAATAAGAAGTCTCAAAGTTTAAGCCGTAATCAGAAATTCAGTAATTGGACATCGAAGCTACAAAACTTCAAAAATATATTTCAAAAGACCGATGGAAATCCAGTTTCAGAGCAAGATTGTTTGGAAACAATTTATGAAGACTATGAAAGGCGTTTACAGCAGTGGTGTGATACGATCAGTGAATACACCTCCTCTCTTGGCTCGGTACTGTTAAATACCTACTGTAGAATAGTTTTTCTTTATTTGGTAGTTACGTTATAATAGTAATCTTAAATTTTATTTCCAGGGCTATAAAGAAGAAATGGAAAAACCAGAAAACCAACACATACTACCGGCAGGTCTAGTTGGACAGGCGGATGTACTATTCGGAAATCTACACGAACTATTCACATTCCACCAAGAAGTATTTTTAAAGGATTTGGAAAAATCGATCTCAGCGACAGAACTTGTTGCACTCTGCTTTGTTGAAAAGGTAAGTCATTTATATTTATATAATTGTATTGTGTTTCCTAAATATTCTCTTTGTTTTCCATCAATTTCAATTTCCCTGTTAATAATCATAGCTTAGAAGAACTATGTATGTGTCTTTGAATAAAACGAATTTGGAAACTTTTCTTACCAGTTTCTACGCAAATTGGAATCTACGCATATTGTTCGATTATTCATTGATTTATAGTATGAAACTATAATCTACAACTGTTTTCTTTATATCTGGGTTCCAAAAGCTTGTTCTCATAACATAAATTTGCGTTTCAGAAAGAAACATTCTACCACTTATACAGTTACTATTGCCAAAACATACCCCGTTCGGAGCGGCTGCGAGAGACATTAGTCGACACGCATCTGTTCCTTCAAGCGTGCCAGCAGCGGCTCGGACACAAGCTGCCCTTGGCGGCCTATCTGCTTAAACCGGTGCAGAGGATTACTAAATACCAGCTGTTGATAAAGGTTAGAACTCAACATTACCTACATATATGTTAAAATAATAAGTAATAAAATAATTCTTATAATATTTTTGTAATGTGATTTATAAGTTTCAAGGGTACAGGAAGTTTGTAAAAGTATTTTGGTAGTCTTTGCTGCAGTGTTGTAGATTAGTTTATCAATACAGTTTGTTTTGGTAGCAAATCTTATTATCAATTTAAAATGTACTAAGCCATATTTTATTCATCCATATTTCCGCACATCACCTAGATCCCTCTTCTCTTTTTAATGTGTATCTCTTTTATTGTTAATCTAAAATATTGTTCTTTATCAACATTGTGACCCATAGTTGATGTCAATAAGATTTGGAACACAAAGGGCTGGTTTCTGGATTGAGTATTTGACGTAAAATGTCTCAATCCATGTGCTTACATGCTGCTTAAATATATAATCAAATCCTTTCACAAATCAGAAACTGTTTAAATCTAGCTCTCTACCTATTTAATTGTCACATATAGTACAAAATTGCTTCGTCTCAATTCCCAGGACCTTCTCCGCTACAGCGAGTGCGGGTCGATGAGCGCGAGCCTGCAGCAGGCGCTCGACTGCATGCTCGTCGTGCTCAAGTGCGTCAACGACTCCATGCACCAGATAGCCATTACTGGCGTGCCTGTGAGTTCATTACAATACATAGTTTTTTTTGTTTTTAAGCTATTGCATAGCGCGAGCGCGGGGACCGAATCGAGAAATTCCGTAACGAAAAAACCTCACGCTCCCCACTCCGACGGGCTCGGAGGTGTGGCTTGAAGGCATGCTATGCAATAGCTTTACCGCAGCAGTCCCCGAGTGCCACACGTCTTTTTTTTGTTTTTTTTTTTTACAGATGAACGAGGAGATTCTTACCTCTTCGATTGTTTTATTTTTTTGGTTTCTTACCTCAGAACTTTCCACTGGGTGAATTGATTTTTTGATGATTCTTATTGGAAAACTAGTGCCTTCCAGTTGGTCTAATAAAATATTTTTCCAGTTCTGACATTTGAAAAGGTTTAGTTTTTTGTTAAAAAAAACGGTTATTCATAACCAATTACTGATCGAGATAAGGCATGCAAATAGTTTGAATGTGTATTGTGTATGGTTATATTTGTCTATTAATAATCATAACACTTCAATATTTAAGTATATTCTGTACTTGCAGTGTTGACATTTAAATTAAAATTTATTCAAGTGGCCTGGCTTTTTTTATAAATTATCAAGGTCCTTTGCAATGAAAATTTTGCATAGTTCTTTTGTTTTTGTTAGTAGGAATATTAGTTAGGATTTTAAACATTTCCATAGTAGCCGTATGCAATATATTATCTATTTAAAAAATATTATTATGGTCTATATAATTATATTATATATATATATCCCTCCCACTAGGTGAAGAACCTGCACTATATTTGAAAGACGGGTAAAAAAAATGATTATATAAATGTATAATATTCTTCCTTTTCAGGTGGATTTAAACCAGCAGGGCGAGTTGTTACTCCAAGGCTCGTTCCTGGTGGTGTCGGAGAACAAGCGCGACCTGCGGCTGCGCCTGCGCCCGCGCCGCAGACACATCTTCCTCTACGAGAAGGCGATGCTCTTCTGCAAGCCGGCCGCTAAGAACAGCCATAACAAGACCTACCATTTTAAACATGACTTACAAGTTAGTTGTTATTATGGTCTGTTTTAGTATTGTTTTGGCTACCATTCTTGGTTGTACTTCTGGGGTTTATGTTATGTTTGTTATTTATGTTCCGTATTACTGACTGTAATTTGTTTTCTTAAATTCTTCCACATTTGAAAATGTTCAATTAAATTTCAATTTATCACTGTTACATGTGTCATTTGCGTCTTCTAATGTCTTAAAGTGTTAGAGCGGCCGTACACGGGCGGCTCGAGTGGTCGATCGTTGACTGCTTGAGCTATCGCTACAAAACGCGCAGTTGACGGCTTGAAGCGGTCGCGACGGCTCGAGCAGTCCGTGTACGGCAGTGAATGAATGTCCATAGTTCATCGCTCGGTCACAGCTTGAAGCCGTCGGTCTCAACTGCTTGAAGCGGTCCGTGTAGAGTCCATTTCAAGAAAGAAGTCCCGCAGACGCAGCGCTGTATGCGCGCGTAATAATGTTGGCAGGGTTAAATGTGGGGAAATCTGTAGGGGAAATTATGTATCGTTCATTTAATTTCATTTTATAAACTACTACGACTCGAATATTTAGATAAAATAATTGATATTATGCAATGTATTGGCCGATCTCCCCATCTGTTAAATTAGTTCCATAATTGTCCGCGGGACTTCTTTCTTGAAATGGACTTTACGTCCGCCTTTATAGTGTCACAATATTGCTTACTTTGATTGCTATTTCAATAACTAATGTGCATGTTTTCCGCCAGATGTCGCAAATAGGTCTGACGGAATCAGTAAAGGGTGACCCGCGCAAGTTCGAAGTGTGGCGGCAGGGGCGCGCGGAGGTGCACACGATCACGGCGCCGTCGGCGGACGCCAAGCGCGCGTGGGTGGAGCGCATCAAGCGCGTGCTGCTCGACCAGCTGCACGAGCTCAAGGGCGAGCGCGGCCGACAGTACGCGGCGCACCACAGGTACATACTGTTTTGTACTAAATAAAATTATTTTTTATTAGGTAAACTGCTCGTTCCGCCCGGGCTGATCCAGGAGGATAAAACGAAATAAAATATACTTTGTTATAAAAAATAATAAATAAAATATAACTTTATTTGTCTCATCACAACATTAGGTAATAATACATTGCTTGCAAATACATAGTGAGTGAGCTTATCAACTAGTGTTGTGAGAGACTGGTGCCTGAAATAGGTTTCGAGGAACCTGGAGTACAAGTCACCAGCCCCTCCCGCGTACCAATAACAAACTACAAGAATAATAATTATTAGGTGATGGTGCAAACGATCATAAATGATGGATCTTAGTGATAAAAGACTAAATAAATAAAATTACACTATGGATTGTATAGCCTACTGCTATACTACAGTTAATTAACAGCAGTAAGAAAAGTTATACCTTATAAAATAAAATAAAAATACAATGAAAGCAAATCAACTCATGTGAATTTGATCCTTAAGTGTATGTATGTAATGTGTATGTATGAAGTGTGAGTGTATATAATGTGTGTGTATGTAATGTTGCATGTATGTAATGTGTATAAGTGTATTTGTGAGTGTGTGAGTGTGTATGTATTTGGGTGTAATTGTAGTTGGAGACAATTTGGGTGAAAAATGTACAAAGTAGTAAAGTCTGGGAGAAAAGTATAAAATATTACGTCGGTGTAGATAGCAGATTTTCAGTTTCTTCGTATGTTTGGGACTTAAGGTATTTAGTGACAGTTTTTTTACAGTTAGTTTTATTTTGTATATAAATGTTAAATAGATTGTTAAAATTGTTGTATAAAAATGGACCAAGATAGCAGAAGAAGCGGTGAGAATGGAAAGTGTTGAAAGATACGGTTTGACATACGTTGTACTTGCGGCGTTTTTTGTTATAGAGATCAGGATCGAAATTTAGTTGGGAATGTTTCTTCAAAATCACTTGTAATATAAATGATTGTCTGATAGATAAAACATCCCACATTTTGAAAAGGTTAGCAGTAGGGAATCGGTAGGGAAGACCAGCACCTACCTTTAGTATAACACGTTGGGCCCTTTCCACTTCAATCAAATGAGTTTTCGCACTACCACCCCAAGTTAGTATACAATAGTTTATTATCGACTGTACTAGTGCAAAATATACCATTTTAATAGTGTTACGATCAGAAATATTTCTTAAGCTTTTAAAAATATAGATTAATTTTCGCATCCTACAAATAAGAGAGTCTAAGTGGCACCTAAAAGTGAGACATTGGTCGATCATAACACCAAGATATTTTATATTATCAGCCCTTTGAAGTGATAAACATTGGCAGGTTAATGAAATGTGGTCGCAAGTATGAGCTGTAATGGATAGTAGAGGTGATGGTAAAAGGTGAGTTTTGTGGGCAAATGCAATATATTTGGTCTTGTTCACATTCAGGGTAAGCAAATTAATTGTAAGCCAATCGTAGACCCTGTCAAAGCCAGCTTGCGCAGTTTTAAAAAGATTGTCCCAAGTGACGTCGGTAAAGAAAAGAGCGGTGTCATCTGCGAACGTAAAAATTTTACCCCCAGTTAGGTTTAAACTACACAAATCGTTAATGTATATTAAGAAGAGCGTAGGGCCGATTATACTGCCTTGGGGTACGCCATAATTGACCGGTAACTTGTCGCTTACCGTCTGATCTATCCTAACCCTTTGAAACCTGTCACTCAGATAATTTTTCATGAATTTTAAGGGGACTCCTCTAACACCAATATATTCCAGCTTGTTGAGCAATCGGGGAATAGAAACTGTGTCGAAAGCCTTGGCCAAATCTAGGAAAATTGCTAAACATTTACGCCTGGCATCTAAATTGGTGATAATATTATCTACAAGTTCATGAACAGCATCATTGGTATTCTTACCTTGTCTAAATCCAAATTGATTTGTTGAGAGGAGATTATTTGACTCTAGAAAATTTACTAGCCGTTTATTGACAACGCGCTCTAATATTTTTGATAAAGTTGGCAATATTGAAATTGGCCTATAGTTATCGACACAGCTTCTATCTCCATTCTTGTGTACAGGGGTGATAAAAGCAACTTTAAAAGCATTTGGAAACATTCCTGTATCCATTGCTAGGTTACATATGTAGGTAATTGGAGGGACGAGGATATCAATGTATCTCTTGATAATTTTAGCAGTAATCAAGTCACTGCCAGCGGCAGGACTGTCCTTAAGATTTTTTATTATTAGTGAGATCTCATCTTCACTCGTAGGAAGTAGTACTAATGAATTGAGAGGTGATGAATTTGAAGTGAGTGTTTGGTGAGAGGCGCATAGTTGATTAGAGGAAAGAATTTTTTGTGCTAAGTTAGATCCGATGTTTGCAAAGAAATTATTTATATTATTAAGACAGCTTTTAGGATCGTTAGATGTAATCAAATTTGAAGAACTATGTTTTTGTTTATCATAGTTTGTAATATTTTTAACAGCCCTCCACAGACTTTTACTATTACCCCTAGCATTAAGAATTTCCTTTTTATTATATTCTCTTTTAGCTTTTTTTAATAATGAATTGCAAAAATTCCTATAGCGCTTAAAAGTGATTTTAATAATTTCATCATTTTGGTTACGTTTAAATTTTTTATAAAGGTTGTCCCTGTTCCTCATCACACGTAAAAGGGCATTGGTAATCCACGGTTTGACAATCCTTTGTCTGGACGGAATTGAAATTAAACTTGTGTTAGCTTTTATATTGCGATGGAGAATTGATACCAAACGATCAGTCGCTATATTGACATCAGTAGAATCGAAAATTGATTGAAAGTTAATTTTATTAAGTTCTTTATCAAGGCCATGAAAGTTTATACGGGATGATTTTTTGTTGGATATCAGTACTTCATGATTGTATGCTAAAGAAATGGCTACACATTCGTGGTCTGTGATGGAAGACTCGATCACAAAACATTTAGCCTTTAAAGTCGTTTTAATCATCGCATGATCTAAGCACGTCTTCCCATGGGTAGGAAGAGTATGACTCGGTAAAATACAATGAGTTGCCAAAATATTCAGGTAGTCGTAGGCTCGTTTGTCGTTAGTGTTAGGAACGATATCAATATTTATGTCACCGCAAATAATTATATTCTTAAAGCAACTAAGTTCCCCAAGAGTTCTATCCAGTGAGTTTAAGAAATTTGTAGTGTTACTGTAACTTGGCGGACGGTATATAGCAAGGATACAAGTAAGAGAGTTTATTTTTAATAAGATACAATTAGCATCGCAAATAAGTGGTTCTTCGTGGACTACATTAAGGCTGTCATTGTAATAAACTACAACTCCCTCATTTTGGGTGCAGTGAACAGAAGTTGCTACGGCTTGATAATTGTGGATTGTAGGTAAATTTTGTACAGATGGAAGCCAACATTCTGTGAGTATGAGAAAATCCCAGGTAATTGCTGATCTTTGTAGGAAAGTAAAAAGATTAGGTAAATTGCAATTTATACTTCTAATGTTTTGGCAAAGGAAATTCAAATTTTTACTGTTATTCAAATTTAAGTGTTTATTTACATCCTCAATATCACAAACAATCGTATGCGCCACTTGAAACGAGTCCAAATCGGAATTTAATTCCTCAATATCCTGCATAATGATATAAGTGAAAAATATATAAATATGGTCACTGCAACGCCGTGACTCATATGTTTATCAAAATAATAGCGAGTTATTATCCGATTGGTACTATAAGAAGCAAGTAAACGCAAATGATGTGAGAGAGTTGAGGGCAGACGGGGTGTGTGGTATTTAATAAAATGTGTATGCATAATAAATGTATTATGATTGCAAATTATGCGGTGTGTTAATGTAAGTGTAGTAGTGTAAGTATGTGTGTTAATTGTAACTTTAATTTGAGTTGATTTGACGAAAAAATGCGAATAAAACAAAAAGGAACGATCAAAATATTGATCAAACAAACAAAATGATCTAACGAATTTATATATGAAACTTAGATAAAAATCACTAAAGTTATGTATATATTGTGTATACATTTCGAGTTGTGTAAATAGTTTAATATAAGTTGTTAGGAAAAAATTATATATAAAATCTATAACAGTACAATATTCTAAGTAGAAAAATCCGTTTATAGATTTTTTAACTAACTTACACTGGATAGGTAAAATAAGAAGAACGAAACTATAACTATTGAGTACGAAAACTAGTCATGCAAGTATCTTCAATAAGTCCGCCTCTTCGTTTATACGGACTGGGGACGAATTCTGATCCTTCTTTACGTATATCTTTCCGTATGCTGTCCACGAGCTAAAAATCTTATTTGTTTTAACACTTTGCCGTGCCATGTAAAATACTCTTCGAGATTTAGATGACAAGTATTCCGAAATAAATATTGTTTGAGGAGCGCCCGACAGGTTGATATGTTCAGTATTTAATTGTTTTTCTTTATTAATGCGTTTCGATTTGTTGTATTTAGTATAGCTTGAAACAAGTTTATCCTTATGGAGCGTAGTAGTAAAATTCACTATTACGGCCTTAGACTTGGTGCGAAATATTTCCCGAATGTCCGTTGGTGTGATAGGTGACTCCATACATAGTGTTGAGCTCAAACTAGTAACAATATTGGAAAGAATTTCCTTGTTTTCGTTAGTTTGTATAGGCAAATTCCTTATTTCAATAGTGCTGGAATGGGCTGATTTTTCGAGTTGATCTAATTTAAGTTCCAGGTAGGCTAATTTCATTTTATACTCTTTATTTTCATTTTCTAATTCATATACTCTTGATAATATCTCTTCATGTTGACTTGTAATGCATTCAACCGATTTTTGTATGTCTTGGTTTTGGGTGATGATTGTAGTGAGAGCTTTGGTTAAAGATTCGAACTTGAGATCCTGTTGTTCCTTTAAATCAGTAAACATATTTTTTATGTCCGATATTGACGAAGAGGATGGCATAGGACATTCAACAAGACTTCGCTTTTGGCGTTTAGTGATATTGAAGTAATTATCATCTGAGTCTCGACTGCATGGACGGTTTAAGGCCGAGTCTGAATTATATTGTGTTATAACGTTTGGTGTGTTAAGTTGAGAACAAGTACCTGGCGGTGAACGCTGGATTGACATCGTGAACAACAATAGAATATGCTTGACCAGGTAAAATAGAAATTTATTACTCTGGCGCAAGGTCGCAATTAGCGTAGCTACAGAAAGCAGCGATAGCTATATGGACGAGCGGATTACTCACTTGAGTTTTTTATCTTTGTCGCACAGATGAATGTCTTGCTCATTAGTGCAAATCACTTCTGTTCATTTATATTCTCCTGGTACAATACTTGATGTGTCGACCGTAATTCGTACTTATCGCAGTCACCGCGCGCGTGTTTGTTTGCGTTGGTAGGCGTTGTTCGATCACTTCGAAGCTGTGCAATCCTGGTACTATGACCAATAACTGTTAGTCTGAGTAGGATAGGACGATTTTAGTAGTTGTAAGCACTGATGTAAATGATCACCACGAGGTTATGGGCGCCTAATATTTCGAGAATAATTAATTCACTTTAAAATTGATTTTAACACAAGATAAAATGAGCGTAAACACGTCTGCAATGCACAGAGGCCGCGAGGGAAGGGTGTTCTTACCTTTTAATAATGTTTTTTTCTAAAAGTGAAAAGATTATTAATATCGGTCCAATATTGTGCAGTCTTTTCAATATAAACAAACAAAAAATATTTCCTTAATATTAGTGCTGATAGACTAGGAAGTCGTCGACCTACCTCCACTAACTAGCCTAAAAAATCAAATTGGCAGTATGCTTCCGCGCATGATGACCTGTATTTACAAGCACTTACTAAGTAAACGTTTTGCGCGCTATAAAGCATGGTTTTAAAATTACATATTATAAAACTTACGTATAAATAAAAGACTAGTAAACGTTTCTTTTCTAAACGCATTTTGGCGGCTATATTGGCTATATACACAATCGCTTAGTAAAAAAACTATACACCATATTAAACACTATTCTATCACGTTTACAGAACACTCATCCAAACGAGTTCCTGGGACATCGGTCCGCCAAAGGAACGTGCGCACCCCGGCGTGCACCCGCGCACCGCCTCGTGCGACGCGCACGACGAGCCGTGCTGGTCCACCGACCCGTCTGATGACGACGACGAGGAGCCCGTACACGCGCCGGTGAGCACACGCCTTTATTTAAAAAGATAGTGCTACAGACTGTAGGGAGTTTTGAATTTGGAACGTAGATTGTGACGTTTATAACAGGCTGGCCAGAGATAAATGTTAATGAAGAAAGTTGCTTTTGAATTTGGAACGTAGATTGTGACGTTTGTGACAGGCTGGCCACTGATGAATGTTAATGTTGGAAATTTATTTTGGAACAGATTAAACCAAGAGGCTTATATCTAATACACTGGAAATTGCACTATGAACATTAACTTGTAACAAGAAAATATGACGTTGAATGACGCCTGTATGTTTTTTTATCCCTTTCACACCTAACTTGGCAAGTATGTTTTTTTATCCCTTTCACACCTAACTTGGCAAGTTGGTGTGAAAGGGATAAAAAAACATACAGGCGTCATTCAACGTCATATTTTCTTGTTACAAGTTAATGGTCATAGTGCAATCTCTAGTGTATTAGATATAAGCTTCTTGGATTAAACTCGATCATGTCAAGCGTTTTACGCGCCACAGACTATAGAAGTTTTGAATTTTGAACGTTGCTTATGCCGTTTTTGGTAGATTGGCCACAGATAACTGTTAATGATGGAAATTTATTTTGGAAAATAATTTAAGCCGTTGTTGACGGACCACAGATAAATTTAAAAGTTAAATTGTTTAATGTGTACATAATTAACTATTGTTGAATTTATTGTATAGATGTACGGTAAAGATAAATTTTGTTAAATAAATTTAAAATATATTTACTAACCAGAGGACTATTAGACGCTTAACACTTGGGATAGCTAAGTGGTGCAAACGATTAATGGTTACTAATTTTGGGTTTACAGTGTGAGTGAAGTGAACCACTCTATATGTAAGTGTAAAGTGTACTTATAGGAATGTGGGCTAATAGTCACCGGGTAGCGCATGAATAGGCTGCCATCCCAAACCGCACTACACTTCCCGGAATAACTGATTATAATAACGATTAATGAAAAGAGAATTAGTAGTATCTCAAATAGATGTGTGTTGAGATACTACAAGTTCTCGTAACGTAACCTTAATATATAAAATTGTTCACGTCCGCCGCCGCATTTTTGTTAGCATCCCACCAAATCATCGCTTATAGTTTTAATAGCAACACGAGCTAATTTAAAGTTAAAATTATTTGTGCACCCGACACATAACAGAGTAATGATATTGTCAATGAATTCGCATTTGGATGGTGGACGCCATGTTGCGGTTCGGTCCGCGCACCAAGATGGCCGCCATGTGTATGTTGTGTTGTTCAACAGGTCCCGGAGGCCGTGGGTCTCAACGGCACTATCCACCGAATGGTGCAGTTCTTTTCTGTATCGGGCTCGGCACAAGCCAACTCCACGTTTTACGTGTCACAGTACTGATAGAGTGCCTTCGCGGGCTTTGTATATAAAAGACTGATTTAGATATCCAAAGTATGTTTAACCAAAGAAATCGACGTTACGTTGGATATGTCGGTCGTATTCGCTGAACATTTATATCGTGTAAGTCATGTTTTTGTTTTGTTTGACACTCATTGTCGTGTGCTTTGATGATACTTTCGTGCGCTTCGCTTATCGATGTTGTATGTTTATTTATTGGAAAGCTATATTGTTAGATATTCATCTTTTAGAAACTGTCTTCTTCACATTCCTGAATATTATTCATATATTTTTAATACATGCAGTGCTATATTATTGATTCGGGATATACAAAATTGGAAAACGTTTGACATCACTCAATTATATCCTGCTATAGCACATCGCGATTTCAAAAGCACATTTTTTGCTACCTTCACCTTCTACAACAACGAGCCTCTTACTAACATAATAATTATTTACCTACAAAGTATACTATTTACACCAACAGACAGCTTCACTATTTAACTAAAACGTATTATTATTTATTACATAACATCCTTATGACTAGTTGCTATTTTTACATTTAATTACGTCAGAGTACAATGAATGAAACATATAAGATATGACGCTTTAAATATTAACTAATATTATACAAAAATAATTACAACATAATATATAATTTATGTTTATGTATAATATATATTAATATAATAATGTATTTAAAATATTAATAAATGTAATTATTATTTAACTTCAAATTATTACATTATAATTCAACCATGCGTATGCGTGCATGGCTTAGCCAAAGAGCAGCTGAATACTTATATTATATTAATTTATGAATTACGTGCTAACGATTTCAAACGTCAATATTTTAACTGTTTAATGCACATAGATAATAAAAAAAATATTTACAAAAAATATAAAATGTTACTACAGTTAAAATATTGTATGAAAGTTTTGAATACTAATAATACGGTGTTGCAAGTTGCATGATAAGATCGAGATGTTTGAAACACGCGAAGTGATAATGGTGTATAAACACGCATGTCATCTATTTGCTGAGATTAACATTAATTATTAAGGTGTTTATGGATTGAATGCGTGCATGATTGTGTCGTGTAGATAACGGTGTACTAACATAAACAAAATAATATTTTAAAACCCAATTAAATTTGTTGATTACAACATTTTTTTTTCCGCTATAATTAGGTCAGTTTAGGAGCTACTTTGATTTCATATCAAGGTGTTATTAGTAATGGATAAATAAATCATAGCTATCATTTTCCATTAGCGGTTATATCATAATTACGGTTAATCATTACGTTAGGAAATAAGAGACTTCTTCTCTACATCAACATTGGTGTAATACATTGTTGTAGACGCCATTTTTAGACTACAAGTGTTGTTGTTAGAATTTTATTTAGGTGTTTTCTGAAAAGAACAGTATGTCATTAGAATATACTGTTAATGTTGCCGTTTTTTCAAATGGCTCATATTGTTTCCCTCCAAAATTATACGATTTTGTTATGATAAAAATGTGTTAAATTTATAACTTTACATATTATATGGAATAGAACCTTACAATAATTAATATCTTTTTTTTATTTTTAATATACTATTACACGACTCACTGTTGATTTTTCAGTGCTAAAATCAAAATATGCAGTATATTCTACACAAAAGTTAGACGTAAACGAACTTTTAGTAAGACATATGTACTAAAGTTTGTTTACATCAATAGACGTAGTTTAGATAGTACCAACTGTTTCAAATAAAAGACTTTACAATTCGGAAAAATAATTTGAACCCATCGATAATAATTATAAATTTATAAATAGGATATCATGATTATGTAATTTCGTCTATGGGCGACGCAACTGCTTACCGCCAGGCAGTGCGTCTGCTCGTTTGCCTCTCGATGTCATAAAAAGAAACAATCATCTCGGAAGTGTCGGAGACGTTAATTAGAACGGATAGCAAACGAAATGATGCGCGAGTTCTAGTGAAGTTGACGGTTAACTCACGGGTGACTAACGGTGCTGTCATTTCACGGAACTCTCATCTTTTCGTGGGATGTCCGTTCTAATGACCCACTCCGATGGATGGAGTTACTGGCTCTGGGGTAAATAGGCGTCATCCGCATCCTAGCGGGCCATTAATTCGCGAAATTCAAATTCAATGGCGCTTAAGAGCGTATACGCACTATGCGGGTAGCCGCATTGCGGGTAGCCGTCCGGCTGACCGCAAGCACAATTATGTACGTAATATTCATTTCTATGCGCACTGCGATGCGGCTACCGCAGACCGCACAGTGCGCATAGAAATGAATATTACGTACATAATTGTGCTTGCGGTCAGCCGGACGGCTACCCGCATAGTGCGTATACGCTCTAAGTCTTTGTCAGGTTGACAGATTGACTACCTCATAGAATATTTTTTGTATCTGGATACAAATACGTATTTCCTTGTAAAGTCTTCCATTTGAAAGTTGCGTACAAAGTATTGCGGATAGGCAGTAACAGTGTGTGTGTGGGCAGGCGGTGGGCAGCTCGCTGGTGGCGCTGTCGGAGTACGCGGCGGTGGGCGCCAGCGAGGTGTCGCTGCGCGAGGGGCAGCACGCCGAGCTGCTCAAGGTGGGCTGCGCGGGCTGGTGGTACGTGCGCCTCGCAGGTACGTAGCGGGTGGTACAGTACGCGGCGGTGGGCGCCAGCGAGGTGTCGCTGCGCGAGGGGCAGCACGCCGAGCTGCTCAAGGTGGGCTGCGCGGGCTGGTGGTACGTGCGCCTCGCAGGTACGTAGCGGGTGGTACAGTACGCGGCGGTGGGCGCCAGCGAGGTGTCGCTGCGCGAGGGGCAGCACGCCGAGCTGCTCAAGGTGGGCTGCGCGGGCTGGTGGTACGTGCGCCTCGCAGGTACGTAGCGGGTGGTACAGTACGCGGCGGTGGGCGCCAGCGAGGTGTCGCTGCGCGAGGGGCAGCACGCCGAGCTGCTCAAGGTGGGCTGCGCGGGCTGGTGGTACGTGCGCCTCGCAGGTACGTAGCGGGTGGTACAGTACGCGGCGGTGGGCGCCAGCGAGGTGTCGCTGCGCGAGGGGCAGCACGCCGAGCTGCTCAAGGTGGGCTGCGCGGGCTGGTGGTACGTGCGCCTCGCAGGTACGTAGCGGGTGGTACAGTACGCGGCGGTGGGCGCCAGCGAGGTGTCGCTGCGCGAGGGGCAGCACGCCGAGCTGCTCAAGGTGGGCTGCGCGGGCTGGTGGTACGTGCGCCTCGCAGGTACGTAGCGGGTGGTACAGTACGCGGCGGTGGGCGCCAGCGAGGTGTCGCTGCGCGAGGGGCAGCACGCCGAGCTGCTCAAGGTGGGCTGCGCGGGCTGGTGGTACGTGCGCCTCGCAGGTACGTAGCGGGTGGTACAGTACGCGGCGGTGGGCGCCAGCGAGGTGTCGCTGCGCGAGGGGCAGCACGCCGAGCTGCTCAAGGTGGGCTGCGCGGGCTGGTGGTACGTGCGCCTCGCAGGTACGTAGCGGGTGGTACAGTACGCGGCGGTGGGCGCCAGCGAGGTGTCGCTGCGCGAGGGGCAGCACGCCGAGCTGCTCAAGGTGGGCTGCGCGGGCTGGTGGTACGTGCGCCTCGCAGGTACGTAGCGGGTGGTACAGTACGCGGCGGTGGGCGCCAGCGAGGTGTCGCTGCGCGAGGGGCAGCACGCCGAGCTGCTCAAGGTGGGCTGCGCGGGCTGGTGGTACGTGCGCCTCGCAGGTACGTAGCGGGTGGTACAGTACGCGGCGGTGGGCGCCAGCGAGGTGTCGCTGCGCGAGGGGCAGCACGCCGAGCTGCTCAAGGTGGGCTGCGCGGGCTGGTGGTACGTGCGCCTCGCAGGTACGTAGCGGGTGGTACAGTACGCGGCGGTGGGCGCCAGCGAGGTGTCGCTGCGCGAGGGGCAGCACGCCGAGCTGCTCAAGGTGGGCTGCGCGGGCTGGTGGTACGTGCGCCTCGCAGGTACGTAGCGGGTGGTACAGTACGCGGCGGTGGGCGCCAGCGAGGTGTCGCTGCGCGAGGGGCAGCACGCCGAGCTGCTCAAGGTGGGCTGCGCGGGCTGGTGGTACGTGCGCCTCGCAGGTACGTAGCGGGTGGTACAGTACGCGGCGGTGGGCGCCAGCGAGGTGTCGCTGCGCGAGGGGCAGCACGCCGAGCTGCTCAAGGTGGGCTGCGCGGGCTGGTGGTACGTGCGCCTCGCAGGTACGTAGCGGGTGGTACAGTACGCGGCGGTGGGCGCCAGCGAGGTGTCGCTGCGCGAGGGGCAGCACGCCGAGCTGCTCAAGGTGGGCTGCGCGGGCTGGTGGTACGTGCGCCTCGCAGGTACGTAGCGGGTGGTACAGTACGCGGCGGTGGGCGCCAGCGAGGTGTCGCTGCGCGAGGGGCAGCACGCCGAGCTGCTCAAGGTGGGCTGCGCGGGCTGGTGGTACGTGCGCCTCGCAGGTACGTAGCGGGTGGTACAGTACGCGGCGGTGGGCGCCAGCGAGGTGTCGCTGCGCGAGGGGCAGCACGCCGAGCTGCTCAAGGTGGGCTGCGCGGGCTGGTGGTACGTGCGCCTCGCAGGTACGTAGCGGGTGGTACAGTACGCGGCGGTGGGCGCCAGCGAGGTGTCGCTGCGCGAGGGGCAGCACGCCGAGCTGCTCAAGGTGGGCTGCGCGGGCTGGTGGTACGTGCGCCTCGCAGGTACGTAGCGGGTGGTACAGTACGCGGCGGTGGGCGCCAGCGAGGTGTCGCTGCGCGAGGGGCAGCACGCCGAGCTGCTCAAGGTGGGCTGCGCGGGCTGGTGGTACGTGCGCCTCGCAGGTACGTAGCGGGTGGTACAGTACGCGGCGGTGGGCGCCAGCGAGGTGTCGCTGCGCGAGGGGCAGCACGCCGAGCTGCTCAAGGTGGGCTGCGCGGGCTGGTGGTACGTGCGCCTCGCAGGTACGTAGCGGGTGGTACAGTACGCGGCGGTGGGCGCCAGCGAGGTGTCGCTGCGCGAGGGGCAGCACGCCGAGCTGCTCAAGGTGGGCTGCGCGGGCTGGTGGTACGTGCGCCTCGCAGGTACGTAGCGGGTGGTACAGTACGCGGCGGTGGGCGCCAGCGAGGTGTCGCTGCGCGAGGGGCAGCACGCCGAGCTGCTCAAGGTGGGCTGCGCGGGCTGGTGGTACGTGCGCCTCGCAGGTACGTAGCGGGTGGTACAGTACGCGGCGGTGGGCGCCAGCGAGGTGTCGCTGCGCGAGGGGCAGCACGCCGAGCTGCTCAAGGTGGGCTGCGCGGGCTGGTGGTACGTGCGCCTCGCAGGTACGTAGCGGGTGGTACAGTACGCGGCGGTGGGCGCCAGCGAGGTGTCGCTGCGCGAGGGGCAGCACGCCGAGCTGCTCAAGGTGGGCTGCGCGGGCTGGTGGTACGTGCGCCTCGCAGGTACGTAGCGGGTGGTACAGTACGCGGCGGTGGGCGCCAGCGAGGTGTCGCTGCGCGAGGGGCAGCACGCCGAGCTGCTCAAGGTGGGCTGCGCGGGCTGGTGGTACGTGCGCCTCGCAGGTACGTAGCGGGTGGTACAGTACGCGGCGGTGGGCGCCAGCGAGGTGTCGCTGCGCGAGGGGCAGCACGCCGAGCTGCTCAAGGTGGGCTGCGCGGGCTGGTGGTACGTGCGCCTCGCAGGTACGTAGCGGGTGGTACAGTACGCGGCGGTGGGCGCCAGCGAGGTGTCGCTGCGCGAGGGGCAGCACGCCGAGCTGCTCAAGGTGGGCTGCGCGGGCTGGTGGTACGTGCGCCTCGCAGGTACGTAGCGGGTGGTACAGTACGCGGCGGTGGGCGCCAGCGAGGTGTCGCTGCGCGAGGGGCAGCACGCCGAGCTGCTCAAGGTGGGCTGCGCGGGCTGGTGGTACGTGCGCCTCGCAGGTACGTAGCGGGTGGTACAGTACGCGGCGGTGGGCGCCAGCGAGGTGTCGCTGCGCGAGGGGCAGCACGCCGAGCTGCTCAAGGTGGGCTGCGCGGGCTGGTGGTACGTGCGCCTCGCAGGTACGTAGCGGGTGGTACAGTACGCGGCGGTGGGCGCCAGCGAGGTGTCGCTGCGCGAGGGGCAGCACGCCGAGCTGCTCAAGGTGGGCTGCGCGGGCTGGTGGTACGTGCGCCTCGCAGGTACGTAGCGGGTGGTACAGTACGCGGCGGTGGGCGCCAGCGAGGTGTCGCTGCGCGAGGGGCAGCACGCCGAGCTGCTCAAGGTGGGCTGCGCGGGCTGGTGGTACGTGCGCCTCGCAGGTACGTAGCGGGTGGTACAGTACGCGGCGGTGGGCGCCAGCGAGGTGTCGCTGCGCGAGGGGCAGCACGCCGAGCTGCTCAAGGTGGGCTGCGCGGGCTGGTGGTACGTGCGCCTCGCAGGTACGTAGCGGGTGGTACAGTACGCGGCGGTGGGCGCCAGCGAGGTGTCGCTGCGCGAGGGGCAGCACGCCGAGCTGCTCAAGGTGGGCTGCGCGGGCTGGTGGTACGTGCGCCTCGCAGGTACGTAGCGGGTGGTACAGTACGCGGCGGTGGGCGCCAGCGAGGTGTCGCTGCGCGAGGGGCAGCACGCCGAGCTGCTCAAGGTGGGCTGCGCGGGCTGGTGGTACGTGCGCCTCGCAGGTACGTAGCGGGTGGTACAGTACGCGGCGGTGGGCGCCAGCGAGGTGTCGCTGCGCGAGGGGCAGCACGCCGAGCTGCTCAAGGTGGGCTGCGCGGGCTGGTGGTACGTGCGCCTCGCAGGTACGTAGCGGGTGGTACAGTACGCGGCGGTGGGCGCCAGCGAGGTGTCGCTGCGCGAGGGGCAGCACGCCGAGCTGCTCAAGGTGGGCTGCGCGGGCTGGTGGTACGTGCGCCTCGCAGGTACGTAGCACTGTGGTACAATACGAATCAAACTTAATGGCGGCTCGGAACATAGTACGATCAAATTTATTGTAATTTATTATTATTTTGAGAATTTTATTGTAATTTGTATTTGTAAGTATAATTATTGTATTTTAATTTAGGCCCAAATTGTAATTAAATAATGTTGTGTTTTTTTTTTTTTTTTTAATATTTTATTATATGATTGAAAATAAAGGTCTCTGGACAATACTCCAGAGGAAAGCAGACAACACCCTGTGATGGCGGTTGCTTTTATAAAAAAAAAAACATCGTACGATCCGATGCGCAGAAAACAATTTTAGGTATTAGCGGAACGTTAAGCACTTGCACTCGCACCTGCACCTAACTTCCGAACCGCCATTAAGTTTGAATCGAACTGTAGTCGAGATTTTAAAAAATACCAAAAAAGGTGTGCTGAGCATACGTGTCAGAAGTCAAACTTCTTAAGCAAGATTCAAAGATACCAAAATAGTCGCCTTACTCCATGACGTGACGGTATTGCCATGACGCGACTTGTAATTTAATCTCAACGCGCCGTATGAAGTTTCACTTCAAAATCAAAAAAAAAGTACATTTTTTTAAAAAGCACATTAGCTCGTCACAATATACAGTAATACAACATTGCCCCATTGCAGGCGGCGGCGAGGGCTGGGCGCCGGCCGCGTACTTGGACACGCGCAAGACGTCGCACGAACACTAGCCACAAGCGTACAACACTACACTATTGGCATTCACACATCTGTATTCCAATACGGGAACCAGATCTACCCATGGCTGTCGAAATTATTCGTTTCGTGCATTGAGATATTAATGAAACGTATGGAGACGACACCGCCTACATCACATATGTTCCGCTCAACATAGGCCATATGGCTTATCTGCACTCAGTCGCTTTAGCGCGATGGTCGCGTTTAGGTCTTGTTTGTTTTACAGCAAAAAAACAAGAAACTCATCAAATATGCCCTCGAGTGTGTTGCGATATTGCACTTATAATTATTCAAGTAATGCGGCAAAGTGCAAAGAAATAACTTTTCATCGGTAATTAATTAGATAATCATTTTTAAAACTTGGTTCGAGCAAAATTTTGCACCGCCGCGCTTGCAGCACAGATTTTGTTCGTGGTGTCTCCTTTATACGTAGTAATAATAGCTCAATGGTTTCGTGAAACATTTGTTGTGTTAATAGATTGTTCAAAATTCATTTCCTGACGATTTTGATATCGAACGTTTTTGGTTTTATGTTTT
The DNA here is from genome assembly GCA_029959065.1 of Colias behrii. NCBI lineage: Eukaryota > Metazoa > Arthropoda > Insecta > Lepidoptera > Pieridae > Colias > Colias behrii. The sequence goes on from JARWMC010000001.1 coordinate 12,417,587, forward strand.
GGCATAAAATGCATTCTTTCGAAACGGTGCCTGATCTTTTTCAAGTTTTACGTGTAAATAAATTGGTGTTATTTAGTTTCTTTGCATTATCGTGGAGTTATTTTTATACCTAAAGTGAGCCTTACATTATAACAAATTTAATGGTAGAATTTGGATTGTACACTTTAGTAGTTTGTACCTTATATCAATGGACTTGTACGGAATTATCAGTTTTAAACAAGGCTATTGCTAAATGGATATTTAAGGTATATAACAGCTGAAAATATTTACCCCTTATTCAAAATGTTAATGCAATCTTAATTTAGTTTAATAAGGGACTAAATATAATAAATATCGAATCTTTGTTTCCAAACTGATAAATCCGCGTCCACTTGTAACGTGTCGCGTACCAATCGGCAAGCACCTCCCACTTGTTACTGTTAATATACAATAACATTGTTATTATATGTATGTAAATGTTGTTCTTAAAGCTTTATTGTAATTAGTGTTAAACGTGTGCACGAGTATCCAAAGCTATGTAGTGGCGTAGGATTTGTTGACGGCCGTTCGTTTCGTACTTTTGTAAATATTGTTTAGAATGTAGTAATTTATTTGAAAGCTAGACGAGTTTTATGTCTCAAATGTCCATGACAGAATCTGTAGATAGATTAATTCTTACATAGATGTAGGTACATTTCACGATGCGACAATACACCTCCGTAAATTTCTTCCTACAGATTATTAAGCATAATAGTAACTTTTAAATAATATTAATATACACTTAAGAGACAATAATTTTCTAAATTTGTGCGTCGTGAAATGTAAAGTTTATAGGATTCTAATATTCGTAGCTATCAGTGGAAAGTGTAAAGTTTTCATATCCATGTGTAATCATATCATTGTCGCTTTGCGTTGAATATATTTAAAATATATTTTGGAGTATTTGTGAGTGAAACGCTGGTGCATGTTTGCTTTTCGGTGTTCAGAATACGTACTAGTCGGTATACATTAGTGTCGGTGTTAAAATGTTAATTGTCATGTAAAATCAGTAGACGTTATTTTATTTTGTATCTCCTGAAATCATTGTGAAAATGCATTTTCTTTTGAATTGTAATTGAAAAACAAATGAACTTAATTACATGGATTTTTGCCCATTTCTTTAGTTGTTTCATTTTGCTTTTATCATTCCATATTTATTTTTTTCATATTTTTATCTATCTTTCTACATCGTCAGAATAGAAATTAATCTTACCTACCTATATACCTCACAAAACACACAAGTAACATAAGATTTCGTGTTGTTATACATTGATGAAATATAATATATAAAAGATTATTTAAAAGGACAAAAATATTGTTTGGCTGTGAAAGGCTCAGGGATAAGTTAAATAAAAAATATAGGTATAATTTAGTATAATACTGTAAGGTAAAGAATGGTATGATACTTACTGCGAATTACCTACCATAATATCTCCCTTTTTAAAATGTTATATAATACCTCCCTAATTTACTATGCTACTTATTCTCATATACCTAGTTACTTATAAAAAAATAAAACTGCTTGCTTATAAGTATTCATTGACTAACTTCAAATACCTGAAGGTAGATTTTGTTTTATGGAAATAATTGTAAAATAGCGATGAATCTAACCCAGAGACAATAAACACACTTATTTCATTACATACCTATCCATTTATGTTCCAAGAGCCAGGTGCAAATTTCTTCAATCATTTCTTCCTTTTTAATTCATGGTAACTAAAGTGCTAACTGCTAACATGGTAACATGGACAAAATTTCAAAATTATATTTTTCGAGTTACCTAAGCTCTTAAAAGTTTAAGATCACCGCAGCTCAACCCACAAAGGATATGCTAACGCACATTGTGCATAATAATCTTAACTAGAACTTGAACTATTGTACACATTTATATTTTTGGTTTTATGGCATTCAAATGCTTTATAAATATAAATTTATAAAGAATAGAAAAAATTCGATCACGAGGCGGGACTCGAACCCGCATCCTTCGCGCCATTCCGGGGCGGATGCCTCACCAACTCAGCCACTCGTGACCCGCCCGAGTGATCGAATTTATTCTATTCTTTCAGTTTTATGTGTCTGAAGGGACACATCGCGCGCCATCTATTGAGATGATTAACAACCATTTCAACCAATATGAAGCACTTTTCAGTGAATACAATATTGTAACGATGGAACACGACCTTTTTTGTTGAATTTATATTTTTGGTTTTATGGCATTCAAATGCTTTTTCTAAAAATTTATATTTATAAATATAAATTTATAAAGAATAGAAAAAATTTTTTCTATTCTTTTATTATTAAAAGCATTTGAATGCCATAAAACCAAAAATATAAATTCAACAAAAAACACACAACACACAAGAATAGAAAAAATTTTTTCTATTCTTTATAAATTTATATTTATAAATATAAATTTTTAGAAAAAGCATTTGAATGCCATAAAACCAAAAATATAAATTCAACAAAAAAGGTCGTGTTCCATCGTTACAATATTGTATTCACTGAAAAGTGCTTCATATTGGTTGAAATGGTTGTTAATCATCTCAATAGATGGCGCGCGATGTGTCCCTTCAGACACATAAAACTGAAAGAATAGAATAAATTCGATCACTCGGGCGGGTCACGAGTGGCTGAGTTGGTGAGGCATCCGCCCCGGAATGGCGCGAAGGATGCGGGTTCGAGTCCCGCCTCGTGATCGAATTTTTTCTATTCTTTATAAATTTATATTGTACACATTTTCAGCCCGAAAGAAATGATTGACCAAATGAATGGCTGGTTCACACTTTGATTAGTGCGAGTGCAGGTGATTAGTGTGACTACGTGTGGACAGCGACTGTTTAGTGCAAGTGTTTAGTAGGCTGTGTAGTAAAGTGAATAGAAGCGTGTTCTATTTTTTTGCGAGTGGACTGCGAGTAGCCACGTCCCGCGCGCCCTCCCTTCCCCCTCACTCGCAGTGTGCCTGCCTAAACACGTCTGGACACGAGTGTTTAGTGTTTAGTGTTTAGCGTAGTGTGTAGCGTCGCGAATTGCACCCACTGTTGCCAGATCTCCCGATTTTCCGGGAGTTCTCCCGATTTTAGTAAAATCCTCCCGACATCCCGGATGCTCAATCAAACCTCCCGATTTTTATTTACTGTTCCACAGCTTGAAGTCCAGTTACTAAAAACACTGCGATGCACTGCGTCTACTGCGTGAAACGAATCACCAAACCACCGAACGAATCATAAAAGTAATAAGTTTGTACAGTATGTAGTGTAAAGTATGCCTTCATGGAATGGAATAAAGTTGAATATTAAACAGCAAGACTTTGGGACACCAGACTAACCGGGTTTTCTAATTATTATACGACCAAATTAGGAGACATAGTTCAGTCTAGTAATTTTAAGGATAAGTAAGGTATTTAAATGAACAGTATTAGATTGCTTCGTTGTTACCAGAGATAAACATGTTGTTACTTGTGAGCACTTTGTGAAGTGAGAAAAGTTTTGTTTGTTTCTAAGTATCATCATTTTAAAGTGTTAATTATATAAGTTTTAAAGCTGTAATTGTCAGAACTTAGAATGTCTAGTTCTGAGAATGATCAAGAGGTGCAAAATACACCCCCAAAGAAAAAGAAGTACAGTGTCAGCTATAAACCGGATTGGGAAAAAGATGATCTGTTTGAGGGATGGTTATCAAAAAGTAATAAAGGTAAGGGTCAAAGGGGACTTAAATAATAATAAAAGCCTTACTTAGTTACTCAATGATAAAAACTTATTGAATACAAAAAACCCATTTCATTCGTTATTCAGGAAACCTCCTGGATTTGTATGCATACACATGTAAATAGTTCGTGCGTGTAGTGCAGTAATCAATTTGTAATTTTGACATTTTGTTTTGTAGTTCCACAACACCACACAAAAGTACTGACGTGTTGAACTAATTTGAACTCTAAATTCACAGTTCAAATGATTATTTTTGGACTATGCAGACTACATTTTTTTTCTGCGTTCTATTCTGCAAAGTTATTGACTTTGATCCAAGAAAGTCATTGAGGCTTTATGGTCTATGATATTTTTGTTTTTTTTAGTACTGTTTGCACAGTTGGTTTTTAAGACTCATCATCTATAAGGCGGCCTATAAAAGTTGCCAGTTTAAAAAAGTATTCTTAAAGTACGGCAGTATTTTCGTCTTGAGAAATTAACGCATTTTTGTTGCAATATTTAGGCTACATTAAAAAATATTCTTTTCAGGTCCAGATTTTGCTTATTGTAAAGTGTGCTCTTGCGATATAAATATAACGAGAGGGGGTAAAAATGATATTAAAAGACACAAAGAGACAAAAAAACATGAAAGCAATAAGCTGAAAATTCGAGGTCAACAGAGTCTAGACCAGATGTTTACAAAAAAATCTACATCGTTAGAAAAACTAGTCAAACAGTCAGAAATTAGAATCGCCGCATTCATAGTTGAACATAATATTCCGATCAATGTCATGGAACATTTCCCAGATTTAATAAGAGCAGTATGCCCAGATTCTGAAGTCGCAAAAAGGATTACCTGTGGACGTACTAAAACAACAAAAATTATTTCGGAGGTGTTGGGAAGAAGTGACGTTGACACCATGGTTGAAGCCATGCAGACAAATAAATTTTCGTTAACAGCTGATGAAAGTACTGATAAAAGTACAAAAAAGCATTTAGCAGTAATTGTGAGGATCGCTCGAAATAATCTGAAGGTAAATATTATGTTTATAATGTAAAGTTTTCATTTTAAATATGTTACCTTTTATACTTTTTAAACCCTATTCTTTTTCAGGTGGAAGATTTTTTCTTTGAAATATTTGAAATTCTTGAAGGTAACGCCGAAAAATTGCATGAAATAATTACAAAAAAAATGACCGATTTGAGGATTCCATATAAAAAAAATATGATAGGGCTGGCCGCAGATGGTGCCAACGTAATGATGGGAAAAAACAATTCTCTTGCTACGAAGTTCAAACAAGACATACCACACCTTTTCGTTATGAAATGTGTATGCCATTCTGTACATCTTGTAGCGTCTAACGCTTGCTTAAAATTGCCTCGAGAACCCGAAGATCTAGCACGGGATGTGTATAACTATTTGAATGGTAGCCCAAAACGTACCGGCTTATTGAAACAATTCCAAGATTTTTTGGAACTAAAACCACACAAATTACTGCAACCTTCTCAAACAAGATGGCTCTCTTTAGAGGCAGTAGTAAAGAGGCTACTAGAACAATACGAAGCCTTAAAGTTGTACTTTAGGGACGCTATTTTCAGTGACCGTATTAAAGCTGCAGAAAACATATTGAGAATGCTAGAAAACCCAGTGAACAAGCTGTATCTGCAATTTATGGCGTATGCCTTAGGAATATTCATCGAACTAAACAGAACCATGCAATCAGAAAATACGAATGTACACATAATTTACAACAGGGTCATGACCGTAATCTACACAATTTTGGGATGTTATGTGAAAGATGAATACATTTCAAGAAATGATCACAAAAACATCGACTATAAAAATCCCAGAAAGTACATGGATATAAAAGATTGGTATTTAGGCGCTGAAGTAGGGGCGACATTATCTTCACCAACATTAACAATCAGTCCCGAAGAAATAAAACAATTCAAGTTCCGCTGTTTGGAGTTTTACATTGAGGCAATTAAACAACTATTACAGCGATTTCCGTTTGAAGATGATATGGAAATTTTGAAAAAAATGGAGTTTATGGATCCAAAAATAGTTTGTAGTGGCAAAATACTATCCATCGCCGACATATTGGGAAGGTTCCCAAATATAGCACCTTCAAATATTATCCAACAGATTGACACCGAATGGCGGCTTCTTCGGAATACGAAGTTAAACACGGAAGATGAAAATTTAGAAGTAGGAGCTTTCTGGAAAAAGATAGCCCAGATGCATTTGGGTGATGGCAGCAAAATGTTTCCAAATTTAACTTCGACAGTTTTGAGTTTTATGTGCTTGCCACACTCAAGTGCATCTGTGGAAAGGCTGTTTTCCCAAATAAATTTAACCAAGACAAAGTTACGTAATAAGCTGTCTACCCCGGTTATATCGGGAGTCCTTCATACAAAAAATTTATTAAAAAATAATTGTAATTGCTTTAATTTTGAAATTAATGACAAAATTTTACAAAAACATAATAAAGATATATATTAAAAAATCTCCCGATAATTTTTGTAATTTTACCCTAAGACTCCCGGATTTTTATAGGTATGCCTCCCGGAAAATAAAATTTGGATCTGGCAACACTGATTGCACCATTGACCTGCACTCCCACTAATCACCTGCACTCGCAGTTGAATTGGACACTACTCGCACTACACACCTGCACTCGCACTAATCACCTGCACTCACACTAATCAAAGTGTGAACCAGCCATTACTCCTGGCTTGAGGTCTTGAGGATCGTTAAATAATACGAAAGATTATAGAACTATCTAACAAGTATTCACATTTTGCAAGTAAAGTTAAGCAATACATAATAATAGTAAAGAATAATATTATATTTAGTAGGTATGTAGTATAATAATATATTACAGAATATGTAATAATTATAATTACTTACCTATAGAAACACAGAAAGTTTTGTCTTTAGGACCACCTTGCAGTTATTGCAATATATTATTAATACTGTTTACGACTTTAGAAAAATATTTCTTAATACGGTGTGATTTTAATTCTTCTGATAAATATAACTATAGATAGTCTCAACTTCTGATAAATATAACATTAGGTACATTATGGGATACCCGGTTCAAGGGCACCTTCAAAATAGAGGCATGAGGAAGCGCTGCAATGGCGGTCAGTAACGTATTAAGCGCGTCACACACGGTGAAGATACTATAATATTTTATCTTAAGATACTGTTATATTTTATATCACAGTATCTTAATGCATCCGCTATCAGCGTTCGGACCATCATTTTTATTTTTGTCATTGCGTACTAAGACCCCTGTAGAACCGCCATCCTGTTACAAATGACCCACAAAATTTCGCGTCATTTGTAACAGGATGGCGGTTCTACAGCGGTCTTAGTACGCAATGACAAAAAGAAAAATGATGGTCCGAACGCTGATACCGGATGCGTTAAGATACAGTGATATAAAATATAACAGTATCTTAAGATAAAATATTATAGTATCTTCACCGTGTGTGACGCGCTTTACAGGAGTACATAGTAACTGAAATGATTACAGAAGCCGTATTATGACAGCTTATTCCCAATCAGTTTAATTAACCATGGCTGGTTAGGTATTCCAATTATAATATTATTTTGCCAGTCAGTTCAATTCACGGCGTAATCTGTCTGGAAATAAGAGGTCCTAATACCGCCCCAGGCTAGTTTTTTACTTTCTCAATAAAAACTTCAAGGGCACAAATAACGAGCGGGTTGATCTACTTTCATATTGAGAAATGAGATTTAATATTAATTTAAAGATCTCTTTCTTACGCTGAAATGAAGTGCATATTGTGCCACTCGGTAGGTACTAGGCGCTACGCTTCCTAGAAAATGTATGAAAACTAATTGTTTGTGACTAGCACATTACAGTGCTTCCTACGCTTTTATTATTTGAAGGCGTCCTGATAGTTTAAATCTGAAACTATGCTCTCAAAAACTTTATCGAGCTTAGATGTTGTATTATTTAGAAATATTTAACTTATTTGAATATCTATTTACTATTACATAAATTGTATGAATAAAATAAATGTTTTAAAATCAAGATCCTGTGTTTTATGAACAAGCAATTTTTACTATTCATCGACAAATTGAAAAAACTTTTTTCAAAACAATTTGGTTTATCAATTATTATTGATATGTGTTTTATTTACTTATCAAACTTACCTAATTGCCAATTTGCTGATTATAGAGAAAGTAGATTACAACTTTGTATGATATGAGCATCAATTTTAGTTCCAGTTTTATTTCTTTTAAGTAATTAATTTTACTACACACTGAACCACAACCATGTAAAGATAGGTATTCAATATGTCTCTGTAATTTATAAATGGGAAAAAATGAAACAAACATGTACAATTCCATTCCACTGTATTTGTACAAGAAAAAAATTGTCTCTAAAATAGATTTAACTATTATCCAGAAAACAGTAAATATTAAACAGTCACCAACCAATCACATTTATAAAAAGTAATATTTGTACAAAAACATTTCAGCTTAGAGATAAAATAAATGCTTATAAAGCAGATCTAGCTCTGTTGAAGATACGGGTTTTGAAAATATTATCAATTCTATTGAAGACATCATCAGCTGACTTTGCTGCATCAACTCTGTAGAGAAGGCCTTGTCTCATGTAGTAGTCTATCAAAGGCACCGTTTGTTTGTTATATGTAGCTAACCGATTTTTAAGAGCATCAACATTATCATCAGAGCGCCTTATTAGCGGCTCCCCGGTGACATCATCGGTCATTGGCTTCCGTGGAGGGTGGAACTCTTCATGGTAACTTCGCCCACTTGGAGTGTGGATCAATCTCCCGGTTATTCTCCTCACTAGTAAACTGTCTTCAATACCAAACTCAATGACAGCATCCAAAGCTGTTTTCCGCTTGGCTAATAAATCATCAAGCTGAAAGAATTTTACTTTTATTTAATATACAGTCTCAACACTAAAAAAAACACTAAATCATACCTAAATGTTTAAATAATTATTTTATTAACATTTATTTATTGAGAATCATATGTATCTAGTTTGCATGAAATATCTAACAATATTAATTATCCTAAGACATAAAAAGTCTGCAAGTACTAACTTCTGAACTAATGTAGATTTGAATTTGTAAATCCATTATATTTTACAATCTTGTTTATTGTAGTGTACTTTGACTCATACAAATAAGTCACAAATTGTATTACATAACTTGATCTTAATCTTAGAAAAAGTTAATTGTTATCTAAATCTCACTAAAATGAAAAACAGACTATTAAGTCTGGCCTGGCCATAACAATTCAAATTTTCTGATCCATATCAAGTCTGAAAACAAATTAAGATAATAATATACATTTCCATAAACATACTTTTTGTGCCTGTGGCACACTTCTTGGGAATCCATCTAACAAGAACCCATTTTTACATTCAGGCTGGTCTAGATTCTTGTCAATCATGTCTACCACCATGTCATCAGAGACCAACTTTCCTTCATCCATAACTTTCTTCAAGCGGCGTCCCAGCTCCGAGCCGGAGCTCACCTCCGCTCGGAGCATGTCTCCAGTAGATAAATGGCATACACAATATTTTTCTTTGAGACGTGGCGCCTAAAATTACCAAGAAAATCAATCACATAACATAACATCATTAATCTTATATAACACTGTAAATATTGTGGACTTTAGTAAAAACAAACGAAATGATAAGAGGTGTGAAGTTCAAGCGCGCATTTCGACGAGTGATATTGAGAATTATATGAACTCACTTGAGTGCCCTTGCCAGAACCTGGTGGTCCCAATAGCACCGCTCTAATGCCGATAGGGTCATTATCCGGCCTAGGCTTAACTTCAGCAGCGGTTGGTGCCATTATTCTGAAATAATAAATGGTTGTCAGGTAAAAACAGGACAAGAAAACATGCGAAATAAGTAAACGATTTGTGCTTGCTGGTAACAAGCAAGTTATTATCTTAATCAAAATGTATATTACCCAAATCAAAGTTGATTACAGAATCTCGTTGTTAAATTTACTAAATTGGTTGATCATGTGCTCAAAGCCGAAGCACGTAGTGATTATATCCTCTTTGGCCGAAGCCTTAACTCGGTGCAGCGAATAGCGAAAACTGACAGTGACATAATATAGTGCATTGACAATGACAAAGCGACGAGGCGACGAGCAACGTCGACTTTTATTTGTCAGTGTCAATAATTTATAAAGACTGCGTTCAAAGAATGATCTAAAGAAAGATTGTATGTGAAACATTGACATGTATCATCTTTTTTCCTTAATGGGTTTTAAACTTTTAAACACTTATTTATGTAGATAGGTGGTTTAAAACATGTTTTACATGTAAAATGAGTATATGAGTTAATATAGTTTTTAAATCGCTTTAAGGGATGGAATTTTTGTGCTTGTCTTAGCAAAGTTCAAAATTTCAACAGACAATTATTATAAAAAGCTTTTATTAAATGTTCGAAAATACTTAAAGTATAAAATTACAGTAGTTGAAAAGATTGATTTATTTTATTTTATTTTGAATGTAAGTCGTTACAGTAGTGTAACGCTTTCACAACGAAACTACTTCGAGAAGAAACATGGCTTCTATTTTCATAAAAATTAAACTTAATTTAACTTTAAATTAAAAGTACTGAAATAGTGGATGAGTTTTATCGCAAGTTTTGTCCGCGGATGAAACCGCGTGACATAGCTAGTGCCCAGTACCAACTAAAATAAAACGATAAGCAACATGAAAAATGTTTATTGTATCAAAATTATAAATCAGTTTGGCAAATGTAAAGAAATACAACCGACATAAAATGGAAATAATCCTCATCATTATTTATTTGTACATCTGTTAAATTGGAGTATGCAGTTTCAATTTCCTGGAGCGAGGTGTCCAGTATTTCATCACTGTCCCTGGTCGTTTCAGCCCACGAGACGCGCTTCAGGCTTCGAGGACTTTCCTTCTTTTTATCAGGAGCTGGTGTAGAATGAGAAACAGGTGAAGGGGGTTCCTTAGTTGGAGTTTGTGCGCATTTGTCCAAGAAATGTTTGCGGAGAATAAATTCTCGCATGGAATCTTGTGAAGCTCGTTTCGGGGGTGGAGGAGGGGGTAAAGCTAAATCATCGTTCTCTTCCATTGATGGATTTTGTTCTTTTTTCACTTCCTCGAGTCTTTTAGTTTCCTCTTCATCAGCTGCTAAGGGCCAAGCGCCTAGTTTATTTCGTGCCAAGTGCGGACGATTGTGAGCAGCACATAGGATTCTTTTACGCACAAAATCGTGGTACACAGTTAACTCAGAAGCTAGTTCGCGACGGACGAGCTGTTTGTGTCGAGTCGGTACACTTCGATCGCGGACTGCCAAGAGGGCCTGAAATAAGAACAAGATTGATGTTATTTGTTGTAAATTTGTTTCTGTTATAAATATGTATAAAGTTATTGAGATCTAATTTAAAATTCGTGAATCTGTAATAAATTAACTTTTCAATTTTGACAGTGACATTAAATTCCTCGTAAAAGAAGGAACAAGCACTATGGGATACTTAGCAGTCGGTGTTGGTGTATATTAAGTTTGACGACACGCTGGCCACCGACTCGCTGCGAGTGGTGTGTGTGTGTGTACCTGCGAGGCGAGCAGCGTGAGCGCCGCCTGCAGCGCGCCGGCTAGCAGCTTCTCGCTGGCCGGCGGCAGCGCGCTGGCGGCGCTCGACACGCTGGCCACCGACTCGCTGCGAGTGGTGTGTGTGTGTGTACCTGCGAGGCGAGCAGCGTGAGCGCCGCCTGCAGCGCGCCGGCTAGCAGCTTCTCGCTGGCCGGCGGCAGCGCGCTGGCGGCGCTCGACACGCTGGCCACCGACTCGCTGCGAGTGGTGTGTGTGTGTGTACCTGCGAGGCGAGCAGCGTGAGCGCCGCCTGCAGCGCGCCGGCTAGCAGCTTCTCGCTGGCCGGCGGCAGCGCGCTGGCGGCGCTCGACACGCTGGCCACCGACTCGCTGCGAGTGGTGTGTGTGTGTGTACCTGCGAGGCGAGCAGCGTGAGCGCCGCCTGCAGCGCGCCGGCTAGCAGCTTCTCGCTGGCCGGCGGCAGCGCGCTGGCGGCGCTCGACACGCTGGCCACCGACTCGCTGCGAGTGGTGTGTGTGTGTGTACCTGCGAGGCGAGCAGCGTGAGCGCCGCCTGCAGCGCGCCGGCTAGCAGCTTCTCGCTGGCCGGCGGCAGCGCGCTGGCGGCGCTCGACACGCTGGCCACCGACTCGCTGCGAGTGGTGTGTGTGTGTGTACCTGCGAGGCGAGCAGCGTGAGCGCCGCCTGCAGCGCGCCGGCTAGCAGCTTCTCGCTGGCCGGCGGCAGCGCGCTGGCGGCGCTCGACACGCTGGCCACCGACTCGCTGCGAGTGGTGTGTGTGTGTGTACCTGCGAGGCGAGCAGCGTGAGCGCCGCCTGCAGCGCGCCGGCTAGCAGCTTCTCGCTGGCCGGCGGCAGCGCGCTGGCGGCGCTCGACACGCTGGCCACCGACTCGCTGCGAGTGGTGTGTGTGTGTGTACCTGCGAGGCGAGCAGCGTGAGCGCCGCCTGCAGCGCGCCGGCTAGCAGCTTCTCGCTGGCCGGCGGCAGCGCGCTGGCGGCGCTCGACACGCTGGCCACCGACTCGCTGCGAGTGGTGTGTGTGTGTGTACCTGCGAGGCGAGCAGCGTGAGCGCCGCCTGCAGCGCGCCGGCTAGCAGCTTCTCGCTGGCCGGCGGCAGCGCGCTGGCGGCGCTCGACACGCTGGCCACCGACTCGCTGCGAGTGGTGTGTGTGTGTGTACCTGCGAGGCGAGCAGCGTGAGCGCCGCCTGCAGCGCGCCGGCTAGCAGCTTCTCGCTGGCCGGCGGCAGCGCGCTGGCGGCGCTCGACACGCTGGCCACCGACTCGCTGCGAGTGGTGTGTGTGTGTGTACCTGCGAGGCGAGCAGCGTGAGCGCCGCCTGCAGCGCGCCGGCTAGCAGCTTCTCGCTGGCCGGCGGCAGCGCGCTGGCGGCGCTCGACACGCTGGCCACCGACTCGCTGCGAGTGGTGTGTGTGTGTGTACCTGCGAGGCGAGCAGCGTGAGCGCCGCCTGCAGCGCGCCGGCTAGCAGCTTCTCGCTGGCCGGCGGCAGCGCGCTGGCGGCGCTCGACACGCTGGCCACCGACTCGCTGCGAGTGGTGTGTGTGTGTGTACCTGCGAGGCGAGCAGCGTGAGCGCCGCCTGCAGCGCGCCGGCTAGCAGCTTCTCGCTGGCCGGCGGCAGCGCGCTGGCGGCGCTCGACACGCTGGCCACCGACTCGCTGCGAGTGGTGTGTGTGTGTGTACCTGCGAGGCGAGCAGCGTGAGCGCCGCCTGCAGCGCGCCGGCTAGCAGCTTCTCGCTGGCCGGCGGCAGCGCGCTGGCGGCGCTCGACACGCTGGCCACCGACTCGCTGCGAGTGGTGTGTGTGTGTGTACCTGCGAGGCGAGCAGCGTGAGCGCCGCCTGCAGCGCGCCGGCTAGCAGCTTCTCGCTGGCCGGCGGCAGCGCGCTGGCGGCGCTCGACACGCTGGCCACCGACTCGCTGCGAGTGGTGTGTGTGTGTGTACCTGCGAGGCGAGCAGCGTGAGCGCCGCCTGCAGCGCGCCGGCTAGCAGCTTCTCGCTGGCCGGCGGCAGCGCGCTGGCGGCGCTCGACACGCTGGCCACCGACTCGCTGCGAGTGGTGTGTGTGTGTGTACCTGCGAGGCGAGCAGCGTGAGCGCCGCCTGCAGCGCGCCGGCTAGCAGCTTCTCGCTGGCCGGCGGCAGCGCGCTGGCGGCGCTCGACACGCTGGCCACCGACTCGCTGCGAGTGGTGTGTGTGTGTGTACCTGCGAGGCGAGCAGCGTGAGCGCCGCCTGCAGCGCGCCGGCTAGCAGCTTCTCGCTGGCCGGCGGCAGCGCGCTGGCGGCGCTCGACACGCTGGCCACCGACTCGCTGCGAGTGGTGTGTGTGTGTGTACCTGCGAGGCGAGCAGCGTGAGCGCCGCCTGCAGCGCGCCGGCTAGCAGCTTCTCGCTGGCCGGCGGCAGCGCGCTGGCGGCGCTCGACACGCTGGCCACCGACTCGCTGCGAGTGGTGTGTGTGTGTGTACCTGCGAGGCGAGCAGCGTGAGCGCCGCCTGCAGCGCGCCGGCTAGCAGCTTCTCGCTGGCCGGCGGCAGCGCGCTGGCGGCGCTCGACACGCTGGCCACCGACTCGCTGCGAGTGGTGTGTGTGTGTGTACCTGCGAGGCGAGCAGCGTGAGCGCCGCCTGCAGCGCGCCGGCTAGCAGCTTCTCGCTGGCCGGCGGCAGCGCGCTGGCGGCGCTCGACACGCTGGCCACCGACTCGCTGCGAGTGGTGTGTGTGTGTGTACCTGCGAGGCGAGCAGCGTGAGCGCCGCCTGCAGCGCGCCGGCTAGCAGCTTCTCGCTGGCCGGCGGCAGCGCGCTGGCGGCGCTCGACACGCTGGCCACCGACTCGCTGCGAGTGGTGTGTGTGTGTGTACCTGCGAGGCGAGCAGCGTGAGCGCCGCCTGCAGCGCGCCGGCTAGCAGCTTCTCGCTGGCCGGCGGCAGCGCGCTGGCGGCGCTCGACACGCTGGCCACCGACTCGCTGCGAGTGGTGTGTGTGTGTGTACCTGCGAGGCGAGCAGCGTGAGCGCCGCCTGCAGCGCGCCGGCTAGCAGCTTCTCGCTGGCCGGCGGCAGCGCGCTGGCGGCGCTCGACACGCTGGCCACCGACTCGCTGCGAGTGGTGTGTGTGTGTGTACCTGCGAGGCGAGCAGCGTGAGCGCCGCCTGCAGCGCGCCGGCTAGCAGCTTCTCGCTGGCCGGCGGCAGCGCGCTGGCGGCGCTCGACACGCTGGCCACCGACTCGCTGCGAGTGGTGTGTGTGTGTGTACCTGCGAGGCGAGCAGCGTGAGCGCCGCCTGCAGCGCGCCGGCTAGCAGCTTCTCGCTGGCCGGCGGCAGCGCGCTGGCGGCGCTCGACACGCTGGCCACCGACTCGCTGCGAGTGGTGTGTGTGTGTGTACCTGCGAGGCGAGCAGCGTGAGCGCCGCCTGCAGCGCGCCGGCTAGCAGCTTCTCGCTGGCCGGCGGCAGCGCGCTGGCGGCGCTCGACACGCTGGCCACCGACTCGCTGCGAGTGGTGTGTGTGTGTGTACCTGCGAGGCGAGCAGCGTGAGCGCCGCCTGCAGCGCGCCGGCTAGCAGCTTCTCGCTGGCCGGCGGCAGCGCGCTGGCGGCGCTCGACACGCTGGCCACCGACTCGCTGCGCAGTGCGCGCCGCTCGCCCGGGCTGCCCGAGCACGAGCACGCGCGGCGCCGCCCCGCGGACCCCGCCCCGCCGCCCGCGCCCGGGGACCGCGCGCCGCTCGTCTCTTCCGAATGATATGCCTGCACAATTACCAATAATAATAAAAAATATTAATGCAAAAGTGCGCTTCATTCGGAATTACTGGAAACACAAAACACTAAGGTATTAAACTTCAAATAAAAAAAAATATTAAACACATTAGTTAATAAAAAAGTCACAAGCACTTACATGATTCAAAGAGCGCGTCAACAAACAGATCACAGACAGAATAGTCCCAAAAGTAAGCTGTGGGAACTGTTCATATGTTATCTTCGGCGCTCCAAAATGTAACTCGACGAGCGGCTGCCACCGCTCGAGATCCAGCGCTGGTTCCGCTAGCAGGCTCAATAGCTCCGGACTGAACGAAAGGAGGCTGAGTGTCGCCATGTGGAGAATTTCTAGTACCCTAAAATGAATTATTTTAAAATTTATTTAAATAATTGAATTAATTCACTTCACAATAAATAACGTAAAGTATGATTATGAGCACCATTTAAACCAGGATTCTATAAAGAAAATGTAAAATTTTACTTTAAAAAAGTTAAACGAAACTTCGAAGACACTGTTGAAATCAAATCAATCAAAAATGTTTTTTTTTTTATTATTATGCATATTATTTCTGAAATACAATCACCTGTGTAGCGCGGCAGGTTCTGGCGGCGCGGGCTCGTCGTGCGGGTCGGACGCGCGCCGCGCACGCAGCATTAGCGTGCCGCACTGGTGCACGCATGCGCTAATACTGCGCTGCAATAACAAATCGTGTTCATTATTGTGTAAAAAATTATTTTATGTTTTTTTTTTAATTATTTTTTTACAATGCAATATTATGCTTTTGACATTTTTGACAAAAATTAATATGTGAATGTTAGACTGCGTAAATGGTTTTGTATTTGTTTCCAGAATCCAGATGGAGACTAAGAAATAAAGGCCTGCTTTTGAGATGTGATAGACAACAGGATATATCTAATAAAAAACTACACACTAACCATAATATAGACCAATGAGTTGATGTTCAAGATACGCCATCTCGCCTCAAATTTCACAAGTTGCACCACTAGATTGAGTGTGGACGCGCACAAATTCAATGCATCAATGCTATACATCTGACGGGGCAGTAGTATCGCTTCCACGAGATGTTCCAAATGAACGCCCACAAAAGTGATCGCGTCGCTAGCAAAGAACTCCCCATGTTTCATAACCATCATTGATATAAAGTCTAAACTGTACCCATAAACCCGCCACCACTCTTGAGGCTTCCAAACGCTTTTATTTCCATTGGGATTAGCTTCAATTTTCGGTGGCAACAATTGCATCCAAAGAAATTGGTCAACGTCACTCAATAATAAGTCTTTAGAAAACGGACCTCTAGCGTACGCGGTCAAACAACGCAACGCTGCCAGCGATGTATGGTAATGACGTCTATTTTGCAAACACGCTTGTAAGCAGCAAAGCAATTTGTTCACAAACTTTGTGGATTGGAACCATTGTGACAATCCTGTGAATGCATCGTCATACAATTCCAGACACTGTTCAAGCATGGCCAATGACAACACTATTGGAGGTATTTCCTGGCTCTGTCCATTTGATTCTTCATTAACTTCCATTGTTGTGTCATCTCTGACAAAATCGAAAAGTTTGCCCAATTCAAGACTGTTAATATTCGTCACTGAACGAATTACACTTTGCGCTAGAAGGCTGTTGGCTTTGATTTCATAATCTAAGCTACTTATAGCAACTGTAGCTATAGATAGTATTGCGCGAACTGCTCGGGGATGTAGGCATTCATATACAACAGCTACATTAGTTAGTAAATTATCTATTTGTTTGGCGCTAGCTTTCCTGTTATCGAAACAATCTTCCTTCCAATTCGCCAGCATTACGACATATAGTTCTGCGAGTATGACAACAAGTCGGCCATCTTTGAGATCATCTAATTCATTCAAAAGCGCACTCATACAAGGTGTAACCATTTTTGCTTTGTGCGCTATATTCAGACTAAATGGCAAACATTTGCAAAATATTGTTGTAAAGTCTTTCCATGAAGTTAAAAGTCCAAGCCATATAGGAACTTTATCAGTGACGCTTTCCTCAATTTCACGTCCTTTGAAAGAGAAAATATAATCAATCCAAGTGTCAAGATGTTTTTTGTTTGTATCAAAGAATTGTTCTAAAACCTCTTTGAAGTTGGGTTCGAGCTTTTCTCGCGATACAAATAACTCAATTCCAAGAACGTTAAAGATCTGACTATATGTACGAAGTTCAGGTTGGATTTCGCTAAATAGAGGACTGGTCATGTGTTCCCAAAATTTTGGATGTTCGCGTAATTTTTTGACGAGAATTTGCATGTTGTTTTTCCAGAGTGCATGAAATAGGGCCATAATGCAACCCAACAATGGACTGTAAAGTAATTTGGCATCCTGCAAAGGGGAAACATTCATTATAAAAATATAAAAAGTGAATAAATAGTGTAAGAAAAATAATTAGAACCATGAAACAAATTACTCACAGATTTAACAGTCTCCAAATAATCAGCCATATATCCCAAAATGCCTTCAAAACTGTCATCCTGTTCAGTTTTCACTGTTGCATCTGTTTCTTTTTCTTTTTCAATTGCCTTTGCTCTCTCGTGATTCATCATAAAGAACGCTTCAGTTAAACCAGGCTGTTTGCCGACACAGGTCGCGACAAATTCCAATATGGCCACCTTAACACCAATAGTTTCATATTCATCGCGCAATCTGTCCAAGAACATGACCCGAACTTTGTACGCGCTCATGTCTAGTAATGCGAACAGCGACATTTGGAAACCCTGAAATATCAATTTATATTATATACTACAACTACATATATAAAAAAAAGGAAAAATGCAAATTAAAATTGAGGCATACAATTAATATTGAATATAAAAAAAAAATTCAAAACTTTTATTATGTTAAACCCATAAAGATTCAGTTCCAAGAATAACTCACTTCAGCAAATCTCTTCAACAGCCTACAGCTCAACACCGACAGACTTTTGTTGAACGCATGATTGATATAGCTGACCACATTAGGCACAACTTTCAGTCTATCCACTTGTTTATTTTGTGCGAATATTAGGTGTTCCAGTGGAGTCACTTCGTTAGTATCATTTATTAGATTCTTCTGTCGTAGCGCATACATGATTAGAGCTAAACAACGTTGTAACGTAAATGTATATTGATATGCCGATCCCGAAATCCAGTTGGTATCTTCGTGGATAATTTTTTCAAGGGATTCGTTACCTGGTGGAATTAGCAGTTTTAAGATTATTTGTAAAATGGTTTTGAATGTGTGTTTTTAAATAATGCAGCTTTGTGAAGAAAAAACAAATAGCAATAGAAAGTATTAATATACTGAAAATAATACAAATTTTGAATAAGGGAATACGGTTTTGATTTACTGTGCTCTGAAGAATTATAAGTGTAATTATAATTATTTAAATTTTATTTTATTTGGATGTACATTTCACATTTTAAGACTTACCAACAGAAACAATCTTTAGTAATTCCAGAGCATTCTCTGTATACAGCAGACCATGGATACAAGTCCGTTTCAACAACATCACTGTGGGTTTATTATCTGTCTGCTGTAGAACCATAGTGAGGTAGTTTGCACATTTCTGTATGAGCAGCTTTCGTTCCGTCGTTGAACTGTAGCGCCAGCCATATACGTTGGGAAATACTTCACGGAGGATAAGAATAAGCCCCGGCAGAAGGATTTCTGTTACGATACGATCGTCCGTTGTTACCTGCAATAATAATATTTAGTAAATCATACTATAAAAGGATTAACAAATTTAAAATTAATTTTTACTAATTAATTGTGTATTTTTCATAAAATAGACATAATTTTTTTTTTTCATATTGTGAAATAATTATTTCTCTTTTGTACATACCTTGTGGAAGGCACATAACATATCAATATAAGTAGTGAGAAACTTATAAGTTCCACTTGGTTGTTCAAAAGATATGAGGTATGATCCCACAGCTGCTGAATCTAAGGACACACCATTTGCATATTCTACATGGGACAGCTGATGTTTCGTTATGCGCGGCAAGAGACCTGTGTTTATTAAACTGGAAAAAAGAAATATTTTATCTCGCTGTCATAAAAATATATATATGTTTTTTAAATAAATAAACCAAATATTTTTTTACAAATTAAGTAATGAATGTATTTATATTTCCTAAAAAATATAATTATTCTATACACAAAACTAAATGAAGTTAAATGTACTAAAAATAGGTGGTCATTAAATTTTTTATTTAAAGAAAATTTTACTCACCGTAAATGAATTTCCTTGGAAAACAATGGAATCAAAGCAATACATACATTGAGGCATTCAACCAACAATTGCAATGGGGGTGTTTCCGCACGCATGAACCTCAATAACACATCAAACACGCCTTCACTCGGCCCCACCAAGCTTTTTGGAATCTCTTTATCTTCCACAAGTGCTTTTAATATACCCTTCAACACTTTAGTACCTTCATACACTCTCTCTAATGTCACATTCAAGTTATAATGTCCCTGTTTTCTATCTAGAACTTTCTCTATTTCACTATTAAATACTGTCCAGTATGAGATGGGTGTACGAAAATGAATCATTGTGCCTTCCTTCCGTTCTAAGATTGTGGCTTTCGATCCAGCTTCGACATGGTAGGTATTATCGCCCAGAGGGTAGTAATCTCTACCGATGACTGCATCTTCAGATTGTAACGATACTATTGGTACTGTATTGGGATTGTAAATTTCTGTGTATACAGGTAGGTTTTTCAGTTCGGCAATGAGCTTAAATGTAATATTATTATATGTACATCAGATACCATACAAAAAAGTATTAATAAAAAGATTGTATTACAAACTTGTACCAGATATATGTCATACTACTAATGCTAAGACAATTGACCAAAAACACAATATCTAATTTTAGATTTTTATATCAACTTACATTTCTTACACTGTCCTTCCCTGCTTCAGCTAAACCAGCAGCCAAAATGGAAATTGCATCGAAATTAAAAGGGAAATACTCCAATGCAGTATTCCACAAAGACACCACACCACAATTATCTTCTTTTTGTTGCAATATCCAAAATTGCTCAGCTATAGATGGTGACTTAATCAATTCTGAACATAATTGCATGATGCCAGGTTGGCAGCTGATTGTACCATCTCCATCAAATTTATCGCATACTTCATTCAATAGTTTGAATATCCTCTTTCTTACTATTTGGGCACACATGGAGTCATCCTGAAAACAAAGTTTTTAGTACATATAAATAAATGCCCATCATCAATCATATCATATCTGATCATCATCATCTTCAGATGGCCCACCTCCTTTGCTTGCTCTGACATAAAAAAAAATGCTTGTAACAGTTTCAAGTTGTTTTTGTACATATTCCTTAACTGATCTTTTTTTTTTAATACAAGTTTATTAAATCTAATTACTCAATATGGAAGTGAGTAACAATCATCTTGATTATGTGTTCATTAATTTACAAAAAAAAATTATGCTTCTGGAAATATGTAAAATAATTGTAACTCATATTACCCTCTGAAATGTTTTTACAATAATTACTTACATTAAACAAAGTGCTACTTAGCATTTGTTTTAGGAATTCAAAGACCTTCATCCTGAGTGAAATGGCTCCATAATGTTGATACTGTGTTTCAAATAATTTTACATGTTGGTCACTCTGCAAAGGAAGTATTAGCATCATATCATATAAATATATAAGTAGACATCGGATTATATGCACTGACAAAATGCCAAAATATGCATGCAAATATGCACTAAAAAGGCCGAAATATGCACTAAAAACGACTGATATGCCTAAAATATGCACAATACAAAATCAAAAAACCTATATTCTTTTTATATATTTAAATCAAAGATTGTACAAAAACAGAGAAAATTTTCTTGAAATTAAGTATAGTTTTTGTGCCAATATACAATTAAGCATTTTAACCAAATTTTCGAGCGCAAATTTGTGACGTTTGTCACCCGCGAGCTCAGTGTTGCCACCTTAGACCTTTCCGGGCTAAATCTAGCCCTTTTTTGGAATTCAACCCGTGTTTTAAGTTTTTAGCCCCAAAAGAGTAATCTAGTCCTATTTTGAAAATTTACATAAAATTTTGAGCCATTTTGTAATTTTTTGCCATTCTATCATGTCAAAATAGGGTTTTGTTTACTCGCTGAGCGTTCTGATTGGCTAATAAAGGTTAGTCGACCAATCAAAACTCCCGCTTCTTAACGAAATATGCACGATTGGGGGAAAAGGCTAAAATATGCGCTGACGCCGTAATTAGAGTTTTATGCATTTGCATATGCAAATATGCAAATGCATATAATCCGATGTCTATATATAAGCATAATATAAATTATGTCATTAAAATTTACGTAAAATTATTGTATAATCTAGTAATGGATAAGTAGCTGATATCTTCTATCTTCTACTATATAAAAATAAGTGGGGTTTTCCTTCCTGACGCTATAACTCCAGAACGCACGAACCCATTTCCACGGTATTGCATTCGTTGGAAAGGTCTCGGGCTCCGTGAGGTTTAAAGCAAAGAAAAGGTGTCTCTGGTGGCGAAACGGAGTTCGCCCGGTTTGCTAGTTATACATAGTAATTTAAAACAACTTTTATAATTTCAATAAGGTTTTACAAACTTAAAATTGGTAAATGTCTTTTACTTCAAAATGTCTCACTTAACACTTTTAAATTAAACTTTACCTGTAATGTAATCATCATCCAAGTCATCAACATTGGGCTTTGCTCCATATGTGGTTGAATCTTTGTAAACTCATTCTCTACAGACTCTTTAGTCCCTTCTATCCATGGTGACAGGTTTTTGCTAAAAATTAATAGTGGTAGTTGAATGAAAAATAAGTTTTCAGTTTGACTTTATATACTTAAAACACATATTAAAGTGTATAAAAATATGAATCATTAAAAGTATTTGTACTCACATTTTTTCATTATCTACAATAACCATAAACAATCCAATTTCCATATACATAACCCTCATACACACTTCTCTATGCTTTTCTTCCAGGAGATCATTGAAAGCTTGATTTTTGCCAAAATTATGTTTTCTAAACAATTTGAACAGTTTGACAAACTCATCTTGAGTGATTTGTTGTTCATTAGCTAATAACATTAAAATCTGGAGTATAGCAACTTGTTCCCTTAAGTTGGACTTTGCCCATTCTTGCCTCACTGTATCATTGTTAAAATCACTTTGGATCTTCCTTGATGGAGGTGCAGACGCTAACAGTTTCTCAAATTGTGATATAAGAGACGCTTTTAAATTGCTTACACCTATATCATTTAATATTTTATTGAATAGTTCATTATACTTATGATTTGTATCTGCCTTAAATTCTATGATATATTGTAATAGTTTCAATACAAATAATCTTTCAGCATGATAGAAATTCCAGACATTAGGCGATAGGAATGTTGGCCTTGTATCCACAAATGCAACATTTTTCAATGCATTTGCTGGTGTTCCATATGAGATATCACATAAATAATGTTTTAAAATTTCCCATATTTGAAAACAGTCCACATCCTGGAAGGAAATACATATAAATGTAGTATCAATGCATAAAGAGTTAAGTTTAATTTTCGACAAATATGTGTTTATACATATAAAATTAATAACTTACGATATAATGTTGTAGCGTTTGAACAACATTTAAGAGCTTAGTTTGGTCCGAATATTTAGATTGCAGCTGTGTAAAGGAGTTAGCTTTGGCAGGTTTATAACAAGCGAGTCCTTGCTGTAAACAGCTAATGGTATCCTTATTATCTAAAACCTTTTTAAGTTCCTCGTTCGTAAGGCTTTGTGAAAATGTCCAGCGCCATAATTGCTTCCAATATCTGTGAAAAGTTAGTGTAAATATAGCAATGGATTTATATGCCGACTTACAGAGATTGAAATGGATATTAATTTAATACTTACGGAGTATAAGCACTTGTCATGGTGGTTGTATTTTTTTAAATAATGATACTATCCGTTAAACATAATATTGTAATAATAGTGTTGTTTATTTGCCGCGGAAATAAAAAATAAAGATATTTATTATTTCTAAGGTTAGAGGAGAGCCGTTATGTTACATTCAGTGTTACCAACTCTCAAAAATATTTATCCCTAAAGTTTGTGTCAAAAACCCCTAAAAACGCCTAAATTATTCAGTTGTCCCCCTAAAAAAATCTTATATATAAAAATGAATCGCAAAATGTGTTGGTAAGCGCATAACTTGAGAACGGCTGAACCGATTTCGATAATTCTTTTTTTATTATATTCCTTGAAGTACGAGGATGGTTCTTATGTAGAGAAAATGTAAACATGTACCACGGGCGAAGCCGGGGCGGACCGCTAGTATCCGCTATATATAAATCTCGTGTCACAATGTTTGTCCTCAATGGACTCCTAAACCACTTAACCGATTATAATAAAATTCGCACACCATGTGCAGCTCGATCCAACTTGAGAGATAGGATAGTTTAAACATGTAGGTACCACGGGCGAAGCCGGGGCGGACCGCTAGTACAAATATAAATTCATAATGATTTAGAAATAATATCCTGTAATATGTATCAAAAGTCTTTTTATAACAAGCTATTTAATACATAAAATATTTCGTCTCCATCTGAAGATGATTCGACATCACTAGATGTCGCTATGAGTCGCTAGGTCAAGAAATAAATATTAAAACTATCTAAGTAATTATCAATTTTAAAATATTAAAGAGTCAAAAAAATCCCTAAAAATACCCCTAAAAATTTTAGACCCCTAAAAAAATCCTATCTCACTTATTTACCCCCTAAATCTGGGGGGAAAACCCCTAAGTTGGGAACCGTGGTTACATTGACAGGACAAGTGTCATATTTTAGGTCACAGATAATCAAAGAATATACTACTCTCTAACGAGAGCAGATAATTGATAAATAAACATTGTTGTCAATTATTGCCAGTTATATGATAAAAGAAAACGTTTTTTCTGTTTTGAGAATATGAATGAATTAAGAAACAAAAATACTGAATACTTTCAAATTGATCACATCCGGTATAAATTGGGCTAAATTCAACTAGAATAGACTGTACTGAAATAGACTGTATTGAATTTTGAAATGACGGGATTGTCATCATGACTATGATCATTAAGTCATAAGTGGCAACATTAACACTTTTTAACATGGCCGCATGTTGAACGAAACGATTTTCTTTACTGTTTGCCAAATAAACATAAAATCGGTGTTATTTGAGGCGGATGTATGTTGATCGGCGTGCTGAAGTTTAAAACAAACAGTTAAACATATAGTCGGTAAGGAATTTATCCTCAGTGAAACAAATTGTAGGGTAAATGTTTTTACGAAACAAAATTTGTTTGTGTCATAGGCAGCGATCGTTAAGATGATGCATCACCCGAACATGCATCATCAGCCAATGTCTGGGCATCCGCCCCAACACCTCCCGGGTCACCAGGGCATGCCTGCACATCATCAAATGCCGCCGCATCAAATGCACAGAGAGAACAGGCACGTAACGTTGACTAGGTAACGTTCGGCTTTTTATTATTTTGTTTAGCTACTCACATAAACAGCTTATTTCTTTTTAATTTGCAAACTATTAATATAATTTCAAATTATAGTCTATTAAATTAATGTGTGTGGTGTCGATGTAATCTATCTAATCAAATATCTAATACCATACTTAGTTCAATACGTGACATGTCCACAAACCACAAATTCGGCGCTAAATTAAAACAGACAGTATAGTTGGTTCAAAGAAGAAATAATTTTTCCCGATATTATATTTTTCAAATATTTCACTTTCCATTAAATTTATTGATATAATTTAAATTCCCCATTTATGCCATTGGTTTGTGATAGCAATTTTGAATTTTTTTTCTTTTTCTTTTGGGACATCTGTAGAAGATGTCTTCTTTTGTTATTTATTTAATTTCAACTTACCTATATGAAAATGATCCTAAAAAAATATGGGCTCTGTTTTTTCCTTCAGTATATTGTTCAACTTATAAACATACTCTTTGAAACATTTTATCCAATTTAATATAGGTACCTAATTCAAAGATAAAAGTTAATATTCAAATATAAAAAGCCTTGTGTATCATAACAGTCCAGTATCTAATAAGATTTTATCAATTCCATGAATGATGAATTTAATAAAACCTTCTTAGCTTTTATTCAATTCAAATATTTATTCTAATTTATTTTTAATTTAGAATAATCCTACATTCAATCTGCCTAAAATCCCCTTAAGTACACATTATGTCAAATAATACAAGGTGTATTCTATCTTGCTTTTTATATCTTACTTGAGATTTGAAGAATGGGTCACTCAAACATTGACACTGTTCAATGAAAATAAAATCCCTCTGTTTTATCCAGTCTATAGACCGGCGGCGGCATTCATATGCAAATTATGTGTAATTTGTTGATATGTGGAGGGTCCTTTGCGGCTCTCTTTGTTACTTAAACTGGTCATGAATGGAACATATGACTGCAGCTTTGATCCAAGCTGATCGAACACTGTGAGTTTTGTGTTCAGCCTGATATATAGCGTCTATTGAACAAACGGCCAGTTGGAATAACAGTACCACAGCAGGCTCCTCTCTAAACGGTCCCCTTGAAAGACTTTCGAATTTCTCATGGACATTTTATACAAGACTAGTGAAATTGTGCAAGGTTTCTATTTTATTTTTAGTATTGTTACTGAGTGAATTTGTGTATTTTTAGCTGTGATTGTGATACTGGAGTAGAATTTTGTATATTACTATGTGGTGTGACATGTGTTTGTTTAAATTAAATAACCTAATTATTGAAGCAAATTATCACTTAAATTATTCATAGTTTTATTGACAGGTAATAAAATTATTAGACAAATGCAAAATGAAAAATGTTTTAATTTGCGGTTTGAATTCTAAATTTGGAAATAGTTCCTTGATTTTCTTGAGATGTTTCTTTTTTTTCACTGTTCTTAATAATAATATGTTCATTTTGATATTACCAGCAATGATATATTACTTATTACAGTTTTGATTAAGTCTAGTAATTTTAGTGCATGCTAGAATTGCTTTGATTCCACATCTCCACATGTTATAGAAATGCCCGGTGTATTTACGATTATTAACATATTATATAATGTTAGATGTAAAAGTAGTTTAATTGAGAATATTTAATATGTTCTAAATTAATTCAATCTCAGACCACAGTTGTGTAGTGACCTTGTGCCTGCTTATTGAAACGAAATAGGCAAAACATCAGTAAGGATTTTGGATCATATTTCCAAGTGAGTACCAAGTTTAAAGTGTAGTGTACATCACACAGAGTACCACTGGGTCCGTCAGCGGGCGGCAACATGGGCGCGCACGGGCAGATGAGCGGCATGGGCACGATGCCGGTGCACCACCCGCCGGCGCAGCGCCCGCCGCACCCCATACGCGCCATGCACCACCCGCCGGCGCAACACCACAACGTGCCACCGGTGATTACTTTTTTATAAGAATTATCGTATAATTCACATGTTAGAATGATTAAGAGTATATTTAATTTTATTGTACATGTTAAACTGTAAAATAACGAATAGTTGTGGTATATATTGAAAAGTACAGTCAAATTGCAGACTAGTTGTAACATGAAAAATATATTCATTGGAACTTTAAACAGTCGGAATGTTCTACCTTAATGAACAAGTTGTGTGGTGTACAATTCACATGTTTTTGAAATTACTTATATATTTTCAAGTACCTATTTACATCATCCCAGGTAACATATTCAAATTTGTATCTAGTAATTCTATTTATATGTCAAATTCTACATGAAGTATTAAAAAAAAATATTTAAATGTAATGTAATGTTACATTTTTGTTAGTTTTGTATAATCTGTGTGTACATCTATATATATTATATAAAAGAAAGTCTGTATGTTCCAACACTTATAACTCGAGATCTGCTGAACCAATTTTCATGGTTTTGGATTTGTTGGATTTGTCACCGCCCAGAATAGCAGAATAAATCATAAAAATAACAAAAACTAGACGAATAAATATTTTCCCAAAATTTTGATTTTCGTACATGTCAATCATTAGTTGTCAATCCTGTCAAATACGGAAAATATTGTTTGACATTCATGCGTTCAAAAATGTATTATGTGTAAAATAATTAAAAAGTAAAAAGGGTGAATAAATATTGTTTGTATTTTTTTAAAATCAATTATCAAAAAGTGCAATAAAAGCAGATACATAAAAATTCCTCAAATGATTGTGTTTACGCGTGTTTTCAGAAATTAATAAGGTATTTTTGGTGAGGAATCTAATCAAGAAGGTTAGTTCGTTTAATTATTAAAAAGAAATTCTATAAAAATGTAAAAATTCTGACAATTATAATTTGTTGCAATTTCGTCGACTGCTTCAACAATATTGCGTTGACATAATAATATTATTATGTACTAGCTGTCCCGGCGAACTTTGTACCGCCCTGTCAATGAATGTTGTGTTACCTTTTAGCTGAACTAATTTAGGCTTTAGTGTAACTCATTGCTTGAAAACACGTGTGGTGATGTCGTGCCGATCACTTGATATTTGTCCGGGAAGCAACAGTTGAATAATTTCCATCCATTTCGGATTACATATAAATGTAATGAATAGATCTGGCCGACCATAATGACGAACATATTATTGTCATCGCATCTTGCACTTGCTATATTCACTTGGGCTACCTGTGTATGTCGCCGGTAAAATAATCAATAGACCAACATTTTCTGCATCTTCTTCTATGCTAATTGCATGGCGTAAATGGATGCAATCTTCAAAACGCAATTTAACTTGTTTATAGCTACGCAATATTGTTGACGCAGTCGACGAAATCGCAACAAATAATTTTATTTTTTTACATTTTTATAGTTTTTTTTTTTAATTTTAATTTTTTCTAGCTGGCCCGGCGAACTTCGTACCGCAAAATTATCGAATTAAACTACGTTTTGCAGCCTGGGATGCATTCGGATTAACTCTTTTCATTTTAACTGGTGTCGACCACGAAATCGTTTCCTTTCACTTTAGTTATGATAGTTCTACCACTATCATCTTGTTGCCTGTGATAGTTTCTACAGTAAATTTTCGTGGATTCCTTTTGGAACACTCGCTGTCAACCATGCATGGTGATTGGCAGTTGATGGTGCCACACGGTCCATGAATCATATTCGTGATTACAACATAATGTCGGTCTGGATCGATTTCAGGATTAGCAATACAATCTCATCTATTTTATCTGCCCGAATTCTTTCGACTAACCAAATTAAAATGTGTGCATGCTGCAAGCCTGATTTTTTTCATTCGATTGAATTCATCCATCATTGAATAATCCGAAAGATGTGTTGCTTTAATGTAACTCATTGCTTGAAAACACGTGTGGTAATGTCGAGCCGATCACTTGATAATTGTCCGGGAAGCAGCAGTAGAATAATTTCCATCCATTTTGGATTTCATGTAAATGTAATGAATAGATCCAGGCCGACCATAATGACGAACATAATATGTCATTGCATCTTGCGCATATTCATGCGTATGACTTGGGCTACCTGTGTATGTCGCCGGAAAAATAGCACCTAAGCACCTAAATAGCCCAACATTTTCTGCATCTTCTTCTCTGTGCTAATTGCATCGCGTAAATGGATGTAATCTTCAAAACGCAATTTAGCTTGGTTCAACCGAATGAGTCAGGGCCTCCGTTTCAATTTTAACGTTATAATATTATTTCAACGCAATATTGTTGAAGCAGTCGACGAAATCGCGACAAATAATTGTCAGAATTTTTACATTTTTATAGATTTTTTTTAAATAATTAATCGAACTATCCTTCTTGGTTAGTTTCCTCACCGAAAATACCTTATCAATTTCTGAAAGCACGCGTAAACAGAAATATTTGAGGAATTTTTATGTATCTGCTTTAATTGCACTTTTCAATAATTGATTTAAAAAAAATACAGACAATAGTTTATTCACCCTTTTTACTTTTTAATTATTTTACACAAAATACATTTTTGAACGCATGAAGCGCGTCACACACGGTGAAGATACTATAATATTTTATGTTAAGATTCTCTAATATAAAATATTACAGTATCTTAAGGTATCCGGTATCAGCGTTCTGACCATCATTTTTCTTTTTGTCATTGCGTACTAAGACCCCTGTAGAACCGCCATCCTCTTACAAATGACCCGAAACACTGACACAAAATTTCGGGTCATTTGTAACAGGACAGGTTCTACAGGGGTCTTAGTACGCAATGACAAAAAGAAAAATGATGGTCAGAACGCTGATACCGGATACCTTAAGATACTGTAATATTTTATATTAGAGAATCTTAACATAAAATATTATAGTATCTTCACCGTGTGTGCTTTAATGTCAAACAATATTTACCGCATTTTGATATATGACTGGATTGACAACTAATGATTGACATGTACGAAAATCAAAATTATTTTTATATTTTGAAATTTAAATACACGATGTTATGATCAAAGTTGATATTATGTTGTCAATTCAAAAGTCTTGTTTTAATGCGTTCTTCAATTCGAGTGGAACTGAGAGTACAAATACCGTCAAATGTTTGACAGAAAGTATGTGGTCAACTTTTATATGGGAAAATGGAATTGTCGTCTTATTCTATCTTAATCGCAATTTTTCCTTATTTGGTCACCGTTTAGACCTACCCTAGACTACGACAAACATTTTAAAACCAAAATCAGCTCAATCGGCCCAGCCGTTCTCGAGTTTTAGCGAGACTAACGAACAGCAATTCATTTTTATATATATAGATATAACGTTAAAATTGAAACGGAGCCCCTGATTCATTGGTTCGAACCAAGCTAAATTGCGTTTTGAAGATTACATCCATTTACGCGATGCAATTAGCACAGAGAAGAAGATGCAGAAAATGTTGGTCTGTTTACTGCGACATACACAGGTCATGAATATGCGCAAGATGCAATGACATACATAATATTTTCGTCATTATGGTCGGCCAGATCTATTCATTACACTTACATGTTATCCGAAATGGATGGAAATTATTCAACTGCTGCTTCCCGGACAGATATCAAGTGATCGGCTCGACATTACCACACATGTTTTCAAGCAAAAAATCCGATCATGAGTTACAAAAGCAACACATCTTTGGGATTATTCAATGATGGATGTATTCAATCGAATGACAAAAATAAGGCTTGCAGCATGCACACATTTTAATTTGGTTAGTCGAAAGAATTCGGGCGGATAAAAATTGTATGTGCGGGGATTGCTAATCCTGTAACCGATCCAGAACGACATGACATGATGTTCTAATCACGAATATATGATT
This sequence comes from Colias behrii, assembly GCA_029959065.1. NCBI lineage: Eukaryota > Metazoa > Arthropoda > Insecta > Lepidoptera > Pieridae > Colias > Colias behrii. The sequence goes on from JARWMC010000001.1 coordinate 12,448,062, forward strand.
CATGGACCGTGTGGCACCATCAACCGCCAATCACCATGCATGGTTGACAGCGAGTGTTCCAAAAGGTATCCACGAAAATTGACGGCAAAGACCATCACAGGCAACGATGGTTACCCACTGTATCATCGTCGGTCGCCCGATGATAGTGGTAGAAGTAGATCTATCATAATTAAAGTGAAAGATCTATATATATCTATATAGTGATATATCTATATATTTTATATATATAGATGTGTTATTCATCGAAATAAAAAGCCATTATACCTATATCTATATTTATTTTGTATCATTGTATTCCGTTCATCATAGCCTAAATTAGTTCCAAGCCCAAAGGTAAGACGACATTCATTGACTGGGCGGTACAAAGTTCGCCATATAAAAATAAGTCGGGTTTTCCTTTCTGACGCTATAACTACAGAACGCACGAAGCGATTTCCACGGTTTTGCATTCGTTGGAAAGGTCTCGGGCTCCGTGAGGTTTATAGCAAAGAAAAGGTGTCTCTGGTGGCGAAACGGATTCCGGTTCGCCCGGTTTGCTAGTTTTGAATAAATGTAAATGTGTACGCAGCAAACGCGTCCACTCCGGCGGCCGTACCCGATGAACAGCGGCTACGGGCCCGCGGGCGCGCCCGTGCCGCCGTTCGCACACGCGCCGCCCGCGCACGCGCACGCCGACGCCGCGCACACGCCGCACACACCGCACACCACGCATCAGACTACCGGTATGTGGAGTTGATAATTAATTATTATGTACCCATTTGTGGGACTCAGATTATTTTTATGATAAATAATCCTTTGTGATAAATTTCATGATAAATTTATTTTAAATTAATTATTAAATTTCATTATTAATTTTTATGATAAATTTCCTGTGAATTTTTTTTTTGTAAGATGAACCTTGGTTCTAATTTATAAGCATTATCTGAAAAAAAGTGGATTTCAAAATAATGTTTATTATTGCAATATTTATATATTTACTTGCAAATAGTAAATTAAAAAAAAAATCTGTGGGAAGAATTGGCACGAAATATGAGTAACATCTTTTCTTAGCATTGTGTCTTCCATTTTGAAGTGATATGGATAATATATTCAGAAATGTTTTAATTGAGTAAATTGACTCCCAACCCATATTTAGAGCAGGCTCCAAGGAGATGTTCGTTTGCAAAAATAGCGGACCTAAATCTGACTTCTGACGATTCAATAGTTCGTAATATAATATAAGTGAGCTAGATGTATGTGGTGGATTTGATGACCCCACAAAATGTTTTAAATTGCAAGGCGCAACTTTCACTGAAGTTACCGATTTGAAATCTAATCACACAGAGGCTGATTCAAGAATGTTCTGCCATATTTTTCATTCTGTCAAACACAACGACAGTGCAGAGATAATTATTCTAAGCCCTGACACCGATATTTTTGTATTAGGCCTTTATTTCTGGCATAAACTTGAAAATATACTCGCCATCTTTGAATGCTCCCCCCACTCCCCCATGCAACTATTTCACTGTACGAACTATTGAATCGTAAATAATGGACTATTGTTAATTATTTAAAATAATAATTTAAAAAATATATTCATGAGTTTTCAATCTATAGTGGTTTAAAGTTAACTCAAAAATGGAGCATTTTCGTAAATTTTCTAAAAATTCTTAGAGAAAGTGTAAGAAATGTTATAGTATGCTATATATTCGTGATCTACTCAATAAGCTCTTTCATTTGATACCCCACACGCTTAGATCATTAAGTAATGGATGGAGTACGCTGGCAAATGTTCTAACTAAACTTTCTGCTGATTTTGGTGCGGGGAGGGTAACTCACACTATTGAAACACAATCACACATTCACAAAAATAATTTGTGTCACGAAAGTCGTAAAAATTTACGACCTTTTAAGCGACGTGTTTTTAAATTCAACTCTATCCCTAAGTTCATAAAGATTAAATTTGTATTTCATTCCAAGTTGTCTCGTGGGGAGTGCGGTTCAATATCGCGTTCTAAATTCAACTTTATAACTTAGATCATAAAGATTAAATTTGTATTTCTTTAAAAGATAGTCTCGTAAGGAATGCGGTTCATTATCGCGTTTTAAATTCAACTTTATCTCTTAGTTCTTAAAGATTAAATTTGTATATTTTCTTTCCATGATAGTCTCGTGGGGCCGCATCAATGATCGAGTAAACATGACTCGATTATTTGTCTTGATCATATCGCTAAACGATACATCGACGATTATTAGAAATTGCATTTAATTAGAAATATACGTTAAAAAAATAAACAAATATACACAAATGAAAGGTTATTCTATCTTTTTTAATATTCGACATGTTTGAATTGCTTCTGCAAGACTTGACAGTGCAAAACGGCATTTTTAGCGGAGCACTCGCAGACGTCCTTTCGATGTTTTACGAATACGCAGAGTGTTTGTAATCGATTACGCAAGTAGTTTTTATGAAAGCATAAGATTTTTCGATTCGAATAATCTTATACCTCGGCAAAAGGGGAAACGCCTGCGAGTGTTATCCATTACTTAATGATCTAAGCCCACACGGCATGTTTTGGAAATTTTTATTTTTTTCTTTGTATGCCATATTTAATTACCGGGGTGGGGAGAGGGGGACCACAAAACTGGTTGGCAACATCTGTCTATAGGATGTCTGGGATCTATACAATATATATCAGAAGTCAGATTTAGGTCCGCTATTTTTGCAAACGAAACTCCACTGAGAGTCCGGTCTATATTAAAATATTTAATTAAAAAAACTTTTTTGACTCTTTAAGAATAGATTACAAAATAATATAATTTTCAGATAAACTCTATTTAATGTTGAACTTTAGGTCTATGCCGACCGCCGTCGCCAATAAGACCTTTGCAGACAAAGCTAACCTCGGACTTTGGTCAGTTGTGTTTTGTACACAGTAGTAGTTATTGTGTAATGAAGAATTAGATTTTCGTTTTGATATTTTAGTTTATTTTTTTATTTCGTTTAGCTTATTGTACTTTGTAGTTGAGCATTACATTAATTTGCACTATTGGTGTCAATATAGTTTTGGTTTGATAGATTGTGTAGCAAATGTATTTTTGTAGTTTTTAAGTAATTGTTAGATATCATATAATGTTCTGTTGTTTATAGTTCTGTAGATTATAGTTGTAAAGAAAAAGAGTGTAATATTTTAGAAGAATGTACACTTTTTAAATAAAACAGTTTTCTGTAACCTAGTGCCTGGTTTATGCAAAACTCAAAGTTCTCCGTCACGTCATTTTGTTCAATAAAGGATAACATATTTCAAACAAAGGAAACCACAGTATCTTCATCATAACCAAGTAAAACTTTCCTTTAAAAATAACCCTCCACAGCAGTGACTCCAGTAGCACAAAGCGCGTTACCAAGCGCGGAGCCCACCCAAGCTGAAGAGAAGCCGGTCACATCAGGTGCGGAGGGTGACAAGGATGCGCAGGCGCAGGCGGCCGCGGGCGAGGGCGAGGCGGCCCGCCCGCAGGCCGCGGCCAACAGTAAAGAGAAGACTCCCATGTGCCTGGTCAACGAGCTGGCCAGGTACAATAAGGTTAGTTACAGTGACAACGTCATTTGCTAGTGTTATTGTATGGTGGTGCATTTAGACGACCATAGAGTATATTTTAGTGTAAATGAAAACGTATTCAGTGTTGTGTAGTATTAAAACACTGCATAGAATCTTTTCGAACGCACTAAGAACAACGAAAGAATGCTCTACGCCTGTTTACACTAAAAGAATTTGACATAGTGGGGTTAGAATGAGCATCCGTTTGTTTGCTGAAAATGCACTATAATGCATGCGCATTAATTATGATATTTGTTCTATAATGAAACAGCTGATAATAACGATGGTATTATGTAATTGTTTTTTCAGATTAAGCATCAATATCGCCTCACATCAGAGACAGGACCCGCTCACAAGAAAGTATTCACAGTAACACTCCGTTTGGGTGATACTGAGGAATATACAGCTGAGGTAAGACTGATTATTATTAGGTTTCTCTTCTCCATAATACTCGGGTACCACCAGAAGGACGGTACCCGGATCTTTGGAAGGCTTACGTGGGGACACGGATCCAACACGCAGAGGCCCTTTCGAGAATTTTAATGTGTTATGGGACACCAGCCGCAGCCTGCCCATGACTGCACTATAGAGATACAGCCCTAGGCAGTCCGCGGCCGATGTAGGACTATTGCAGGGTATGGAAATTTAATAATTGGGCTATGGATTGGGATGCTAAATGGACTGGTATTGGGGACTATGGGAAACTATGGTACCTGCCTTTCTACTATAAGAAAGTAAAAATATGTTGGCAGGTGGTGACTCGCCCTCTCACTGTATGGGCCCCCGAAATAAGTCGCTGCAATAGTGCGACAAGGGGGCAACATACGACAAGGGGGCAACATATTATTAGTATTATTACATAAACTAATAAAAAATTGTCAATTTGAAATATGAAGATTTATTCTTGTGTCTGGGTGTTAATTATCTATATAAGTATTTATTTAAAATTATATATGTATGTTTATCAGCCATCTGGTTCCCATAACACAAGCGAAAGCTTAGTATGGGATCGGATTGTGCTGTGTGTGTTTGAAAATTGTCCCAAAATATTTATTTATTTATTCAATACTCTTGTATGTGCAGGGGTCGTCAATAAAGCGAGCGCAGCACGCGGCCGCGAGCGCGGCGCTGGGCGGCACGCGCTACCCGCCGCCGCCGCCGCGCGCGCAGCCCTCGCACGCCGCGCACGCGCACCACCACCGACATGCAGGTACATATATGTTTATTTCATTTTATTAGTACAGAATATAAAATTTTTAATAAAGTTTGTAACATAATTTCTCGATGTGACACTTTATCAGGTTTGTAACAACGCTCACAGTCGCATAAATACGTAGTGCACCGGAGAGTGCAGGACGAGAATGGCCTGCATATCATATAATATTAATTTGTTAAGAAATGTAATTTGCAAATATTTTTCTTTAAAAATATTTGCAAGTGCAAGTTAAAAATGTTTGCAGGTCGTTGTTTTTATTTTTCAATTTTATTTTGGTTGGTCATTATTAATTTTAAAACTGAAACTTGAAAAAATATATCCGGGAACACTATTGACTTCTTGAGTTTGTGCAGGCGCGGTGATGCCGACGGTGGAGCTGAACGCGCTGGCGATGAAGCTGTGCCAGCCGGCGGTGTACTCGTCGGTGCCGCCGGTGCCGGCCCGCGCGCGCGCCCGCCTGCCGCCGTACCGCCTGCCGTTCCTGCCGCCCTACGCGCCGCACGCGCCGCACGCGCCGCACCCGCCGCGCCTCATGGAGCCCGGCCCGCCGCTGCTCTATAGGTACCAAACTCACATACTATAATTTGCTCGTAGACGAAGCCAATATGGTTAAAAATTCTAGATCATCATATTCATATTCGGGTTAATTGATATTGAATGCCAACAACAGTAAAGATATTTGTGGAAAGTCATTGTTTTTTTTTTGTTACACGTGTTGGCAGATGTCAATTTTCACATATCTTAACATAATCTTTAAATTACAATACTCACTGCAAAACTATATTTTTTTACTATATATAAGGTCAGAATAATTACATATTTCAACTTGATATAAGTATCAGAAGTATCAGAAATAAATATTTAAATGAGCTGAATCTGTAGTATAATAAATAGACATCGGATTATATGCATTTGCATATTTGCATATGCAAATGCATAAAACTCTAATTACGGCGTCAGCGCATATTTTAGCCTTTTCCCCCAATCGTGCATATTTCGTTAAGAAGCGGGAGTTTTGATTGGTCGACTAACCTTTATTAGCCAATCAGAACGCTCAGCGAGTAAACAAAACCCTATTTTGACATGATAGAATGGCAAAAAATTACAAAATGGCTCAAAATTTTATGTAAATTTTCAAAATAGGACTAGATTACTCTTTTGGGGCTAAAAACTTAAAACACGGGTTGAATTCCAAAAAAGGGCTAGATTTAGCCCGGAAAGGTCTAAGGTGGCAACACTGAGCTCGCGGGTGACAAACGTCACAAATTTGCGCTCGAAAATTTGGTAAAAATGCTTAATTGTATATTGGCACAAAAACTATACTTAATTTCAAGAAAATTTTCTCTGTTTTTGTACAATCTTTGATTTAAATATATAAAAAGAATATAGGTTTTTTGATTTTGTATTGTGCATATTTTAGGCATATCAGTCGTTTTTAGTGCATATTTCGGCCTTTTTAGTGCATATTTGCATGCATATTTTGGCATTTTGTTAGTGCATATAATCCGATGTCTAATAATAAATAATGATTGTTCTCTTATGCGTGTGTCAGGTACCGCGTGTGCGTGGGCGGGCGCGCGTGGCTCGGCGAGGGCAGCACGCCGCAGGCGGCGCGGCACGACGCGGCGGCGCGCGCGCTGCTCGACCTGCGCCCGCACCACGACCAGCCCGCGCACGCGCACACGGACAGCGCCGGTATGTACACGCACGTTCACATGCATATGTACCATGTACACGTGCAACCACATTCACACGCATACGCACATGCGCACAGACACATGCACACGCACATACAAACGCACATGTATACTCACTCGCACATAATAACACGCAGGTGCATGTACTCGCAAACGCATACGAACATTTACACAGCGAATACCTGCCATATGTACACGTACAAACAATGTTATAGGTCATTTTGCAATAAAATTGTACAAAACTTACTGAATTTTACTAAATGTTTACGAGATTTAAAATATTTGATACATGAATACTCTTTTTCTTAAAGGATTATTAATTAAATAATATTTTGTCAACAGGGGAAACAGACGCAGACTTATTGAACTCGGAGGTGAAATCTCCCGTGTCGCTGGTACACGAGTTGGCTCTCAAACGGAATCTCAACGTAACATTCTCTGTCAAATCTGAACGCGGCCCGCCACACATGCGGGTGAGTTTAAATTGTACATGATAAGCTAAAATAATTTATTGCAACATGTGATTTTTTGATTACCTATGATAAGGAAAAAAATCTTCTCAATTTTTCAAATCTTTATACTTCATATTTTAGTTTATTAAAACATTCAAAACACACTTACACTTTACAAATATGTATTTTTATAAAGAATAGAAAAAAATCGATCACGACGCAGAAGACGTGGGTTCGAATTTCAGCTATTCTTTAAAAATATATATATATTTTAATATTTTTTTATTTTACCTAGGTACTTCTAAAGTATTTTGTTTCAATACGTATTATTTTATCTCCATTAGTACTGATTCAAAATTGTACTTTAAATAAGTGAAATTTTCGTTCACAACAAACATACCTAACACATTTCTTTCTCTCTGACTCATTTCTAATTCGATCACATGGCAGGTGTTCATAACGGTGTGCCGCGTGGGCGAGATGGAGACGGAGGGCGAGGGCAACGGCAAGAAGGTGTCGAAGCGGCGCGCGGCGGAGCGCATGCTGGACGAGATGCGGCGCCGCTGGCCCGCCGCCGCGCTGCGCCCGCGCGCGCTGCCCGACAAGCGCAAGCACCCGCCCGCCAAGAAGAAACCCCGGAACTTGATTAAGGTGACGCGTGCGGATGCTTTTTAAAGCATACATGTTAAATAAAATTGATTGTTACGGCTGCATTTGCAAAATAACAATTCACGAGGCTTTTTTAATGATATTTGCAGTTCAATAAATATAGCTACCTAATCTATAAATATCTAATTCCTTTATATTAAGAAAATGCTCATATTTTTTACCTGGTGGTTTACCATGATTTCTTAAAGCAGCATTAATTCAAGTCTGTCTATAGTCTATAGGTCGCCTAGCGTTATCACTTTTCCACTGGATTGTTAATACTTGAATGAAATACTTTTGAATTTTGTTTTCAGTATTACAATATTATATGTGCAATTTCGATTATAATCTTTTTCTATTCTTTGAAATTTTTCGTTTATAAAGCACTAGAGGTCCGCCCCGGCTTCGCCCGTGGTACATATTTCGCAATAAAAGGTAGCCTATGTCCTTTCTTGGGTATCAAAATATCTCCATACCAAATTTCATGCAAATCGGTTCAGTAGTTTAGGCGTGATTGAGTAACAGACAGACAGACAGAGTTACTTTCGCATTTATAATATTAGTATGGATTAGAATGCCATTAATCTAAATATCAAATGAAGCATGTCAATAATGTACTATGTAATGTGCAGGAGGGCATGTCGGGCGGCGCGCTGCCGGAAGGCGGCACCGCTGTCGCAGCGGGCGGCGCAGCCGACAACCCGATCTCCCGCCTGGCTGTCGCGCGGCACGCAGCACGCGCCCGCTCGCCGCAGTACCGCGTGCTGGAGGAGCGCGGCGCGGCCCGCCGGCGCGAGTTCCTCGTGCAGTGCGACGCGCCGCCGCACTCCGCGACCGGCCTCGGGCCCAACAAGAAGACGGCCAAGCGACGCGCCGCGCACAGTGCGTATACACGTAGATTTATTGCGGCCTAACATGTGCATGCAGAAAAGAAATGCAAGTTTAAAAACTACTGATATTAAACGATAGACCGGTTGGACAGTGTGAACTATCGACACTAGGGTGGTATATCCAGGGATGGGCTGCGTGGCCGTACCAATACCGAACAACAATACGTCTGCTTGTAAAACTAAAGTCATTACCAGTAATCACAATATCTACATATTATTGTGATTGAAATTTTAATAATGTGTTAGACTTATTTACACATAAAAAACTAACCATAAGAAAAGTGCTTTTGCGAATGCGTTGTTATTATTAACAAATCTACTAACTGGCGACGAAAAAGTGGATATCTTCCACCTGTAAAAAGTTCGATTAGCTCAAGGATAGGATAATTTTTACAGACGTACTTTTAGCGATGGAGATGGCGAGCGGTGAGCCCGGCGCCGTGACCAGTGCGGACGGCGGTGCTAACGGGGACGTCAAACCTAGCGCGGAGATTAAACGGAAGGTAATAAGATAAAAAAACGATAATTATTCAAATAATGCAGTATATAAATTACTACAACAACAATGAATAGAATCTAGCCAAACATTTAAAATTTCTGCTTCCTATCCATCCACCGTACATTTTTGAACTAAAATGAATATTTTACACATAGACAGTTTTGGATCAAAATATAATATGTGTTTTATCAAACAAATTTTTAAATTTGTGTGTTTATGTTTTAGGAAAATGAGGGTAGTGACATGCGACAACCCGTGCCAGGAGTGCTGATGGTGGACTATCACGCGAGAACCGGACAACCGGCACAGACTAACGGTAAAATACAAATTACAAACTTTAAAATACAAACTTTTTTTGCTAAATTTCGTAGTGTGCTATGCATATTTATAGGACTTTTAGTATTGTGTAAATAACCATAATATCGAACACAAAATAAAATTAAAATTATTTGCCAATTGTCCCTTAGATGTGATAGCATTCAACCAATCTAACAAGCCCTTTACTTTGTTATGTACAGAAAAAATAAAAAAACCGCCATTGTGTTTGACTTCTTTTATACAACAACAAAATTGTTATTATCAGGTGTGAACGTGAGCGAGTCGAGTGCGACCGGCGGCGGCGGCAGCTCGCCCGGCGCTAAGGATCAGCTGATGTACCTCGCGCAGCTGCTCGGCTTCACCGTGCAGTTCTCGGACTTCCCTAAGGTATGTGTTTTATCTTATTTATTTAGTTTATTTAGTTTATTATAAACTGGCACGTGGTTTTAAATTGAGATAGTTAAAATAATAAAGATTTATAATCTTTTTGTGTTCATGTAGCGATCTAATCAAATACAACATTAATTAATTAACAATGTGTGTGTGTGTGTGTGCAGCGCAACCACGGCGAGTACCTGTCGCTGGTGTCGCTGTCGACGGAGCCGCCGGTGATGTGCCACGGGGGCGGCGCCTCCACCGCGCTCTCGCACGAGCAGTGCGCGCGCGCCGCACTCCGCGCGCTCGCGCTCATGGGGCTCGACGCGCCCGCCACGTACGTGCTCACATACATACACACATAGCAGCCGCCGGTGATGTGCCACGGGGGCGGCGCCTCCACCGCGCTCTCGCACGAGCAGTGCGCGCGCGCCGCACTCCGCGCGCTCGCGCTCATGGGGCTCGACGCGCCCGCCACGTACGTGCTCACATACATACACACATAGCAGCCGCCGGTGATGTGCCACGGGGGCGGCGCCTCCACCGCGCTCTCGCACGAGCAGTGCGCGCGCGCCGCACTCCGCGCGCTCGCGCTCATGGGGCTCGACGCGCCCGCCACGTACGTGCTCACATACATACACACATAGCAGCCGCCGGTGATGTGCCACGGGGGCGGCGCCTCCACCGCGCTCTCGCACGAGCAGTGCGCGCGCGCCGCACTCCGCGCGCTCGCGCTCATGGGGCTCGACGCGCCCGCCACGTACGTGCTCACATACATACACACATAGCAGCCGCCGGTGATGTGCCACGGGGGCGGCGCCTCCACCGCGCTCTCGCACGAGCAGTGCGCGCGCGCCGCACTCCGCGCGCTCGCGCTCATGGGGCTCGACGCGCCCGCCACGTACGTGCTCACATACATACACACATAGCAGCCGCCGGTGATGTGCCACGGGGGCGGCGCCTCCACCGCGCTCTCGCACGAGCAGTGCGCGCGCGCCGCACTCCGCGCGCTCGCGCTCATGGGGCTCGACGCGCCCGCCACGTACGTGCTCACATACATACACACATAGCAGCCGCCGGTGATGTGCCACGGGGGCGGCGCCTCCACCGCGCTCTCGCACGAGCAGTGCGCGCGCGCCGCACTCCGCGCGCTCGCGCTCATGGGGCTCGACGCGCCCGCCACGTACGTGCTCACATACATACACACATAGCAGCCGCCGGTGATGTGCCACGGGGGCGGCGCCTCCACCGCGCTCTCGCACGAGCAGTGCGCGCGCGCCGCACTCCGCGCGCTCGCGCTCATGGGGCTCGACGCGCCCGCCACGTACGTGCTCACATACATACACACATAGCAGCCGCCGGTGATGTGCCACGGGGGCGGCGCCTCCACCGCGCTCTCGCACGAGCAGTGCGCGCGCGCCGCACTCCGCGCGCTCGCGCTCATGGGGCTCGACGCGCCCGCCACGTACGTGCTCACATACATACACACATAGCAGCCGCCGGTGATGTGCCACGCGCTCTCGCACGAGCAGTGCGATATATAGAATTTCACCGACAATATGAAATTGGATATTATATAATATTGGATACGCATATTTTTTTAAATAGGTCCACCAAACTGGACATAGCACTACAAAAATAGAAATTGTTATTCTATTATACATCTTATGTAATAAGTACTAGACCTTCTAGAGGTGAACACAGCCTGCAATAATATACGCGAATACAGTATATATGCTACAGTCAAAACCCTGAACTAGTCAATATCCTTATTGACGGTTATTAAGGTTATTGACTAAGGGCGTCGGTTAATATCCTTATTGACTGATTTTATCTGACAAAATCAGTTAATAAGGTTATTGACCGACACCCTTAGTCAATAACCTTATTGACTGATTTAAAGAGCAGACATTCAGTCAATATAGGTTTTAACCAACGTACTGAATAGATTTTAACACTTAAATCTTTCTGTAATGGGCAAGTAAAACAATAGCGAGTTTTACTTGCCCATTACAGAAAGGTTTAAGTGTCAAATTCGACCCAGTAGGTTAGGTTAGGGTTGAACTGCGACCCCAGAACCGACTCGCTATTGTTTTACTTGCCCATTACAGAAAGATTTAAGTGTTAAAATCTATTCAGTACGTTGGTTAAAACCTATATTGACTGAATGTCTGCTCTTTAAATCAGTAACCTTATTAACTGATTTTGTCAGATAAAATCAGTCAATAATGATATTGACCGACGCCCTTAGTCAATAACCTTAATAACCGTCAATAAGGATATTGACTGATTCAGGGTTTTGACTGTAACATATACAATATTATTACCATATTAAGATAATTTAGAAAAAATAACATTATAGATGAATGTGAATACAATATTTACACAATTTTAGAAACTAATTTTTTAAATGATATTAAAATAAATATAATATGTTCCAGGATGCAGAACCTGCCGGGCTCGGGCGCCAAGGCGAGCGTGATCAGCAACGGCATCTCCGAGTGAGCCGCGCCGCTAATATTGACATTGTTTCTGATTCTGCAATATTTAGCTAAGTGTGAATATTTCACAGCGCGAAACGCTAACGTTCGGGACGACAACACCACATTATGTATTGACAGCATTTAACATTTAACGATTTCCAGCTATGACATATTCACAATCATATTTATTTGATCTCGGGCCTTGCAACAACTATTAGACTTTTATTCGAGCGTTTCCTATTATGTTAGTGCCTAATGTATATATTTTTTTGTTACTATACGATCTGTTTTAGTCAAACACGAACAGTCTACTCACAAATTATGTATTTATATTTCGAATTTTGAGCGCGAATAAGTCGAACGATTTTCGTTTATTAACAACGTATGTAACTAATTAGGTTATGTTTATTATAGTTTATCTCTAGTGATAATCGCACGTCGTGCAGCTATATCGATAAGGTGTGGCATTTAAATGAAATTATATAGGAATTAATAGACGAAAAAAATGAAGCTGCGTAGCCAAAGTATTTCGGGAATCGGACTACGTAACGGCAAAATATAAATTGATGTAGCGGTGACATTAGCGATTAGTGGTATATGGAAAAATCAGAGTGGTCACTTTGTATTAAAATGCGTATAACTAGGAATCATATCAAAATCAGAGGCATATGGAAGTGGCCACTCTGCAGTCCGCCCGGTGTGACGTCACGCGTCGTTGCGCAGTCCGGAGTTGCACCATGCGGCCATGGTGACACGTTAGGTTAGGTTAGCTCAAGCTGGCAGTCGCCGCAGTCCGTGTCGGCGCAAGGAGTGCGGCGACTAGCCGTGTGGCCTCGATTTTTAACTGCGACCCTACGCTATGAAATGTGTAATTTATAATTAGGATACGATCCGTAATAAACACTTAATTTACGCCCCTAATCGTCTTAGGTAGGTTCGAGGTTGGCTCGGGAAATCGCTGGCGCGCGACGCTGTTTTATTTGTTGAAAATGTTACAAAGATAACATTAAATTGTAATAAAATAGCCGGGACTAAGAGATTGGAATCCAAATTGCCAAATAGTTCGCGTTGTTTTATGATCTTGTATTTTTATATATAAATTATCTTTACCAGTAGAATCATATGCGTGAACTCATATTGTCTGAATATATTAAATAAAATAAATTTATTTCGAGAGTTCATTTTTATATCGCATGATATACAGATCCCGTAAAAGTACGCTTTTGGGAATATATTTCCGATTTATATGAGTAAAGGCGATTTCTTGAGCTATCCTTCGACATACGGTAATGTTGCTTGTTAACTTTGACTAATCTATTGTATGTGTACTATTTCTGTTTAGAATAAATGGACTATTGCGCGTAAATATGTGCTTTATCAGTACACTTGATCGGTAATGTTATAGTTTTTATTTATTTAGATTTACTGTTGTTATAATTAGCCCGAAGGGACCCGATCATTTGTAGGATACCGATTGTACATTTCATTGTAATGGGTCCGAATCATGTTTAAACATTAATATGTTATACATAAGTGTTTCACTGTGAATACGCTCCATGAAATCAAATTTTGTGCATACGATTTTAAATCGAGGCCATTGGTACAATTTCTTCATGTTGAATGTTGCACAAGTAACAAAGCATAAAGAAATTCACAATCGTTATAATTAACTGAGAAAACGCCACAAGGGCATTGAAAAGTTTTTCTTTATTTATTTTGTTCTAAGTAACTAATATTTTTTATTATATATATGTGTGGAGCAAGTCCCAACTGAACTTCGTGCTGTTAGCAATTGTGTAAACGTTAAAAAACAATAAAGCGAAATATTAAAAATATTTTTGTTTCATTTATATTCCTCAAACCCTTTTTTTAATTGATGATATACCTTCTACTCCGGTACCACCAGATCAAAAATAAGATGTGTAATGTTTAGTTTATCTTATTCATAGGTTACACGCTCAGTCTGGCGTCAGTTCAGTCTATCAGTTTGATCCGGCTTAGACTGATTCCAGAATGATGGATGAAAAACACGGGTATTCTGAACCATCAGTCCGTCAGTCAACCGGTTAGACCAAGAAGCTTATATCTAATACACTGGAGATTTCAGTATGAACATTAACTTGTAATAAGAAAATATGACGTTGAATGACGCCTGTATGTTTTACCTAACTTGGCAAGTTGGTGTGAAAGGGATAAAAAAACATACAGGCGTCATTCAAGGTCATATTTTCTTGTTACAAGTTAATGGTCATAGTGCAATCTCCAGTGTATTAGATATAAGCTTCTTGGGTTAGACGATAATTCTCCCGTCATTCTGAGCAGACTGACGGACTGAACTGACGCCAGACTGAGCGTGTAACCTATGTCTTACAATAACATAAAGATGATGTAAGAAATGTATTTCCAATGCAATTCCTTACCATAGAGATACCATATAAATATAGGACGTATTCAGAAAGAAAGCTTGAAACTTATAAGCGCTTATCGGCGCTTGTCGGCGCTGGTAACCCGCGCAGGAAAATATATGAACACGCGCCGATAAGCGCTGATCGGCGCCGACAAGTTCTGACAAGCTTCAATAAGCGCTGGTCAGCGCTGGGCGCTGCCATATAAAATTTGTATTGGTCTGCTTCAACCTGCTTCCTTTGTGTAGAACGAACCAGCGTTGACAAGCGCCGATAAGCGCTTATAAGTTTCAAGCTTTCTTTCTGAATACGCCCATAGAAATCCAAGCTGAGGCCGATTTTACTTAGTTCTGTTTGATAATGTATACCTGGAGATGCATTTTAATCGAAAATAAACAATAAACATCATTTTGCCTCATCAATGAATTCAGTAAATTCGCGTGCTACACTCGGTAATGGAACAGAATAAAATTTAAAATTTCACTGCATCGGTCAATAATTATGAATCTCGAACAAACTTGATAATTCGATGAAACAACATCCATGAAGCATGTCCCCATGACTAAAAGTTAGGGACAAGTAAAATAAAGCATTTTTACTCAACGGATAACTTTTCAGATAAAAAAGTGGCTCAGATTTATATGGTGCATTTAGATCAAACGAACATAGAGCAAGAGCATTCTTTCGTGATGTTAAGTCACAGAATACATAATAGTAGCTAGTTATGTGTAAACGAAAACTCATGTTCAGTGTTGTTCAGTATTAGAACATTGCATAGAATATTTTCGAACGCACTAAGAACAACGAAAGAATGCTCTCTGTTTATACTAAAAGAATTTGTCATAATGCGGTTAGAATGTGCCCGTTTGATGTAAATGCACCGTTAGAGAAATGTTCAGTGCACTTACAATTATTCATTGTGTGGAAAATTCCTCTACTCGATAGTGAGAACTGAGACATTAGTAGACGAGACTAACAGTTATAATTTTCGCAGATCAGTTTTAGCTGTTTTATTTTCTATTTTTGGATGGTATATAATTATTGTAAGACTTCTTCGTCTTTAATAATTATTTTAGATTGGACTTTGGAGGCTTTAGCACTCTCCAAAAACCGTATTAAAACTGAATTGGGAAGCATCTTAAGGGTGCTTTTCCACCAATAATGTACGAGGATATGTATCGAGGAATGTCTTTGTAAAAAACCAATCATATATTAACCAAGCGATACTATTAGTTACAATGCCTGCATATTATATGATAGACTATTGCATTTATAAAAGAGCAAAATTGCATCACTAGTCAAAAGTTTTGTATGAGACGAGGAGGTTTGAAATAAAATAGCATATAATAAAAAACAAAGTTTATTTAATAAAAAAATAGCAATGCGTAACAAATATCACCAGTCTCATCAATCAAGACCCGAGGTAATCAACAGATGTGTTTGTGTTCACTTTATTTACATAATACTATTGCATCTCGTGGTACTCTTAATACTTTGTTTTCAAATATGGCAGTCTCTCACTTCTCGAACTTGAGGCCGAGCGCCTGTGTCATGAAGCACAGGATATCCGTGTGTTCTTCAATCTGAAAATAAAAAACAAATGTTATTTTGATTCTAAATTTTTATTTTTAATTTGAACGCCGAATTAAACTATTTTTTAATAATTTCTTCCTACTGTGATAACGAGTGACAAAATAATTTACGAAGCATTAGTTAGGACGGGTAAAAACGTCGTAAATTTTCGTTGTATGTTTCGCAGCAGTATCACTAAAATTACGCATTGCGTATCTCGGAAGTTTCACTAGTATAGTTAGGGCCGATTTTTCAATGCCCAGATAAACAGCTAGATAGACTTTATTCTTCAGTTAACAAAATATTCAATTTTTCAATACACGAATAGGACTTATCTATCGAATAACTACGTTATTTGAGGAATAAATCTATTTGCCGCTCCAACGGCCAGATAGCGCGCTATTCGACGATTAGGCGTTTGAGTTGACAACTGACGCGTCAAATTTGGGATATTTTCGTATGTCATAACATAGAGCGTAGAATTATTAACAATTAAACCTCTTTCTATATAATTATTATCAATTAAAATCATATTGAAATTGATGTTTTTGATAGTACTGATGACCATGCCATTGAAAATTTGCCGAACGCTGCCTTTAAGTATGTCGTTTCCATCGTAAAATATATAAATTGAAACACAAATTTAACCAAACTCTTTACTCGAATCAAAACAACAATCAACAATCATAGAAGACAAGAGCAATACAAGACAAACTTAAAATGCACTCCTGACGTGAGTCATAATGACGGTTGTTGACAAATTGCAAGAGTTGACTCTATCCCGCTCTAACCTGACTAATTTAATATGTTTGTTTCGCCACTCCGAGAGCAGAGCTGCCAATATGGAAATATTTGGTCAGATAGTTATTCATCAAATAAATCACGATTGAAAAATAGGCGAGTCGTTATGAGTTAGATAAATAATTGAATAAATCTATTCGAGGGGTAGTTATTAGACTGTTTATCTCGGGATTGAAAAATCGGCCCTTAACGTGCTGGATGTAGTCTGTAGTTCTCAGTTTTCAAACTCAAACTCAAACATTCATTTATTCAATTAGACTATTATTTAGTAGCACTTTCGAATCGTCATTACATAAGTATTTTTAACATTTACCACCGATTCGGAAAGCAATATCTATGGAGAAGAATCGGCAAGGAACTCCATAGTTGCTCTTCTAACTTTAACATTTACCACCGATTCGGAAAGCAATATCTATGGAGAAGAATCGGCAAGGAACTCCATAGTTGCTCTTCTAACTACATAATATATCATAATATTCCAAAGAACTGCAGTTTGCGCGGTACTCACGATCTTGGCGGTGGGCTTGCCGCCGCCGTGGCCCGCCTTGGTGTCGACGCGCGCGAGCAGCGGGCGGCGCTGCGGCGCGCTGCGGGCCGCGTGCTGCAGCGCCGCGATGTACTTCAGCGAGTGCAGCGGCACCACGCGGTCGTCGTGGTCCGCCGTCAGCACCAGCGTCGCGGGGTACTCCGCGCGACTCACTGCAACACATACATACATGTACGATCGGGGCTAAATGAAAAACACTTTTTGACGTGACAACGTCTTATAATTCGATAGAGCCGGCTGCACGCACGAAAAAACATGACTCATGCGGCGTTACCTCGCTCTGAGGCGTTCCATGTAAGGCTTGAAGTGCAAGCGAGAGCGCGGAACGAGCGACAAAGAAGCACAATCGAACGTTGTCACGTTCAACTATCGTCAGTAAACCGACTTTACAGACAACCAATTTTTTATTTATTTATTTAGGACAACTTACAAAACAGACACCATTACATGATTACATATATAAAAATATACAAATAGATAGCCGAGTGTTGTTTTAGTTACAAGTTGCCACGGCTTTTGAACTTCTTGAGATTTATTTTCAGACCACAATCTTAATTTTTAGTTAACTTATAACAGAGAAACAGCCGTCTTCGATCACGATCCCAATAAAAGAGAAAGATCATTTTTCATACACTCTCTGCTTCACATTCACTAATAGTCTATCGTTCTTCCATTCTCATTATCGTTCAGAAATTAATCTTACACACGTTCAGAAACAATTAATCATTCATCTTATCTCACCATCCCACATACATATATACATATAGACAGATGTCGCGATTTCTATTTGTATAATAAACAATTTTAACAAAATTTAGGTTATAAATCTTGTGGGAAGAATTGCGACGTACCATTGTCCGGTGGCTGAATATTGTGCAGCGGTGAATACTTGAGCAAATTCTCAAAGTGCGTCTTGTTATCTGAGCTACCGTAGTCTGATACCCACGCGTGGCCGATTGTGAACTTCTGGAATCGCAGCATGTCAAGAACACTGCAAATGAAATTGAAATATTTTTATAACACTGCAAATGAAATTGAAATATTTTTATCTACTATATAAAAATAAGTCGGGTTTTCCTTCCTGACGCTATAACTCCAGAACGCACGAACCGATTTCCACGGTTTTGCATTCGTTGGAAAGGTCTCGGGCTCCGTGAGGTTTATAGCAAAGAAAATTCGGGAAAAATTTCAACAGAAAAGCGGGAAAAAATGAAATGTTACATAAAACCGAGCCATCTGGTGGCGAAACGGAGTTCGCCGGGTTTGCTAGTTGTTGATAAATTAGACTTTGGTTCAACAAGTGTATGTAAACGATTGACTTATTTACTAGAGCTGCCCGTGGTGAGCGCGGGCGGGTGTAGTGTGTGGGGGGGTGGGGGGGGGGCACTCACCCGACCTGCACGACCGCGGCGCCGTAGAGGTCGGGCCGCTGGTTGATGCAGGCGGCCACGAGCAGGCCGCCGTTGGAGCCGCCCTGCGCCGTGGTGAGCGCGGGCGGGTGTAGTGTGTGGGGGGGGGTGGGGGGGGGGGCACTCACCCGACCTGCACGACCGCGGCGCCGTAGAGGTCGGGCCGCTGGTTGATGCAGGCGGCCACGAGCAGGCCGCCGTTGGAGCCGCCCTGCGCCGTGGTGAGCGCGGGCGGGTGTAGTGTGTGGGGGGGGGGGTGGGGGGGGCACTCACCCGACCTGCACGACCGCGGCGCCGTAGAGGTCGGGCCGCTGGTTGATGCAGGCGGCCACGAGCAGGCCGCCGTTGGAGCCGCCCTGCGCCGTGGTGAGCGCGGGCGGGTGTAGTGTGTGGGGGGGGGGGTGGGGGGGGCACTCACCCGACCTGCACGACCGCGGCGCCGTAGAGGTCGGGCCGCTGGTTGATGCAGGCGGCCACGAGCAGGCCGCCGTTGGAGCCGCCCTGCGCCGTGGTGAGCGCGGGCCGGCTGTAGCCGCGCCGGTGCAGCTCCTCGGCCGCCGCCTGGAAGTCGTCGAACACGTTCTGCTTGTTCAGCAGCCGCCCCGCGTTGTGCCAGCGCTCGCCGTACTCCCTATATACGACAAACAACAAAGTTTATCGCTGCTCAAAACATGTAGCGGTTCACGCAGCTATGCTATGTGCTCACTCTGTCGGTTAGACGTGGGTGGGGGGGTGTATGACGGGTGACAAGGCGGGCAACGGGTTTTTTTTTTTCTGTGACATAAAACTTAATAAATCTACTTGCATAAATATAATTGCCTCCTAGCTCATTATCTGGCAATTTTGTCTCAATTAATATAATTATAAATTATAAATTTTATCAAGCTCGAAGGACCAAAACATGTTTTCGACACCTCCACGTCTACTAAATAGTCAAAATGTAAAATTCCGATACTTTAAGCTAAATAACTTAAAATCCAAGTAACACTGGCACTAACCCGCCGCCCCGTATGTTCGGTATGGCCAGCACGCCGCCCATGTGCTGCATGAACACGAGCCGCGTGACACTGAAGCTCGGCTGCACGTTGATGTTGAACCCGCCGTAACCGTACACAAGTGCTGGGTTATTGCCGTCTAGCGCGATACCCTGCATACATAAGTATTTATATCTACTATATAAAAATAAGTCGGGTTTTCCTTCCTGACGCTATAACTCCAGAACGAACGAACCAATTTCCACGGTTTTGCATTCGTTGGAAAGGTCTCGGGCTCCGTGAGGTTTATAGCAAAGAAACTAGGTGTCTCTGGTGGCGAAACGGAGTTCGCCCGGTTTGCTAGTTAATTATAATATAGAAAACTCTATTTTATAGAGACTAATAAGTTGATTATTATAACAGCAACAAATGCAGACCTAAAGGAAAAAGCTGGAACTACCTGGGTCAAAAAACACCTAAATACGAAATCATCAAATATTTAACAATTTAAAATGGTGTCATTTCACAGAAAAGTCGTTTATTCTTATTATTTATTTGAAATTAAACTATAATATCATCTTACCTTTTTGTGCACTATGAACATAGGAACTTTGGTGCCATCTTTGCTTGAGTAGAAGATTTGTTTAGCCTCATATTGTGTTGGGTCAAAGCCCTTTACTGTTACTTCTCTAAACACCTGAAAACAAAGTGATATTCATAGTTTTACCAGAAAATGTCATTTTTATTGAACTTTTATTAATAATTTTTATTCTTATTAAAAAATAAGAAGGATATATCATTCCGACAGTAGACTAAAATCATACTAACAGTTGGTGTGTACGGTTTCTTCTTAAAGTCTACATGGTAGATGATGCCGGGCGTCAGGAAAGACATGAAGTGGTAGAAGATCTCGCTCTGCTCTTTCTTGCCCGAGAATGATACTATGGAACCCACGTCCAGGCCGAATTCTTGTATCAGCTCTCCGTTCGCCATACTGTGCAGTTGGAGTACACTCTGGAACATTAAAATATGCTGTTTAAACTTTTAAAGTGTAAGTGTAGTATAGGTGTAGTTTCGTGTAAGTGTATGTACTATGTCAGCATGTCAGTTAGTAATTAAAAGCTTCAACCAAAACGGGTGTTTCATTTTACGAGGTTCCATCATTACACTACCATAATATACTAAGAATGTTAGAATATTTTGGTGTCATTAAACAAAGAAAGTGGAGTGCATGGGACAATTTATGGGCAAATTATTTTATTTGCCCATTCTAACAATAGTTAAAAAACGTTTTCTGCTCGCTCATATTTTGTACATAAAATATATATGTAAAATATATACCTTAACATCACGGACATAATGTAAGACTAGTTTGTCGTGATCCACAGCAGATGCCCAATCTAGTACGTCAGTAGGGTGTTCCTGAAAACCAAACAGACAAAAGAACAAAAATTTAGTCATGATATTTCTATACAAATAAAATTGCAACTTTGTCAATTTTGATAAAATTATCATATTGAAATATTTGATATTACTCACAGGAATAAGCGTCTCCCAATTCTCCTCAGCAGGATTGTTCAAATCGATCTTGATCAATCTATAGTTGGGCGCGTTCTTGTTTGTGCGGAATATGCACACGGAGCCTTCGTTTGTAATGTACTGTAAACAAAAAGCACAACATTTTAAATATATGTCACAGAATCTAAATACCTATGAATTTATAGTAATACAACAACAAGAATTTATGTCTGGTCCTTCGAGACTAATGGTGATATTTATTGAAATAACAACAAAAGTAAATTCATGACAAATACTTAACAAAATATCCACCTAAGTAGCACAAAAACGATTCCAAGGCACGAAATTTCTTACACGAAATGCCTGACATACTAACCAAATATAACCCATAACCTCGCTCCTAGTCCCTGTTTTAGCGGTAAACCGCCTCTTATGTGCGTATTTTGCGTTGTTTTCTTGTATTGGTGCAAAGTGTTTTCATTCATTCATATTAATTTTATAAATTTATAAAGGATAGAAAAAATTCGATCACGAGGCGGGACGATGATCGAATTTTTTCAATTCTTTATAAATTTATACTTATAAAGCATTTGAATGCCATAAAACCAAAAATATCAATTTCAACATTCATTCATATTACCTACCTCATAGTCCGCCTCGAACTTGTGCACAATCTGCGTGAGCGGCAGCTTGTCGTTGATCTCCGGGTGCTTGGCGAGGTCCGCGAAGTACAGCAGGTTGTCGCGGCAGTCGCGCACCGGCGACACCAGCAGGTAGCGCCCGCAGTCGCTCACTTCCGCGCCACTGACAACGAGTAATAATATAAAAAAAATTGGTTGTTTGTAAAGTAGGTTTACGATCGAGATGTTTACGTGATAACATAATGCAGTGGCAGCGCTCGAGATGAGACGGGAGATCGGTCCGTCTCTGTCTCGTTATACCTGCGATCGCGCTCGTGAGGTTTTGGTGTGACACAAGTTTCTGAACATGTCACCCGACTAAAACGATTTTAAAAACGTTATCACGTTAAAAAATTAATAATAATGTGGGTTGTTATACATCACGTTGCATCTTCTCGCATGTCGACATCAACCTCCTAACCAAGCAAGATATTTTTAAGCCCTAGTTAAAGCTAAAGTTACTAAGCTAATTACGTTGAATGCTTCGATCCTAAGTAACAAGAAGATACACAATCTTGGCCTAAAACGGCCCTAAACTTAATAGTCAAAATTCTAGTCGAAATAAAATGATAAAACAAAATCACTGCACTAAGGCAACATGCTTTCGTCATTACGGAATACATCCAAAAGACTTCCCAAATCAGATATTGGGTTATTAGTTATTTCTACATGAAAAATAAAATTTAATTCATCACTGATTTTATCAAGAAACTTTTTTGAAATACACATTTTAATTGTAATGATTATCATTATTCAATTTACATATAAATTCTACAGTTAAATAGTCTAATTTTAGGCTCAAATGTCTTTTTAAATATACTTTACACAGCTGAACATTGTTACCTACTAGAAAATTTTGCTATATTAATATAAAACATTATTAAAGAATCCATACATTATGTACTTTAAATACAATTTCTAATCTAACTGTATTTACAAAGTGACACTAACGCACGATTATCTCCAGTCCATATTCGCGTATGAATTTCACTGTTGATATAAAATTAATTTATGAGCTATATAAATATGTAGAATCTACCATCAGAATCCTACTAATAATATAAACGCGAAAGTAAATATGTTTGTTGTTTGGTGTTTCACGAAAAAACTGCTGCATTGATTTGGATCAAACTACACTGACATAAGTTATACATCCGAATAACACATGAGCTATATAGTCCCGTGTAAGGGAGATACATTACACATACAACTGTGTAACTGATCGATTTCTTTAGGGACAAGTAGGTGATCAGCCTTTTGCCAGACCGTTTATTTCTTCATGTCCACCGGGAATCGAATCTAGGATTCCTCAGTTCTAAGCTAATGCGTTAACCACTGTACCAAGGAGGCGGTCATGAGCTATAGAAATAGTTGAATTTTAGTAAATAATACAAAATAAAAACTCACATCCTCCATAGTGGCTCTTCAGGAAACTCCACGACGATGACATCCTGATCCTGCGGCGTGTTGAGACGGTGGTAGCAGAGTTTTTGATCGCGATTCACTTCCGTCTCTGAGCCGTCTGTTTTGCCCGTTTGTTCTGGGTAACGCTGAAATCAAGATAAATAGTATTTTTTATTGTTGTATGTGGCGATGTATGAAAAATCGATACACCTACAGCCGTACAAATAAAAACTTGCTTATTCAAACCTTATGCAATGAATAGATATGATAAGAATAAATAAAGAATAAGGATGTCATAATTTCTTACAAATAAATTTGGAATAACGTCGATGTAACTATGCTCACGCTATGCAATAGGCGCGAAGCGGCAACGTAGCAATTCATTCACAAAATTATGAAAAACATTGAAATTGTCTACGGTTAAGCCTTGGTGCTGTCATTTTGACGCTCGTTTGACTTCGTCGAATTTGTTGTGAAGTTTCATCATACGATGTTCTGTTTATTTATTTTTTAAATATTTATTGGAAATAATTTAAATATATCATTAAATATGCAAGCAAATGAAAGAGAACGCTATCCAATATCTGGAGAACAGAAGATAAACCCGACTTGAGATAGAGAGTTACCAAATAACTGGTACTCAAAACTTACAACTCCAGGCTTAGAAGATTTATATTTTCAACGAAAGTTTATATTATTGTGATAAGTTTAGAAATAAGTTTTATGTATGTATGGTTTGGCGCATGTTGTTAATAAATAAATCATTATAAATATCAAAAGGGTTTTTCATAATTTCGTATATTTTGACATTTCATACAAAATTTTCCATTTCAATAGGTACGTAATGAAATTATTAATTTGCTCAACTTTTTCTACTTCTCGTATTATTCTCATTGCTATTATCTCAAATTTAGATTGATAATTGCTTCTAAAACTTGTAAAACACAGCACAATGTACTAAAAGATACGTTATAACTCGGTTATGTCAGACTTATACTAGGGTGGTAGCCGGAATAAGGACGAAATAGCATTAGTATGAATACTTATTACGAAGTTATACTAGGTTTCATTTATTACGTGTTTATTTGTATGATTTTTCCTTATTCTTAGTTTATTCTTTTCATCTCGTTTATTTGTACGGCTGCTAGTACTTAATAAAAATTATTTCATGATAAAAAATATTGAAGGTATGGTTTCGGTATATTAAGTCAACAACAGAACAGTTTTAACTTGAATTATTTTGACAAGTTATTTGTAATAAATTATTGAGCTGTCCATTCTGCTTGGTACAAGACATTAAAAATAACTATTTACAACAGACAAACAAACTATTTATTTAGTCCTTTATGCTCACAAATGTTCATAACTATAGTAAAATATTAACTATGAAATAAATTGTATTTAAATGTGTTACACCTTCAAATGTTCAATAATTATGAGTTATTGAAAGGTAAAATAGATTGATGAAGGTTCCACTCATGTTTTCCTATATCTTTCAAAGATGTTTTAAAGACATTGTTTCATACTAACTCATTTAGAACGTAATAATATGTAGTCTAG
Organism: Colias behrii; assembly: GCA_029959065.1. NCBI lineage: Eukaryota > Metazoa > Arthropoda > Insecta > Lepidoptera > Pieridae > Colias > Colias behrii. The sequence continues at coordinate 12,473,088 of JARWMC010000001.1, forward strand.
AGTCACAAAAGGACATTAGCTGCAGTACTGTTTGTGAAGTTATAATTACATAGATAAATACAACGTATGAAACAGATTTCAGGGAAATACGAAATTTTTACAAAATGTATGTATTAGTACGTAACAATACTTACTGAATAAAACAATCCTTTGTTGTCTTTGGTCCACGACATAGATGCGAATTTGACTTTCTTTAATACTTCTGGATAATCTTCGCCTGTAAGTACAATGTTTGTTGTAGGCAAATCGGCAATAATAAATTTTTTTTTATTCAGATGATGAGGAATTTATTTTATTATTAATAAGATTATTTGGGAGAAGAAAGAAAATATGTTTAGAATTTGACCATAACGTGTTACCCATGAATAAGTTAGATCGATTTTTTTACCGCTTTGAGGCTTCTTAAACAAAAAAAGAATATAAATCTACAACTAGCGTCGTAATCCCTTAAAATATATTTTACAAGCTACCATAAATCGAACCTCCACTAAACATTACTTAGTATTCCCGCAACGCCACACGCATCATGTACATTTCCTCAAAGGAAATCCTTCGATTGTGTGTAAATAAATAACAGATCGACCGATAGGGAAACTCTACGACTAAAATACTGACCTCATGATATAAGATCGGACCTTGTATAAAGAGGACCTAATAATAACCCGCTACAAATGACTTGTGTTCGACGCAAATAGATAACAGCGTAAGACATTTGTGATAATTTATTTACAGTTTAATGTTTACTATTTTTCGTATGGACGATTATTTAAATCTGTTTTCTTATTTTAATAAATTCAAATGTATTCACGATTGTCTCCGGAGGCACTTTAATGGCACGCGCAAAGAATGTAAACAAATAAATCAATTCATTGAATTATTGTTAGCGCTATGACACCGCTCGGTGTTTTGATTACTGATAACGAGCACGTAATAAAATGATTTGGATTCTATGGAAAGCTTCCTGGTACGGCAGTATACATATTGAAAAAAAAAAAGTTTTATTTACAAAAAAATTCCAGCAATACACAAATTCATTAATTTAACCTCTCAACCACCGAGCGGCCAGATCCGACCGCGACACAATAGATTTTCTATTGTGTCTGTGATTCCGGGGCCTGATGGATTAATGTACCAAGACAACAATAGATTTGACTGACAAAAAATAGAGCAGAATGTTCGTCTGCGTTAATTTTTCTCATCACGGCTAATCAAGTTATCACAATTCACTTCAAAACACTTTACCACTTACCAGTAGCCACGTCCTTCATGTGTATGGTGATCCAATCAGATCCGCTGGCAGATAGCCCGTACGCGAACGTGTTACCGTCCTCCGTGAAGCGGCTGCCGGAGAGCGCCACCGTGCCGTCTTCAGATAACTTGTTTGGGTCCAGAAACACGCGCGGTTCACCGTCCAGACTGTCTTGCACGTAGAGGACGCTGAAAACCACATTGTGAGGGGTTATTTGAAGGGTTAAACATTAATATAACGTTCAGACCTTCAAAAATTACATATTTTATGAAAGGTAATGTGGTAAAATTGTTGCAGAGTCGAGAAATAATTGTTGATAAAAATTAGACGTTAAATGTGTAAAGAAGTTAAGTTCTTACGATCTTGAATCAACAGAATAAAATCAGAGGAAAAAAACGAAAATAATATTTCATTTTTCGATTCAACCACCTGAAATTTCGACCTAAAAAACACTCAATAAAAGGAAAATTACATGCGTACTTACTTTTGATTTTGTAGACCGCTGTTTTTGAAGAAGAAGTATCTGTCCCCTCTTCTGAAGGGGCAGGAATACTTTGGATAGTTCCATAGTTCTGTCAGCCGCTCGTTAATGTCCTTCTTCACTGGGCACGAGTCTAGGAACGGCCGCGTTATTTTGTTCTCGGCTTCTATGAAAGCCTTTGTTTCCTCCGAGTCTGGATCCTCGAGCCATCGATAGGGGTCTACTATCTGAGCAAAAATATCATATTATTAAATTGAGTTATTTTGTAGAAGCTGTTTTGTCGAGAATTTTATTATCATTTTTGTATCATGGGAAAATAAAACTCATTAAATCAAATTGAATACGGCATATTCAATACGTCTCAAATGAAATTGAAAATAAATTTTCTCAATCCAAACAATCTTTCTAAGGTGAAATAAGAAACTTCCCGAAATGTTTTGCAAACAGCGTTAAATTTAATTTGCTACGCTTTTCCGATACAATGAGCCAAAAGCGTAGGTACATAGTACATACGCAAACGAAGACGTAATTCATAAAATATTCTTATGTCATGGAATTAATTCGCTAGTTCTCAAAACATTCGTTTAGTTAATTGTTATGAGGTTGTTGATTTATACAAACCAGTCTTTCTTTTAAATAATAATTTCGCTGGCGAACTTTTTGTCGGCAAAAAGTAAACATGTTTATGTATGAACTATGATTTTTTAGAGGTCAATGAAATCATTCGTTTTAATGCGTTGTTTAATTTCTTTTTTATAAAATTTTTTGATGTCTTCTTACTTTGCTGAAAACACCATTATAATAGGTAGTAGGTATATGATATCTTTCGTCGGTAATAAAATGACTTTTAATATTTGTATGTATCGTACCTATGTTAGTATATTTTTCTCTTGTTTCATAATAGATATACTTATCATTTTCAAGAATTAGTAGCCTAATTATTATTTTATAATTGAACACTGTGACAGGATGTACAAAATACCCTTATCAGCAACGACGTTGGCCTAGTAGACAGTAGTTTCTGAGTTAGAGTATACTTCCGTAATCCAAATCCAAATAATCATGTTTTATTTTAATGTTTGAACCTATAATAACGATTTTTCCTAGGGTTGTTAAAAATAAAAAAGGACATCAGTAGGTATAAACACATAAATGTATAACCGCGACTACGTATCCAGTTTATAATGTATACGTTAAACGACATTTCAACGAAGCCTGACCGATCTTGACCACATTTTCATAATAGAGAGGTTTAGGTACAAGGTAATATATAGAACGTGGCTGGAGATACTAGTAATTATATTTTGAACATTCTATTACTAGTACAATAACAATAGTAAACTATATCTGCAATTACAATATTGGATAGTAGGTACTCTATTCTTTACTTTATTCTATATTCTAGTAGGTACCTTATATTTTATTATTTTAATGGTAATTTTTCTAGATTATCGCGATGTAAGTTACTTACACATAACTTAAAGTGCCCCTTTGAACATTACGTAAAGTAATTCTTAATCATTTTTATTTATATATTAATAATATGTGATATAGGTACGATAAAAACATATTTAGTATTCTATTTCCTACCGTAATATTATTAGTTAAAAATAAATATTGCTCTAAATATGTAGAGCTACATCTGAAAGCTTTTATAAGAGAAAATATTTCTAAAGATAATCGGTAAATCTACTTTACTGTTTTATTTAAACTATACGATAGCAATTGATACCAAATACAACATAAAGTAAACAACAGGTAAAAAATAATGAGCAACTATAATTTAATCAAGCAATTAATAATACGAAACGGTATTGTTTTTGGGATGTCGATAATAATCAATAATAATATGTTTACTTGCTCACATTACGTTCAATCACTACACCATTCGGTACCAGTTTAATAAAAATATTTATGGTGTCGTGATTACGAATTAAAAAACACGACCTGAAAAGCGATCAAACGACCTAATGAACCATCGATTTATTAATTGTCTCATTATTAGAACAGTAATTGATATAAGTACATGTTTAAGTGCATCATTAATGTACTAGTAGATCAGAGATAAATTGTAAAACCAACCTTAGTTCCATGATAGTCGTCGACCACGGTTTCATCGCGTCGCACCTCCGGGTAGGCAAAGCTCATGTTCCACGGCGTCGAGGACGATGCGCGAGCGCACTGCAAACACACGGACACTGACACCAGGAGGACATAACTGGACGATCTCATCGTACACACCACACTGACACTGGCCACCGACTGGCCGGTACGAGCTCCGAACTGAACTTATATTCTAAGCAAAACAATGCTCGAAGAAGCTCTCGTGGGAAAACGTGCTTTTTTTGGCATTCCACGTCTTTTAACTGTCACAATAAAAGCGCGTTATAAATAATAGCGGCCAGTGCTAGTTGCCGATCATTTTATCTACTACTATAATAAGTTTTTTAATATAATTGTTATAGAAAATTGGAATCGATTAATTTAATGACTAACAACTACGATTTCGCTATGCTCAATTAAATAGATGCGACATCACCGAGTTATCACTTGACTTTGATAATGCTATTGGTCTACTTCCAGAAATACATATCCATACTAATATTATAAATGCGAAAGTAACTCTGTCTGTCTGTCTGTTACTCAATCACGCCTTAACTACTGAACCAATTTGCATGAAATTTGGTATAGAGATATTTTGATACCCGAGAAAGGACATAGGCTACTTTTTACCCCGGGAAATAGGATAGGTTTTATCCCGGAAATCCCACGGGAACGGGAACTAAGCGGGTTTTTCTTTCACTAGCACTGCTCAGAGAGCAGAATGGTCAAGCAGATCTGACTGCAAGCAAGCCAGAGAAGCCCTACCGGACATTGACTCGAGACTTGCACGTCGGCTTCTCAACCTACGTAGAGTGCAACTACGCGTAATAACAGGGACCCTCACAGGGCACGGCCCCTTTAACAAACATCTCTTCAATCTAGGGATCACAGACAGTCCGCTATGCAGAGCATGCATGGCGACCGAGGAAACGGCAGCCCACGTCATCATGGAATGTAAGGGGGTTGCGGAGTACAGGGGCAAGACACCTGGGGTCTCCCGGGTCCCTCCCTGAAGCCTTTGGCAGCCCTCACAAGCTGCTTGGCTTCATGGAGGAGCTCGGGTGGTTTCAGTTTTAGCTGGTTTCCCCCACCTACCTCTCTCACGCAAAATAGGCGCTTGACGTCGAGTTGCGGAGAAGTGCCCGTCTATTATTATTATTATTATTCTTTCACTGCGCGGGCGAAGCTGCGGGCGGAAAGCTAGTGTATTATAAAAGACAATGTGAGAAGATGAATTATAATTTAATCTTATAGAGCTACTATTGCCCTAATGAACTATTGTCTTGCTTTACTGTACAAGATTGATGTAAAATTATATTTATAGACATATAGGGCACCTTTATACAGTTGTATTGTATTATGTAACAATAAAGTATGTCTTCTCTATTAGAGCTTTCAATTGTGAATTAAATCAGTGAAGTGAAGTAATTAATTGTAAACTTACCCCAAAATAATACATACGTAGCTCTAAAATCACATAATATTATGTACTAAATACTTTCAAATTCTAACACCATTCAACCAAAAAATTAAGTATTCCAGAAGCTAATGGAAATTTTGAAATCTGACTTTCACAAACAACCATGTATAATTAAATATTATCCAATTCCGTAGGTAATGTTTCAAACGTAAACGTTCCCTTAGGACGAATTAGAGACATCGCTTTATCACTGTCATTTTTTTCCTAGCCTATAAGCAAAAAAGAGATTACGCCTGTTAAGAACGATGGGCCTCTCGAGCGATATTATTATAAGGTAATATTAGATGCGTTAGTTAATTTCGTGTCTTGATATATTATGAGTTTGGATACGATTTACTGGGATAATAACATTAGTGTTATTATCCCAGTAAATCGTATCCAAACGCTGTTATTAGTAACAGCGTGAGACATGTAGGAATATTAAAATTGGTCTAGTGGTTTTAGAGCTTCTTTGGTAAGTACAAACAAATAAGTATATAGGTATTAATATATACTAATATTATTAAGCTGAAGAGTTTGTTTGTTGTTTGTTTGTTTGTTGGGGTGCATGGTGTCAATGGTTATAGATATTTTATTGACAGATATGAGTAGAGTGATTATCATTTCGATAATATCTTAAGAAGCACCCCACGCTTTTTTTAAAATAAAATAATTTTTTTTACTCACACTATTATTAATTTATATTCATTGAAATTTTTAACACTATTTTCTTAATTTAAATTCATTTAAATTTATTTTCTATTTTTTAGTTCGGTTTTCTATAAAAAGCGTGTTTTTTAGTTTTTTTAAACTATTATTTATTTTCTACTTTTTAGTTTGGATTATTTATAATAGTTTGTTTTTTTTAATTTTAAACTATTGCACGACTCATGATGCGAAGCATCAGAGAGTGCTTTACGATCGAAAAATTTTTTTCGCCTTATTTTGGCAACTATTTTTAGTATTATAGCCTTGTTAGTTAAAGGAATCAAGATATTTTGCATACTATTGTCGAGATAATTTAACGGAGATTAATTCTATACTTGCTAAAAATTAATTTAGTGCAATAGAAACGGAAAAAAAATATCATTTGTTAGGACAACAAAAACAGGGATAACAAAAAAATATGCTGGGATAAAAAATGAATTTACTTACAATAACAAATCAACTAAGTAGTTTATTTAACAAGATGAACTAAGTTGCAATAACAAATGAGTTTTCACTGCTCTGAAGTTAATTTTGTTGTTTTAACAAAATCGCTTTGTTATTGTAATAAATTTTTTTGTTGCAATCACAAAATAGTTTTCTTATCAATAAAATTTGTTACTTGAACAAGCTATTCCGTTGCTTTAACAAATCGATTTATTACTTCAACAAAACTATTTTTTTTTAAATAATTGAAAGATTCGGTTACAATAACGAAATAATTTTGTTGAGTGAACATATGATTTTTAATTTTTTTTTTTTAAACTATTATTTGTTTTGTAGAATTAAAATTCTCTTTAGTATACAAAAATTTGTCAATATTAGAGAAAACGGCTAAAGATAATTATTGGAAATAAAAATTAACATCGAGTCCTGCCTTATCGACTGTAGAGAAAAATTATAGAAAATTTTAATTATTTTCTTACCTTATCGACTATAGATGAAAATTATATAAATTAACAAAAATCATATTTTGCAAATTGAAAAATGGAATAATTTTATCAAATTAGTGTATTGTCATCGGTCCTCAATAAATCTACAAAGTTTGAACGAAATCTGGCCGTTTAAAGTGGGTCAAAATCGCGCCCAAAGAAGTCGGTTACAAACAAACATACAAACATACAGGTGAAGCTAATAAAAAGCGTGTAAAAAGAGATTACGCCTGTTAAGAACGATGGGCCTCTCGAGCGATATTATTATAAGGTAATATTAGATGCGTTAGTTAATTTCGTGTCTTGATATATTATGAGTTTGGATACGATTTACTGGGATAATAACACTAATAACAGCGTGAGACATGTAGGAATATTAAAGTTGGTCTAGTGGTTTTAGAGCTTCTTTGGTAAGTACAAACAAATAAGTATATAGGTATTAATATATACTAATATTATTAAGCTGAAGAGTTTGTTTGTTGTTTGTTTGTTTGAACGCGCTAATCTCGGGAGCTACTGTTCCGATTTGAAAAATTGTTTCGGTTTCAGATAGCCCATTTATCGAGGAAGGCGATATAATTATATCATCACGCTAAGACCAACATGAGCTGAGCACTGCGGATAAAACCGCGGAGCACAGCTAGTATATATATATATATGATATTTATTATGTTACGTATACGTCAATAAGTTATACACTTTACATGGAATCGTTCAATTGGAATTACAAAATATTAGAGGCTAGCAAATATCTTTAATTGAATATACATACATAATATGAAAGTGGTAAAAAAAAAAAATGGTTGCCTGTAAAGTCGGTTTTACGGGCGAAGATTTTACGTGACAACGTCTTTTTCTCGGTAGAATATTTATGTGCTGCGCGCGCGGCAGACCGCGGGCCTCTCTCTCGTTCGGTGACTCATCGTAACGTTACCGAGCGTTACACTTTTTCATAAGTGACTCCCAGTCGCAACCTAATTTAAGACGTTGTCACGTCAAAATCACACACACGGTTATTTATGATTTTCTTTGACATGCACAACATTATTTTCAAACTTTTCGTAAAGTTGTACCGTAAAAAGGGTGATCTAGTTTTAAAGTATACGTGTGATTCTAATCTTCATTAAATTAATTTGTTTTATAAGTTGTATTTTTTTTTAATTATGCGTCGCGTACTCAGTACTCTGACCAGAAAATATTTGAATTTACATAAAGATGCAGATGTTTTTGTGTAGCAATCCTATTTATAGGACCTTAAGTTTTTATCTTGTAACTAACGTCTCGTAAATTGTAAGATAATTTTTTGATCCCTTATATACCTGCAGAACTTTTAATTTATGTTTTCTTTACATTCTTATGTTGCACATGAACCGGTTTATTAGCAAGTTGAAGAAGTAGGAATGTACTATAAATTGAATGCATCGATAAGAATCTAGTGAATTAATTATTAGCATTATTTGCGGTCAATTGTATATAACTTGTACGTCTTAATAAAAATAAACGCTTTTCTACTGACAGTAACGTTGGGTAGGTAAACCTCAATAAAATACGTAACAGTCCTTCAAAATTTGTAGGAGGAACTAAGCGCAGGGCTTGGAAAAAGGCAATTTTTGGGTGCAAATGCGACACTCGTAATTTATTCGACGAGTTCGACTAAACACCCACGCGATTGGGCCGCCGCGGCCACGGCCGCGGCCGTCCGCAACCAGCACTGTGACCATCATTTTTCTTTTTGTCATTGCGTACTAAGACTTGAAGAACCGCCATAGTCCATACTAGTACAAATGACCCAATAATTTCGGTCATTATCTCCCGGCCTATTACCTATAACATTTTATGAAGAAACAAGACAGAGATTCAAAAATAAAGACAAGCGTGGAAAAAATTGATTTTTAGAACTATTTGCAGATGATCTATGGTTCCACTGCCTCTATAGACTGCAGGATGTATCTTTATAATAGAAAATATACTATATACTCGTATAATAGTAATAAATAACTAAAAAAACATCCTTGATAAGTTCAAAATAAATCTTTCGTTTAAGCGTGCTTTTTCACCAATAATGTGCGGGGATGTGTAGCGAGGAATAATTGTTAATAACCACAGAACAGTAAAAACAAATAGAAGTGCTATAATATCATAATTAGTATGAAAACCAGTGTCGCCAAACCTACACATTTAAACCGATAGTTATACAGTACACAGCTTAATTTGAGTAAAAACTGACTTAGGTTATAAATTCAGCATTTCAATATGTACCCTAACGCACCATGTTGAGGTTTATTTTAGTATAACATCCCTAGGTATATTAGCTGTTTTGTTTCTCTTTGCTCAGAAATTCCAAATTCGAAAAAATTCAGCTATTCCACAACAGAGGGCGTTAGTTTTCGATAGATATAACTTTGAACCTCAACACATAGAGATAAGGTTGAAATTTGTGTCACTCTACATTAATGACATTAACTTGATATTAACCTGATGCTATGCTCTAAGGGATGTCAGCCTTGTTATCGATAATTCACAAATAAATATTTTTTGTGCATTTTTTTTTTCTTTTTTTCTATTATATGAGTATAGTATAATGTGACACATTTTGGAGTATGTTTATTACTACTAAGTACGTCTTTTCATATTATTATTATTAAATAAAAAACGGAACAGAATAGTGTAAATCTATATTTACAAAATACAAACAGAAAATATGCATTATTTTAAATCTTGGAACTGCCGTAGGTTTGCTGTATCGGTGGCCTTTGTTAGACTGCTTAGTGCTGTTCAGCATCCAGTTAACTCGTCACGTTGCATTTATCCATTTCTCTTTTAAATTAGCCTCTTTGGGAAATCTATAAATAAATTGGACAAATGAAAGCTAAGGAAAAATAAAATTTAATATTTATAATGTTTGTATTTTCTAAAGTATCGATACTGTCGATATGCGCCACAAGCATCACTAAACCGACATTCGTTTGTTTATTGCAATAATATTCCAGAAAGTCTTGTTTGCTGTTCAATCTATAATAGTACTAATTTCTTATGGATTAAGGTTCATTTTGACTAGATATTTTTATACAATTTTGACAAATTACGACAAGCGAAGTTATAACATTAAATATATGTAAAATAAATAAAAATAAGACTTACCGATGGTATGAAATGCCTCCATTGCTGATATTATTTCGTCTGCTATCATTTTTCCACTCTAATACCGAACAACACATCCCAAATTAATGAATGAATATGGAAAAAAGGTTTGACAGCTGACAACCGACTCGTATATTTTTCTGCGCACAACTGAGAGCAAGTTAGGTGATCTTACCTAACTAGTGACATGTGGGCCACGCCCACATCACACTTATATTTGTTTTTACAGTTCATAATAACCAATAACCAATCATATAACTTCATTTAGTTTAAAGTTTGAAGCAATACTATTGGTATTGCACACTTAATGGTATGGTAATTTCCACATTACTGATGGAAAAGAACCCTAATCTATATCCGAAGAGCCCACGACAGCCAGACCTTTGTTATTTTATAAAAGTTGAAAGTTTCTTTGCTCCTATACAGATAAGAACGACCAGCGACTATCAAATTTGTGTTGTGGTTACTTTGGCAGGAAACAGGCAGTAAAGGTGTAAAATTTAAATTTTTAAAAGTTATTAGTTATTACTAAAATAATTCACAACTAAAACAATATGTAACCCTATACATTTTTTGTAATTACATATGCAAGTTTTGATTAAAAAAGTCTACAAACTAAAATGTAACAATTGAATTTGGGTCAATGAGATAAAAGATGACTTGAGATAAAAATTAAAGAACTATTCAAATAAAAATTGATTAAACTTTTAGGAGAGAACATTGCTATTTACTAATGTAAATAATATGGGAGTATCTATTCTGATTATATTTATATAGATAATCTAATGTTTGTCATTTATTTTACTTAGGATCTTTTACTGCAAACCTTAATGTTGTTGGATATGTTTAGTTCAAACTTTGTTTTCCACTTTAGCTGTGGTCAGATATTTGATCCCAATTTCTATCTATACATAAGAATGTACATATTTTATAAATAAACCTTCAATAATGAATAAATATTAAATCAGCCAATATCCAAAGAAATATATGATAATGTTTATATATTAATGTAACATAACACATAACAGATATAGTACACATAAGAGCAGTGTACTATCATCCTCACTGTATAGATAATAGATAGGTATTATATGTACATAATATGATATATTCCCTGATAAGAGAAGATTTATGAACATTTCTGTTATATAAATTATTCTAGTATAACTCATTGTTATTAGACAATATTAAAGTAACATGGTTTACGAGATAATTTCAAGGTTTAGGAGTAATACAAAGACTAAGTCAACAAAAATTTGAATTTTGCGGTCAATTAGGATATCTGTCAAATGACACCGAAAGTGCAGTCCTATTAGATATTGTCCTGCAGTAAATAATGTGTTGAAATATTAACGAAATCATACCACGTATACGTAATTATACGTGGCTGAAAAGTTTTAAGCGTATAATTGGATACCGCCTTTTTATAAATTTATTTTTAATTCCGTTATGCCAAACACAATAATTGAATAGCAATAATTAATATTAAATACTTACCAATATATTTCCCGTGAAAGAAGCTGCAGTTGAATTATTCACGTTAATAAACAATTGACTTTGTTTTATTGTAAAAACTGTGAGATTTGCGGAAAATCTGCGATGATTGGCAAAAAACCGAAGCACCGACATGCAAGCTGACAGCTTTGACATTTCTAATAATGTTGCCATTGCCATATTATTAGCACTAGGTTAGGGATGTCGATCTCAAATCGATTAATCGGAGAATCGATTTTTCGGACCAAATAAATCGATTTTTTAAATCGATATGTCGTACTGAATCGATTCAGTGAATCGATATTTTACCCTTGAAAATCGACTTTCGATTTTTTTCTTTTATGGTAAAAAAAAAATATATTTAGAATTAGCTGAATGTACTCACAATATTACGGATATATACATGCTTTATTGGCAAGAACAAACAAACTCTATTTATCACCATGTTCACTCAATAGCCGTGATGTTTATGAGTATCGTAGGATCATCTGTTCCCTGTGAGCGCCTTTTTTCGATTGCCAGCAACATCGCAAGTGATGAGCGGAACCGCTTGGATACCAGTAGACTTGACAAATTGTTGGGAACTATAAGCTATGTTATCTACTCTCTTAAATTTTTAATGTAGCAAATACATTTAGAAAATAAATATCTTCTTTTATATGTGATCTGATATTTTGACATGGTAATAAAAATAATTGTAACTAATTCCCTGAACTAAAAAATTCCTGATTTTACTGATAAGTGATCCCAGAGATTGTTTATTATGGTACCATTCTTGTTTTTCATAAAATGGATTTATATTTACATTGTAAATACAAATTTGAAAAAAATCGATTTTTTAGAAATCGATTTTTAGACCTCGATTTTTTTATGAATCGATTTATCAAGTAACGATTCGAATCGATTTAAAAATCGATCTTTTTTGGAAAGAATCGACATCCCTACACTAGGTACCTTGCACAACTGCTAAAAATGAAATGCGTACAGAAATAAATAAATAAATAAATAAATATTATAGGACATTATTACACAAATCGACCTAGTCCTACAGTAAGCTCAATTAAGGCTTGTGTTGTGGGTACTAGGCGACGATAAATATAATATTTAATAAATACATATATAGATAATAACACCCAGACCCAAGAACAAATAATTGAGTTCATCACACAAATATTTGCCCTGACCGGGGATCGAACCCGGGACCGTCGGCTCAGTAGGCAGTTACTTTACCACTGCGCCAACCGCGTCGTCTGCGATTAAAGTATGGATTAAAGATTATCGCAGATCGCTCGATATCTCTTCTAAGGGCCGATTTTTCAATCCCGAGATAAACAGTCTAATAACTACCCCTCGAATAGATTTATTCAATTATTTATCTAACTCATAACGGCTCGCCTATTTTTCAATCGTGATTTATTTGATGAATAACTATCTGACCAAATATTTCTATATTGGCAGCTCTGCTCTCGGAGTGGCGAAACAAACATATTAAATTAGTCAGGTTAGAGCGGGATAGAGTCAACTCTTGCAATTTGTCAACAACCGTCATTATGACTCACGTCAGGAGTGCATTTTAAGCTCGGAGCAATTAAAATTGCTCCGAGATTTTAAGTTTGTCTTGTATTGTTCTTGTCTTCTATGATTGTTGATTGTTGTTTTGATTCGAGTAAAGAGTTTGGTTAAATTTGTGTTTCAATTTATATATTTTACGATGTAGACCGGACTCTCAGTGGAGTTTCGTTTGCAAAAATCGCGGACCTAAATCTGACTTCTGATATATATTGTATAGATCCCAGACATCCTATAGACAGATGTTGCCAACCAGTTTTGTGGTCCCCCTGCCCGCACCCCGGTAATTAAATATGGCATACAAAGAAAAAAATAAAAATTTCCAAAACATGCCGTGTGGGGTATCAAATGAAAGAGCTTATTGAGTAGATCACGAATATATAGCATACTATATACATTTCTTACACTTTCTCTAAGATTTTTTAGAAAATTTACGAAAATTGTCCATTTTTGAGTTAACTTTAAACCACTATAGATTGAAAACTCATGAATATATTTTTTAAATTATTATTTTAAATAATTATCAATAGTCCATTGTTTACGATTCAATATTTCGTACAGTGAAATAGTTGCATGGGGGAGTGGGGGGAGCATTCAAAGATGGCGAGTATATTTTCAAGTTCATATAGTATATAGTTATTTTCATCAAATCCACCACATAGCTCACTTATATTATATTACGAACTATTGAATCATAAACAATGGACTATTGTTAATTATTTAAAATAATAATTTAAAAAATATATTCATGAGTTTTCAATCTATAGTGGTTTAAAGTTAACTCAAAAATGGACCATTTTCGTAAATTTTCTAAAAAATCTTAGAGAAAGTGTAAGAAATGTATATAGTATGCTATATATTCGTGATCTACTCAATAAGCTCTTTCATTTGATACCCCACACGGCATGTTTTGGAAATTTTTATTTTTTTCTTTGTATGCCATATTTAATTACCGGGGTGGGGGGAGGGGGACCACAAAACTGGTTGGCAACATCTGTCTATAGGATGTCTGGGACCTATACAATATATATCAGAAGTCAGATTTAGGTCCGCTATTTTTGCAAACGAACATCTCCTTGGAGCCTGCTCTAATGGAAACGACATGCTTAAAGGCAGCGTTCGGCAAATTTTCAATGGCATGGTCATCAGTACTATCAAAAACATCAATTTCAATATGATTTTAATTGATAATAATTATATAGAAAGAGGTTTAATTGTTAATAATTCTACGCTCTATGTTATGACATACGAAAATATCCCAAATTTGACGCGTCAGTTGTCAACTCAAACGCCTAACCGTCGAATAGCGCGCTATCTGGCCGTTGGTGCGGCAAATAGATTTATTCCTCAAATAACGTAGTTATTCGATAGATAAGTCCTATTCGTCTATTGAAAAATTGAATATTTTGTTAACTGAAGAATAAAGTCTATCTAGCTGTTTATCTGGGCATTGAAAAATCGGCCCTAAGTTTTGTAAAGTATATTATATGTACAATATAATATATTTAATAGCTAAGGCTATTATATATTATCGTATATTAAAAACGGCAACGGTCGTTCAAAGTCCACCCTATTACTCACAAAATTCACTAATACGAGTAAGGCAATTACCTAGCCTAATGATTATAATGTGTTTTAAATGGTGTATGATTTCATATTTACCAATAATAATTTATGGAACCGTATGTGATTTTGGAAATAGATTATAACAAATGAAAATCTCATATATTTAATACGATCGTAGAACCTACTACTTGACTTAGTGTATATTGTGATTTATTGGAATATACCTGAATTGCCTGAATAGTACAAATAAAACAATGTGCCGATTATAACATTTCTAGTTTTCTGGTACCGATCGTATTTTGAAACAGTCCCAGTCTTGCTTTGTTTAATAAATTGATGACATTTATTTCAAGTTTAACAGCGGGTTTGCGGGTTAGACAGAAAAAACGACTTTACGAAGCTAAATTTAATACGACGACGTGTCAGTCTAATAATCTTATACGTCGAACTTAATTTTATCGCGTATATTTAGAAACTAGGACTAAAAAATCGGGAGCATAACCTATTACTCTCCTCTGTGATCGGGAGTTTTGAAAAGCGAAAGAAATTGACATCTGGCAACTCTTGACCAGTTTGGCAGATTATGATATGACCCTATGTTCCCAGGTGGTTCCAAGTGGGAACATAAAAATATTATATTATGATCTGATGATGATGAAAATACAAGTTTGTCAATCGAGATTCCTAAAAAAAATATGATAATATGTATTATGTTATAATAAAAATTTAGAAGTAGACCCATTTTAGTAGCTTTTCTTTGATATCCTCTCCTTTATTTTAATATCTTTCTTAATATAATATTCTACACAAAAATAAAACAAATTTGTATTAATAAAAATTATTTATTTACGATGGTCAAAACGCTACAGGAGCAACGCAACCCGTCATCCGTTGTAAGGCACTAGTCGAAAAACGGACACGCCGAACTATATAATAAATTATTACATAATTAAAATTACATTGCTTGTAACAGATTGTTCATTTAAAATTGTACCTTTGAAAAACCTGTTTTCAAATAATGTATGTATAATGAACAAACCGGTAATACTTTAAATGAACAATGTGTTACAAGTCCATCCTAATAAATAAGATTTAAACACTACAAAAATAATCTGTTTCCTATTATTCAATACAAATAGATTTGTGATGTATAACAAAAGCGTCGTTTTGGCATTCAAAGTTCAGTGGGTAGATTCAAAATATTCCAAAACGCATATACGATTTAGCTTGTTTATTGTTTAGATTTAAATCTAATCTGATAGCGTAATAGAACATGTTACTCAAAATACATAGTTAAAGAACAATTCGAAGTTTGGAATCATGTCACAGTAGGTAGTCAGTCATAGTACACTCCTGAGTTTGTGTTTTTAGGGCGTTAATACACCGACGCATTCGCGTGCGGCAGCGAAACAACGAAAAATCTGTCAGTAGTGTGGCAGGATTTCGCATATGATATGTCTCACTCTAGCACATAGATAGATGAAATAGTTGCGTCCTTGTCAGTATTGTTTCGCAAGGAACTGCGAAATGGCCATTACACAGACGCATTGCGAAAAAGTTGCGAAAACATTGCTGTGTACCAACGTTCCGCAGATATTTCGCTACGCAGTAGTTTCGCAGAGATTCGCTATATACTATATATATTATTATTCGAACGCCGTTAGTACACCTACGCATTCGCGTGCGGCAGCGAATCTCTGCGAAACTACTGCGTAGCGAAATACCTGCGGAACGTTAGTACACAGCAATGTTTTCGCAACTTTTTCTCAATGCGTCTGTGTAATGGCCATTTCGCAGTTCCTTGCGAAACAATACTGACAAGGACGCAACTGTTTCATCTATCTATGTGCTAGAGTGAGACATATCATATGCGAAATTCTGCCACACTAGTAGTGTGACACTACTGACAGATTTTTCGTTGTTTCGCTGCCGCACGCGAATGCGTCGGTGTACTAACGCCGTAATGAGCATAATTCAAATCGAATTCCTTTAAATTATTTAAAAATTCGATACAGGATTTGCTGGGTCGTTACATTTGAAAAGTAACGGTTGCGAATAAGAACCGCGAATATTTGTTTTTGTTACTATATAACTATAGAGTATAGACTCTATAGTAATATACTACAGAGCAAGCACGAATAACATTCGAATTCGTATGTGAAATCGTATCTAAGTTTTTAGACAGGAAGATGATCATGTTATTTTACGTACGACAGAGGCGCTTTTCAATTTTCATACCTCTCAATGACGATGATAAATAAAAATACTTTTTCGATAGTTTCCGTGCTCGCCCTACTGAAGTATTGTACCAAGTCCTTTGTATATGCGTTGTTATATTTATACTTACAGAACAAATTAGACGACACTAAGAAAAAATATTTCTAATCAATAAACTACTATAAATATTCTGTAAATACCCAGAGCAGATATGTTACGAACAATTTAATGATATTATATACAATGCAACTACGCATTTGAAAATTTGGTTCTTTTTTTAACAATAACACTATGTACTCAATATTTAAGCACATAGGAAAATACTATTGTCTTAATACTGAATTCCTAATTATCATAAGAAAAGAATCGTCTACTAACATTATTATTACCCCACTTTCCGCTACACCGGTCAATAACCTTATCTTAAATAATGTGTGTATAACAATTAAGATTATCACGAAGCAATAAACAACTTCACATTGGCATTTAGCTCAAAGGATTGTGCAAAAATAGTGATTATTGGCACATGTTTTTCAGCGTTTTAAACAAGGGATAGTTATCCCAATAGTTATTTTATTAAATATTAAAGCAATTCCTGAATTACTTAAATAACTCGTCTCATTAATTTCAATCATTCGAACTGTCCAGAGTCCAGATAAAATATATTGAAAGAAGTATTATGACACGCAATAAAGGTTAAGAGAGGATCAAATAACATACCTTTTTAGGGTTTTTAAAATAATCAATACACAATAATAGTAACTTGGTGCCCAATTCACAGCATTTTTAGGAATTGAGTGAATGTTTAAACAATTAAAAAATAAATAAGGCGGATCATTTCAGGTTCCACTTCTTCCTTCCTCGCTTACAAATTATTATTATTTCCTAAGACTGTAAAGCTAAAAGCACATAAGAATTTTATATCACATTTTGAAAAGCCTGTTACGCACTTAATATGTATAAGGAATTTAAATGTATTGTTGAGCCTTGTATGTGAGATCATTGTGATTGTATGAAAAAATCTACTTTTTGCATCTAATAAATTTAACGTGATTCCAAAAAATGTTTAATCATAAGTACTTATTTACATAACGTTCTTAATACAGTATAATAAGAATTCAACTATATGACAAATCCCAATGTGTATGTGTATGTTATCAATAAGATTTCGAATGTAAATTGTAATACAAGTATATTCTACTGTTTCGCTGTTATTGAAAAAATTGAATTACCAATAAGTGCAATAGTAAAAAAAGCATTTTATTTTAATTAATTATCTATTATCGTACTTATAGATTGCGTCAACAATTTTGAAACTTATTTTTCTAAGTCATTTCCTAGTCAGGTAACAAAGTGTTCTTTATACTCTTAAGCTGCGTTTCCACCAAAGATTTGCGAAGATCGTAGCGATGGATGTGTTTGTAAAGAACCAATAGTATCACTTCAAACGCAAAATGAAGCGATATGATTGGTTCTCTTTTCTCTGGTGGAAAAGCACCCTTATTGATGTATTTGCAAGCTGTAATATACTGCACTTTGGGTAGTGCTTTGTACATCGTTTCATACCATTAAACTGATGACAAGGGATCCCCTTATGTTATACTCATGTTAAATTTCTCACTTTTTTATTTACTTTTGGAACCATTGTAGGAAAATATAGTGAGTCTGTGTTACAGACTCACTATATTTTCCTCCTCTTTATGTCTTTTTTTCTTATTAAGATCTTTGTATAATCTTTATTTCTATGGAAAGTAAGTGCCAATTTGTATCAGACATTTTTAAGTACATCAACCCCCCGCCCCCACAACACGTAGTGGAGTAAGTCCAGTCGATCCAGCATCTAGCCATCGCTGGTTTATCGATTACGTTCATTCGTTGTTACGTCTACGTAATCGAAGTATAGTCGAGATCTTGACTACGAGAAGCTATCCTGCTCGCACTCGTCACAACTATCACAATCTTAGCCGTAGTAGTCGTAGCTGTAGTCAAGACCTGGACTCGTCCCCACTACCGCAGTCGTAGTCGACATATCGACTACGAGAAGCTATCCTGCTCGCACTCGTCCCAGCTATCACAGTCATAGTGGTCGCAATCGTAGTCGATATCACACGCCGCATGGCCGGTGGCGTCTGAACTGATGTCGGTTAATGCTGCGTCAGATACCGGCTTCGAAGATATGTCGAGGATCTGGAAATGGTATTGGTTTTTATTATTGCTGTAACTGTGCTTATAGATTTTTACGCTTTTAAGTGCGTTCAATTTATACTAATATTATAAAACTGAAGAGTTTTTTGTTTGTTTGTTTGAAGGCGCTAATTTCAGGAAGTACTGGTCCGATTTGAAAAATTCTTTCAGTGTTAGATAGCTCATTTGTCGAGGAACGCTATAGGCTATATATCATCACGCTAACACCAACAGGAGTGGAGCAATACTAGTTTTTTAAATGATGTTTGATAAACAGCCTGTATTCTTATCTTTGTATTGAATTTCATACAGATCCGATCAGCGTTAGCACCGCCGCTACGGAGGACGTGTGTATGTCGCAGGCAAATTGTATTATTTCGCCGTTTACAAACGCTCGGTATTTTGTAAACTGTCGAGAATTCGTAATCATAATTTTTTTGTCTGGATGTGGGTAAGGTAAGGTTCGTATTTTTTGTAACCATACAGAAATAGGAGCACCCTGAAGCGGCACTCCGTCGGCTGGCAACCGTCTTTTTGTGGAGGTTTAGAAAAAGTAAATCCTCAGCATATTACAAAATGCCGAGCATATTAAAAAATATATACTATCGGATACACTTTGGAGAGTGCGCTGCGGAACTGCACGATCTCGTTCCGCCATCCCCGTTCTTCCATCGATCGTCGAGGCGCACAGACTCTAGGCATCGCCATATGGTGGACGTTCCATGTACCCGGACTAAGCGGTTCGGTTCCACATTCTTTATCCGAACCGCGAGGGACTGGAACATGCTTCCTGAGTCTGTGTTCCCCGACGAGTACAATATGGGAGTATTCAAGCGTAGAGTGAACAGGTACCTTCTAGGGAAGCGCGTTCCATCTTAGACCACATCTCAGCTTAACATCAGGCGAGATTGTGGTCAAGCGCTTCCCTATTACCAATAAAAAAAAGACGGGTTGCACTCCGGGAGTGCCGGCAGAAGTGAAAACTTGATTATTAACGTTGAGCATGTTTGATATTTTGGAATGGTATCCGTCTTACGCATGGAATATAAAAGCTAAAAAAAAAAAAAAAAAAAATCCGTCTTACGCTTTTTTGATCAGGTCACGTGTCCTGACGTGAGTTTAAGATTTTATACCCATTACAGAAAAAGTGCTCAACGCCGCTAAAGAAGTTAAAAAAAAAAAAAAAATTGGTTGTTTGTAAAGTAGGTTTACGATCGAGATGTTTACGTGATAACGTCTTATTGGTGGCAGCGCTCGAGATGAGACGGGAGAACGGTCCGTCTCTCTCTCGTTATACCTGCGATCGCGCTCGTGAGGTTTTGGTGTGACACAAGTTTCTGAACATGTCACCCGACTAAAACGATTTTAAAAACATTATCACGTCAAAAAAGAAAAAAAAATACTAACATCGGCAGAAGAGCGCAGGCTATAGTTGTCGGAGTGCGGGTCTGCGGGCGGCGCGTGGGAGCGGCGCACGGACACGCGCCGCCCGCCCGACACCGCCGCACAGGACGACGCTTGCGAACGCTCTGCGATATAGTTCATTATATTTATTATAACAATAAACAATAAACAAACTCAAACTCAAACATTTATTTATTCAATTAGACTTCTTCTAGAAGCACTTTTGAAACGTCATTAGGTACATATTTTTAACATTTACCACCGATTCGGAAAGCAGTATCTACGGAGAAGAACCGGCAAGAAACTCCATAGTTGCTCTTTTTAATCATGTCAGTTTTACAATTTAATTTTACAAATTACATATGTTACATCATATATTATAGTAATATGCCAAAGAAATGTCCTGTGGTTTTTACGCGACAACCCTCCATGGGTTTTTATCGTCCATATATTCCTTAACACTGTAATAGGCTCTCTGAACTAGTACATTTTTTATATAAGTTTTAAATTTAGATCTACTAAACTCTTTAATATTATGAGGAATTCTGTTGTAAAAGCGTATACCTTGAAAAAAATATTTTCCAAAATATTTGATACATGTACATTGAAAACCCTTGTTCCCACACTAGGGTTCTCTGTGGAATTATATACGTTATGCAGCACAAAATAGCGCAATACACCATATTATGTTATATTATTTTTATGAGTTAAAGCCACGGAGGACGCTTGCGAATGCTCTGTCTGCAATACGCAACAATTATAAAAGACTAGTTGCGTGAAACCGCAGGATGAGCTTTTCCTGCAAATCTTAATATTCCTGTGGAAATATCAGTATTAAAAGCAGTCTAAACTACTTCTTATTACATCAACTATAGTGATTTCTTTAACTGACAACTCACTGTCAGCAGCTATCAATGAAAGTCCCGTCAGAATTATATATTAATTGGCCTAGCCGTTCCAAAGATCAACCGGCACAAACGAACAGATAAAAAATGTTAAAATTACTATTTTGGATCCATGCAAATGCATTCGCTAAATAATAGTAAATTTTAACATCACGAACAAATAATCCAATTTTATTATTGGTATAGATGAAGATTTTAAGTTGTTCCGATATTTTTGGCAATATTGATTTTAAAAAATCTGTAAATCTATTTTATTTATAATAAAAATTTCTAAAAGTAACATTGAACCTTTAGCTGCCAGCGATATTGGAGAACCGCTCCTCGGTGATCCCAGACTACCGCTGAAGTACATTTCCGGGTTTGCTTCGTGGCCATCTGCAAGGTATAATTATAGAATATCTAGCATCTACTTTAGCCCACATTTATTTAAATATTTAGCGATATGAAATTATTTGCTTGTATTCCAATGTTAAAAGAAATTAAGAGAAACTTATAATTCATCAAAATCTAGCATTCATTCATAATTTAGTTTTCAACAAAATCAGAAATTTATTTAAAAAATTCCTTAGGATACACAGACACAAATCTATATCTATACAAATAAATATAATTCAAGCCACTATACACTGCATTTCCTAGTAAACGACTATATTTATACCGGTGATTGTCCCTGTGATCATTTACGTGCGCATTTAGCGAGAGATGCTTGAAGCAGGGAGTGGCAATACTGCATGCAAGTACAGATTATCATTATTTGGCTATATAATATAGTGAATAATTACACTTTACACTACAGTACACTAACCGCAATCAACAATCTCGTGGAACACATAGTGTGTGATGGCTACGGGTTGCCGAATCCACGAGTGGGCCATTAGTTGAGCGACTGTACAACGTTGCGATGGTTCCTTGCATAGCATCCAGCGGAGGAGTTGTTCTAATTCTGGAATTAAAGGTATTAATATTATTGGAAAATTATATTATTAACGTGGAGTATCAGAAATATACTCGTGAAGTACAAAAGCTTTAGCAGTCGTAACTTTGGCAGCTGTCATAATAAAAAAAGAACGAGTGCATACGCTGCACTTGTTTTTTTTTTAGGAAATTGGGACAAACATGTGACTAATTTTATTACATCATAATAATGGGAATCAAGAGCAGGGAAATTTCATTCAGTTCGACGATCTTTATTTATAATAATTTCTGGAAGAATTATTGCTTGATCAAACTCTAAGAATAATTTTATTGTAATATCACTCAATACGTACCTTCAGATACAAGTTGTGGAAACGACAGCGGCCCCTGTATAGTGTCCTCGATGTCGGAAAACGGGTTAACGAAGAATGTCAGCACGTACAGTGTTATTCCCATTGACCACATCTCCAACTCGGGACCTGCATACCTAAAATTAAGCGAGTAGTAAAAGTATATTTTTTTTAAGAATAGAAAAAATTCGATCACGAGGCGGGATTTGAGGCGTCTTCCGCCTTGACGGGGCGATGCCTGAACACACGGCCACCCGCAATAAGTGTTTTGATAAATATAACGGACTAGCGGTCCGCCCCTGCTTCGCCCGTGGTACATATTTCGCAATAAAAGGTAGCCTATGTTCTTTCTCCGGGTCTAAAGATTATCTGTGCCAAATTTCATCAAAATCAGTCCAGTAGTTTATGCGTGAAAACCATACATACATACATAAAAACCTTTCCTCTTTATAATATTAGTATAGATCAAGAAAAAAATTGCTGCAGTCCATAGATGGATTTCATATTTATAGTGTATATAACTATTCATCTATGCAGAAGCTATAGTTAATTAGAAAAAGAGAACCCTAGTCTATACCATCAAGCATTTTAAAAGCCATTAATTTTTTTTTTTATTTTTTCAGATCAAAAATAAATAAGGAAAATCTTACTTATTCCCCGCCAAAACTTCAGGACTGCAATACTCCGTAGTACCATAGAACGTAGAAAACAGCGTGTCTTTACCCATAAACGTCGCTGAACCAAAGTCTATGAGTTTTACGTGAAACTTGTTGTCAATTATAATGTTCTCATCTTTGATATCTCGGTGTAGGATGTTCAGCGAGTGTAAGTATTCTACCGCTTGGCCGATCTGTGAATGAAGGATTATACAATAAGATCTAATTTAAAAAAAAAGAGCGTGTGTTTTGAACACATGTGTCAGAAGTGAAACTTCTTTGGCAAGATTCAAAGATACCAAAATCGGCGCCTTGCTCCATGAAGTGACGGTATTGCCATGACGCGACCTTGAAATTTTACACTCAACGCGCCTGAAGAAAAAATGCGAAAAAATGGCGCGTGCGGCACGTACGGAGCGTACTGAGCGTACGGAGCTTGCGGCGCGTACGGAGCGTACTGAGCGTACGGCGCGTACTGAGCGTACGGAGCGTGCGACGCGTACGGAGCGTGTGGCGCGTACGGAGCGTGCGGCACGTACAGTGCGTGCGTCACGTACAGTGCGTGCGTCACGTACAGAGCGTGCAGCACGTACAGAGCGTGCGGCACGTACAGAGCGTGCGGCACGTACGGAGCGTACTGAGCGTACGGCGCGTACGGAGCGTACTGAGCGTACAGAGCGTACAGAGCGTGCGGCGCGTACTGAGCGTACGGCACGTACGGAGCGTACTGAGCGTGCGGCGCGTACGGAGCGTACGGATCGTGCGGCACGTACAGAGCGTACTGAGCGTGCGGCGCGTACAGAGCGTACTGAGCGTGCGGCGCGTACGGAGCGTGCGGCACGTACAGAGCGTACTGAGCGTGCGGCGCGTACAGAGCGTACTGAGCATGCGGCGCGTACGGAGCGTGCGGCGCGTACGGAGCGTACTGAGCGTGCGGCGCGTACGAATCATCATCATTAGAACAATCACCTGTCTAAATATATAACTGAGCAGCGGTTCGTCCAGGCGCGGTCTCCTCTCGATAAACTCGAACAGATCCATACCGGCGCCGTGCTTCTCCATCACCATTTGGAAGTACTTGTCGTTCTCGTACACGTCCAATACGCTTACCTTGGGAAAAATAATATGTTATGTGGATAAAAAACTTTTGTACTGTGGTTTGATTGTAGAATAAGTGGGATATAATTCATTTTAGTAAAATTAAAGAAGATTTAAAAAGATGAAACTTGAAAGAAGTTAAAACCTAATGTTTAAAATATATTGTTTGAGTTGATAAACTGTCTAGTGATAATCTTTACAATCAATTTAGAAAAGCCAGTCTACTATGCAGAAGATTTTCGTGAGCACGCTGATGTCAAGAAATTTCAGTTTTATGCATTTACATTAGTTTTGTATACGTGTTGTGCCAAAAAATACGCTAAACTATATCTTACCAGTGATAGTTGCTTAAAATAATTAAACTCACAATATTGGGATGTTTGAGTGTCATCAACAAACTCAATTCGAGCGGCACTTTCTTGCCTTCCGGTCCGTCTACCCAGAACTGTGCGCCGACCTTTTCTTTGAGAATAAACTTGGCTACTGTGAGCAATCGGTCCGATCTTCTGTATGCCATTTTAACACAACCATAGGCACCTTTGCCTGAAAAAAAAAAGTAGTATATGTATACTCATAAAAAAAAAAACATACTTTAGCTTTACCTTACTGAAATAACATGTATTATTTAGGCAAAGAGAAATTATGATATAATTGACAAAATATTACAATTTGAAACTTTCATAAATAACTTTCAACTTCATTAAATGTGTAAAGAAAAAAATATACTTACCAATTTGCTTTAGAGTAACATAGTGTTTGCTGTACTCTCCAGCTATCTGTTCCTCGCCGCACTGGCTCATCAAAGACATTGATTGGGGTCTACTGCTCACCGATTTATTACCCTGGAAAAGAGGGATTTTCAGTGGAAAACTCAAAATCAAAAATTAAACCAGTTTGGACAGTGAAATAAAGAAATTCTTGTATAGATACGGCTTCCGGGAAAAGAGCCGTGATTTATGTCGGATTTTTACCGACTAAAGCTGAATTGTCCGCGCCGCTCTCGCCGCCCTCTCCGCCCTCTCCGCAGTACGGAGCGTGCGGCGCGTACGGAACGAACGGCACGTGCTTTGCGTACGGAGCTTGCTTCGCGTAGGGAACGAAAGGCGCGTACGCAATGTACGGCGCGTGCTTTGAGTACGGAGCGTACGTAGCGTGCTTCGCATACGGAGCGTACGGCGCGTGCTTCACATATGGAGCGTACTTCGCGACTTCGCGTACGGAGCGTACTTCGCGACTTCGCGTACGGAGCGTAATTCGCGTACGGAACGTGCGGCGCGTACGGAGCGTCTTTTGTCGAGCCGCTTCAATGACAGGGCCGTGGGTATTAGTTGGAATTCTTCTGCGACTTCTGTCTTTTGCAGTAAATCTCGTCTTACGCAGTGTGGGGGGCCACTCACCAGCACGAGCGAGTTGTCCGCGGTGGAGGCGAGGCTGGAGGCCAGCGTGGCGTGGCGCGGCGCGTCCTCGCGGCGCACGCCCAGCCACACGCAGCGCACGCTGCGACCGCTCGCTAGCTGCATGCTCGACACCGTGTACACCACGTCTGCGGGCACGTGGTGGGAGATATTAGTTACCAGCGGACCCCCGGCTTCACACGCTTGCATTAGAACATCGCGTCGTGAGCACATAGCAGAAAAATCACATAGCGGAATTCGTGGTGTGGCTGACATACTGACATGCTATTCGACCTGGATGCGTTGTGGCAATGAAGAAGAGCCACCACGCATTTTAAAAAGGTTAATTTGACCTTGATTTAAACATGAAACAGTAAAAAAATGTAAAAGTTGGCCACAACATAAAACTCGCTTTAAAAATGATTATCTTTTCATATTATTTTTAAATTACACTCACTCAGTTCAGTGCCATCCTTATGCACCACAACACCGCGGTAGGTGCCGTCCTTGTGCCGGTAGTCCACCGTCTCGTAGTCGAGCTTGCTATTTCGCGAGAGCGTCGACGACAATACAAATATTGCTTGTCAATTTATGTTTTGTCCTAACCGTCAATTATACTCACGCAGTTCAGTGCCATCCTTATGCACCACAACACCACGGTAGGTGCCGTCCTTGTGCCGGTAGTCCACTGTCTCGTAGTCCAGCTTGCTGTTTCGCGAGTGTGTAGGCGTGGACGTGGTTACGTGACTGCGCACCATTCGCTTCGCTACGCATGGCGTTACGGGTGGTTCGTCTGGAAGATAGTTTTTTTTTATAAGTTTGTTTTTCCGCTATTAGATTTAAAAGATACCAAAATGTTTTTCTGATTACATATTTTGAAAAAAAAAATAAAAAATTAGGTATCTAATATTTTCTGGAATAGTTACAGATCTACAGAATACCAGTTTACAGCAAGTATTACTGGTACAAAAGAATGGTAGCATTGAAAAATAAGGACAATAACATGATGCTACCTAAACATTAAAATTTATAGAACAAGATCGTTTATATAAATTTTAATGTTTAGGTAGGAAATGCAAAAAAAAGTTATTTTATATTTAGTATTTACCATCAAACTTCTTTCTTGGAGCTGATTCCGTCTGTGTTTCTAAATCTATATCATTGCTTAAACTATCTAAGCTTTCGTTGCCATTATGTTTCGGCAGATCTTCAATCTCACAACCAGATGGCGGCATTTCGTTGATCGGCGTCAGAAAATCAGCGCTCGTTTCATTCGAATCGCAGAAATCCAAAGAAATACTACTTCTATCGTCCTTCCCCTGTTGGTATGCTTTCATGCCTTTATATTTGCTCGCATCAAAAGACAACCTTAATGCTGGGTCGTTAAGTCTCATTTTCGGTGAAGAACCGGTAGGTGTAACTTCTTGGGAATGCTGCGACGTGTAATAGATAGAATCGGATTTTTCTGAAGGTTTTCCGGGGGGTTGTTTTACGAGGTTACTTTGTTCTGAGCGCAGAATATTTTCTGACCGCGACTTGGAAATCGAACTCTGGCAGTAATTCTCTTCGTCTATAGACATTCCTGACATTCCGGAAGTGACGTCAGGTAAAGCTGACATGTCATTCCTCTGTTCTGTGGTACTCAAACTGGAGACCATATCTTGTGTGGGTGTTGGTGTATGAGTCACTAAGCTGCTGGATTTATCTAGACAGAGAGCACTTGAGGACTTTTCCCTTGTAGTGGACAGAATTGATGGTTGGACATTGAGGGATATACATGCAGATTTCTGACTTCCGTTAAAAGCGCCACATGAATCTTCATCTGTGTCTGAAACTAAAATGCAAGATAAAGATTAACTCTTCCAATTACATTACATACTGATTCTTTTTATTCCAAAATATTATTTTTTCTTTCTTTACCTGAACCATCATCCTCATTATTAACAGGAGACAAAGTCATATTCCTATTGTTCTCCTGGATCTTGACCAAATCGGTTTCCCTACAAAAGTTTTGTATGACATCCTCAATGTGATGGCCTATCACTTCTGACTGGGGTTTGCCAAACGTCAGCATGGAGAAATGTTGGTTGCAGGCGGTGATGATACCGCCTTCGTCGACTACTAGTAAGCCACTTACGTTGTATGTTACCTGACGAAATATTTACTGTTAAAATTATTGTCTATTGATACTAGTAAAAATGTGATACTAGTAAAATTGACATTACATAGTAAAAATGTCCCCTTTCAAAAACAACAGGCAAGAAAATTAGTATCATGCTTTGAAATGGTGAGGTATTGTAGATAAAAATTTGCTTTTTAAACTTTATATTACCATTAATTAATTAATTAGAAAGAGAGAAAGACAACTTTTATTTAATGGCACATAGCCTCTCACGAATAGGGCAAATACAATACAAAAAATACATTTATACAGTATTAAACAATTGATATTATTATTTTGCTTACCCTAACATTAACTTCAAATAAAGGTTTTTCTTTATTGCCTTTAATTGTTGTCAAACCAGCCGGTTTGGATAACCACAAACACAAAGGAAAAGAACCACCATCCAATGTTCTACCTGTAAAATTTGATGATCATTATAAATTTTACATTTTATTGAATCAAAAAATTCAATTTTAGCTCTATGATTCATATTATTAGCGTACGTGACTAAAGTAGCAATAGTAAAATTAGGATTTCATTATTTACTAGCTTTCCGCCCGTGGCTTCGCCCCTTTTATCTAAAACCTAATAAATTATATACTAAAACCTTCCTCTTGAATCACTCTATCTATTAAAAAAAACCGCATCAAAATCCGTTGCTTACTTTTAAAGATTTAAGCATACATAGGGACAGAGAAAGCGACTTTGTTTTATACTATGTAGTGATGATCACAAATAATAATAAGTTACAAACTGCTTTTACCAGTAGCTTTCTGTTTTGACAAATTCTTCGGTATGGCAATATCATAGGGTGGCATCTGTATAGAAGGTATGAGAGAAGAGATGGCCAATCCAACCAGTTTGTCCGATGTTTCCGCTTGGAACAACAATCCTGCGTCAGCGCCTTCGCACGAAATGATAGTACCTGTGTCTGCCTCCACTGTAAACTGTAGATACAAATAACAATTTAAACAGAATTAGCAAAAAAATATGTGAAAACAAAGTATCTTTTCATTTGTTTTCTATTTAGTATTTAGTATTATATATTTTCTCCTGATTAAAAATATAATCATTTATTTTACACATCACAATTGCTACTAATCGATAAATTTTTTGCTCGATTGCTCGTTTAATTGGGCTTAACACGAAAAGGGGCAATAGGGCAGAACATTCTCTGCTGGGGGAGCTAGTTTTTTGTATATTACAAAAGGAAATAACACTCACTAATACATTTTTACAGCTGACAGGCTCAGCAACCACCAGACATGGACCATCACTGTCCAGCTGTCTTATCCATAATGATACTTGAACAGCATTACCATCTTTGGACAGCAATTCCACCACCTATAATTTGTAAAAGAAAAATTGCAAACAAATTCATAACACACATAATATGTAATATTATAACAGTAATATAATAAAATAAAAAATATGCAATGCTATGGTATATGCTAATAATATTAATATTATTACATAGAATTGTATTCAATAGTATTTTAGGATATAATATTAATTCATGCCTAAATGATATTGAAAAAAAAAAAAACCGAGAAAGAAATAAACCCATATAAAATACTTACTTTTCCACTGAGCAAAACAACAGTACCATCTTCAGACGTATCCCCATCTTCAGCCCCATGCAAATTAAACTTTTTTCGATTTCTGTTATGAAGCAAATCCGAAAAATGCAAATCACACAGCTCCCCTGATGAATAGCCAAGTAGGGAACATGCTTTGTTGTTCACTATAAGAATCTGAAAAAAATTATACTTTAAAAGGAAGACATCAAGAACTTTGGAATAAAAAATCAATATACATAATAATCATCTTGTATTTTTTTCCATAAGTGTATAGATTATGTATAGGTGTACAGCTCTCTCTGAAGACTGAGCACTGAAGTGTACTTAAAATTAGGGATTGTGCTTTAAATACCTTTAATAATTCTTTTAATTCAGATAAAGATTAGATGAATGATTCAGAATAATATGTAAATCAAGTTGCTAACAAAAACAGTTAAAGAAAACAGAACATATTACATACCTTAGAACTATTCGGCTCGATAGTGAACACAGCCTTACTATTGATGTTCTGTTGAATGCGGTCAGTTTGTGGTGGTGCTGGGGAGCCTGTCACATCACCTGCTGCTATGGATGTGTTGAATCGGAGACCATTTGGACCATCCACTGGAATAATATTCATTTTTGTTTGTATTGTTAGTATAGGCACAGACTAATAATAATATACTACGTATACAAGTATAGGTAAGTGCATAGATTTGAATGCTTTGTATGTTACTGTAAACTATTTTCCATTTTAATGAACTTCTTATAAGAACAATTGCTATGGGAATTTAGGTCATATTAATATTTTGATCATCAATAATTTTGAAGAGAAAGTAGTTTTTATGTAAAAATTTAAATTTCCCATTACCTCTCACTAAATCAACAGATTGTTTAAGTTTAGTGGGTGTTTCTAACTCCATTTTGATGGGTCTCACACGGCGTTTCAGGCGTGGAAAACTCTGATTGCCCTCAAAAGAGCAATTGTTCCAAACATTGGTAAATTTCTGTGAAGCTTTGACAGTCCTACAATAAATTATGTAATGTGATGGTTGCAAATTCAATATAAATTAACTCAAAGTATATAAATTTTATACATCAAGGTTTATATAAATATAAGATACATACCTGCATTTGTTGTCAATATCCAAGCACTTGACAGGTGTAAAGAAATCACGATTTTCATTTACAATCACTGCAGCACTGAACTGTGGTTTCTAAAAGGATACAGCTTGTATTATTTTAAAAGATTTATCATAAATGTTTATCACAATAAACCAATACTTGAACTTACAGGTTTCGGAGATAAATTGAGATGTTCTGGCGAGTAAATATCCACAAATCTCCTTAATCTAGGCTTTAAAGGTGTGAGCGACGAGCAATCTACCGCACTGTACAATAAAAACATATATTAGCATTAAATGGCTGAGAATTAATCGAATCTGTCTATAAATAGTACAAATAAAACGAAATAGCTGCTTTATGATTTATTTACATCCTTCAAAGTTGTTTTTGAAAGAAAATCGATAAATTACAGCGCGCAGGTTCAAAATAATAGCTTGAATTTTTTGTTACAATATAAATAAATATTACCAGTTTTTGTTTAAGATTTGTGCCGTATCCATATCGATTGCTTAGCAATTGATCTTGCCTTTGTAACTTATGAATTGATTATAACAAACTTTCTCTTCTTTTCTATTCAATCGCCGAGTAATAAAATTTAAAACAAAGAATCATTTCAAATATTCAAACCGAAATCAGCTGTCAATGTTTGAATTTTGATTGAGTTGCGTTCATAATAAAAGTGAAAGAAAATAAACTACGTTTAAAATTTATACTTAAAAAAAAAACACAAAATACACCAACTTAGGTACTATATAAAATAAAAAATAAGAATAAAAGAAAATTAAATTAAACTTGCACTCATATTAGTGTTGTGTTTTGTATTTCGCGCCATCTACAAATCTATTCTATACTTACTATGAACTACATTTTTACATTAATAAGCACATAAGCATCTAAGTTTACATGAATTACATGAAGATGACGCTACTAACGGTAAAGTTATAAAAAAATATTATATCTTTAATTTTTAAAATAATCAAACTGTAGAAATGAATAGTGCATAATTGTTGTAAAATTGAATAATAAGATATAAAAAAAAAACAATACACGTATTAAATAATATATTAATTGTTAAATTGATGATAACAAATTGCTATTTGCTATCACAATCCATTTATGATTTGAACTTGGTGCCTATATTTTTTCAACTGTTTCAAAATTTCGCATCATACTTCGACTGGGAGCGTGGCGTCTCCTGTAATCCGGCTACTCGGAGGTCGGGCTCGGAGGATGGTTTGAGGTCGGGAGTCTTGGTGCTGTGTGGTCCATGTTGACTGGACGTCCACACTAAGCCTGGTATTAATATGGACCCCCCGGAGGAGTCTGGGGGGTGCAGGTTAACTAAGGAGGAGCGAACCGGGCCAGGGGGGAAACCCAGCAGCCAAAAGTCCCCGTATCGGGCAGTAGTGGGATAGCGGCCGGGAGTGGACGCTCAGTATCAGCCCGACCAATACAATCAGACCCGTTCCTTTTGCTTCCATTTAATTTGAAAGTGATATTACCTAACTATGTACCTATGTGTTCTGTTATTTTTTTGTTTAGTTAGTTTTCTTTGTGATATTCAATGAAAAACTACAAATATGGCTCGCTTATTTATGAGTAAATATTTAATAGGTATAGAGTATAGACTATAGAATATTGGTTTTATTTTTGAAGTGAAAACTTCTTTAGCGGCGTTGAGCACTTTTTCTGTAATGGGTATAAAATCTTAAACTCGCGTCAGAACACGTGACCTGATCGAAAAAGCGTAAGACGGATACCATTCCAAAATATCAAACATGCTCAATGTTAATAATCAAGTTTTCACTTCTGCCGGCACTCCCGGAGTGCAACCCGTCTTTTTTTTTTATTTCAGTGGTGGACAGCAGGAAAAGACTTCAACGTGGTATATCAAGAATATTCAACAACAGCGAAATAAATTCTAGAAACTGACAAGATCACAAATGTAGACTTCAGAGACAGGTAAATGCGTTCCGGTTGTATACTTGTGTAGTGCACTTTCAAATCTCAAGGTCCATTTGAAGTCCTTTCAATGTACTACCACGTACTACGCCCATTTGAGTGGACCCAATTATTTGACCGTTACCACAATGTAAAATCAACCTTCTCAAGATAATATTAAACCTCATTTTAAGGAAACAATAGCTATTGCGGATTGCTACATATGCATTGTATTTTATTTGTTAACTTAATACCATAATTAATTATTTTAATGGGATACTATTGTGCTGGACATTGATTTTGATAGCGGGTGGGATTGGTCACGTTCCGGAACATACCTAGAGTTGGTAGCGGATTTAGATTTAAGATTTAGGTATAGGAATGACCTTAATTGTAAATTATATATCACGTTTTTAAAATACAATGTCATGCCTATAGGATTAAATTATTATTGTTAGTTATTGAAGTACATACAAATTTCGTTCAAACTAGTATATTATTATTAGTCTGTGGTTCAAAGATACTACACAATTGTTTTCGATCTGGGTAAAACTAGTATAAAATAATTGAGTAAATTAGGTAAATCATATTTAAAACCTTTGTAGATACTCATTATTGTGTAACTACTTATCTACGTAACTAAACACTATGACTATACCTACTATAAAATAAAAATTAAAATCATAATATTTTGTCATCTATTGTAATACGAGTATGTAGTTCAATATTGTAAATTAGTTCATACGTATTTGCATGTGAATTATTTATATTTTTACCACACATTACATAAAATATTATAAATATTTAATGCAAATTCATATTATTTTTCACAAGACAGGTTATATTTTTTAGTCATTCATTATTAGTTCATTGATGATTTGGGCATTTTCGCCAAAATGTCTACAATCCAATTCACGGGATGTCCCACACATAAAAATTGCAAAAAAACTCAGGATTTTATGATTTAGAAGTGTTGAATTAATTTTAAGTAGTTTAGGATGACTTAAGATTTCTTGTTTTAATTTTACTTACTTGAGAAAATTAAACCAAAGTTCCAAAATTTAATCCTGAAAACTGACATCTTACGGATTGCAGTACTGTCCCCTTTTCGAAATGTGATCTTTATTTAACAATTTCTCAGCAATTTCGCTATTTATTACTTACTGCAAACGTTTAAATTATTGTAATTTCGTTGTAGTTTTCAAGTGTAATAAACTCATAATACATTTTAATACAATTATATTATTTTAAATTAGTTTTAATCGTGTCCCCTTGGTATCTGTTAACTGGACATGTCCTGCATCGTTACCGTAAATGCTCAATAATTTCGTTCGGTTTTTTTTCTACCTTCCACAATTTTTTTATACAAATAGCAACACCAA
The DNA here is from genome assembly GCA_029959065.1 of Colias behrii. NCBI lineage: Eukaryota > Metazoa > Arthropoda > Insecta > Lepidoptera > Pieridae > Colias > Colias behrii. Next base: position 12,507,081 of record JARWMC010000001.1, read on the forward strand.
ATCGAACACGAGCTATGTCAGCAGCCATTTGAAGTGTCAGCCATTTTAGCGTTCATTCTTGACAGTGTTGTGAGCGGTAACGGTCATTTTGCAAAGTTTTCACCTCATACTGAGTGGTAAATGTTTCACGATTCTAGAACGATTTTGTAATGTTAATGTCAAAACAAAGGTAGTTTCACATGGTGACATTATTTGTGGTTTTATATAGATTAAAGATATTCAATTATCTTAACATATATTCAGTTAATGATTAAAAATCTAAGAAAAGATGTGCGACCGTTACGTCCTTTTCGTTACCAAATGGCTGGTAACGTATTAGCTGGACCAAAAAAGTAACGAACAGGACAGCGTAAACATATGGATACACTGAGAGAATTTTTAGTACTATAAAATTGCTCTGCTTATTAGCCACCTACCAAATTTAACTTGAGGTTTATAAATTTGCTTTTGTTCTGAATTTAAATTTAAAACAAATTGCATGTCAACTATGAGATAAATATGCTAGCTACAAAACTACATCAAGTAAAAGCTTTAAGTAGTCATTCTTAATTAGTCCCAGTATGTCCTCAACTTTACTATGTCAGGACCGTTACTGATTGGTCAGATATACGTGACTGTCCCCTGAAATATTGAAGAGTTTTGATAGTTTTTCTTTATTTTGTGAAAAAAAATTAATATTTTTTTATATAATTTCGAAACAAATGCATTCTCAAGTACTGATTGGTATTGTAATTCTAGATTTGCCCCTAGTTATTTCATTAATAAAATAAAAGTTAAGTATTGCATTTTCGTAAAAGTAACGGTCATGACAATTTGTTACAAGTTACAATAAGTAATTATTTCGTTTTTAACTAGAGTTTATGTTCATTTGCTAGACAAGACAATTATTAAGCTACTACATGCCAAAAAAACCCAATTCTAACTTTAGTTTTATTTCAAAAGCAAAATATTCTTAGGTAACGTTCTGGACCAAAAAACGTGCCTAAGTTACTATTTTTCACTATTTCATATAAAATCGGGGTTTAAAATAAAATTCAAAAACATTTTTAGTAAAATTTAATTAATCTATTACTCTAATAAACCAACAATTACCCAAAATACTGAAAACAATATTCAGTAGCATATTTTGAGAGGTGGTACCAATTGAAAAAAAAAATGCCCATTTGGTATGCGAAAACTAATACATGACTGACCAACATTGTAAATCGTGTGATGTACATATTTTTTGAAAGCTTTCCAAGATAGACGTTAGTAAAAATAGGAATCTCTGTTTAATAATGTTTAATAACCCTTAAAGATCGTAATATCAGTTTTTTCAATAAACTATTTACAATTAAATATTTATAATACCTCCTACTTCATTGAATTGCATTTAAGCTTTAATACTTATAACCAGATTGAACTGCATTAAAATGACATTTGCGTCATAATCATTACATTAAATAATATTAAAGCCGGTAATGTTAAACGATATTGACCAAAAATAGTGCACTGGTGATAAGAATTACATAATAGCTCCTTTCACGAGCGTTGTGTAAGTATCGACTGCTTAAAGAATAGGTTCCGATATGAAAAGGCTTTCAAATCCTAAACCAGATTTATAATCTGTGGAATATAAATGTCACTTTTTTAAAGTTATGAAACCTTTGTATGAAAAATTTGGCGTTTAATCTTTAATTTCGTGCAATTCAGATGACTTATTATTTAATTTTCTTATTTAATACCGAAAATTCTAACTTCGTAGTCACTCGTAGTCAATTTTCCTTTATTCATTTATATTTCGATATCTAGTCTTGATTAGTTATCATATTAGATCATTCGGAAGTTATCTTCGGTTTATTTCTAACAAAAAAGGATAAGAGGTGAAAGCGAATTAAAATATCCAACATTTATTTTGACCCGTTTCAAACGTTTGCAGCTGGTAGAGCAACATTTTTGTTAGTTCGCGAGTTTTGGAAAAAAAAAAAACATGGTAGTTGTAATTAGTTGAAAAAAGAAAATTACGATCATACTGCCAACTAAACAAAACACATATAGACCCTTATCCTTCAGTGAGATCTAAGCCTGACCAATACTTTTCGCCTTAACTATTAGGCCGCGCTAACTGCATGTATTGTTTCTTATCTCCCAACACAATAACACGTAATGCATTATTAAAACTAACAATATTATTGCAACACAAAGCTACAGATACATGCGATTACATTGTACCAAAGTTTCGCACTAAATGAGGTGTTATTGTAATTAAAAGGATAACCTTAACTTGAGGTCACCTAAAACTATTCACTTAACCTCGCCACCTATACGCGCTCTTACCGTATCCCATTAAAACTTAATACATAATATGTAGACCGGCTATTAAGCGTATTCTTAAAGAACAATTACTTTGCATTACTGTTATCTGGCTGAAGTATTTATTTGTCTAGTTATACTTAGCGATTAATTCATTCCTCTGTAAAGTGGATGGTAAGAAAAGATATGCTTAAAAAATATTGCAGCGCGTTTTTAATATAATAAATATAAATTTTTTGATTTATAAAATTTATTGCGGGTACACCCCCTACAGAGATTTGGCCATGGTCCACCACGTTGGCCAAGTCCGGATTGATGGATGACGCAAATTTTTTGGTTCCACGACTGGCTGGTTTCATCATGATCTCGAAACTCCAAATTTCATTTTAAATTTTTGGCACGTTCGTCAAGCACCGATAGTCGGGGGCTTTCTGATTTAAGTCGGAGGCCTTAACTGCTGAGTCACTTGCTCTATTTTTACAGACATCATATATTATGTATGCGCAAGCCATTCTGTTTGGACTTTACGCTAATTACGTGTGGACCGTAGAAAATATAATTAAAAAAAAATATTTATTTACAAAAGATTTTACATTTTGAAATATTGAAGTCTCTGACTCCCAAACTAGGTAAAACCTGTATGTCAGGAGTCAGCGCCCTCTTCCAAAGAGTATTCAAGAAAGGCCAATAAGAAAAAAAAATGTATACAGACAAAAATAAAAGTAGAAACTGGATATTTGGAGAAGGAGACTAAATAGAACCTCGAGGACGTGTAAGAGAGGATGGAAATTCGTATAGAGAACTGATGTTGCATGACAGAAAAATCATGTGGCAAGAAACAGATTTTTGAAAGATGGATTTACAATAAAGACACATGTGTGTGAGTGTATATATGTGTGGTATAAGTCAGTGAAAATATATCTTTCTACTCTGTGACCCATATGCTCCCATATGGCATGAAACAAAGAAAACGTTTTATCAATTAACTGATTTGAACACGCGTCCATTACAATATGTATAAGGTTCTAGTTGCATACAATAATGGTAACAACACAGGAACCTTGATATTAATGTCTCAATAAGATTAAGTGTTTTCTATTTCAATTTGTCATATTGCAACAATCACTTATAAAAGTCATGCATCAAAGGTTCTAATGATATTTTTCATTAATTACAAGCCTACTGAGGAGACAAAAGCATGACCTTGATCGATTTAATTTTGACAGAGTCATCGATACAAAATCGAACATTGACACGACGTGTTCGATCAAAGTGTAATCGTGATGGAAATGACATTGCCATATTGCGTAGGTACGTACTACATGAATTGAATCGAAAACGTCGCATGATAAAAAAATTTAAAAATCCAAGGGAATTCTGGAAATTTGATTCTATCTAAGTCATAATTAGATTATAATTAGTAAGTTTTTAATTTTTGTAGTTCTATATTGTTAAAATTAAAACAATTATTTTTGCTACGAATCACGATGGTTTTTAACAGAAGTTGCCAAAAGCCATACAAAAGCTGTTCACTTACCTTCGATATAAGATCTTACGAGTTAAGCCATTTCATATTTTACACAAGAGTGTCTCTTAGTATCAATACTCATAAAATATATTTTGAATATTATTAGTTTAACAAAATAGACAATCCCACGAATAAGCATAGATTTACACTTGTACAACTGTACTTCTCAGAAAGTGGAACAACAAATAACTCTAAAAGCGTGCGCATATTTGCAAGCCGAATATTTGATCTGATGTGACCTTTTGATCGATACAGATTTACCATTGAACTTGTGTGACTCTAGGTATGTTGCAACTGACATGCCTTTTGTCATTTCCGAACGAAGGCTATCGTTTATCGACGTGAGACATTTTGTTAGCGAATTAGAAGTTAAGTGACAATGCTACACGCAAAAGATGATGATACGGGGTGTCGAAATCAGCCTTCTGTTCAATGAAGGGTTGTGAAATATATGTGTTGGATAATTTTGTTAGCGTGTGTTACCTATTCTTATGTTTTTCTTGTAATGCAGTTTTCATAGATCCGATAATTGACATAACCTTTTCACGCGGGTCATGTTTACAATGTCACGATTTTGTTTCAATTGTTTTTGCCTTCGAATTAAAATTGTGCGTGTCGCGATTCGGTTAAAGGTGTTATTGTCTTAGTTATTGGTTACATAAATATAGCACGATCGATGTTATGTTGTGTTTATTTGAAAAATAAACGTATATTTTCAGCTCTTGTATACTGGGTTCATTCGATTTGAGTTATTATCGTATCTATTTCATATAAAATTACTCGAGGACAGTCAAATTTTAATAAAAGTAATTACAAAAATTAGTTATTTAATGAAATTTACTCACGAATATAACATTAAGTCAAAGTAATAAAAATCGATTTCCTCATTACAATGGGCAGGCATTTGAGATTGCTAAACCGCTTTGAAATTCTATTGTTACTGTCAATATATAAGTTTTTTTCGCATTATGCACAGTTTCCCATATTCGCGTGTATTTCGTACGATGAGGTAATAGTGAAGAATAGGGTATTATCAAATGTTTGTAATAGACGTGTGCTGTTGAAACAACAAATGCACTTTGTTTGGGATTCGGAGAATTTATCTGCATTGTTAGATATTATCTCTACTAATTAAACGAAATTAAACTTTTTCTTGTAGCGCATAAACGCTGAAACTATATTATGTAGATAATATGTGGGATTAACGTTAAATTTTTTTTAGAAGATATATTTAAAACCGTTGCTTTATATATATGTATTATGTATTGAGAAATTCATAATTTTGGTTAAATATATTTCGATGAATAGAATTTATCGAAAGAACTCTAGAGTTATGAAATAAAGACTTCACATAATTTGATTAGCTAACAATAACCTATAAATATGTTAATATGAATATCTGTCAATAATAAATAACACAGTTTGCACAATTTACTTGTGATATTTACATTAGATTTAATGTCGAAATGTCATAAAAAATGTAATTCGTATCAAATGTTTTTGCTAGAGCACTAGCATGGTGACTGGCAGGCCTTGGCCAGGTACCTACTATTGGAGCTATACAAGTATGCGACTACGCTAAATCTACATATAAGGGTAAAGATTTTGTATCACAGCCGCTGTTATAATATGATAATGTCATTCGTTAGTACGTTGAATGATCGCTCTAGAAATAGCGATTATGTATTTTTTTGCATTAACATATCGGCTAATGATCTGCAATTATACTATTTAAGAAAGAGCTAAAATAATGACTATAACTTTGGTGCTAAAATTTGCAAGTAATTTTATGTGCTATGTCTAAATTATTTTTTAACTTAAATAGCCAATTAGTTGTAAGCAGTGAACAAGGAACAATGAAAAATCGATCACTGTTCTCATTAAAAATATTTTTTTTTAATCTAATTCAATCATTTTTCAAGTCGAAATACTTTGTGAAGGAATTACCTATAGTTCCACTATACTAGAAAATATTTGGTAACTACGATAAGATAATGGATTCATATGTAAGAAATTCTGAGTTTTCCCTTATGTTTTCCTCTCAAAATGAATATGATATTTATTCTATGTCTACGTCTACGCCATATCAATTTTATACAATAGGGAAATGCCGCCGCCTAAAAAAAGCTCTAAAATATGTATTAGTGATTCAACCGTATGCATATGCACTTACAATAAATATTCCCGCTTCAGTACCTATGTAAACAGGAATCCACTGATGGCATGAAATAAACAGTTAGATTCCACGTATTGAATGCAGTACATTTCCTTAACCGCCGATCAGATAGTGTGTACCTACTACAATATGAACGAATGAATTATGCACATTTCCCAGCGGTGAATGAACAAGGAAACACCCACTGTGAAATGCAAATTCCATTCAATTTCGTATCGGAACGCGATCGAATGTCACTTGATTTCGCAAGTATTAGAATAGCTGATAGTTCGGCACTGCAAACAATGGCACAATGTACCTGACTGCTTGACAGGTTACCAAATAGCATCAGATGGTATGGCTAAATCCCATTGATATAAGGGGACAGGAATCAATATCGAATTTACGTCAGATGATTGAATGACTCCATTCGTTAAGTGGGTGAGCTTGCATATTATGTCACGTAAATATTACTAGGTACAACATATACATATTGTTTGAACAAGTATGTATGAAATATGAATATGTATATTAGGTATGACAAGTTTATATCGCCTAACGCTTCACTAGGTATCTCGATAAATACTAAAAGCTATATTAAACTTATTCGTTTTATAACTCTGTAAAATGTCTCAGAATCTGGAATACCAATATTTATTGATTATATGAAAAATGTATAAACAGATCAGCAATGTCTATGAGCGGATCACTAATCGTATCCGATTCATAGAAACATATTTTATGGCAATCGTATAAATAATTTTATAATAAATTAAGTCAAGCCCAGCAATTTTCCAAGTAATGTTCTGATTTCAATGCTGTGGGAACTGAGTCTAGAACTTGTTGGAAGCTTGAACCGTAATTATCATAATAAACTAACACTTTGACGACTTTGATTAAAGTCAATTACACTATGTTGTTTTGTTCATTAGATAAAGCAAGCCGTAGAGCAAGTAGCTGAAGGCAAACGAGTAAATCGGTCATTGTTGTACTTTGTTAATTTGATAATAATACAAAAAGTCACAAAAAGTTGTAGTTGTATGTGGTTATGTTATCTATCTAAAATTAAAATAGCGTGTTTTCTCTCTGTTTTATTGTTTGTCATAAAATCCTTTCGATTATAGATCTATATCATTTCCGTAATGTTTACAATACTTTCAATTGTCTGTAAGAATTTAGATCTTTAAGTTTAAGCTTTAAAATCATGAAACTGTATTCCTTTTCATTACATGATAAGAAAGAACGTCATTGTCTAGGCTAGTTGTGCATACATTATTGATAAACCCACAACCGACAGTATAGTTACGTATATTGTTTCTTAATATTAATTACAGTGAAAGCAGTTCACTATTGTTAGGGTGCTTGTATACAATAATACAAAGCTTCTGGAATTAAAAAAAAATAACGTGTCAATCGTAGCTTTATTATAGTTATTTTCCACTGATGGTTCAGTTGACTTTAAATATTGTTAATTATTTATTTTTTAAGTAATAACATACTCATTGTACAATTACCTCGCTTAAATTCTTCATTTTGAAAAAAGTGTGAACGTGTAACTGCAGTCGTATAATTATTGAATCTAATATTGGTCTGTCAGTTTCAGTTTAAATAGGCCACAGATGCACTAAAGCTTTGAAAATTTGAATATCATATAAAAACATTCAATGAAATACTGAATTCAGATTTGTGTTGAAATTAATTAAATCATATAAATAACGCAGCGTTTTAAACTCCCGTGCATATAAAGGTTTAAAGCTTTTGTAAATTCTAACACAAATTATGAAATAAATCCTACAAAGTACATTACTTGCATTGTATTAGCCAAAGGTCAGTTTGTCGATAAGAGTCCAGTTGCAATGTAATGGAATGTCCATAACGCCTTGGCATTTGGAAATTGGTTCATATTGTTGACGTAAAGTGAAGCAGGATTTATTTGATAAATTGATCATACTGTCCTTGCTGTTTAGCTTTGGTATTAGACGATGATTAAGCGAAAATAAATATAATACGTTATAATATAATACGTTAATTTATTAAGGAACAAGGAAATGGTAATTGGAAACGAATTCAATTGAGAGCTTTTATGTAGATAGTGAATAGTGTGAAGGAAGTGTTAAAGAATATCTACGTAATTAGCAAAAGAAAAATAAATAAACATTTTGATTGATGTTTAACGTTTTTCAATTAAATTGGTTATGTAGTAAATTATTCGGCTTTCAATTATTGTAGACAATACGTTGTGATTAAGTGATTAAATATTTTGTTAAGCCTTCTCGAACGATTGATCAGTCGCCTTTTCTTTTATAAATTTTCAAATGAATTTTTTTGTGTTTTATTCATTTGCTTTAAGTTTTGATACAAAAAAATATTGATATAATTTATCTAAAATTCATAATTTTGAATTACTTATTAACATTAATAATGCGATGTACATTATTACTTAGATTGGTGATACGTTGTACAATATTAGCTCTAATAGTAAAGACAAAAATAAATATTAATTTATTCTATTCTACTATATATCATATACGTTTAACCAATATATTGTGTATATCATAATTTATAGATATTTAATTCACAAATTTCAACTATTATAATATATTTTATTCGACGAAACGGTCTAAGGATGTGCAAATTTTAGTTTAACATTAGGTCAATGTCGTGTCAGAAGTCATTAGCCGATGGAACTTGTTACGAAGGCATCTGTTTGATATTTTTAAATAATAAATAATATATTGTAGGGACCTAATATTATATTAAATAAAAAAGGGTATTTTAATTTCTCAGGTTCCCGTGACAAATACCTAATATGAATCTAATCACAAGTCACAACTCTCAAGTAAAAAATTCTACAAATCGTTTACATTGCAGAGTTCGCTAAAGAAAAATATTCGAACATACGTACAGTATACATCTATACAGTAGACATACTTCATCACTACATAGTATAAAACAAAGTCGCTTTCTCTGTCCCTATGTCCCTTTGTATGCTTAAATCTTTAAAACAACGCAATGGATTTTGATGCGGTTTTTTTTTAAAAGATAGAGTGATTTCAGAGGAAGGTTTTAGTATAATAATTTATTAGGTTTTAGATAAAGCGGGCGAAGCCGCGGGCGGAAAGCTAGTTAACTATTTATAAACATATTCTTTTTTTCAATGCATATAAGAATCAAACATTTCGGAATAAGCCTAATAAACTTTTATAGCGATTCTAATGAACTAGTTTTGATAATAAGGTCAACAATATTTTGGTTCAATAAAATTAACACCAATTGCTGAGGAATGTATGTTAAATCTACTTTTAACACTTGAAAGCATTGTGCAATGTAAAATAAACTTGATTTATTCATCTGAACTTGAATTCTTTATCTGTTGATTTAAATACTTGATTAAAATAAAACGGTGCGTCTTACATCACTTTACTTTGTTAATTAACCTTACCAATATGGTTTTAAACATAGTCAATTCAATAAAATTATATACCAAATTATACCTTAAAGAAATTAATTCATTGCTCAAAAAGTGCCTACAAAAATGTATTTATTTAATAATTTGAGGCATGTAAAAGTATATAAATTATTTAATCTCAATAAAAAATTACCCCGTTACGGATTGCTAAATATTTGGACTACGACCAAATTATAAAAATAATTATTTTTAAGGCCCGTCTAGACTAATTATGCTATAGCCAACTTTGATTTCCGGTGATAAAAATGTGGTTTTTTTTTCAATCGGCCTTTAAGGTCATCTAGTTTTTATGGTCTAAGACTCTAAGTAGTTTGTAGTCTGCGTGATAAAATTAAATAGCAATACTTATAAATTATTTCGCAAATGACTAATCTATATTTTTTAATGTACTACATTCACTTTCGATACAATTTTATAATTAATTAGAATTTTTTGAATTACTTCAGACTTGAAATTGATATTTTTGGTTAAGGCATTCAAATGCTTTATAAATATAAATTTATAAAGAATAGAAAAAATTCGATCACGAGGCGGGACTCGAACCCGCATCCTTTCGCGCCATTCCGGGGCGGATGCCTGACCAATTCAGCCACTCGTGACCCGCCAGAGCAATCGAATTTATTCTATTCTTTCAGTTTTTATGTGTCAAAGGGACACACCGCGCGCCATCTATTGAGGTGATAAACAACCATCTCAACCAACACGAAACACTTTACAGTGAATACAATATTGTAACGATGGAACACGACTTTTTTTTGTTGAAATTGATATTTTTGGTTAAGGCATTCAAATGCTTTATAAATATAAATTTATAAAGAATAGAAAAAAATTCGATCACGAGGCGGGACTCGAACCCGCATCCTTTCGCGCCATTCCGGGGCGGATGCCTGACCAATTCAGCCACTCGTGACCCGCCAGAGCAATCGAATTTATTCTATTCTTTCAGTTTTTATGTGTCAAAGGGACACACCGCGCGCCATCTATTGAGGTGATAAACAACCATCTCAACCAACACGAAACACTTTACAGTGAATACAATATTGTAACGATGGAACACGACTTTTTTTTGTTGAAATTGATATTTTTGGTTAAGGCATTCAAATGCTTTATAAATATAAATTTATAAAGAATAGAAAAAATTCGATCACGAGGCGGGACTCGAACCCGCATCCTTTCGCGCCATTCCGGGGCGGATGCCTGACCAATTCAGCCACTCGTGACCCGCCAGAGCAATCGAATTTATTCTATTCTTTCAGTTTTTATGTGTCAAAGGGACACACCGCGCGCCATCTATTGAGGTGATAAACAACCATCTCAACCAACACGAAACACTTTACAGTGAATACAATATTGTAACGATGGAACACGACTTTTTTTGTTGAAATTGATATTTTTGGTTAAGGCATTCAAATGCTTTATAAATATAAATTTATAAAGAATAGAAAAAATTCGATCACGAGGCGGGACTCGAACCCGCATCCTTTCGCGCCATTCCGGGGCGGATGCCTGACCAATTCAGCCACTCGTGACCCGCCAGAGCAATCGAATTTATTCTATTCTTTCAGTTTTTATGTGTCAAAGGGACACACCGCGCGCCATCTATTGAGGTGATAAATAACCATCTCAACCAACACGAAACACTTTACAGTGAATACAATATTGTAACGATGGAACACGACTTTTTTTTGTTGAAATTGATCTTTTGTTCGTGTTGGTTGAGATGGTTGTTTATCACCTCAATAGATGGCGTGCGGTGTATCCCTTTGACACATAAAAACTGAAAGAATAGAATAAATTCGATTGCTCTGGCGGGTCACGAGTGGCTGAATTGGTCAGGCATCCGCCCCGGAATGGCGCGAAAGGATGCGGGTTCGAGTCCCGCCTCGTGATCGAATTTTTTCTATTCTTTATAAATTTATATTTATAAAGCATTTGAATGCCTTAACCAAAAATATCAATTTCAACAAAAAAAAAAAAAAAGTCGTGTTCCATCGTTACAATATTGTATTCACTGTAAAGTGTTTCGTGTTGGTTGAGATGGTTGTTTATCACCTCAATAGATGGCGCGCGGTGTGTCCCTTTGACACATAAAAACTGAAAGAATAGAATAAATTCGATTGCTCTGGCGGGTCACGAGTGGCTGAATTGGTCAGGCATCCGCCCCGGAATGGCGCGAAAGGATGCGGGTTCGAGTCCCGCCTCGTGATCGAATTTTTTCTATTCTTTATAAATTTATATTTATAAAGCATTTGAATGCCTTAACCAAAAATATCAATTTCAACAAAAAAAAAAAAAAAAGTCGTGTTCCATCGTTACAATATTGTATTCACTGTAAAGTGTTTCGTGTTGGTTGAGATGGTTGTTTATCACCTCAATAGATGGCGCGCGGTGTGTCCCTTTGACACATAAAAACTGAAAGAATAGAATAAATTCGATTGCTCTGGCGGGTCACGAGTGGCTGAATTGGTCAGGCATCCGCCCCGGAATGGCGCGAAAGGATGCGGGTTCGAGTCCCGCCTCGTGATCGAATTTTTTCTATTCTTTATAAATTTATATTTATAAAGCATTTGAATGCCTTAACCAAAAATATCAATTTCAACAAAAAAAAGTCGTGTTCCATCGTTACAATATTGTATTCACTGTAAAGTGTTTCGTGTTGGTTGAGATGGTTGTTTATCACCTCAATAGATGGCGCGCGGTGTGTCCCTTTGACACATAAAAAGTGAAAGAATAGAATAAATTCGATTGCTCTGGCGGGTCACGAGTGGCTGAATTGGTCAGGCATCCGCCCCGGAATGGCGCGAAAGGATGCGGGTTCGAGTCCCGCCTCGTGATCGAATTTTTTTCTATTCTTTATAAATTTATATTTATAAAGCATTTGAATGCCTTAACCAAAAATATCAATTTCAACAAAAAAAAGTCGTGTTCCATCGTTACAATATTGTATTCACTGTAAAGTGTTTCGTGTTGGTTGAGATGGTTGTTTATCACCTCAATAGATGGCGCGCGGTGTGTCCCTTTGACACATAAAAACTGAAAGAATAGAATAAATTCGATTGCTCTGGCGGGTCACGAGTGGCTGAATTGGTCAGGCATCCGCCCCGGAATGGCGCGAAAGGATGCGGGTTCGAGTCCCGCCTCGTGATCGAATTTTTTCTATTCTTTATAAATTTATATTTATAAAGCATTTGAATGCCTTAACCAAAAATATCAATTTCAACAAAAAAAGTCGTGTTCCATCGTTACAATATTGTATTCACTGTAAAGTGTTTCGTGTTGGTTGAGATGGTTGTTTATCACCTCAATAGATGGCGCGCGGTGTGTCCCTTTGACACATAAAAACTGAAAGAATAGAATAAATTCGATTGCTCTGGCGGGTCACGAGTGGCTGAATTGGTCAGGCATCCGCCCCGGAATGGCGCGAAAGGATGCGGGTTCGAGTCCCGCCTCGTGATCGAATTTTTTCTATTCTTTATAAATTTATATTTATAAAGCATTTGAATGCCTTAACCAAAAATATCAATTTCAACAAAAAAAAGTCGTGTTCCATCGTTACAATATTGTATTCACTGTAAAGTGTTTCGTGTTGGTTGAGATGGTTGTTTATCACCTCAATAGATGGCGCGCGGTGTGTCCCTTTGACACATAAAAACTGAAAGAATAGAATAAATTCGATTGCTCTGGCGGGTCACGAGTGGCTGAATTGGTCAGGCATCCGCCCCGGAATGGCGCGAAAGGATGCGGGTTCGAGTCCCGCCTCGTGATCGAATTTTTTCTATTCTTTATAAATTTATACTTCAGACTTGTTTTCTGGGGTAATTATAGCCTTCGGTACATTTGATCAATCGATATTTTTTTATTAGATGTAGTTTGCGTGGTGGACGCTTGAAGTAATATTAAGTTAGATTATTTTAAAAGCTCACGTGAATAACTTTGAACAGTTTTAGTGAAACAATCTTTTCTCATTCATATTTAATTTTTCTAATTCAAATTGTCCTTCTCTCTACTTTAGCATAATTAGCCGTTCCTACTTCTTTAAATAACTACAGTTAAAAATACTTGACGTAAGAATCACATTTTTAGAATGTAGGTAATTTGAAGATTGGTACTCGAAATAGGAAGAATACAAGAAGAATAAAAGTAACTTAATTAGATTCGAAATTGATTCTGAACAGGACATTGAGACATGAGCATGTTTCCTGATAGTATAAACTTGTACTGTAGGAAATTGTATTATAAATGATAATTAAAAAGGTTATTTTTTGTCCTATTATAATTATCTTACATTTACGAAATTTCAAGTAATATAATGGTTCCTAATCGGACCTAACGATTTTAATGGCCAGTATCTATAGAAATATCATTCCATAGTGGGTACAAGTTTAATCTCAAAAGGTGTATGCGATTTTAGTTTATATTCCTATGGCTTTAAAAAGGTAAACAGCATGTATAATTAACAGCCGTATACAGCGTTAGTATAAAGTTTTATTAGCTGCTAAATGTATGTACCAAACACATGATTATTGATTACGTCGTTTAATTATTTATTATTACATAAATTGGTGTTAATTGGACAACTTCTACTGAACTTTACGTGGTTAATGTAACTAGATTTTTTTGGATTTTATCTGTTTGTTTTATATATAAAATTTATTGTCATATCAATTTTTATCAAAATTATTGTCAAAATTTATTGTCAATTAAAAATAGGATGAAATCATAGAATAATTAATGAGGTTCCGTCAGAATTTGTTAATAACTTAAAAATATTATAAACTAGCAAACCCGGCGAACTCCGTTTCGCCACCAGATGGCTTCGTTTTATGTAACATTTCATTTTTTCCAGCTTTTCTGTTGAAATTATTCCCGAATTTTCTTTGCTATCGCTTAGCTCACGGAGCCCCAGACCTTTCCAATGAATGCAAAACCGTGAAAATCGGTTCGCGCGTTCTGGAGTTCATCGTAGCGTCAGGAAGGAAAACCCGACTTATTAAAGTGAAACTTTTATTACATCGTCTCAAACTTTTTGGTCTGTGTAGCGCATGTCGCGTGTATCGCGGCTGCCGAGTAGGTATACCTACTCGGCAGCCGACCGACACGCGACATGCGCTACACAAAGCAGTGTTCGGAACCGTTCGAACAGTTTCACTTTTACCGTGGTTTCATAAAACCACACAACATTTTTTTTTTATATAGAAGATGTAGAGTCTGTATGTTTAAGGAATTTATTAAGTATATTATGAAAACTAAAATAATATCTTTGTATTGACAAATGTATTTTATCCTAATACAAAAATCATAATAACCATAAGAACAATACACGATAAGAAGAGAAAATTGACGCTTTACTAACCCCAAATAGTAAACAGAAATAAGTCAAACTGAAGAAAAGCTCATGATCGATTATTGTCACAGCAAATGTGTATGATAAATTATTATCTACTATTTACTTGCATATAGTAAAGGTTCAGAAAAGTAGAAGCTATTTCTATTTTAACCGTCGATATACATTTATTTTAATCAAGTTATTGCTAAACCAAAAGCTCTTATCAAACTCTAACAATACTTATTGTGCATACGATGTCCTTATTGCTCTGTATTGTTATACTATAAGTTTTAATTGAATGACGGATCAAATTCTCGATATATTCGATTTCGCGTGTCAATTTATCTGAGCAATGTACAGAACCGAAGGTCAGTTTACATCATGATATGTATTGTGTTGAAACATTGTCGTTCTGTCAGTTCATTACCGAGATATTGATTGAGTTCCGATCATGATTGCCTGTGGTTTCAATGGGGCTGATTTGTACAATAACATAAAGAAATCGCGGTACAGTAGGCGGTTGTGCAAATGTATTATGTATACGCATTTGTATATAGGGTGGAAATTTTTAATGGGCTCTGGAAGGAAAGTAAACGGTCGTGTCAGTGCAGATCTGTTTATTTTTAGAAATATAGGAATGTTTCCTTTCAGAAAATTTTGCTATCTCCAGTATTTCAAGTACTTCCCCTCCAGGGTCCAGGAAATTTCCATCCTGTATATGCAATATGCATTATAAGACGCCGTGAAATAAATCGATTAAAATAATTGTCAAGGATTTGCTTTTAAGAATTTCTGAAAATTATTTTTTAAAATGTTTTATTAAATCCGCTTTTGATTTTATTTCATTGAAGCGGTAGTTAAATGCTGTGAGATAATTCCGATGGCAATGGGATTATATATTTCAAAATGTACTTAAATTATTTCCAACTTAATTTATCGAAAAGCTCACATTAAATAATTTAAGTAATCCATTTTTTTAATGTGTCTGAAAAATATAGGTAGGTACTTTACTCAGAGTTAGTAAATTGTAAGGACACATACCTATATGAATATAATTATTGTAAATTATTTTTGTATGTATTGACTCCGATTTTTAGAAGTAATTTTAGAAGAAGTACACATACATCTAAAGTCGTAATTCCTAGCGGAAAATACTAAATACTGATGTATAAAAGTTATCGAGTAGTCTGATATGAAAACATTTTTTTCTTAACCAGTGGTTAAAAATAACCGAAGGCTAAACAAGTCGCGATATTGATTACAAAAACAACTTTCACTAGTTTTCCATTACAGATTAATGCTTCATAGAATTTTGTTCGCAACTATTGCCTAAAATGCGACTACATTTTTGTAATAAACGCATTGTTATGCAAATGAATATTTTTGACGAGTCGTATGTTGTAATGGTTATTGCATTTACCGCTGCAATTAGACGGATTTTAAATGAGTTTGTTTCAAAAGATAAAGATAATGCTTTTTTTGGTAATTTTTAGGACTAGCCAGACTAGACTATTATATATTTGTACTAGCTTACCGCCTGCGGCTTCGCCCGCTTTGTCTAAAACCTAATAAATTATATACTAAAACCTTCCTCTTGAATCACTCTATCTATTAAAAAAACCGCATCAAAATCCGTTGCGTAGTTTTAAAGATTTAAGCATACAAAGGGACATAGGGACAGAGAAAGCGACTTTATACTATGTAGTGATTTAGCAACATTATAAAAAAAATCGTTGAAAATTTTGAGATTTTTTTAAGATACTAGCTGTGCCCCGCGGTTTTACCAGCATTACTCCGCTCCTGATGGTCTTAACGTGATGATATAAAGCATATAGCCTTCCTCAATAAATGGGCTATTATCTAACACCATATCATAAAGAATTATTCAAATCGGACCAGTAGTTCTTGAGATTAGTGCGTTCAAACAAAAAAACAAACACTTCAGCTTTAGAATATTAGTATAGATTATGTGTAGTTTGTTTACGTAAATTTTTATGAAAAGGATGCTTGAGATACTTTTAAGTTAGAGAAACATAAAAATAAAAATTCATTGCACGCGCGGTTTACGAGATAAGCGCAATATCATTTCATCAATGTAGAGTTTGCGCTTCCTCCTAAGATGAGAACTTTACAGATATTTTGTATGTATTTTTAAGGATTATTTTAATTTATTTTAAAGTCAAGTGACTTACGAATCTATGTATTTAGTTGTTATAAGGTATTTGAGGATAGAGCTGATATATCTAATTGTATTCAACAAGGCTCGGTTAGTCGGTTGCAGAAACTTATTTAAAACTTGTTTTTTATTCTTTCTTACGCTTTCGTGTAATTCCATTCTATCTCCGTTCCCATAACATTCCATAAGGAGTTAACCACAAAATAAATGAATATCAAATAATATTGCAACAACAATATAGACGTTTTTTCCTCGCTCCTATGTAATTTTCCTGCAAATATGTAATCCGTAACAAGGTACCTACAACCTTACAATTGCCATTGCCCATAGCACCGGCATGTATCAAGAAATTCGCTTTGGTTGCTCAATCTCGTTATTATTTGAAAATTTATAGCATGTGCAAGACCACAGGCATTCGAGTTTACGACTTTGTGCAACACAATAGCTTTAGTACGTATTTGTTACCAAATGTTTAAAAGTTTACATTGAAAACAGGCGTGATATTGATCGGTATTTATTTAAAATATTTGGTTTAAAGCTAGATGAATGACTATTACATTCGCTTTTATAACACACAGTTTGTGAAATAAATTTCCAGGGCTTTATCAATTGCAAAAAATTATATATAAAGCAGAGACATATTGTATCCCTGTGTTTATTATAGGCTAAATATATCTAAAGTTCTCAATGAGCCTAATGTTATTAGCATTGCACGATATTATTTATATCTGTTGAGATTGATATACCGTTTCTACGTTTCTTACGTCGCGGTCGCTCCGTTATCTGATAGGGCGTGGTAAAGTAGGCTATCGTAATAGAGATTTTGTTGTTCAAGCTCATAGATAGTTCACAGATTAATAGATAAAAACAATAACTTACTACGTGCAACATTACTGGAACAATAGTTGCCGTGGTAATCATTACAGTTTCCTTATAAGAATATTCTGTTTAAATGGTTAGAGAACAGTAATTATTCGTACGTTTCTAATTTTCAAGGCTCCCTTACAAGGCTTGCGGTTTCTGGGCAGTCTCACTTGCTTTGTTAGGAGATAATTTGCACTGAAATTGGCAAGCAACATAATTGCTACGCTTATGGTTTATTTTTGAAATGTTTAGTGATATTTTAGCGACTAAGGTGTTGTTATAGTTTCAAATTGTGGGAACCGTCTAGTTTAAAATAGTTGTTAAAATGTCTAGGATTTCAAAATATCCACTAGAATATTCACATAGTAGTGTGTAAATATTGTTATGTAGTTTAATGTGTGAATATTTTTTTTTAATTGCACAATAATTTTGATTAGGCATTAGATATAATTTAGTTATTTATCTAACATAGAAGGAACATGCAACTTATTTGAACAGTAAGTAAAGTACACTTTGAAGAGAAAAATTCCAGTATTTGTCTATTTGTTATTTTATTTTTATACAGTTGGACATATAGGCTAGTTATAAGAAAAGTATACCAAATATGCATACAATCTTACTATGTTGTTGTGTTCCAAGCATTTTAAGGCATACGTCTAAAGTCCATACTTTAACCATAATGTTTAATGATGCGCCTGCCATGGACGTAGAATATGTGAACTATTACTAATTAGGTAAATAGTCGATGTTACTTATAAGAACGTTTAACCATACAAGTAGAGATTTAAAGTAAAGATTCCAAAGCCATAAAATTAATATACTTATGAATTTAATACACGGTATAAGTCAAGATAATATTATACAGGATATGCTGAAGGTATTTTATGCGGACGTCAATATGTGAGGCGGAAAAATTAAGCGCTCTATCATGGGAATGTGTACTCTGATATTACGTGTTAAGTGCTAAAATTGATTGTTTTAATTACTATATAGTCCACTCGAAACCAGGTGATAGTTGAAAGGGTTCAACAGTTGTTGGAAAGGTCGTCGCAAGGTCGTTGCATGTCCGACAGAATGGCGTTACGCAGTTTAACATTTTTCGTAATTAATCGTGATTTTATTAATTATTTCTTTAACGGTTTACGGTATATTTGGGAATTGGTCAATTGTTTGTACATCATATCGGGCAGTTAGATGGAATGATGAAATACAACAATATTTTTTCAATTTGATTGACATTCTATTAATAAATAATCAATTTCTAAACTATCTGTAAATTGGCGTAGAATCTTGTTAATTAGGTATTTACAGTTTGTGAGAAATATATTGTAACAGTTCGTTAAAAGAACTTTATATTTATAACACTTCAATAACTATCTCTAGCTTTTGAAGATGTCACAAACATAAAACTTATAACTATCTAAAATATATTTATGAATGAGAACACCAGTGGTAAATACATAGCATATATGATTTCAGGATACAGGTATCCTTACAATAACAAACTAAGCGTAATCAATAATCATAAGCCATTCATAAAGAAGAGCACGTTTTCCACTTCCCCATTCAATCTTGTAAACTCCAGTGCAAATAACTAAAATATTTCAAGAATTATTTGCAGATTAAACAAAAGCGAAGTACAATAAACCCAATGGAGTTTGCAATAAATATTACAGCACGCGATATTCGTCTCGCTGTATATGGTAATAAAAGTCATAGTCGTATGTATTTAGTGTTCAAAGTTAACTGGTGTAAAGCATTCCCGTTCGATATAATCTGGCGTCACGAGCGTGCGATTCGTGTTACGTCGTAAATTTTTGTAAGCGTTCGAATTTCCGCGTGCCTAGCTCCGGGAGTACAATGTGGTCCATGTCTAGAGAGAAGGACTTAAACTTTGAGATAAATCGAGGCAGATTTGTCAATAATATTTTGAAGTTGAATATAAGTAGTAGAAGTTGATGAGTTCTGGGTGCATAATGTCACCCATAAGTTGTTGTAAGAGTTCGGGAAGAGTACAGCGCATTTTATTCAATTATCCTATACTCCTATAGTAGGTACTCCTAGGTGCCAGAATTTGAATAAAAAATATAATCTTATTTCATTAGATAGATATTATAACTGAATGTTTATCTAGTTTGAAGTTTTTTTAAAAACCTAAAAATTAATTGCATTTTTTCTTTCTCTTATTAATAAATGCAATCAGTTGGTTTTTGTGTCTTTATATTGGGTTCAAGAGAAAGCATGTCGTGATTTCCATGAAAAATGGGATATAGAGTCTACTATCTACGTGCAAGTCCTTACTCCATACAGTCCAATCCTCTTTAAATAAGATGAACGATATTTGCAATTCAAATAAAGGTTTTTGATCAACAACTTCTATTGAAATATTTACTACCCACCAAAACTGTAAATAGTATTGTTGCCGCATTCCAGTTCTAGAATTAACTTGCTTCTTAAATAAGTTAATCTTTTTCTTCGAGATCTTTGTAGAACGTTCAGTGCTCTCGTGACAGAATGTTGCAAATCTAACCCTCGCTATGGGTGACAGTAACAATCAGATGACCTGTCTCCTTCACAAACAAACGCATAAAAAGCATAATAAATCTAAGATAAAACATATCGCCACTCCAGTTAATTTCAGTGTAATGTCGTTGCAGAATTTTTTCGTCAAATTGGCACATATTACGTGTTTGGAATCAAGGTTACGTCCGATCTTTTTATCGCATATAAATATGACTTTCAGCGCTTGCAGGACCTCCGTTCCGTGTGACCTTCAGGCTCGCTCCCACGGTCTTTCGCGGTAATTATTTTAGTGATTGTGATAAGGGCTTGGTCACGTACACTTTAGAACTCAATTTGCATAGTTTTAGTCCTAGTTGATGCAATGCTCTTAAACGTGTTGGTTGTTGGAAACGATAAAATAGACAATTTGAGTAAAACGAAACTAGAGTAAATGCATTTAAATTTTAACTTTGTCTAAATCGCGTTCATAAATAGCAGCAGCTTACAAGGCAAAATGCGAAACTGCGCGATTCTAGACTCTCTTGAAGGCTAATCTAAGATTCAGCCTAATCCAATGTTATAAATTGTCCATTGAAAAAGGAGAAATTAAAGTAATTGTCGTGCCTTTCGACATAAAATAAAGGTCTGGTGTCGTTCTTAATGCTTTAATATTTCTTTGTCACGCATAAAAGTTCGCGCTAAATAAGTGTGTGTATTTTACTTACTTAGTTGCTATTTAAGATATCTCAGACCTTTGCTGGACAATGATGAATAAGATAAACCGTTATATGGAAAAACCTCGTGCATTAAAACAATAGTCATGCATGTCGTTTGTTTTGATAACAAAATTATATTAGCTGAGAAAAGCTTTTAAACTGATATTTTTATTTACCTATACATTTTATCTTTTGCTTAGCATACAAAGCGAAAATGTCTGAATAATATTGACTTATGTCATTTATAGGTATTTAAAATTGTAAGTGTTAATTGAAATTCAAGTGTCAAGTCAATAAAACTTATTGATGAATGTACCTATATCTATAAGTTTTAACAAAATGTTGCAAATTTAAATTTGTTTAGATTTTTTCCGGTTAAATTACATAAAATGCGTTGGCTCAATTTTTTGTTACGTTTCTTGCCCAATTTATTTCATTTGGACAAACCAAAAAAACGTTAGATTATTGCAAATAAATATTTTGCCTTTATGAATGAAATAATATTTTTATAAGATTTGTATGAATTATTGACTGAGGCCTTGGTTCGATTACTAACAAATTTCGTAATAAGGCACAGAAGGCTGAAAACCTTTTTAACTCAAACAATAAGTTCTAAAAAGAAACTGATCCAGTACAAATATGCTCCTAATGGAGACGTAGCACAAACGATAATTTTTTAAGAGAGAAAATTTTAGTGATTAACTGTAATGGTGAAATTATAAAATGATATCGATAACTTCATAGCCTTCATACACATATTATAGGAATGTTTGAACTCCGATATACGACATTCAGTATCTTTATACCTACTTAAATCGTTTGAAACAAATCTAGAATTCTGCCTATTGTTAGTGCACGTAGACACAGCTAAAGACCTCAATAAAAATAAGAACAATACATTTAGATATGATGTAATCCTGTTGCATAATAAGTACTCTATATTTCAAGAAGGTTTCACAAAGTGGGCGAAAGCCATCCAACCAAAAATTTAAGGTTATCTCCACACGCGTGATTGCATTATTACGTTGTATTCGTTCGTCTGCAATATTTAACATGCTCCTTTTTAGTACAGTCGTTACATTAAAAACTATCGCAACTCTTGAAACAAAGAGAACAATTATCTGAGCTGATATGAACAGGATTATAAATGATTCTCTTACTTACTTTTAATTAGGTACTTATTGCCAAACTGCGCAATATTGAATTGTGTTAGTCAGCCTTTTGTCATATTTCTATGAGATGTATATCTTCTGGAGGCTTGGCTAATTATTTCTTTAAAAAACTAACTAATGCTGAACCCGGTTAGCTATTTATTGTTAAATGTTAGATTACACATGTAAGAGAAGGGTGGGTCTTGTAATATCGAGCTAAGTGATAGATGGCTTGATAACAAATTGCTAAATTGTTACCACAACAATAGCCTCTGGTGGTGTTGCCGACATGTCGATTAGTTTGCATATCAAAACCATTTAACATTATAATGAAATTAAATACCTCGGACTTTTTTCTTCTTTGATGAACGCTTGAAGTATGATTTAAACTTCCTCTAAATAATTAATTATTATATTGGTCAAATTTAGATTTTATGGCTTATAAATTCTTTAAATTATTGCCATAGTTTCAGATTAAAACAAATAAAAAATATAATGAAAAAAAATTATGACAAATCTATAATATCAATCAAAGCTACCGGAAAGATTAGTTGGAAATTTTTTGAGATTAATTACCATTTTTGAGCCGTGTAATTATGACCTTGCAAAGATCGCATTTCATGACGTAGATAGATATATGATAATGTAGACATTCATTTTTTTATTTAAAAATGTATCAATGATATCGATGTCAATTATTGAATTAATTTTTAATCAAATTTGGATTTGAATTTATGGCTTATATCACTATTCTCTATGGTAGAGTCGAAGTCTAATATGGAGGTCATTATATATGATTCTTTTTTGTATAAGTATAATAACTAATAAGTCGAAAATTAATGTAGGAGTGGAAATAAACCAACAAACAATTTGTTAAAATCGATGTATAATTATATAAACTCGTACAATACATTTTATGAATGCAATGATCGTAAATAAAGTGCAACATAACACTTATACTATCGTTATGAAATATACGCTTTATTTTTAATTATCCTTGCTCAATTATGTGAATTTCAAAGTGTTACAGTATATTGTTGTAATACACATATTATATAATAAATAGTAATAGTTAACGCATAATGAAGTGAATATATAATTATATAAGCGGGTATGGTATTGTTATTTTAACACATTTAAATTTATAATAGTTTCTTCATTGAGATTTATTAAAGTGAAACTTTTATTACATCGTCTCAAACTTTTTGGTCTGTGTAGCGCATGTCGCGTGTATCGCGGCTGCCGAGTAGGTATACCTACTCGGCAGCCGACCGACACGCGACATGCGCTACACAAAGCAGTGCTCGGAACCGTTCGAACAGTTTCACTTTTACCGTGGTTTCATAAAACCACACAACATTTTTTTTTTAATTTGCTTTAGTTATTGCCATATAAATTACCCAACTATATTATGTTATTTATTTTGTACATCTTAAGTTATGTTTGTCTCTGCTGAACTGGTAAGGTTGGACTGATTTAGTGTTTTTGAATGCATTTCTTATGGATTTTGGTTTAGAAGCGAGATGATGTGGCAATAAGACCCTACTTTTTCTATTGAAGTACATACTACATAGTGTTGAGTAGAAAAATATTGATAAAATATATCTGAGGTATATAATGTAAAACTATCTAAAAAAGTATTGTATAACTTTAAATGCTTTTGTGTTTGCAATTTTGGTGTAAATCATACTTGTGCAGGACAGGTTTTTATCATGCCATTTGTTTACTGCATGCCTTTTGTATTACGCCAGAATTATTTGGGACAAGAAAATATATAAGTATTTATCTACTTTTTTGCACATCATTAACTTTAAAACGTTACTTATTTCTGAACAAGTTAAAATCCCGTGTTCTTCTGTGGTGTATGGAGTAATTATTTGTAAAAAAAACGCTTCTTTTTCTCAGTAAACTTTTCAACTGCAATTTTGCATCTATTATCTCAGAACTTATGACTGGGAGAACCGATTTTGATAACTTCTGTCCAGTTCTGACCATTTGGGGGGTTTTAATTAAGTTACGTGTAATCTTTATCAGGAAATAACCAAAATGAAAAAGAACAATAAAATCAAATGGAAGCCACCTCGCTCTATAGGTAATGATTCTCTGATTATGTGGGATCACCGGTCCCATATTAGACTACCATATTTGTTCATACTCATGAACAAATTGAGAGTAAATCTTTATTAGCCAATATCTCTTTACTAGTGGACGTATAGCTGTGCCATATTTGGTTTGTATTAACAGATATGGGCCGTAGCTGCATAAGCATTTAAAATACTGTTAAGTTATTTTTAAACAATTTTTTGATTATAAACTAGGCGAAAAAAAGATTTACAACTATTAAAGAAATTATTGAGTTATAGAATGAGATGTTTAATTGTAAATAATACAGCAAGACCCGTTATCAAGGAAATTTATTAACTATATTATATGTATTTTTTATTAGAAAATCTACTTCCTCTCATGTGTTAATCCGGCACAATAACCACTACGCCAAAGGAGCGATCAAAATAACTCAAACCTAACCTTAATACGTCCACGGTATAAAATTAAAAATATCATTACATTTCGCTATAATTGATCAATATAATTAACTTTTCTAATGTAATTACAATACACGCTACAGTTATATAACAAAGCAAATAGCGTATCAGATTGGCAGGTGTTGATTATCGGATATAATGTATGTCAGAGTGGCCCAAATAGAAAGTCTGTGGCCCACTTCTTTTGGAACATTATGTAATGTGCATTGATGCACTTCGCAAATTCTATGTACGTGGTGTGAAATGTGATCTACATTATAATGTAGATTAATCTATTTAACAGTTTATACTATGGCATACTAAGTTGTGTGAATTTCTTAAGTGATTTTTAAGGAGTGGTGTAATACGGATGTCGATTCTTGATTGGTTTTTCCAAGCATGAAAATATAGCGTCCCAAACCTGTAGTATTTACTGGACAAATAATACAATTAATACATAATTGTGGTATTTATATTTATTTTCATTAAAATTATTTTCATTTAAATATATTATTTTTTATGAACTGTAAACTACAAAGTAACTAATTAAGCGTAGAGTTTATTTTGTGACAAAGTCTGAAAAAATGACATTAAAGAAATAAAATATTTATCGAATATTATAATTTTAATGTATTATAAACCGACCGCATATTAGCTAAAAAAAGACGTGTGGCACTCGGGGACTGCCGCGGTACAGCTATTGCATAGCATGCCTTCAAGCCACACCTCCGCGCCCGTCGGAGTGGGGAGCGTGAGGTTTTTTCGTTACGGAATTTCTCGATTCGGTCCCCGCGCTCAAGGCCCGCGATAGAAGCTATGCAATAGCTTAAAAATCACATAGCCACTTTACATAGTAAGATGACCAGAATAATCGAAATTAAAACATCCTCACTGAATTGGATAAGTCAATTAACATGAATTAGAATTAATTGAAAAAAGGCCTAATGGACAATTTTTTAGAACTATTATCATTCCTACTGCATTTTTAATTATGTGTAACTGGAAGATATGCGCAAAATGTAGTTTGTAACGTAAATTGTGTAAACATTAGGTACATTAATAAGTAATTATTCAAACCACTTGTTCGCATTCTTATTGCGACACTTGTCGAAAGTTATCCTTTGTTATTATTGTAATTAGTTTATATTATTTATATACCGAATTAATTTGAACTTTAATTATATGTTTTGTCACTAGTGTAGCCGAAAGTTATCTATTGTTATTGTTAAAATTAGTTTATTTTATCTATAAACCGACTTAATTTGAGCTTTAATTATATATGTTTTTCATTATACAGGAAAACCTTCGTACTAACTTCCTTCTCATACTTATACCATCCCAGTTACCCAGTATAACTAATGCCATGATAAAAAACATATAGAATATAATGTACACGAGTCTGTTATAATACAATAACAAAGTCAATATACTTATTACTTATGGATAAACAATTTATTATAAAAGCACCTTTCATATCAGGTGCATTTTATTACCTTTAATACTTCCTCGTATTGTTTCTTATGTAAT
Source organism: Colias behrii (assembly GCA_029959065.1). Lineage (NCBI taxonomy): Eukaryota > Metazoa > Arthropoda > Insecta > Lepidoptera > Pieridae > Colias > Colias behrii. The sequence goes on from JARWMC010000001.1 coordinate 12,533,309, forward strand.
ATAAATGTTTACAAGTAAGCACTGGTGGCTTAGTGGTGAGACTCCAATATAAAACGAAAAGATTGGGGTTCGAGACCAGACGAGCGTGCTAAAATAAGATGAGTTTTCAATTTATCTCCAAATTACTTTATATGTTGGTAAATTATGTCTTATATTTTTCGCTAAATCGATACATTTTCTATTTCTATCATCCCTAATCATTTAAAGTTCACCAAAAGTAAGTATAAATTTTAAACAATCTTTTTTAACACTGATCCGATAATAGCCTCCATTATTTTAATAATTCCTTGTCAAATACACTTCTTGGTCATATTAAACATATAGTTGAACGTTACATTAAACTAGTTTATATCCGAGATCATTAAACACGATATCCAGCTCACGATTATAGTTTGACGTCGCATTGAATAAATATTTGGGCATAATTACACATCACGACTGTAGGCTGCATTGGGACGGTCTAGTAGCGTAGGAGCATATTATAATACTAGCAGCTTGACTGAGCTTTACCTGGTTTAAACTGGAAAAAACCGGAAAAAATATAGAGCTTACTTTACTCACTTTGATTTATTAATTTAACAATAAATTGTTGTGTACCACACTAAGTTAAAAATATTCACAAATATACAAAAACGGATTAATGCAGTACATAGCTTACTTTATATTTTAAAATAAATTTTGTAATTGAAGTGTTGACACAATCAGCATCGTCCAAGATTTGATTTTCATCACGGATTTAAGGATATAAGAAATCGCATTGCACTTGCGATTATCATACGCCCTTTCATCCATGTAACCCATGTTACATAATAAAATCAATGGTTACATATGCAATGAGCATCCATTTAGTAGTACCACAGATAATTAATACTAGTACTAGTACGTGAGAGTCACAGGTTCAAAGAATCCGCCAATATCAAGTGCATACAGTGCGTACCTACTAAACGGGCATGTGAAAAATCTTAATGGTTGCACTTTGTGCAATGCTGTGAGAGGATTAATGGTGACAAATAGATATTGAATACACTAGCTTACTTTATGGGCTCATGCTGGATACACTGAAAGTTCATTGGTCTCTTAGAAATAGCGATGTTTTGGTTTTAATGCGTGTTTATTTCAGAAGGGATTTTTTGGAATTTGTTTTTTGAAAATGACTGATCGATGTTGGATAATTAAGGATGAAAATAATTAGAAGAAAGCAAACAAGAATATATTGTAAATTATCTTCCTTTTATTTACAAAAAAGTCTACATGGATATTTTTAATACACCATTTTCAAAATAGCAATTAAAAGTTATAAGGTACCTAACTATTTAATTTGAAATAAAATAAATTTATAAGAAGCGAAATCAAACTGAGCTACACAGATTATAAATCAAACGCTATCTTCGCGTTTTTGCTTTGTAAAGCTTACGAACGTTATCGCCCTAAGAAAAAACATCAACGCGTCTCTTTACTTAGTTTGTATAGAGCGTACATGTTTTACGCTATGTTACATTAGATTTTATTTTACTTGGATAATAAATATGACCATTAAATAGCAAACATATTGTTTTTAGATTTTCACTTGATGTAAATATGTACTTTAATGGGATGTTATATTCACACTTTCAATAATTGAATGACCCACGATTATTGACTGCATTTAAAAGTTGAATTACAGAATATAATATTTACTTTACTTACTTATATTACCATAACAGAAAAATAAGATCTTAAACAAGATCGTTTATACTTAGGATATTAATATATTTATTGTACTTTAAAAATTTTGTGTGGTTACGAAAAATAAACAACACAATTTTCTAAAATTTAAATTATGTTCATTGTTCAGTATGTTGCAAATATTAAATCATTCTCGTAAATAACGTAAAATTCTCTATTCCATCGAATACCACTTCCCCGAAACCAGCCCTCTTACAATGTTATGCCCGCAAGAACAGACCCTAACAACATTACAAAAAGTAACTCCAATACCACAAAACGTAGCATTCAATATCTGAACAACATCCTGAAAGTACTATCCCTGACATTTGTCCGCCCCACCAAGCCAACGAGGCACAGCCGCGCGACCGGCCACCACAGAGCAAGTAATATACCGGCCACTGTGGTGCGCTGACTTCCCGCGATACAACGCGTGATGCGGTAGTGAGTGAAGTGACTGTGTGTGCTATGGGCTCTTTTACGTACTTCAGCGCAGGCGCGCTGTTCACATTGGTTATATTGACAGGTGAGACAATTTGAAAATGAAATGAACGCTACTTGAAAAACGTTCGGAATTTAAACGCGTTATTTTTTAATTTTGCGTAGCTGTCACAATGTCAGGAAGGTTTATTTTTTTATAAAAAATTATGTGTTGCCAGTATTCTATTAAAAATAAAATTTTAATTGAGAATGGAATTAAATCAGCGTTCGATTGTAAGAAGTATGAAGTGACGTTCAAAGGCTGCGGAAATAAATTAATTGGTAGATCGATCAGGGAAAGTTAAATGTTGTTATTAGTATATCACGCATGATAAGTCAATTTGATTGATTGGTATTTTAAAGGAATTCACAGTTTAATTTATCGGTTTATTTAATTTAAGATATTCACTAAATATTTAATAATTAATCGCTCCTAAAGAATTGTACAAGGAACAAAAACGAAAGGCTTATATAAGTTAGATAGTTGTAATTAATATGCATACGATAAAAGTTTAAAATAAACGTTTATAGTTGCGAATAATAAGCAGTTTTTGTTACTAATTATTTTTTCATCAAACATAATACGCGACAAGTCGAATTTCTCATATCAACAATGTACTTTCTTTCGCTCTTGCGTAATTTGTCTAGCGAAGTTTGGATGTTTTAATTATATTTCACAGAATCATTCTGTTACAAAACGTCTGTGCAAAAAGTCTTAGTTGTTATTATTTATGCAAATGTATGCAACATTTAATATTTGTTTATTAAAGATTGTCTGATTTAACTTGAACCATAATGACACCGAACGAATGCCGAAATAGAAATGCTGTTTGATATTAACGTGATATTTTCTAAACTCGTTTTTTATTTTTATTATGATCGAACTCATAAATGCGATTCGTTTCTTCGTAAGCTTTCCTCTTAATGCAATCGTTAAAAATAAAAGTATGTTTAACTGTAGTGAGGCTTTAAAGTGTATTATGGTGAGACATAATTTCTCCATTAGAAATATACACAATGAAAAATTCGCACTAACAGAGCTATAAAAATTTGATTTAATTTCGAATGACATTGTTTATTTGGCACTTTTACTAATGCCGTGCTAAACAAAACCCAATTAAGTTCGCTTATCCCATAAATTCTCTTGTCGCTTTCGTTCTATGGTCGCACAATGATAGTTATGGGAAAAATCACAGCAAAACACCTTGGTTTTCTCATGCGATTAATTAGCCAAAGTATTTTGAAACACGCACGTTAATTGTTCTATTGCAAGCGGTTAGACATTGAAATTGATGTTGAGTAATAAGCGTTAACTGCTTATAACGTGAATTCGGGAATGTGGTAGTTTAATATGGATTAATAAACTTCGGTTGCTGTGAAAAAAAGATTTAAATTACTGTTGTAAATTTTAAAATTTAGTCATTTTAGTTAGAAGTAGTTTGGACGATAACTTGCACTAAATTCCTTATAGGCACTTTTCTTTGTATGAATGTTATATTTAAATGTTATATTAGTTTTTTATTTAGAATTAATATGTACTGATCGCAGGAAAATTTAATTCATCTCTTTATATATTTTGTTAACCTGTTAAATGTTGAAATATATACCTACGGAAAAGTTTTAATCAGTGTGTAATGTTTTCAAAGTGATAATTATATTCAGTTATCGAAATATAAACATTCGCAAAACGTTTCATTACACATCTTGTAAATGTCTTTAGGTCATTGCGCGATGTTTAGTGCTAATATTGCTGGATGATGGATGATATTTTGCATCTTTATAATATTTAATTAATATTACTAAATAATCTAGTAGGCCGCGCCTTCTATCGCGTTGAATACTAATAATGAGGTCTAATAGAGTCGGTAGAGGAAATTAGGATTTTAAATAAGTTGAGATTATGAGGTCAATATGCATTAATATGTATATCTATACTTATATTATAAATTCGAATGTTTAATCGATTGTAGTATCCAGGATGAGTTTTTACAATCACGCCAAAACTACTGTACGGAGTTTGATGTTTTTTTTGTTGTATTTTATATATCAGAATAACGCATAAACTATAGAAATACTTTTGCACGTAGTTCGGTCTACCTAGGAAGAACCAGAACAAATGGCCTAGCTTCAATACCTACCTGCAAATTAATTTGTCATGTAGGATATTAATAATATGTTTTAAATATCACGAGTACTCTACACTCGAAAAAATAGTACTTTGTTACTTAAGTAATAAGTATAGAATAAGACATTGGAATGTTAGTAATAAACTAGAACAAATACAATTTAGATTAAACATGTAAAATTCAATTTTGTATTGTTTATAAATCATAAAAAATATATTTCCTTATTACAATATAATATTATTTAGTTTAAATTTAAATATTTGAACACTTTTGTTTTCTAATCTTGTTTCCAGCCTTTGAAGGTCGAAATCGAAATTTATTATAGTTAAATATTTATTTAAATAGAATATACATATTGATGTCTTACCAAATTGGGACAAGATTTTTATAGAATATAGACGTGAATGACATTAAGTGGTTTTTATAAGATTTTGTTCCATATGAGATTAGTTTCAACATCATTATAACTATTATCAGCACTAGCTAGTATTAGGTACATGCATTGATATTTATTTTGACGGTAGGTTCTCTAATCTACTTTTGAGTCAAATTATTATGAATAATATCGACTCATAAGTTAAACAGTTCTAAGATACCATATCATTATTATCATTATCAGCCTATATTTGTCCATTGTTGGACATAGGCCTCAGTCATGGCACGCCACTGAGCCCGGTGGTTTGCTCGTTGTCGCCAGTATAAGATACCATACATTTATATTTAAATACGATCTTCTTGTAGACACTTTTCTATATATATTTCATATAAAGTGACGATTTTGCAATTTTTTCGGATATTGAGTCATGTCACGGTTATTGTTACGGATATATATACAAAGGTAACAATATGTCAACAGTTAGACCAAATCGGGTCGTTTGTAAGCCGTTATTGTTATGCAAACGGTTTTTCAATTTGTATGTGATCGAAATCGTGGCTCGTGCGCGTGAACGCTTTCTATGATTTTGTTATTGTAAATAGTCCTTTTCCTTTCATATTCACTTTTAAAAGTTGTTTAATGGCATAATTTCATGTGAAATTAAAGAAAAATAGTAAGTGTATTGAAAAAAACTTTTGGCAAAAGAACTGATCTACATAAAAAGAGTTAGTGAGTTCATAAGGCATTCACACGTAGGTATACAAAAAGGAAATTCGACGAACATTGTATGGAGTGAGATAGAACAATATTTTAATGTAATAAATATATAAGTACTGTTTTTCTTGTAAGAAACTTATGTATTACGCTATATATTAAGTTTTACAAAGAATCATACATTAGCATTATTGAATTTAAGAATACGGTTTACCTCCAAACCTAATTGATTTGTTCACAATTTTGCCACGTGAGTAGTTTTCTAAGGCAGAAGCTATAATGTTTACTATTTGAATAAATTTAAAGGTCATGTTTAAGAAAAAAGATCGTTTATTTTATAGGTATCGTATTAATTAAGTATGATTGCAGATTGAAGAAATTAAACGACACAAAATATAGGTAACACAATAATTTAGCGGAAAGGTATAATGAGGTTATAAATTACAAACAACAAACAAACAAAAATACTTTATTGTGCACCACAGAGAAAAGTACAAATAAGGACACAATACATTAGTTAATAAAAGAGCATTACATGTACTTTAAGGTCATATATATAAGTACATTTAATTTTAATTGGCATCACTCTATCTATATTATATATCGTATCGGAATGTATCGTATATACGTAAGATATAGTTCTTAGAGATATAATTTACAAATAATTGGTTCTAAAGCAAAACGAATGAAAAATGTCGGCCAAGGCTGTACTATTTCACAAGAACATTATATATTCTGTCCGTGTCCGCTGTCAGTTAGGTCTTAGAACAAAAGATCTAGGTATTCGTGACGAAACTAAATACAAATGTGTTGAATTCTTAAACTACCTTATTGATTACGAAAGCGCTTAATTGACTTCCAAGGACTTTTGAATTTTTTTATCTTTTGATATCTGTATTACTTTTTATGCTGATGTTTTTAAAATAATAAGAGGGCAGGCATTTTTTTCCTGATTACGCCTGATGATACCGAAGTATAGAAAGTTCAGCATGCTTGCCTAGAGAGATAGAGCCTATTCGATTTTGTCTTAAAATGGCCCAAATAATGATTACAGATATAGGAAATTCCATTCTATCGTACACTGAATCAAAAATGTTATGTTTTGTTTTCAATTTCTAAGAAGTAATTTTAATAAGTACTAGCGGTCCGCCCCGGCTTCGCCCGTGGTACATATTTACGTTTTCTCTACATAAAAACCATCCTCGTACTTCAAGGAATATAATAAAAAAAGAATTATCGAAATCGGTTCAGCCGTTCTCGAGTTATGCGCTTACCAACACATTTTGCGATTCATTTTTATATATAAGAAAGATATACAATTTTGGATAAAATATTCGTTATAATTTATTCGCAACTTTATTTAAATTTATCTTAAACAAATAGACCAGCAAATAATGCTAATTTACTTATTAATTTATCTATTTTCTCGCATAAATTACTATTCCTATGAATTATTATAATTTAGATTCTAATTAAGCTATTTCAAATACAGTAGCTGATCATTTTATAATGTGATTATAATGCTGTAGTTGTTAAACCTTGACCAACAGAAAAGAGATTAAAGAATAATTATTTGACTAGGTATATGTACCTATGTTTCTATAGGTTGTCAACTTTTTCTAATTCATATTAAATTTCGTAGATATTCATCGTCCTTATTGCCATTATTTTCTGTAATATGTAGTTTTTAAATTAACAGCATGCACATTTTTTCTGAATGCACTATTAAGTTAAATTATGTCTGTTTGACAAAGTTTACTTTATATTACAATATAATATGAGAATATAAATAACATCACATTAAAAACGAAGGCTTTACCAAATTTCATACTTGCAGTGACATTGTGATATTAAATTTAAAATTATAATTTGATTGACATACTCTTCGCTCTTGGCTTAGCCTGGATTATCCGATTATGTTGCTATTGGATTACTATAAACGACTCCTAATGTGATTTAACATACTAATAACAATAATTCAATGGGTCACCCTTGATTTAGTTAATATCAATCTTATATAATAGGTCGAAGTTTGCACAATTGTACACATTAACGTCAAACTACAAGGCTGTAATAATGTGGGCGTATATTTTTAATAAAATTTATGGTGTTCTTTAGAATTTTCGAAATAATTGAGGAAGGATTTGTCAATGAGCTTGATATAATAATAAAATAGGAAAACCATTTTGCATTCTTACCGCGGAGTGACAGCCGAAGGATATATTAAATTATGGTAGATTGCAACAAAACTTGATATAAAAATTCAACATACCTACGCAATCTCAATTCGATGACTACAATTTTGTGTTAAATAGAAATTTTAACATTTGAAATTTAATCGCTTATAGTTTACTAGATTTCCGCCCGCGGCTTCGCCCGCGCAGTCAAAGAAAAACCCGCATAGTTCCCGTTCCCGTGGGATTTCCGGGATAAAACCTATCCTATGTCCCGGGGTAAAAAGTAGCCTATGTCCTTTCTCGGGTATCAAAATGTCTCTATACCAAATTTCATGCAAATTGGTTCAGTAGTTAAGGCGTGATTGAGTAACAGACAGACAGAGTTACTTTCGCATTTATAATATTAGCACAGACTAATAATAATATACTACGTATACAAATATTAGTATGGATTTTTAATGCGTCGTAAATATTAGAATTATCTTAAAATATTTGTTACGCGTGAAATATTAATTTATTATTCCATATTTGTCACCAAGCATTACAAGGTTAATACACAAATTACGCCTATTCTTATTCTAATCGTATCCGCTCAATTGATCACAGACGTAACATAACTACTAAAACTATCGATAGATGTTTCTTTATTTTAATCACCGAGGTATAAAGTTGTTTACAAAATCTTTAATCAGACTGGAGCCGGCCAGTTGCATCGAGCTAATTGCTTTTATCGTTCAACTTACGCAACGCGGATTACGGAATAAGTTTTTTCATTGTTTTAACTGACTTTCACGGTCATGAATAGTGGGTGCACTTTCTTCGTGTTCATTGTTTGTAACTGGTCATTAGGCGGTCAGTGACGTAACTGAGGTGTTATTTTGGCAAATCGACTCGGCGACTTTTTGTCTCGAACCGGATGGTTCGATGCTATGCTAATTATTGTTTTTGTAATTTTGCAACGTCACTTTTATGCTTTTAATATCCGTGAATGATTTGAAAAGCTGGGTTGTCCAACCGCGGATATTGTTTACGTTTAAATTGCAGTATAAGAAGCGTGATATTTTTTTTGCATTTATCTGTCTGGTCGATTCGAAGTTTATATTTTTGCGGTTTCCATTTTTTTGCAACACGTTTTTTGAGTACCTAGTGACAAAATTAACAAAGTCCACAATACAACGATTAGCAAATAAAGCAGATATCCTTAACATTTAATTAGCACTAATGTGAGATTTTTTACCGCACATACGAAACGATTCTTTATTACACGAGTATACCGTATAGGTAATATCGTAAAAATTAAATACATACTTATAATCACCAAATACAGACGATGAAGATGATAGAAATAGGTTCTTGAGAACAGTTATTTTTTGCTGTAGAGCTGATTAGATTATATTAATAATAAGACATTTAATTGCCAATTAACATTCTTAAAAAATGTCTTAAATATGTTACATACCATAAAATTTGAATTGTAATATAAAATCATGGCACATTAAACATTAACATTCTATGATAAGACACTGTTTTTTCAACATCCACAACCGGATGGGCTAGTTGCTATAAAAACAGTGAAACTGAAAGTGTCAAAGTATTTAAAAACAAACGATTCCCTCGTAAATAATATCATAAAGTCCAATAAGCCATTGCTAATACTTCCACTTGAAGCGAGTGAAAACTGCGCGGTACACATACATCGGAGAATGTTATGTGTAATTAGTACGTATGTGTGCGTTAGCTCTCATTTCTGCATAGCAAGACAGTTTGATTGCACCTCTTTGTTTTTTGTACTTCCTTTTAAAAAAGTAATGAATTTTCTTTTTGAAATACTGCCCGTGACCACGCTTCTGTTCGAATTATGTAAATGAAACTATGCTCTTATAATAATATATTATCTATATGTTCTTATTACAAGGTTTTTTTCATTCATTGTAATACTTGGAATGAGTAAGGCAAACGTTTCATAAAAAGACGGTGAAATATTATTGTCAGATATTTTAAGTACTAATTTGAGTCTTATACTGTCTTCAAAGTTACTTTTTTATGACTAAGTTTAAAGTTATATACTCATACTGTCTCTTATTAAATCGAATGATTATTACGAATGTTGTCCAGTGAACGGCATGGTTTTTACAATTCTGTCAAACTTTCTTTTACATAACATAGGAAATTGGTGAGATTACATCAAAACAAAAGTCATCAATGATAACCGTTAATTATAATTTTAACTTGTCTTTTAACTTTATGGACTATAATTTCTTTGTAATTGCATAATACGATGTATCTTTTCTTTATTTTTAACTAACTGAGTTTTCTTTATGAGGCAATTTTCATAAAAAAACATAAATGCTGGATTAAGTAGGTATATAAGCCGCTACTGAGCCAAACAAAAGAAAAATAACATTTATTCAATGTGTTCATATGAAATTTGTATAAATTATGTATAAGAGATGATCTAATTTAATATGAATCTCCGTGTTAAATTTTAATATAACCACTTTTTATTTTTGGTTACATTGAAATATTCCGCGTTCAATAAATTCCACTCAAAAACCACTCTATTTAGAACTCTGCATTCGTTGATGTAACTCCAAATATCAAGTCAAGTTATACCAGTGAACGTTTACGATAATCAGATTGCGTAATTTGTTGAGATACGAAAGTCCATTTCTCCGATACATACGAAATGTTGGCGAAACGCGATTTCTACGACATGGCATGGTTGTGTCGAAGTTACGCTTAACATAACCGATCGATAAATCCAAAATATGAAAGGAGAAATTAAAATGAATTCAACAGTTCATTACTTGCAGATCGTGTGTATTGCGTTGCATAATGGGTAACTTTTTATTAATATTTCGTTGAGCACGTGCTAGAATATCGTCTTTTAAAATTACAAGCTTTAACTAATTTAGTGTGCATATGAAAGCATGTAATTGCAATATCCTTAAAGGCACAAGGACGTGGAACTGTAGGTGTTTCTTTGTTAGGAAACGTCTTGTATTGTATGAAAAATATATTTTGGAATTATAGCGTTGCTCTACCGTTAGGAAAATTGTAGTGGAACAACAAGCACATTATTCAGAATTTATAGGTTAAACGATGAGACATAATAGTCTATTATTGTGTGTAATGATAATAATTGTAATGATATTATTTATATAATGTTAGCAGTTATGTGAAATCAGGTTTGCTCTATAAAATACATTTCTTGTAATATTTATGTATTTATATCTAAAAACTGGCAATATACCGGTTCATTAATTTTTGCAAAGGAAGTAAATAATTAATGAGATATTAAAATTCGTCATTATGGTAATTGAGATAAATAAATATTTTGGAACTCATATACCTGTGGAAATGTAAATTTTTAATTCAGCAAATTTCAATATGCATTTCTCTCAATGGGACAACCAGTTATTTCTTAATGGATCGAAATAAAAAATATATATCTACATTATCTTTAGAATAAAAATAGTTTAAAATCAGAAAGTGGCTGTTATTAAAGTAATATATCGAAACCGTAAGTCAATACGTATTAAATTATATTTAAGTGGAAACCAGGCTACTGAAAGTGAGTAATCAATTAGATCGTTACAACAGCGGTTGCGAATGCTTCCATTTCTCACAGACTATGTCTATTTGTACACAGCATTGAAGACTCTGTGGGAATATGCAAAATAATCATCTTTTTTGAGAGTAAACGAAGGCTGACTGATGTAATATAATGATAGATACAGAACCAGGGATCTGTCACTTTAATAGTTGTTTATGTGAAATACGACAAAACCAGATTAAAGAGAACCCGTGCTTAAAGTTAAACCCTAAAGTTTTTTGTGGTAAGACAGATAGTCTTTATGGTTTATTGAAAATGGAATCCAAAAATGTTAATTCAATTTATAAATAAAAAAGAAAGTTATTTGTCACGTGCCATTTATAAATATAAATTTGTATATTCTTAACATACATTAGTTTCGCATCATAAAAAATTAGAAATTAAATTTATTTTGGTCCTTGATAAATTTAATACCTAGATCCTTTTACATTGACATTGAAAATCATGCAAAAGAGAGAAACTCCACTATGCAAAGCCTTTAAGCCTAGATAGAAAAGAAGATATTTTTGAATTGTGATGTTCAGTAAATAATAATTATCTATTACACTAATGCGGATAAGGTATTGCGGTTAATAGTAAATGAAAGTAAAATTATTATAACAAGCTCTGGATGGAATTACAGTAAATCTTGATATATTAGTGATTTATGTCGTATAGCATAACATCCTACAAGATTTATAGTCATTGATATCCAGATGTATTTAAATTGTTATTTTATTTTGAAATATTGATACAAATTGAAAAACAGATAGGTACAGATAAAAAATCTATTTTTTTATCTGTACCTATCTGTTTTTTACGCGGGAGTTTAATCTGTGGTCATTTGGAACGATGTTAAAAAAATTAAAGAAAAAATTGGTTGTCTGTAAAGTCGGTTTACTGACGATAGTTGAACGTGACAACGGCCGATTGTGCTTCTTTGTCGCTCGTTCCGCGCTCTCGCTTGCACTTCAAGCCTTACGGAACGCCTCAGAGCGAGGTAACGCCGCATGAGTCATGTTTTTTCGTGCGTGCAGCCGGCTATCGAATTATAAGACGTTGTCACGTCAAAAAGTTTCCAATTGTATAACTAATTTGTTTTTTTATTGTTTCAGGTATGTAATCAGCAATATCATCATTAAAAATTTACAATAGCAAGGAAGGTTGGGTGCAGAGGATACACGTTATTTCTCACGTCAGAAACCTTCAATTTTGTGTTCATTGTACATAGGCAGTATTCACACAAATGAGTTTATTTTGTAACTCGACTGTTGGCACATTTTCTCAGGCGAAAGGTTAATGGTTTAATTCATGTTTAGATTAACGCTGGGAGACGTTAAGGCGGTTATATTTTTGCTATGAAAGATGGTTAATAGATTTGGTTACATTTTCTTCTGCAATTAGTTGTTTAAAAAGTTTGTAATATTAATATATTGTTTAATATGGAGAATCGTTCAACCAGCTAATATGTGACATCATACTACTAATTTATTCGATGTTTTACCTTATTATTTGCTATTTTACATGGGTAGGTTTTGAATTTATTGGTCTATCAACGAAAATGCTATAAAATTACAGTTTTCTAACTGTATTTTGTGTCATTGTCCTTGCAAAGGATTCGAATGATTTATTGAAGTTATTAATTATTATCCAGATGTAAAATTTTACTAAAATGTAGAGTCGACTTATTACGAATGGTTAGTCTAAAGTCTTAGAAAATTAAAGTATGGTTATTTGATATTTTGTAGTTTGTGCGCTCTTATTTATTAGTCAAATATGAATTTATTGATTAGATTGATTCTACTTTAATAGTTATAGTCTGACAATGAATTTTTGGTTAATAATAGTTACTTATTTCGCCTTTGTTGCAAAAACTAATGGAGGCTGTATTTGATTATAATAATTTGTCAATGGATTGCAATATGGTGCGAATAAATGACAACACAGTCATATGTATGACAACACAGTTAGATGGTGTCTGGTTTAACGCGACCTCATATAAAGATGAATGATTTATCTTTATTTTAATTATAAATTAAATAAGAGTTAATCTTGTTTTAATCACAAAATATAGTGATGATTTTGATATTAAAATATTGCGAATTTTTTCGATGGTTGTGTGGAAATCGGGATTTTCTGAGATGAAAAAATATAGATGAATCAATTCATCGTTATATTTATTTTGGGAACTGAACGTTTCAACCTGAAAACTATTGAATTAATGGCGATTTTAATAGTTTGATATTTTTACCTGAATTACTTTTACATCTAAGCCATCTAATGTTTTCCAATAAACATGTTTCGATTTTTTAATTTAAATTGCAATTAGAATAATCAAAGAGCTAATCGTTTCAAGGCTTAATCACATTAACATTTAACATAGACACAAAACACAATATGTACATTGCATATTCTGTATTGTTTGCAAGCTATTAGCCCAACTGTTACACAATAACAAAGGTTCAAAGATTGATAGCTATATCTTGTAGTTTAGCACTTACATTAACGTATAATTTACACTACTACGTGTCAAGTCACTTTTAAACAGCTACTAAGTATACATTCTTGTCAGAGGTCATATCTATTCACAAAATACGTTTCCCCTTTTTATGATAAATCAAGTTTGGAACAAAAAAAGGAAAAAAAATGATCTAATCAGCTGTGTACGACTAAAAACTTGGTGATAAATGTCCTTATAATTTTGTTGGAAGTATAAAAATTGTTAATACATTATAAAGGTAGGTAGGTACCTAAATTCACGTTCTAAGAAAATACTTCACGTATCAAAGTTCATATATCTACCTATATGATTAATGATGTTTCAATACTTTTGATTGATCTTTATAGGGAATTCGATCAGTTAAATCTACTCGTAAGAAAATAAACCAACCCACTGCTCATCACTTTAATTCGCAGTAAAGTAAAAGTAACCAATTAATTAGGTAAATGCAAATGACTTGCCTTGGTTGTATATGGTCAGTCCATTTATAAGTGCCTACATAAGGTTAGTACCGATAAGTTGCTCGTCTTCTTAGATTCAGGGGCCAAGGTCGATACAAAGAAGGTGTTAGCTGCTGTGACATCATCGTTTGCACAAGCGTGCATATTAACTAGACAAAAATTCAAATTCCTATACAATATGTGAGGACAAGTTTGCGGTTACTAAACATTGGTTTTGGTGGGATTTTGTGGTTCTGTGAAGGCGAGTTATTTTTGGTCGTGGTTATATCGATCGATACTAGAGTTTGCGATTCCTGCTAATTGATACTGGTTTATATTTTGTTTGCCATTGACTTTATTTAGGAACTCATACAGTTAATGTGTAGGTTTATGAATACATGGTAGAGATCCACATAAGACTATCATCATTCATCACTCTTCATTATATATATGCCTCAAATAGGCGTATATAAAATGTAGTTATTTTTTGAAGGATTACGTTAACGATTTTATGTAGTATAGCACTATTTTTTATATAACCTTCAGAAATTATAAAACAAGACGTTGTATGATGATATTCATTCATACAGGAGCTTTCAATGGTTTCGTCTTACATATTGTATGCAAATCTCATTTGTTATTCTATTGTTGTAGCCAATTTCAACAGGTTATGAAAATTTACATCATTATTTGTATTATTATAATTGTAACGTAATTTTTTCATATTACAGTAAAGTTGTACACATGTGACGATGTTGATGGTGGTAATGATTTTTACTTTTTCCACAGAATAAACGGTTAATCTTCCTTCATCGCAACACTATTATTAAAAGGTTATTGCATATTATCACTAGTGAATTGGCGTAACATAGGAAATCTGCATACGAGAGTAAAAGTATTCCACAGAATGACTGTTCTCGCGTCATAAAAAACATAATTACAATAAATACATCCTTTTATTATCACATTATGATTGTAAAAAGCGTGAAATGAAGTTCCCGATCAGTTTGTTCATGTAACTATGCTTCAATGCATTTCTCAGGCTGTATTATCTGTATTGTCTATCTTCCGACTCTGAATCTGGGTAAAGCTTCCTGTTTTTTCCTTTTATTTCCCTGTTTATCTAATGACAATTAAGATGTTAAGCTAATTTGGTTGGATTGGTTAATTTGTATGTCATATGTTCCGTTGATTGAATTCATATCAATTCACTTATGTGGATATTATAACAGTCACCAGTTAAAACTATTATCTTAGGTTACCAACGATTTGGTGTAGCAGATACTTAACTTTGACCTTTGTATTGAATTATTAGAATTTAGGATTTATTCACAGGGTCCTGCAGATCATATATACTTAGATTAAAATTTAAAGTTCTTTGTTGTTGCAGTTTTGAGCAATATTGAGATAACAGCAGTAGGTAATGAGCTATCTTTAAGTAGATATTCTAAGTTTTTTAATTATTCCTCATGCCTTAGACAATGTAAACGTACTGGCAATTTTATTTAGCAAATCATTGAATACATTATTGCAGTATTCCAGTGAGGCATGTAAAGCGCATTGCAATGTGTACATGCTACAAACTTGTTTCAACAGTAATTAAATGTGGACATAATATGAATGACTTCCTTTCATCCACTGCGAATTAAGTGTTTTTTGTCGCTATGGTTAGCAATTAATCATTGAAAGGCGATTTCCTTTGAGACAGCGCTTTACTTTTATGAAATATACATACTCGAGTTCGTTTGGTGCTGTGTTTTAGAAGATTCCAGAATTTAACTTGATTCTCAATCTTGCCTAGTCATGTTGTTTAAAATTGTATATTATGCTCTGAGACGAGCCGTGCAACATTCTTGCATGATTAACGTGAATCAGGAACATCAAGTGTAATCATTATCTTCAATTAAAATATTACCAGGATAATCTATAAGTTAAATGTCATTGAGCTCGATAAACGCGAGAATGATTAATTTCTAAAGAGCGACTAATTAAAGTTTTTAATGATAGGCATATCTTGCAGGTGTGTGATATTGACGGAAACCTCGGTTTCGCGTGCATATCACATATTTCTCTAATCACGCAATTACAAGTGAATGTACGGAGGTAGGGCTGCCAAGATAAAATAATATTAATCTAATAGGATTTCATGGTGATTTAACTCCAATATAATATTTATAACAAAAAATTATAGGAATTATCATACCTAGGTTATATTCACCGTCTTGATATTATAGCAACGATCAGTTGTTCGTGAGCAAGCATTCGGTACATTTAACACGTGCCCAATTTGATTTATTTAAATCCCATATAAAATACATTCATGTTTCCTGTAATGTAATTAATATTGAATAAATAAGTATGTTTATTTTCACATATATTACATGTTTAACAAAATAATATAAAATTGCCAACCCTATACATAGCACGTGCGTACAATACGCAAGCGATTATGACATTTAAAAGTGTAATAATAAGATCGATTACAGGACAAAGTGCTGACTCTTACTACTAATGAGATGTAATTATTTTATATCTTTTCCTAATCATAAATTGTACTTCTTTACTTTTATACGAGCGCGTTTTAATAACAAATAACGGTTCAATAATCGCTTCAGTACTTTTAACAATATGAAGGTTAGCTACCTGTATGTATGTTGATATACCTTGGTAAGTTGTACATATAAATATTGTCAAATAATATGTTAATATCCTTCGTATAAATTGGTTGAAATTATTGTTATTTCTTAAGAACCGGCATCAATCTTGCGACTAACAGTTTTACCAATGCGTCTTATTGTTACCAATAAATCAATAATCATTCCTATTAAATCTCCTTACATAATTTCTGATGAATCGACGTTAATAAAAATACTATAGTATTATTCACATTTTCAAGTCACACACATTACATATACATAACTACTTATTAAACCTTACATAGTACATACATAATATGAACTTAATTGAGTAACTAATGTTCAAACATACAGGATATTTACATGACATAACAACATAAGTATGTGTTACAAAAACTACGATAATGTCAAGACTCTAAAGGTTGGATCCTTGTGATGTACTATGATATAATATGTTTATTTTGTCATTATAATATATTCAAAGTTAGTCAAATGTGAGGGTAATTTCGTATTTTTTGTAAACGAAAAATATTCCAATTTGAGATGGTTGTAGTTATTAGAGAACATTTCATGATATAATAAATAAGGTTTATTGATATAAATACCTCCTCTCTGTGTTGTCATCTTCATTATTATTTATTATCATACGTGACAAAGCTTCATAAACAGCTACATAAATATATTAAATATAATTTAGTAAAATAATATATATAATAATCTCTGCGATGATTTTTAAAATATTCCATTCTCCTTTCTTTTTATTTATTTTTTTTTTTGTGGTGTCTCTCAATGTTAGCCAGAAGGGCTTCTACATTTTAACGCGGACGCGGGGGTGAACTGAAGGTTCACCCTGGTAGCGACATGCACAAGGGCGTCCCCCCTTGACGGGGACCACGAACCTCGGCTTGAGCTGTCGCTTGAGTGGAGGAGGCCAGAAGGGCCCTAATCGGACGGGTCTTTGATTTGTGCATCAAGAGGTTATCAATTTATTATAAATTATACACAAGGATATCGATGAGTCAATGCATATTTATATTTAAATGATGTGTTTATTCGATAATGTGCCACAACTTTGTAAAAAGATAATAATTAGTAAATTATAATGAAATGCTACCATAAAACTGGGATTTATGAGCCGAGTAGATAATTAGATATAAGATCTATATAATAGCAAAATAGCCAATTATATTTTTATTTAAAAACATATTTTTATAGTAAATATTAAAACAAAGTTTAATAAAACAATCGCTCATAAGAATTTTGATCTATCTTGCTAAAACAACTGCGTTAGGATGAAATGGGTACAAAAATAATTTGTAAATTCGATTTTTACACAATTTATATTATTGTAAAACTGAAGGTAAAAGTATAAACAAATGACGGTTACTAACTTGTTTTGTATTGTCATTTGTTTATCTAAATTGTCGTAATGTATAGACAATGTAATAGTAATAAACCTTTAGTAAATTATACATGTCCTATGTGGTAATGAGGTAAGCTTGAAAGCATAGAAATATTGTTGCAAAACGACCCTTAGAAGTTGTCTAACCTATGTAAATGATTCGATATTATCTCCTTTATTTAAAGGAAATAAAGTTTACTTTCGGATGCTTTTAAATGAGTTATTTGATTTTAAATAAATATTTACGAATGTAAAAGTTTGAATTCTTTGTAAGCTAATATCCAAAAACCCATTTAAGGGTGAATGACTTTACCCTTTGGAATGATATCATCAAGCCAAAAAGGGCTTAGTGCAAGTGAGTATAAAAAGATTAAATTTCTTTTAGTGCTCCTAAATTACAAACTGTTGGTTTAGTCACAGATAATATAATAAGTTCAGTGAATTTGTTGTTCAGTTAATTAATTCAAATCAACCTCTATTTTGTAATACCTTGTTCGGTATTTTGTAAGGTTTTTCAAAATTTACACGAACATTAGACAAACAGATTTGATGTCACAATTCATCACTCGTGGCCTCGCTAGTCGCTACCGAACAAATCGAATAACACAGAGGTTTGCCTTTATCAATTTTTTTTGCTTATTTTATACCGTAAATAATCCATGACATATTGAAAATAATCTACCTAAGTAAATCATTTGTTAAAAGTGTTATTACAAACATACCTAATAAAAACAATAAGGATTTTTGAAGTGAAACTTCTTTATCGGGGTTGGAAAAAAATTTAGTGTAACATTTTTTCGTTACGCGTGACATTTTTCCGTTACGCGCCATCTTTTTCTTATCCCTACCACGCGTGATTCGACGTAATTCTGTAAAGTTGCATATAGTAAATTATTTTTTTAAAAATAAGGTCATAAAGAAGTTTCACTTCTTACGTGTGTACACTAGTACACGCACACATTTTTATTTTTTTTGACGTGACAACGTCTTATAATTCGATAGAGCCGGCTGCACGCACGAAAAAACATGACTCATGCGGCGTTACCTCGCTCTGAGGCGTTCCATGTAAGGCTTGAAGTGCAAGCGAGAGCGCGGAACGAGCGACAAAGAAGCACAATCGGACGTTGTCACGTTCAACTATCGTCAGTAAACCGACTTTACAGACAACCAATTTTTTATATATTTAGAAGGCACCTAATAAAATTAAGGAATTTTAATTATCAATTAGAAAATAGTTCCCTACTTAAAAATAAATAAAATGGAAATCCCGTAGACAGCTGGTATGACACATGCAATAATATCTAAATGTTGTTGAACTCTATAAAATCCAGTTTGACGAAAACCCGTCATACGAGTGATACCAGTCTGTTTTGGTGAATCGTACGAAAATCACGTGAAGGAAATCGAAAGTGATTCCCGATCATTGCTTTCAATTTCATTTAAGTTTACAATTACGCGTAATAGCGGCTATTTACAAGTTTGCATGACTTGCAATTATTCTATTAAAGGTTACTGTTATTACAAACATACCTACAAAAAAACAATCCAGAAAAATATCAATCGTTGATGACTCATATAAAAATGTTTTCAAAATCATTTAGAAGATTAATTTTTTAGTCCTTAATCGTATACTAAAATATCATTGTTAATTGGTATCCCTCTACCTACAGGACACAAATATTATGCATATCGGAATAACGACAGTTCGTCGCCCTATGTTTATTTAAGTAAAACATTATAAGGACAATTCTTATTTTGCGGTCATTATCCTCGCAATGAGATCATTTTTAGAAGGAAGTTGATTGTGTTTTTATATATTTTGATTTGTAAAAATACATTTTGTGTACTCAAAATAGATATCCAACAGTATCACAGTATAATTTAAGATCTTTTATTTAAAAAATATAATAAAATGATAGCATAAAATATACGTAGCATTATAAAAACATTAGGTAGGTAGTTATGTATGAATATAAAAGTTTGAATAAGGAAATTATATGAATTCATTGCCATAGCAAGGGTTTCCTCACCACCATGTATGGAGGCATATAATAATGCATTGTGTTACTTAGGCCTGTATTCACAGTTCACATCCGCTCGCGTAATCAAACCAGAGACTGATTAATTACCTTATTAATAACTCTTCCCGCCCGACGGCCATTGTTCCGCCATCTTGAATTGCAGTTGTCATCAGAGAAAACAGATTATGTAACGTTATAATCTCCACCGTAAATATTTTTGTGATTTTGGTAATGTAAATGAACTAGTTTTTTTCTCGCTTATTGCGCTATGTCATAAAAATATTATTACATTTATCGTGGAATTTTTGTTGAAGGTGTGATGAAAGCGGCCGTATAAAGGGCTTGATGTGTCTACTTTTATGTATACTGACGAATAATTGCACACCATAATAGCATATAAATGTTTGTTTTTATTTTTTAACACATATTTCACGCCTTTATCGTTGAATACTTACGTTTTAATATTTCAACATTATGTAGTTAAGTAGTAAGGAAATGAACAAAGTTGAGCTTAACTTTAGCCCCTTCGGCGGTAGGTATTTAAATTTCATATTAAACTACATTAACATACATTAATTATGTTAATAAATATCTTTGAGATCATCTTTGATACCCATTTAACTTCGCACATATTACTCATACAACCGTTATAAAAGGAAACATATTGATATATGAACATCAGTTAGCCAAGAACCAATACAGAATTGCTCTTTTTAACCCAACCGTGACCTCTCAGTATTTATTACCATGCAAACATCTACATAATTGATAGATAGAGAAATAGTCTCTATATCATTCGTAATTAAGTAAGAATTAGCATAACACAGTTAAAGTATTATTCGCCAATGCCACTGTCAAATCTCCCATATGTAACTGTCTTGAAAACTTTTAAATTATGGAGTTCAAAGAGAAATGTATGCAAATCTTATTTTTATATTCTTTTATACAATATCCTTGAGATGTCTTTGAATTTGATTTTTAAATTGGTATACATATTTATACGTGGTCAGGAATTCTAGACATTTATAAAGATTGGTTGAGCTTTAATGATCTTCTTATGGACATTTAATTAAGTTACGTATTTAGTATGAGTTTCTTGAATTAACTACAAATACGGATAATTATTCGACACTAACTAGTTAAGGTGAATTTAACTAGCATTTAGATAAGACTTTTAAATAGGTAGGATTAGCATGAGTAGTTTAGTTTTAACTCTACATTTCAGTCTTTCACCTTAGGTTTATGCTTTATATGTTTTTTATTTTGCTTTTAGATATTTTATGCGTAGGTATATTAAATGTCTCGTAAGAGAACAATATTAATTAAATGAGTATACAGCTAGAATCCCTTGAGAAGTAATTTAGTAGGGCAAGTAAAAGCTGTCTATCGCCCCATATAACTTTCTACATTGTCTTCCGCGACAACTAACGATTATAATATAGTTTATTAGGTTTAAGAAATACTATTAGATAATATTATGTTTCCTTGTGCGTAATGGTGGACCTTACGTAAACCGTTTAATAATTATTGACTGTGACTCTACGAAAATTAATTTCACTCTCTTTAAAGTTAAGTTTCCCCGCGACACATGCTTATGGATATGTATCGATGTTTTTTCAAACATTCATCAATCAAAACTGTGAATAATATAATTTTAATAAAATTAATTTAAATCAAAATTCAATAAAATATCAGCTACCAATAAAATTAGCTATTTTAACGTCCTTCATAAAAAAACAAATTGGGCAACATCTACTATATACGACTGTCGCCTTGTATAATAAATTACTTTGATCAGATCGAGTGTGGAGAGTAAATGAATAATTAAACGATTAATCGATAAAGATTGCGTTATTCGGGTCAAATTATCGCACCGACTTCAAGTGTAACGCGAAACTGGTGCAGTGACCACTTTTTACATAATATTTGTGGGTCACTAAAGCAATTGTTACATCTCAATCGGCTTTATAATCGAGAGGAACAAATCGATTCGAGTTCAACGAGTGAATCGATTTAACCATGAACCAGGTCAAAAGCTTTTTTAAATGGGTTATGTTTATGGTAGGGTTTTAGATATTATCATAACGAAAAATTTTTGTTACAGGTCAATTTTAATATTGAGGAATGTTATATTCGTTTTTCCAGTTTAACTATATTAGTATACCTATATGATTTAAAAATTTCGTCAGCAGTACTTCACGCCTTTCGTTTTAAATAATTCTCAGGTAAATTGTACCTTATTTCCTTAATGGTTAAATTTAAATCCCTTTGCAGTATTCACAGTGAATGCAACGAACACTAAAGGTTAACCCTTCAATCACAAATGTTGCGAATTATTTGTACTTTAAAGCGGGTGTGGTTTAACGAATATTTGCAAAATATATTACCATAGACAATTATTGTTTTGTATTCTGATTTAAAGATAAAGGTTACATTTCGATTCTAATAATATTATACTGTAACGTTCTCGTACATAATCTAGAATAGCAGAATAGGCTTAAGTCAATACCTTTTATGAGAAGCCCAGAGACAAATATTCGTGGTAACGATTTTTAAATTAGTTATGATAATATAATAAACTTTTAACATTTGCGTAACTAAATTTTGTAATTTATACTTATTCCTTTACACAAAATATGCAGTAAAACCGAAAAGGAAAAGTTAATACCTACCATCGAAATACTGTCATGTTAAGATATCATTACATAAGCAAGAATAATTGCGGTAACTCTAAACTAATCTGTATTTTAAAAGCTCTGTCTCATAATCGCAATTGAAAGTAAAACATTAACGGTGTCACGATCTATCATTTTGTGAGAACATTATCACTACAAGCAGCATGCGTGGGCATAAACGTTGAGCCAATTGTTTTTTAATGTTTAAAGTGCAACGATTTGCAAGATTTATTTTATCTGTGTTTCTTTTTATAGTTTTTTTTAATACAAATGACATTAGATATGGTTAAAAGTAAACTGAGGTTTCGTATTGTTGCCAACCTTAAAAAGTAATACAGGGCCAACTATATTATTGTGTACTTATACGTAGAGATAATTTTTTATCCATAATTCATGAATTATAATTTTTTATGAATTATTAAAAAATATAAAGCCTATTGTTGTGATAAATCCTTGACCTAATGTCGGGAAAAACTCGTTTTCGAACGTATTTCAGAATTCAGGCAACAGTGTCACGGTTTTCGGGTTGCCCTTTCTTTTTACACGCTTTATATTAGCTTCACCTGTATGTTTGTTTGTTTGTAACCGACTTCTTTGGGCGCGATTTTGACCCACTTTAAACGGCCAGATTTCGTTCAAACTTTGTAGATTTATTGAGGACCGATGACAATACACTAATTTGATAAAATTTTCTATTTTTTAGTTGGGTTTTCTATAAAAAGCGTGTTTTTTAGTTTTTTAAAACTATTATTATTTATTTTGAAACGTAATTTGTTAAATGTTCTTTTTTATGTAACAGGTAATAAATTTAAATGCAAGCACAGAAAAAGGTCATATTATGTTATTTGTAAGTATAATTTATACGTTTAAATTAATAAAGAGATCTGTCCGCGTATATGATTGAAAATAATGCTATTAAATACCTACGCTTTGTCTTACTAATTAGGAATTAGGATATGTCTCAGCTTTTTTGTCTCGTAATAAAATCAAAGATCAAATTTTTTTACACTCGCATTCATTAAGCACATCAATCAAATATGTTTTATAGCTTTATTGTTTGTGTCTATTGAAATATCAACGAACCAATTAAGCGTGAATAAACATCCATTTTAATAAATTTAAAATTGCCTTTGTTATTTTGATAATAAACTTCATACGTAAGTAGAACGAACTTTTAACCTTTAAGTATTTAGATATCTAGAAATTCTATATCATGAAATGTAGACATCTAGTAACTAACATTGGCCCAATCTAATAAATAATTATCGAATTACATTTTAGGTATCAGCGAAATAACTTGTTCTGTAGGTTTCAAGAGACTGGTTGATACATTGCACTTGCTCTGATTGTAGGCCCACTGACACTTGAGATTCGATTTCGATATAACTGGCTATGTTGAAATGTAATAGATAGCGTACGTGTAATGGACAATTTATATACAAGATCTAATTGAGTTTAACGTAGTTGTATGTGGAGTAGTTGAGTTGGTTTGAGAAATAGTGAATTTAGTATGTTGTGAAAAAAAATATAGAAATATTTTTACTTTACGATATAATTTAATATTTTACGAATAAATATAATGTGCTTAAATCTTTTCATTTACAAATTCTTTTCACACATTCCATGTGCACGTATTATATTGAATTGGAATTTTAAATAATATACTAAGTATCAATATACACAAATACTGAATTTACGTAGATGATTAGTATTATTATTTAGATAATGCATCGTTATATTATAAACTCTAGCCAAGGTTCTCATCAAATATCACTTATATTGTTAGTGATTCAACCTTGCAAGCGCGTTGCACTCTTAGAAATCTAATACGTAATATAATAACCGATCTTTGAAAGTAAATAAATATTATACTATACAATAACGTATTTCATAAGAATATTGCAATTCCATTGTGCGCTTTATATGTTTAAAGTCACGAATATCTTTAGTAGCTGCCAAATAAATAATAGTATTTTTCGACATCTGAATATTTTATAATATTGTGTATAACAAGTACTATACAAGATTTATTTATTTATTTTTAATGCAATAAAGTAGCAGTTTCGTTAACTAGAGTTTTTGTCAGTAAAGTCAAATATAGTTTTAAGACAACCTGTATAAACTATATTGCCAATCATGAAAGCAAAAAAGCAATGTCCTTAACAGCAAAATTTCCACAGCGCAGGAGCATTCCTCAATACACATACATACTTATGTAAGTTCGAAACTAGAGCGGTTGCAATATATTTCAAATACATTACAGTCGTATCTTTGAAATAATGATTTGACATGTTTCTCTTTATTGACAGCTAAATAAGCGAACAAGGTAATAAGTCCTGTGTTAGTATGTTTGCCGCGAGAGAAGGGTAAGACACCTGAGAGATAAACGTCAAAACTGACTGATTTTTATCAATTTCTTGATTTATGAAACTAATGTACAAGCTTGGTATAAGCCGTATAAGAGAATAATTAAAAAAAGATATATGAGGGTTTACGCAAATCAGAACATAATTAAAACATAAAAGTGTATGTAAATATAACTAGCATGCATGCATAGCAAAAATGTTCATTGTCATATTGTGTAGATTTTATTATCCCAAATGTGTTGGAACCATAGAAATCTAAATAACAAGACACATAGAAGTGCTATAATGTCATAATTCGTATGAAAACCGCTGTCGCCAAAATCAACACATTTAAACCGATAGCTAAACAGTACACACAAGTAAACTATGCCTTTTATTGGACAGCTTGATTTTAGTGAAAACTAACTTAAATATTAAATTAAGCTTTTTAATATGTATCCTAACGCACGAATTTACGGTTTATTTTAGAATAACATCCCTAAGTATATGAGACGTTTTGTTTATTTTTGCTCCAATACGCAAAAATTCGGCTTTTCTACAAGAAAGGTTGTCAATTTTCAATAGATATAACTTTGAACATAAACTCATAGAAATAAGGTTGAAATTTGTGTTAAACGTGATAATAAGAATGGCCGACTGTGTCATTCATTGTTATTTCGATTACTATGGTGACACTCGTAATACTTGTAAATATTCTATAATTTTAAGGAAAAACGGCAATATTTATAAACAAAAATACTTACCGGTGAAATTTTATTCCTTTATTAGTATAATTACAATTTATGGAAGAATTTCCGCACTGGGAAATGCTGTAACACACCATGTTTACTCACGCACGTGTCAGGAACAACTGAACAAGCGACCACCAAGCGACGAACAGACTTGTGGCATGGTAACCACCTGAGCGGCGACAATGTCACGCGCGCTTACCACTTCTATTGCCTTGTTATTTAGATTTCTATGGTTGGAACAATAAATACTTTCGGTATTCTATTGACATTGAAATATCACTTTAGCAACATTTAAATTGATTATACATCTATAGATACAATATAAATTGGCCTATTAAGAAAATGTCAAACAAATCGCAGACCAATTTAATCACAGAGTAATAAGATAATATAAATTAAGGAGCAAGTGTAGGATGTGATAAGTTAAATGTTGTATTATGAGTCATTTACTTTTACGGTGTTGTGGTATTTCAGTAGGACATTAGTCTAATTTAGACAATATTAACATAATCAATGTAGTTCCTGCCACTCGTCTAGACCGTGAGTCACTTTACGATTTTAACCTCTCATCTTTGGGTTATAAAATACCTTGGATTGACAGTAAGTATATTCAATCGCATAAAAATATAACTTTGTTTAATTTTGAACTTGAATAATTTTAAATTTAAAGGTTTGTTTGCTTATGTGCTAAAGTATAAACAATTTGATTATTAAAATTATTAATTAATTAAAAACTGAAGCACTCTCGATAATAAATTTAATATGGAAAATACAATAAAATTTCAACAAAACAAAATTAACTGTTAATTATCTAACTTAAATTCGTGCTCTTAAAGCTATCCTTTACCGAGAATACGTATATTACAATCTAAGTAGCAACTATTTAACAGTGTCATATAATGTAGGTGGCTTGATAAAATTATTGTTATAAGTGCCGCAGTTTTCGCAATGTCACTCCCGCGCAAGATAATTGTACGATCGACCAGTTATCTCATACGTATTGCAAAACTGTCTGCACGGTTAAATTGTAAGGCATATTTACGACTTTGCGTATAGGTAATGTTAAATATTTCTTATAGATAATACTGTCACAACTTTCCTAATTTCAAGTTATGTTTTTGTAAAGTGTAACCTTTGTACAAACAAGGATATTAATAAGAAAGTTTGTCAGTATATTTTGCTTAAAATGTATTATTATTGGATCAAATCAGGTCACTTTTTGTGGGATTTTCTTGTCTGGTCTTGTAAGTGATCACTAGGTGTCCTTAAAATTATGATGTATAATATACCATAACATTCTAGAAGTTATAAGAGAAAATAACATTTCGTGATATACCGTGTTGATTTCCAGTAATTTCTGTTTCGCCTCTCCTCTTCCGTATCGATTGAGTGAAACTATTATTGCTTTATTCTCGGTAAATTGTTTTCTAAATAAATATTTGGGAAACTTTCTTATACATGTTTTAGTATTAATATTAACTTAAATAAAAAAGGATTAGTTAAATATAAAATCTTTTTTTTTTATACGACTCATGATACGTTTTCTTATACTAGGAGTAGTAAACTAACCATACATATAAATCATTTGAATATGCAAATTCCAATATCTAGTTATAAAAAAAAACATTAATTTCAGCTACCAATTTTCTATACAATACTTACTTTCATTAACATAGATTTATAGCCTATTTGTAGATCAAACTCACATTCTCTCGAGTGCATCGATCCGCTTTCCGCCTCCGTTATCAGGAATGCATCAGTTTTCACTGCTGTATCTCAACACCGGTCTTCCGTGGAGTGGATATGTTGATGTGCTCTTCCGATCTTTCTAGTTCTATGCCAATGTTATAGGTTTTTTAATCTTTTACAAAAAATGTATGAATTTGAAAGAATAAATAAATCGTTTTTTTATTCCACAACGTCCATGTGCATGGTTTTTAAATTATAGTAATAATACTAAGTACATAATATGGTTTATTACCTACTAGTCTGGGTAATCTGTGTGAAAATATAAGTTTCAACTCTGATTATGAGTATTAAAAAGTAGGAAAACAATAAAATAATTTTCACTTATAATACCACAAGAGCTTCAAAATTATCGGGTATTTTCCGATAGGTTCGTTGCAAACAAATGAAGGAGTCAAGTTTTTAGTCAAGGTTAAAAAATCACGAGCGCGAAGCGCGAGTGATTTTTCCTGATTTTTCCTGAAAAACTTGACGGCTTTATTTGTTTGCAGGGAACCTTGAGGGAAATGCCAGATAATTTTGAAGCTCGTGTGGTATTCGGGGGATTATTTTTCAGTCCCAAATGTCGGCCAATAATTTCACAATTGAATTCAACCTGTCAGTTTGACGTCAACGACCAGAGAAAATTTTCAAAAAATTATCAGTATAATACCATGTAGGTTGTACCACGTGACGTCGAATGGTGCAATTCTATTGGTCGATATTTGGGTCGGAAAAATAATCACTTATAATACCACAAGAGCTTCAAAATTATCGGGTATTTTCCGATAGGTTCGTTGCAAACAAATGAAGGAGTCAAGTTTTTAGTCAAGGTTAAAAAATCACGAGCGCGAAGCGCGAGTGATTTTTCCTGAAAAACTTGACGACTTTATTTGTTTGCAGGGAACCTTGAGGGAAATGCCAGATAATTTTGAAGCTCGTGTGGTATTCGGGGGATTATTTTTCCGTCCCAAATGTCGGCCAATAATTTCACAATTGAATTCAACCTGTCAGTTTGACGTCAACGACCAGAGAAAATTTTCAAAAAATTATCAGTATAATACCATGTAGGTTGTACCACGTGACGTCGAATGGTGCAATTCTATTGGTCGATATTTGGGTCGGAAAAATAATCCTATTAATTCGTCATCAAGGTTATACAAAAGTTGAATGGATAGTCATCACTTACAGGTAAATTAGCTTGGAGAAATTTTTGCGTTTGTAGTAGTGTATGGTCAGCAAATAAAATAAAACAACATTTTATTTTTAGTTTTTATTTTATACAGGGTTACTTGTAAAACACCAGCAACCTCGCAGGACAAGATAGCTAACATCATAAGTAACAACATTTGTTCTACGACTTTTGGCATAACGCAATAAATTATTTTTAAATGATTTTTTAAACTTTTATTGTACTCTCCTTACATTTGTAAGTCTATGTTCTATTAATTATCGGATGGACGACGCGACGCCCCCTTCCCCCTCTCGTTCGCTTTTTGTTTACGTA
Source organism: Colias behrii (assembly GCA_029959065.1). Lineage (NCBI taxonomy): Eukaryota > Metazoa > Arthropoda > Insecta > Lepidoptera > Pieridae > Colias > Colias behrii. The sequence continues at coordinate 12,562,484 of JARWMC010000001.1, forward strand.
ATTTTTGGGAGGCGTAGAGTTTATAATATTCAGACGGAAAATTAAATGAATATTTATTTTTGTATGAAAATAAAATCTAACAAATTATCAAAAGTCGAAATGTTGTTACTTATGATGTTAGCTATCTTGTCCTGCGAGGTTGCCGGTGTTTTACAAGTAACCCTGTATATATAAGGGATTTTAAATTAAACTATATGTGTTTCTCCTCTGAAAAAGATGAGACTTTATTTTAATATTTGCACATTTAACATACATATAACTTTTACATTAACAATGTTACTAAAATGAAAAATTTACTAACCTGAAAAAGAAACGACATTTAAAGTTTAATTCTTTAGTTTGAGAAGTCAAAGGCTTGCCTCGACCATGTTTTAACACTGGAGCCATATTGAATTAACAATATAAAGTTACAACACTTACACACAAATTAAACACTAGTTATGGCCCTGCCTTCATACAAAACTGCTGAATACGCCGTTCGCACGGGAATAGAATGTGGATGCGATTTCCCTTAGTTAGCATCCAAGCTTACGTCTTTATAATTATTAAACTGTATAAATTCATTCTTTAACTCCGGTCTGCATCGTGCAGACATGGGTGTAAAAGTCTCATTTTAGCTATTAAATGTAGTTTTTAAGTACATCTGAGTTTTCATTTGGGGCCTCCGGCTGTGGGACATGTAATTCACTTCAACAAATATTATAACAATAATAACAAATAATAACAACAATCAACAAATACAAAATTTATCAATTAAACTACGTACATAATAATTATAATTTTTGAATGAAATGTGCTTTATGTTCTAACGGTACCAAACGACTGCACGTGGCACCTGCGGACAGCGTAAACTGGTTTATTCTGGTTTTGTGCGTGTTTCCACTTTCCACTATCAAGTGACGATTTATTTATTTGTTTTGTTTCGTAATTATTATGGTCAAATATTAATTATGAAACAAATTATTATGGACACGATATTTTATTGTTTCACGGTAGTCGCCTTGTCGTTTGCTCAAGGACGTAAAATTGAATGATATATTTTTTTTTATAAAGTCAAAACCATTTTCTTTCAAATAAAAACTTGTTTTTATTGAAAACAAAAGTGTTGCTAGGAATAAGTATAAAATTAAAAAGTAATGTTAGGATATCGAAACATTTTTGTATAGGCCAGAACGATATAGTGGAAACGCGCTCTAAGATCTGAGTAATATACACACCACTACATATGCAAAAATTTCTCCAAGCTAATTTACCTGTAAACCGTAATCTTTGATTTGAAATAAGCCTACTGACACATTATTATTTAAATATTATACATTCGCGGAAATTAAAAAATCACTTAATTTAAATAAATAGTAGCAATTAATATACAAAAAGGACAATATTATAACATGTTATTTAAATTTAAAAGTCTTATCTAATAAACTATTGATTACACAAAAATAACAGTTCCTCGATGATTTTGATTGCTGAATCACGACATGATGTCTCCACTAATAAGGTTATTTATTATGTCAGGCAATGGAAAATATACCATATACGTTTGATATAAGGTTGTTATTGGTGCGAATATGATTTTGCAAAATTGATGTTCACAAAATAATAGTTATTGGCCACTCAATTTGTTCCACTATAATCGTAAGCTTCTTTGCAATTTGATGTGATTGTTATTGAGTGAATTAAAAAGGTGTCTGATCTAGATTTCAGGTAATGTCGGTACTTTGTAAACATTATGGTTACCAATTTATTTTCGCCTTTCGTTGTATTAAAATTCTTTAAAACGTTTTGGGAGCTTTAAGCTGTCAGTATAATCATATCAAAATTGTACAGTGGCTGTGCGTGTTGGAATTAATCCTGCATAAATTCTGTGTAGCGCTTTTAATGAACACGTGAATTTTTGTTTTATGTTTTCTTTATTTTTTGTTGCATGTGTACTTTTCGTGTATATTTATGAAAAAAAAAAACATATTATAAAATTCATTCTATCAAATAAACATGTTATTTTATGATGTTTTATAAATATAGTACCTATTACTATAATAGTTGAGGTAATACATTTCCCACGCAGATGCCATTTATAATTAACTGTACGCACGTAAAGGAACGCTAAATTAAATTGATTGCTCGGACCGCATGTCAAATATGTACCGAATTCTCATTAATTATTTATAAAACTGTGTTTTATACGGATAGAAAACGTGTCACAAGTTTTTACATTCGCCTTACATAGTGTAATTGATGTCCAAAAACATCTAAGACTTATATTACAGGTATTCGGCAACCGAGCACTTACCGATCGGCTGGATTCACTTGCTTTACGACGAGACGTGGCATCTTTATGTGTGTTCTATCGTCTGTACAATGGGGAGTGTTCTGATGAGTTGTTTGAACTGTTACCTGCCGCAGAATTCCACCATCGTTCTGCCCGACACAAGGCAAAGTTTCATGCTCACCACTTGGATCTTTGGCGTACGAGCACGGTGCGTTTTTCCCGTAACTTTATACCGCGTACTACCAAATTATGGAATAGCCTTCCCGCGGCGACATTTCCTAATGGCCCTGTAGATGAATATGGGCGGTGGACTCGCTTAAGATCAGGCGCTCCACAAGCCCGTATGCCCACTCTTTTATATAAAAAAAAAAAATAATAATCTGTTTGGACTCATTTCATGTGGGTAAATACTAAATTACTAATTTTACAGACTCATTATTAAGTTTTAGATTTCTCTATGTTCAAAATTGAATGGTTTAATAAAAATACACCAAAAAAATTTAATTAATTATTAGTTTAAATTTAAACTTCAGACTTGACATGGACTTGACTAACGTAAGATGTAAATTCAATTTGGCTTTTTAGGAACGTTTTATATTGTTAACTAAATTCAAATATCCGTGATCTAACTTCCTAAATTTATTACAAACGTTAGATAAAGTCGCTGTGGAAACATTTATGTGGTAACTGAATTTTGGTCTCGGAAGTACATGAAGCGATAATGAAATCTTGCGAAAGATCAAATTTAATCATAATTTACTTAATAGCTGACAAATTTGGTAAGAAATAAAATTAAAAGTTTCAATTGGAAAAAAATATCTAGAGCAGAGCAAAAATGTAAGCGTTTTATGTAATAATTCAGTAGGCCGCTCTATTACAATTTCATAATCGTCAAATATTTGTTAATTGTGACTGGTAATCGAAATCAGTGTAATTAACTCTGTGGCGGTTTACAAGAAAGATTTTATGAATTTATGGCGTTAAATTAAAAAAGCAACTGTAATCACTTTCACCAAATGTATAGCTTTATTCATACAATTAAGCTGTTTTAATAGACTTAGGGCCGATTTTTCAATGCTTGGATAAAACTTATTCGTCGAATAATGTATAAAACTACCATTTTAAAAACGTATTCTAATTGCCCGTATTTGACAGTTTACGTGACATTTTAATATTATCGTGTAACACTTTATTGGACGGATAAGTTTTATCCAAGCATTGAAAAATCGGCCCTTATAGAAGCAAAAGTTTTGATCGGATGACATGAGTGTTCCATAAAATAGTTTTGTCTTGTATCATTAGCTTTATTTACAGAAGATAAACTAATAATTTTATTGTTTAAATCTTTTCTAAATACTGCAGCCTTATTTAATTTTAGGGTCCACAATTTCAAAAGTACCTAATTTAACACGTTTTATAAACAAAGCGCCCTATAAAATCTATTACGTATTATGCTTATAGCTAGAGAGCTAGCGCAAAGCTACCTGTATGTATTTGACCAGACCTGGATTTTTGTGTGTTGATTCCCCTATACCTACTATACATGAGATGAGGAGTCATTAAGCCCAGAGTGGTGGACGGGGCGGGCGCTCAGGTAAGACAGGTGGAAATTTTTGGCGAACTTTGAAACCATTTGACCACGTCTGCCATTTTGAAATTTGAAAATAGATTATTATTACTATCGGAAAATAACAATGGCAGACCATTATCACGCGGATAACATTCTGGCAGACACTTATGAAAGTGCTGAAAAAAATACAATTTTGAAAGTATTTGACCAGATCTGCCATTCATATATTTTATTTATTAGGGTCTTAAAAACTTATTTTCGAAACGGCAGACATTTTCATTGCGTACAGACTTCAGCAGACAACAAAAACTAGCTACTACATGGTCAGATCTATGCATGTACTATCTCTGTAGCTATTTTTTTTCCATATATATCACTATTATTCTCACTCTAGCCTATAGTATTTTTATTTTATATAGTTACTAGCATTCAAATAGTCTAGGGTTTATACCTGAGAGGGCTCTTTTCGGTTCCCACTCTAACGGTTATTGCCAGATGTTTTCATAGCACAGATTAGATACTAGCAGATACATCACTTCCATGCAAAAGTGAAAATTACTACGCTATAAATAGCCTAAAAAATCTTAATAATAATAATTACGCTTCACAGCAAGAAGAAATGTACCATATGTACCCGCACAAAGTCGATATTGTGTTGCCTACCGTTTGACTCAATGGCTAGGGTTGTACCTTTAATAATTATTACCAAACTAATAAACCGAGTGATGCGAAATAACCATAATTCTTTTAGAGTTTGATAAAATGATCAGGCAGGTATTATCTTTAATCCTTCTCTGAATTCTCGGTTACTAAATTGTATCGTTGAAATTATTCTTAATCGCGTAAATTTAATAAATACTTAATCATATGGAAAACACTTTTCATTTGTTTTTTTACTTTCACGCCCAACTACTATACAATAATTACGTTGTTTCGGTATTTTGACGAGAAAACGCAGGAAACATGAATTGCGAACGCTCTGTCGGGGAGTGGTCCGTTGTATCATTTTAGATAGATTGTATATTTTGTATCTGTAGAATTGAAATCAAAGCTATGTATATGTTGTCTCCATTCTTTTCTTATCAGATTGTTGATCCCAATGCGAATGCGTCACTTAAATTTTATAAAAGACAATTAAGAACATCAAAAATAAAGTGATACGTAAATATTTCACAGTGCAATATATTATGTAATTAATAATTATATATTTATGAAAAAATAATTACATCAGATTTAATAATCGCAATTGTTTTGAATGTACATATGAATAAATGATTACATCATAATAGTAATAATCACAATTGTTTTATTTCCCATTTGTTGCAACCCTAGCATATTTTCATGTAGCAGCAGAAGTACCTACACTGGCGGCGCGGCGGCATCGTGCGACATCAAAGGCATTGCCTTACTAGGTAAGTTTATAATGATTAATTCTTTAATAATTATTTTTGACTTTACTCATTTCTTTTATTATATAATTTACGTTTTACTTTTACAGAATCCGATTCAATGGATTATGAAGACGAGTCACACAACGCCATACATGACTCCGATAGTGATGATGAATGAACATTTCAATGGAAGCAAATATAAATGCATGCGTGTTTTTTTTATGTTGTTGTGTAATTGTTAATTGTTTCTTAAATAAAGAAATAAACTAAATATTTAAATGATGATTTGTTATTTGCAACACAACTTTATATTTGAGATTCTTTACGAATGTATTTAGTTTTGTATCATCAAATTTATAAATTTTATTCCATAGTTTTTAAAATTAAATGTAAATGACCATAAAAACATTAATAAAGTAAATCATTGATGTAAGGGTCAGGGAACGTAATACATATATACATCTGACCATGTAGTAGCTAAGTCTTGTTGACTGCTGAAGTCTGTACTTAAAGTTTTGTTGTCTGCTGAAGTCTGTACGCAATGAAAATGTCTGCCGTTTCGAAAATAAGTTTTTAAGACCCTAATAAATAAAATATATGAATGGCAGATCTGGTCAAATACTTTCAAAATTGTATTTTTTTCAGCACTTTCATAAGTGTCTGCCAGAATGTTATCCGCGTGATAATGGTCTGCCATTGTTATTTTCCGATAGTAATAATAATCTATTTTCAAATTTCAAAATGGCAGACGTGGTCAAATGGTTTCAAAGTTCGCCAAAAATTTCCACCTGTCTTACCTGAGCGCCCGCCCCGTCCACCACTCTGGGCTTAGTGACTCCTCATCTCATGTATAGTAGGTATAGGGGAATCAACACACAAAAATCCAGGTCTGGTCAAATACATACAGGTAGCTTTGCGCTAGCTCTCTAGCTATTACATTATGTAGGAGGATTATCTTAATACTATTATAAAGGCGAAAGTTTGTAAGGATGTATGGATGTATGGATGTATGGATGTTTGTTACTCTTTCACGTAAAAACTACTAAACCGATTACAATGAAATTTAGCACACATATAGAGGGTAACTTGGATTAACACATAGGATAGGTTTTATCCCGGAAATCCCACGGGAACGGGAACTATGCGGGTTTTCCTTTGAAAACGCGGGCGAAGCCGCGGGCGGAAATCTAGTATTATTATAAATCGAGCTTTTCACCTTCATAAGTTTTAGTTTAACCTTTATGAATAAAAATAAATCTTATCTCAAAGGGGCGGGCTGCAAGCGGATTTACAATCATAAAACAACAACTTCGTGAAGTTTTGTTTAGTTGATACTAATATAATGTATCCGGAAGCTTAGACGGACATAGCCTTGTGTTATTTTAATGTATGTTTTTGATACAAGAGGCTCATTAATATAAGATACTGCTTCTAGAAGTGAAGGAACGGTTTTCTGAAGTAGGTAATAATTTCTAAGGTTATTAACAAATAGGGATCTAGACTCACTAGGTATGTTGATATTTTTCGTATCAAATAAAAAAGAATGGAATTTGGAATGCCTCTAATCGATACCTAAACAAGTGACCGTGGCGGAATGTGTAAAAATAGTTTTAACAAACTGTTTATTATGCAAGTTGCTTTGTTTGCTTTTGTAGGATATCAGGTACTGAACTTATTAAATATCAGAGAAAAAATAATGATTGTGTTTATCATAATCCCAAATTTAACACGATGCATCACCTCACAACTATTTTAATTCACGATCTCGAAACGAAACATCCGTTTGGCTTTTGAACTTTTGACATCATCACGTTACGTCTTTTCAGTAATAAGATGTAACTTTCGACCTTCCAAGGACGCCATCTTGAAAAGCTATGACAAATCAGCGCAAAGCAAGGTCGGTACACCGGTTTACAAACTAGAGCTCTTATAAATCAGGCTATTATGCAAACATGACACTTATAACAATCTACTTAAAACTAGATTTCGTTATCATTCTATGTAGACTTGTTTTTAAATTGAATAGGTGTGCTATATAAGTTTTATCAATGAATATTGTTTAAAATTAATGAAGCTTGTTATTGACGTGACAACGTCTTAAATTAGGTTGCGACTGGGAGTCACTTATGAAAAAGTGTAACGCTCGGTAACGTTACGATGAGTCACCGAACGAGAGAGAGGCCCGCGGTCTGCCGCGCGCGCAGCACATAAATATTCTACCGAGAAAAAGACGTTGTCACGTAAAATCTTCGCCCGTAAAACCGACTTTACAGGCAACCATTTTTTTTTGTTGTATTTTTAATGTTGGTAATAAATAATTTTGTTGTTGATTTGTTATGTTATTAATACTAAGTATCAGTTTACGCAAAATGTTGTATTTGGTATTAATATTTTTTGCTATAATCGAGTTTAGTGAACACTTATAAATTATTGAAATGTGAAAATATTTATTTTATAGGATTAGTCTCGTGCTTAATTGAATGGTTGAAATTGGGTTGAAATAAACGGGTTGGAACTTCGAAGTGCTCTTCAGAGTATCTCGTTTTATATCTTTTGTACAGATTTTACACTTTTTGTATTGTTTTCGATGGATAATATAAACAAAGACCTTAAAAATAACACAATAACAACTGAACTTTTCCGAGAAGTAAGGATAAATATTCACAAAGTTCTCTATATAACATTTGTGTCACTGAATACAGTTGTATATTTTTGAAAGAGCACGGATATAAAGGAAATGTATGTCGTAACAACATTACCTTTGCTATTCAATACAAAACTATACTCTAGTATGAATCCTTACTCTATGTAACAGACAAAAACGTGCTTCCCATACACACGTGACGATTCCATGTGACGCGCCGCGTTTTTGACCCACAAACAAAACTAAATTTAGCCTCTATGCCATTGAAATAAGGGTCAAGAAAGATCTGGGAGTACGCCTGCGTCACGTAAGGACGTATGCAGTAAGAGCGTATGAGAAGACTACATAAACACGGCCTACATACGCAAATGTCAACATCGTGTTTGCAACGTATAATGTTAATGGTTATATCTTTGTTTCAGGTAATTGACACTGCTATGATGGATCGAGTTGCTTGTGGTAAATTACTTTGAAGCGCGTTCGTTGGTTGTTTATGGCGGCTCTTTTTTAAAGCACGTTGTAAACCGCAATATATGTTGTAGGTAATTTTTTATGATAAATGTACAATATGTAATATATACAACATGTAACTGAAGTACCTATGCATTTCCTTAAACATATTTTTTTCAAGAAACGTACGTATCTATAGTTTGGTAATTTTATCTTAAACTAAACGAGTGGAATAGAAAATAACTCTTATGAACTACCTACGCGATTTCAAAAGAATGGCTTATTTAAAAAATTGTCACAATCAATTGCTAATAGATCAATGTTAATGTTTGCCAAAAAAAAAAAAAAAATCGAAATGATTGATGTCGTTTTTATGGTCCAATTTTTTAATTAAAGATAAAAAAATTCAAATTATTAATGATAAATAATTTATGTGAGTAAACCTGAATTTGAATTAATATACATTAGCTCCATAAACAATGATAATTTATTGTTTGTCATGTTATATGTTTTTTTCAATAATAGTCCATATCCTGGTCATATAATAAATTGATATAGTTATATCAATTATAATTCATAAAAAATAATACGGAACCAAGCACGGATATGGAATTCACTTGCATATAACCTTCATGCAACGAAGGTTACACTAGTTCTTAATGAGCCTTTCACCTAAAACTCAAGGCGTGGCAATGAAAACTACAAAACATGGTATTATGTTTTATCTTATACAATCCATATAATCTATACTAATATTATAAAGCTGAAGAGTTTGTTTGTTTGTTTGTTTGAACGCGCTAATCTCAGGAACTACTGGTTCGATTTGAAAAATTGTTTCGGTGTTAGATAGCCCATTTATCGAGCGGGGCCACGCGGGTGAAACCGCGGGGCGCAGCTTGTCTATGATAAATTGATACATATTCCTATAACCAAGAGCCCGCTTCAGCCAGGCGTACAGTATTTCATAAAACCAGAAAGTTTGTCTGCGCACGTCACCAACACAGGTAAGAACGATGAGCGACTATGTAGTTTGGGTAGTGGTTACTTTGACAGGTAACAGGTAACAAAGGTGTAAAAAAAAGCACCTCAAATACGTTAAAGCATAAAGCTTGGTTTTTTGATATTTTCTTTAGAATAATATTTAAAATGATGTCATCCATTGCCGGACACTTAGTATGGTTTTAACCCCCTGCCGGACACCCCAAAACTCAAAAAAATAATTGTACTTAAACTTACAATATAGTATAAAAGCTGAATTTTAGATATGCTACTTGGGGGACTATCAAAAGAATTTACCCCAGTAGCCGGACAGTTTTCACGGTTTTTACATATTGCCAGAGGCCTTGAAAGTCTGTACAGTTGCAATCACAGTAAACATTATCAATACAAGTTGCAGAACTATATGTACTGTATAAAACTACTACTACTACTACGATACTACTGTATAAAATATAGTTAAGGATATAATACTGAGTAAATAAAAGTTCGCAATAGAGCAAACTCACCATCTCACTCAAACCTGCCTAAATATATATTGCCTCGCGCTCGCACTTACCACAGACTTTCAAGGCCTCTGGCAATATGTAAAAACCGTGAAAACTGTCCGGCTACTGGGGTAAATTCTTTTGATAGTCCCCCAAGTAACATATCTAAAATTCAGCTTTTATACTATATTGTAAGTTTAAGTACAATTATTTTTTTGAGTTTTGGGGTGTCCGGCAGGGGGTTAAAACCATACTAAGTGTCCGGCAATGGATGACATCATTTTAAATATTATTCTAAAGAAAATATCAAAAAACCAAGCTTTATGCTTTAACGTATTTGAGGTGCTTTTTTTTACACCTTTGTTACCTGTTACCTGTCAAAGTAACCACTACCCAAACTACATAGTCGCTCATCGTTCTTACCTGTGTTGGTGACGTGCGCAGACAAACTTTCTGGTTTTATGAAATACTGTGCGCCTGGCTGAAGCGGGCTCTTGCTCTATTAGTTCTTTATAAAATTCATTATATATGTTATTACTAGACAAAAGATAAGCATCAAAACCAGAAATAAAACAGCATGCGCAGTAAAAGCATAATAATAGAGCAGCAAATGCCAATTTGGAACAGAACAGAGTTGCCCCATGTAAAAAATAGCTAAATTAGTCGCGGAGCTTTTTGTCCAGGGACATATAAGTGTTCTAATTATGTGTAGGTTTGGACCAGTTTTTCAAAAGTTTCCGCATGGCAACCCTCTTAAGGCGTGTCTTGGCAAGGCCGACTACGTTCACTCGAGCTAGCCCAGTTATACATCGCCTAAGGTATTTATTGGTAATGCTGCATTTTGTTCCATGTACCAATCGCATAGAATGGGCTTCTAGAAATTTCTGTGACAATATTATTGTAGAGCTCGATCAATAATTCTAGATTATTTTATTACATATAATATTAAATTTAATGCATTTATTATTTATGAGCTATGCAAATGGAAGACAGAACTGTTTATAGCCGTTTATATTTATACTTTAAGTAGCTATTTAGAAGATGAAACGACAAACTAAATCATCAAAACTGTTAACTATACAATCAAAATTGTATATGGGGTCGGACAGGTAGTTAGGAACATAAAGAAAATCAGCCGGGTTAATGTCCACACTGACTAGTCCAAATGAAAGGTCAATCTCAAATAAACCAAAAGTGCAATGAGGAAGTCAATATAAACTGGATTCCATCGACATACGAGTAATTACCAGAGTTATTACTCGAAATGTTATGGTTTTTTACCCGGACGTCGCTGGGTTTTATTGTGTGTATATGGATGATAAAATTGTAACGTATTAATAATTTAAATTTATGTTTTTGTTGCTTTTTAATTATGTGACAGCTTTTTTACAAGTTTGTAAGAATGTGTCTGCTGTTTAAGTTCTTAATTAAGTGTTATTTATTGATTCAGACAGAAAATGGGCAATGATTCATAAGCCGATGTTAATACAATAAAAACTTTCCACTTCACATAAATAATAAGCAGTTTTGTTTAACCACTGTATTTTACATCAAATATTATCATTAAAAGCTTATTATATCTATTTCAACTGCTCTACATTGCTACATAATACTAATAGGAATAAAATTGACTTTTAATCATTGTACAAATAATATAATGATACTCGTGCGTTATGTCATGACGATCTAAGGTCACTTTCACTGCGAACTTGACACTGAGTTCCTATACAACTGATGAACTGAGCAGCATTTGCATAGGTGCTTAGGGTTAAAAAGTCACATCATAAATTCGTGTCTAGCTTTCGATTTTATCTTGAATACGTGTGTTTTTTTTATATTTAATCTTTGCGTTCTAAAATAATAATTTTTAGCAGTATTTTAATGCTATATGTTTTAGAAATGATATCAAGTATTGGTTAAAAAATATTAAAAGATAGATACCTTCGGAAAACACTGAATCGTAACACTTGCATATTTAAATGGAAGGATTGCATCAAAATTATGTATTATTTAATTGATATAATCAATGCATATTAATTTAAAATTTCGCAAGAGTGATTTCTAAATGTGCATATTAAACATCGATGTATATTGGATGTCTTCAAACAGCAATTTAAATGGAAATTTAATAGAATTCGATGTTTCAGACGCTATTTAGATGAAGGGTAAGGATGTATGCGTAGGCGCATATCCTTGTAGCAAGCGCGTAGGCTTCTACACATGAGAATTGAGAGGCGGATGTTCGAAATAATATTTAGTAAGGATTTATCATTGTTGCATAAAATACAAGTCTATCGATCGTGAGAATTATTAATAGACTAGAGAAAATTCTGGTTTTTGATAACGTCAAGCTACAATCCTAAATTAATGAAGCATTCTTTTAATAGGATAGACCCAGAAGAATTTTTTTTATTATTTGATGTAATAAATCAAATAATAAAAAAAATTCTTCTGGAGAAAGAATTTATATAATTCTTTAATAGTCTCAGAGAAGATAATAAGAGTTTCCGAAATAATACAAGTCTCCAAGTCGGTAAGGCGTTACCCGGCAATTTCGACTATGTTCAACCTCTATAAAGTCTGGTACAACATAAAGCACAATACCGAAAAAAATATATAAAATAGGATGGTCTTTGATCTTTAATTGCTCGCGAGGACTTTTTTCCAAAGTTAATAGATTTCTAGAAAAAAAATGTGCCGTGGTCATCGATTTTTCCGCAAATACTCTATAAACTTCGTAACCTGCTGACTTAGAGCTCTGAAAATTTTATCTATACATATAATAATACATATAATAAATCTGTAGAAGGGTCAATTCTGTACATTGAAAATATTGAAAAAATAAATAGCAGGGGGTGTTACTGGATCGATACCAAACCCAAATATGTGATTAAAAAAATTTTTGTCTGTCTGTCTGTCTGTCTGTCTGTCTGTCTGTATGTTCAGGCATCACGTGAAAACTAACGGTTCGATTTCGATGAAACTTGGTATAATTATACCTTATTATCCTGGGCGTAAAATAGGATACTTTTTATCCTGGAAAAATACGTAGAAAAAAAATAATCTTAATTTTTCAGTTTTATCCATAGACGTTCTGTAGAACCACGAACACACGTTGGGTATTATTATAGGCCTAGCCGTATTTGGGTCCAATAGATATTTATAAGATGTTAGTGTCAGAGTTACTCAAAATGGAGAAATAAACCATCCACGCGAAGACCGACATCCGCGCGGACGGAGTCGCGGGCGGAAGCTAGTGTTTAATAAATTATCAGTTACACAACAGTCCCTGACGAGGATATTTTGTTTCACTGATTAGTATCTTTTTAAATACAAAATGCGAGGAAAAAAGAAGGTGCAGCGGGAGAGGTTTGAGATCCGTCAAGTATGGTCAAGGTTATTAGCGCATGTATAAGCCTTAATCACTCAAGCAGAAGCCGTCGATTTCAATCCATTGTTAGAGGTTTTATAATAATATCTATCAATATCAATTTCTCAAACACCATTTTTTCATCTACCGTCACTTAATATTATTGGACATTTGCACAATATCTGACCTATTGGATTTGTTTTTTGATTCGTTCTGCTTCACTTATATTATTTCAGTCTAACTTACAATCTAGATTCAAATGTTGTATCAGACACATTTAATCTAGTCTATATTTGAAAGCTTAAGGTCAGAAGCGACAACATTGAAATATTAATATCACCTTGTCAACAATTTAGTGCCTTGGAAAAGTTTTTGCGGCTTGCATTCAAATATATTATGGGACAAAACTATTATGTTATTGTCTACTAGCTTACCGCCCGCGGCTTCGCCCGCTTTGTCTAAAACCTAATAAATTATATACTAAAATCTTCCTCTTGAATCACTCTATCTATTTAAAAAAACCGCATCTAAATCCGTTGCGTAGTTTTAAAGATTTAAGCATACAAAGGGACATAGGGACAGAGAAAGCGACTTTGTTTTATACTATGTAGTGAATAGTGATGATGCAGATATTTTTGCCTTCTTGGAAAAATGGCTTAAGTTCTAATAATTTGAAATGACTGGTTGTGGTTAACTTGTCGCTTCAAATCAATAAGGATGTATAAATTAATGATTAAACAAATCAGTTTGTTACATGGTTGGAACATAATATTTTAAATGTCCTATATTATTTTTATCAACATTAAAAAGGTCCGATAGCTTTCAACTTCCTGGTTATATAAGCTGTAATTGTTAAATTCGACATTCAAACTAACATTTAAAGAACGATATAATAATTCTATGATGATAGTGTTATGATATTTAAGATCGGATCTATTATACAACAGACGCGCGTTGAATTAGAAAATCGTCAAATATTTTATCTGACATTGCGAGGAGATTGCCCGCACCTGCTCTTACACAACAAACGCACTAACGAGCTATTGTCTCAAAAAGAAGGGATATTATTAGCCACTTCCGTCTTCACAGTTGTATTTCACTTGTATTTATTCCATTATAGACTGTTTGGCTGATTGTTTTGCATTGTTTGGGAAATAAATTGACGACGCGTCATGGCACGGGGCATTCAGTCGGACCAAGGTTTAGATGGCCGTTGCTTCCTTCAGTATTCTTCGTCGGACAGCACAATGGGCGGCGGCCTTTGTTACGATGTTCTATGGCCAATAAAGTGTTATCTCAATGTCATCAGAATACGCCAATCAATCCCATGGCTCGGACCGAGAGATTTATAACCGGAACGCGGTGGTATCATGACAAAGTACCTCTTGATAGATGTTGAATATGTTTTATGCAAAATAAAGATTGCAAATCTCTTTGAAGAGAAGCAAATGATCGTGACTTGAAGCGTGACAATCAAGTTAATGTACAAAGCGGAGAGTTTCAGATCAAATGTAATGGATTTGAGATGATAAATGCTTTAAGATGCGCGAAGAAGGATTCGCCCAATCATTGATATATATTAAGATACAATGCATGGAGCAAGAATTCATAACATAAATATCTGTATACATTCCTTACAAACTGTTGTTCTTATTTTCTTATGTAAATTATTTTTCAATGTGCCGATGTCCTACATGATTTTGGCATCGTTTTGGATGCTTCTGAATTATTCAATATGTGTCCCTCATACTGTTGACATGTTTGTCTCAATTTACCGTTAATATTTGTGCAAATTCGTCTTGTCATTATTCTGGAATGTATGAAAAATAAATGAACAGGATTCCTCAAGCTGGTTCCATTTTTTTGGCGTTGACGTTAAAGGTTGTAGAGAGTATAAATTGATTGATCGTATTTTGATGCATTTTCATATATTATTAAGAACATTATGTTATGACTTATGAGGTACTGCTTTTGAAATAAATACCAAATACATACCAAACTAATCATTATGGCTCTGCTTTCAACTTAAATAAATTAAAGCTCGTCCAAACAGTTCGACAGATTTATTTCACAAAAACACGCAAATTCTCGAGAAACGATTTACAAGTGGGACAAATAAAACATCGCGCTATATGAATACAAACTTCCTGGTGTGAATAAACTTTGGGATAGTTATTTAGGTTCCTCCAAGGATATTCCGCGAATCAATTGTTTACATTTCGTGATAAATTTATTTATCCCTTCTTATATTAAAAGCTGAAGAGGTTATTTGTATGTTTGTTTGCTTGAACGCGTGAATAGTCAATTTATCGAGGAAGGCATTGGCTATATTATAATATCGTCACGCTAAGACCAATATGACGATTAATGCGAGTAAAACCGTGGGGCACACCTAGTTTTATAAACAGTCATTTTTTGCATTACCTCGTTAAAACATTAAATATGTATCTTTACAAACAGATAATGTTCTAACTGCATAACTTATTTCATTATAGCACAACAAAGTACATCGTAATGCACTTACTGGATAATAGAACTTCAATAAGTGCATTTCATTATAAAATAGATTTCCAGTATGATTCAACAGGTGATACAGATTTCGACATCCCACAAATCGAATTACGTTAGGCAACGGCTATACAAATCCTAGTCAAGTTAAATTGGAATAAAAAGTGCAAGAAATAGTCATTATTTCCAGACTATAAGAACTTTCACTCGATTGAGGCTTCGGCATACACAAAGATAGTGATTTCAAGACACATGTATGCGTAATGGTAATTTTGTAGAACAACATTAATCAAATATTGAGGTTGTTTTTAATATCATTGCTTTTATAGTTAATTAATCTGTTTCTATTTAAATAAGAACAAGATTCAAATCATAAATTTATATACATACTAGCTTTCCGCCCGCGGCTTCGCCCGCGTTTTCAGAGAAAACCCCGCATAGTTCCCTTTCCCGTGGGATTTCCGGGATAAAACCTATCCTATCTCTCAAGTTGGATCGAACTGCACATGGTGTGCGAATTTTATTATAATCGGTTAAGTGGTTTAGGAGTCCATTGAGGACAAACATTGTGACACGAGATTTATATATATTAAGATAAGTACCTAATGTTTCCATTAATTACGTTCACTAATAACTTATTACCAGAAACAATCACAAAAAAATATTTGTCCTTCGTCATTATAATAATAAATCATGACACGATCACCAATAGACTTAGAAACGTGTATAAAGCATTGAACACACGAGTACATTTTGTTTAGTACATATAGTATAGAATTATATTATCTCTGGTACAGATAATATAGCACCCAGCTGTGAAGTGGCGATGGCGTGTGATAAGCAAACCGACAGCCTCGACCTTGCTTTCTATTATGTAATGTAAGGGTAGTTGACACTGACGGAGTCTAGCTTAGAAATGTGAGTATCAAGGTCCCAAGGAATTTAGGACATTGTCTTGATGTTGACAATACTAGTTTAGGAAAGAGCTTTTACACTTGTTTGAGTAGTGTAGAGGTACTGTTGATTGGAATTTGGACAAGGATTGGATACCGATTTTTGACAGTAGGTAGATATATTTTTTATGGTGGCTTGTTGATAAGGTTTATAAAGTCATAATAATAAGGTTTAATTTGTCTAGCTCTCTTTCCTATTATCATCCTATTTAAAAGTATTCCACTCAAAAAAATTCGTAATAAACTTTGGCTAGAAAAATATACTTAAAAAATAATAAAGTTACAAGCCACCATCTGTCAATGCTTATTTGTATCTAAGATCTATTATTATAAAGATATATTGTCCTCGATCAGGACTTATATGGTTTGAGATAACGTGGCCGTGTGGTCACTTGTTGTGATAGCTAAGGTCACACTTTAGATTAATACGATTAACTCTTTGTTCTTGTTACTAGCAAGCTTTGAACGAATATATCAAACACGTGTGAAGCCTTATTAGGTAGGAACTAGTACAGTACAAAAATATACACATTTTTATAATGTATGTATAAAGCAATTGCATACGAATAATGAATATGCAGTATTGTTTCAAACTTACCGATGCGTATTCTTGTGTCAATCAAAAATAATTGATTGACCCGTTATAAAATCGGTGTTAACATCTTAATATATATAAATCTCGTGTCACAATGTTTGTCCTCAATGGACCCCTAAACCACTTAACCGATTATAATAAAATTCGCACACCATGAGCAGTTCAATCCAACTTGAGAGATAGGATAGTTTAAACATGTAGGTACCACGGGCGAAGCCGGGGCGGACCACTAGTTTTTTTATATGTTTATAGTCAATATTTTTTTTTAGTAAATCCATTTTATACGAACAATTCATATTCTTTGATTTATGCAACACTACCTACTGACCTTTTGTTTTAAGATATTTACATAATTAAGAATTCGCATACTTAATATGAGGAAAGAAAGCATGACTCTAGTTGTGATAGGTTATTTTTTGTTATTTTCTGTTTGGTAATAAATCAGCTTCCGTACTTTCCTCCGCATAGCTAACGATTAACGATTAGTGTGTGTTCGTAAACTTGTATTTCCGTGCATATCGATCCAAATGATAAATGATGAGCATAAAAATGCATGCATCAGATACAAGTTTGGATATGTTTTATTACCGACTGTGATATAAATCAAATTGTAATAAATTTATAATGAATGGACAAGATCTTGATGCAACCGCGAATCGTTTACGAGTGCGATGAACTTTATCGATGATGGACTGGTATCGATTCAATTATTTGAACCGATTATTCGATTGTTTGAGAGATTATGTTTGTGAAATCTGTACACAAGGTCATTGCAGTATTAACAATAGATAATTTAGGTATAATGAAATACTTTAACCTTAGTACATACGATATTTAAGTGAAGAATTTTGATAATTATAAATTAATACTAAATAACATAATTAGTTATATGCAACAAACATGTAGGTATTTAACTTCAAATAGCATCATTAGATTTAAATCTTTACTGCCTTCCTCCAAAGGCTGCTTTATATTTTATTTTGAAGCTAAATATTTTTTTTTATTCTATCTAATAATCCCAAGAAAATATTAATTTATCAAAATTCTTGACTGAAAAAATAAT
Source organism: Colias behrii (assembly GCA_029959065.1). NCBI lineage: Eukaryota > Metazoa > Arthropoda > Insecta > Lepidoptera > Pieridae > Colias > Colias behrii. The sequence goes on from JARWMC010000001.1 coordinate 12,580,784, forward strand.
ATGGTCAGCATAACAATACACAAATTAAGAGGCTCGTTATTTACAAGTAAGGTTAGCATATGTAAATATCCATTGTTTATTGCGTTTTTGTCTATCTGATAAATAATTATGTAAGTACTATAAGCTAGGTCTTTACAGTTTGAGGTCTGACGGTGAACGGCACTACGTGCAAGGCTGTCTCGAATACTTATTTACTTCATTGTACTATTTGCTTCAAATTGGCTATTGAGTGCACTGTTTGAGCACGTTTTTTGGAAAATAGACTTGCATTAGCTCAGAATTGGTTATGTACTAAGGTTGTATTATGTAATTTAAATATAATATGTTATACCCAACAATTTAAATAAGAATTGCGTTCACGTAATTGGCGCTTTTTAAATTATACACACATTTCTTTCGATATTTGTGACGTGCTAAAAAATTAAGGTTTATTGTGAAATTGTGAGCTTAAACCAAACACTAAAAATAACTGAAAATATCGTAAGAAACTAGTGTTTACTTCGAATATTTCATGCTCAAAGACAGACCGGGACTATAGAAATCTTAAGAAACATTAATTACCATAAATTTATCAATAACAACGTTAACCAACAGCGATGAGTATTTATTTCAAAATATTAAGAAATTTGGAATTCAAATCAGCTATTTTACATAATATTCTATGTTCCATCTCAAGCTGAGTTAGCTGTCAATCAAAGATACCGGTCGTTGACTCGTCTGTTGCATCGAGATCATCTCCCGATGTATCGATATAAACAAGGCTTATTATAATAATAAGTTATTGACGTTCGTGTTGCCGATTTATAGCTACTGAAAAGAAGTAAAATAACTTCGTAAGTAACTTTATTTTGTTGTTTTATTTTGTTATTCCAAATAACTGATTAACTTAGTTTAAAATCAAGGTTTTGGTAAGATCATACGCTATAAATAAAAAAGCTCTTATGAAATATTTGTTACATAGCTTTTCATAATATTAGGTACTAGCGGTCCGCCCCGGCTTCGCCCGTGGTACCTACATGTTTAAACTATCCTATCTCTCAAGTTGGATCGAACTGCACATGGTGTGCGAATTTTATTATAATCGGTTTAGTGGTTTAGGAGTCCAAACATTGTGACACGAGATTTATACGTATATATGTATTAATATTATATATATGTATATATGTATTAAAATGTAGATTACCTATAGCTGTAGAATGCTGTGTAGTGTGAAGGTATTTCATTAATTATCATATTACACTCTTGTCATAGATCATTATCTGAGGTATTTATAACATATTTCACGCTGTTATAAAATAAAAGAATGTTAAATATGATCCAAAAATAACTGGAGTATGAAGACAAGTACGTTCACTTACATAACCGATTTTACAAAAGGCACAGTTATCGCCTTGTTAACTTTTAATACAATACGTTAAAAGATTGAAATGGTACATTTAATAAATTGTGAAATATCTACGGCTTAATTACCCACATTGCATTGTCAAACGCACTGGTTCTGGTTCAAAACTTGAGTAACTTCCGTCAAGTGCCGTAGGGTTTATGTCGATAGTATCAACACTCTCTAATTATGTAGTCTTGTTTCAACACTATAGTACGCAGTGTAATCATGTGTAAACGTTTTGTAAGAATAAATGCAATGTATTAACACATTTGAAAGGATTCTTAATTCTGTTTGTTCGCAAGGACGCTATATTGAACTCTATTTGACTAGGAAATATATTCATTAAAATTGCATAACACGCAGATCGATTTCCATAATGCAATCGACCCGTGAAAGCGAGCGTGGTTTTCCACTAGCGAACTTGCATAGAAGGTGAAAATTGTCCCGTTATCCGCTAGAGGGCGCCCGTCAAGGTCGCGCGCATTTTTTGTAAAAATATATTGCGTGTGGAATCGTGAGCGATATTTTAAATTGCGAAACCGTGTTACGGAATAAGGTCGTAGATTTTGTGATTTTAGCACGAGATTAAATCTATTAGTCGAAGCTGCGTGCTGAGCATTGTTACAATTGTGCAGTTTACGACACATTAACGCTGTACGCTCTGAAGATCGACATGATAACCTCAGATTTGGAGCAGGCGTACACGTCAAGTTCATAACATTTTGGCTTTGATTCAGTAGATAAGGCTTGTCTTACATACTAAGATTAATAACAAAAACGTGGGCAACGAACTCGGTCTACGACGTATCGTTGAGTAAGCAATAATCTACGTTTGGAATGAAAGTTTAGACCTAATTGGGACCTGTAGCGGTACCTGTAAATGAAAATATGCCGTTCGCTCGGTTAGTTTTCATGTCAAAGACCCCGAGAAAAGCTGTTGGATTTCCTCGTGATATTAACATAATAGCTGAGACGTTATTACTAAAAGTGTTTACTTACAAATTCGCTTTCAATATGCAATTACTATTGCAGATAAGATTACTCAATATCCATTTCGTATTCAGAAACGAAAGATATTGTCCATGTATAAACTCGTTTATCGGAAATTTATCGGTATGGGCGACTGTCTCCTCGATTGATTTCAACTTTATCAAGACTTTATAAATAAAAACCTCGTAATTAATTCGGGCAATTAGTGTAATTGTCTGTAAAACGTATGTTACGTACGGTTGTAAATTAAATAATCACTGAATACGCAAACAGGAGCACGCAAGCATCAATTCGGAAGTCAGGTATTTCGGCCACCGCCACGCACACACACACCCATGTGTCGTGACGCAATACATTAGTGTGTGTGTGTGTGTGTGTAATGCAACTTTGTGGCTCGACCTGCTAAAGTCACATTTACATTATGAAATTGATATAATAATTAATTAGCGGTTATTTAATAGATGATAGATTAAAAATCCAGTTTTTATTTAAATTGCGCAAAACAAATTACTGTTGGTCTCGTGCCGATAATAGAGCATGATTAATTAAAAAAAAAAGTTTTGTAGAACGTTACACATAATATGACATAGAGTCAAAATGTAGGGCTCTCTTTTAATGATATTTTATTTAATATACACAATTGTTGTCTCACTGACTGAATAATTTGTAAACATACAAAAATCTTCATTACCTACAACTGCAATAAAATGTAATAACCAATATAACAAACAAGCTATTTTAATTACACATGTATACAAAAACAATCTTGTCGTGTAGCAAGTTGACGGCTTTCCCCGACGGTCAATGCCGCGTATGAATCTTGTTCTTGAGCCACGATATTACCATACCTACTTACGCAACCTCAATCAAAACACGGAGTAAACAGTACAAATTACTTTGGAATATAATCAACATGATTTTCGGTCTTGAAATTTTGTTTTAATGTAACTTTGGATTGATGAACTGTGTGAGAATCTTGGAGCTTTTTGAAAAGCTTATTGGATTGCATAGTTAATATTTAAAGTGTCATCTTCTATTGGAGTAAAAATTAACCCACGATAAATCTATTTTCCATAATTTCATCGAAATATAATTACAAAGTTGCATTGTATGTTTTTGTAACTAACTACTAAAGATTAGTATTAGAATTATTATACACCAAGATTATGATCCCGCAATATATTATGTAATATGTATTTGGGCTGTAATATTTTATGATAGATGTTAGAACATAGTCTGAAATACAATAGTATGGTCCTAACATTGGAAATAATCTAGGAACAATTTCTAAGTCGGTCAAATAAAAGGGACAGTCGATTCAAAGGTCCATGTCGCACGGGACACCCGATACACAAATTGCATAATTTATATCACAGACGTAATATCCAGTATCAACATTCAAAGTACCGTCAACAACTTTCACTGTTCATTAATTCCAGTGCGGTACCGATGGCAACGGCAACCGTGGATTGAATCAAATAATAAGTAGAGCGGAAATTCAGTAACGAATCTATTATCTGAATAACACCAAATTGTATTGAGAAACTGTTTTTAATAATTGTAATGTTTTTTATCTATGAAAGCCTCAATTCGTATACAATAAGCATTGTTAGTTTAATGTAATTATAAGTGTTATTGTTATTTTATCGTCGCATCTGCTATTCGATAATAGCTTTTGTATTGATAATATCGTTTCCTGTGTTTCGGCAGGTATTTGATCTTGTTTATTGTTTTTGTTTTTTTTTTTTTCTAATTACGTGCGTGAAGTTTTGTTGGTACGTTCTACAGTTACTTAGTTGTTATCTTGTTTCGGATAATTTTATTGCAAGTGTAACATATAGATATTTATTAATTTTACCCATTAAAAATATTTTAGAACATAATTAGAAATAGCGCATGAACCATTAAATATATGCATTCAAAATTATTTTGTATAACGTATGTTTATAGTCTAAAGGGAACCAAGGCAAGTCAATAAACGAATAAAATTAATTATACATCGAAACGTGCTCCGCCATGCTTATCAGATCGACTTGCATCTCACTTTCTACAATAAAACGCATAATGCTATTAGATGTGATTAAGAATCAATAATGAGAGCACACATTACATAATCGAACTGCAAAACAAATTGGTCTTAATCACGATCGCACAAGGTGCACAATACATCAATGAACTGTAACAGTTGCGTCGTATTACATAAGGCAGGATTAACACGCAAATTATGCCCAGCGTGCACGCTAGATCTGTCCGTCCTTCCGTTCGCTTTCGCTGTACGTGAGCGAAATTATAACTTGCCACCTATATAGAATGTGTTGCAATTGTGTACTCTATTTCCCTTGAGATAGAGGACATTGTTACGTCGTGTGTTGCCCAATTACGACGGTCATATGAGATTATAATTTTAAGTGGAGCAGTGTGCGCATTCTTGTAATTTTGTGTAAAGAGGACCAGTTTGCCATCCGAAATTGTTGTAGTTAAAGTCGAATTCCGAAGTAATTTGAATATTGTTACACAATTTTAAATCTACTTAATAAAGATACCAGAATATAAATTGAAAACTTTTATGTTTATACAACTCCAAACAATTCTTATTAAACATTATAAGTTATGAATATAAACGTTCAATCATAAACAAACACTTGTCCAATAAACTAACACAAGCATTAATAAATAATATTGATTGAACAATTTCCGTCAATATTACCATGAATATGCTAATGTGTTACATAAGAACTGTAACAGTGAAATGTTCCCACCAGGTATTAGCCGCTAACCGCAGATCTGTTAGAATTGTATCTATTTGTGTAATAGAGTAGTATTTCTTAACTTAAGTAAGTCAAGTAACTAGGTAGGTACCTACTTTTAATAAATACAAGTTTATATTGATTTGCATATTTTTATCTCACAAACATAATATAGAGCTTTGACTTTAACAGCTTTGACTTTGACTGAACACATATATTTCAACTAGCTGTGCCCCGCAGTTTTAGCCGCAGTGCTCCGCTCCTGTTGGTCTTACCGTAATAATACCTACATAGCCTAGCCTTCCTTGATAAATGGGCTATCTAACACCGAAAGAATTTTTCAAATCGGACCAGTAGTTCCTGACTCGTGAGATTAGCGCGTTCAAACAAACAAACAAAGTCATCAGCTTTATAATATTAGTATAGATATTATAATCTTTGTGTTTATCACTCATACCATCGAATATTTTCTCTATTAGTTAACCTACCATATTTCCTACTATCAATTTCTATATCCAATTCCGCTTTTAAGCGTATATATCTGGAAACAATAAACGTCTAGCGAACGATTAATCCACATTTACTTTATGTATCGTACTCACGAGTGGATTGTGAAGCCAGACATTGCGAAACTCAGTCTAGTTAGAGCGAGGTGCTATCGACTGAGCCCATAAATATACCTACAGGTGTAGTTACGAGGAATTGAAAGTATTTTCGCTTTAGAATAGGCTTTGTTGGGTATAAATATAATTTATGTGAGTTTAATTGTAGCCTTATTTTTTCAGCTTATGTTGTTAAAAGTTTAATGAAACTTTGTTTATTATTTGTCTTTTTAAAGTTCTGAAATTGAATACTTTATTGGAATGGTTCTTAATATTATTTCAACTGTGTTAAGTATGTTAAGTAAGCTTGTATATGTATTTTAAAATACGTAAAAAAATTGCGTAGCAATACCACCTTGTACAGAATAACACAAACATTTATACTAAGACCAATATTCGGATTATTGTCCCTTCACCTTTTTCTTATTGTTTTTACTTACAAGGCATTCGAGATTCAATATATTTTCCCCTTACTTTAGAGTTGTTAAGAGCGCGTGTCAGGGAACACGTTAGGCTGTTATCACTAGATCGCTAGCCAGCTTACATGTTGGCTTTAATGGCCTCTAATACTAACCTGACTTTATTTCTCTCGTTTAGACCTTTTATGCGAAGGTATTACCTTATAGGCAGTAAATACGAATGTAGAGCCAGATAGCGCGGATTCTTTACGTGCCTGACTTAACATGACAAATAGTGTTTATTTTTGTTTAAAGATTGTAAAACCCTTTATAGTACAATTTAAGTCTGAGGAAAAACTAAAGTTCAATACAAGAGTTTTACTATAAAAAAATACTCAAGTGTTTCAAAGATTTTACTCAAATATACCTACATTGAAATGGGTATCATTTAATCTATCACCAATTTAATTAGTTTTGTGTTTCTTAAATAATAGGGTGTGTCCTCAAAATAGTAGATCTGTCACCAAAATGTAGTCACCAAACAATGAAAAATCAGTTCCACAATAAATCACCTAAAATCCTGAGATATAAGGTCTAGTACCAAATAAATGTTTTTATATGTATTATAATAGGTGTGTCCTAATAAGTATTTAAGCAAACTAATTTAAAGAGATCACCAATAAATCATATTATGTTACTAGAAAATTGCATTAAGTTCAAATAAAAAATTAGGGTTGTCATCATCGTTTCAACCAAAAGATTCTGCTACCTTACTAGACTCCCAAGGTTCTAAATTTCCACTGGTAGTATAAATTATATTTAAATTTAGCAGAGTAGTAAATAAAACAATTAAAGTCAAAATAATCAATATTTATTGTTTAAAATAATTACCACTGAACAATCAGCGCTGGTTTAAAATAGCTGGCTTATGGCTAGCAGAATAGAAGATAAAACACTTAATTAAAGTTAAAATAATCAATATTTATTCTTAATTTTTAAAGCGCGCCAATTTGTCTCCGCCCCTTTGATCATTTTTTCATTAAAATTATAAATTGATGTATTAAATTGGTAACGAATACTATTAATTTCATATCTGAACGAAATAAAATGTTACTACTGTATTGGTGACAAAATATCAAATAAAAAGGAGTCGCAGTCAGGGATCGATAATCGATTTATTTGGTGACAGATCTACCATTCTGAGCACAGAGCTATTATTTAAGTAACAAAACTGTTATTATAAGAACGAAGTTTATATTCATGTAATGCAATATAATTTTATTGGTTATCGATCTCTTATTTAACACATATATTAACATTAATTTGATAATTGATACCTGGGAACAATTTTTGTTTATCTGAGAACGAAAATATTTCGTGGTGATAGATCTATTTATTAGGTGATACAACTTGATGACAAATATAAATTTTGGTGATAGAAAATATAGTTCCCCATTGAAATTATATTTTTTATCGTGTAGGTAAATTATGTGTTAAAATAATATCCTTAAGCACATTTAAATTATTTAATAAAGGATTAAGGATACATTTAGGCAAATTACGACACTATGACGTCACGTTACAATCATTGTACAATGTAATGTATTATGCAACAAACTTAGTAGTTAAACTAATAAGTAATAATAGCTGTTTGCCGAAATGTTTCGTAAATTGATATTTATTAGGCAATTTACAAAATTTGCACAACAGTAGGCATTAATTATATATTATATAGTGTTAGACGTAACTTTTGATTTAATATTTTTGTGGATGAATAGTTGTCAATATAGCTGTCACTGTCACCTGTCAGAACATGCTTAGCTGTCGAATACTATAAATTGCCGCTTTCCTTTGACTCGTGGCGCAATCGTACGGATCGTGCCTAGGGGCTCGGACGTTGTTTATACGACGTTTGACCCAACTACCTTCACTTTGCTAATAGTCGTTGACTAGCTGCGATTTGTAAATCAATTAGGTAGCTGTGTGGAATCGCAGTACATTCTAATTACATTTCAAACTAATATTTAACCCAGTCTCTCGTGTAATTTCTATTATCAGAAGCGGGATAGAATTCAAGCCCACTATTTTTAAACGTGTTTAAGTTTACGTAGTTTTGTAACTGGCATTTGTGTTTTTTTTTCGTGCGTTGTGTAAATTAAAAGTTTGTTACGTGGATTATTGTAACGGGAATGTAGTCCATCGAAGAAATTGTGTGTGCTATCTGGGCTGCGGTCCAGTGTTTGTAATAAAAACCTCTCAGTTCACAGGTAAATTAGATTCAGGGATGCAAGGGCCCTACGAAGTAGTGAACATCCTGCCTAGTGGTCGATACGAGTTGAAACTCGTTGTGGTGACTACGGAAAGAAGACAAGCCGCGGCACAGCATAATATGGTGCCCTGGCGTGGCGAGTGGTGTCCCGAAGCATGTGCCGAATTTTTTTGACGATGAGTGTTATTGGCTCGTAGTGATTCAAATCGCTAGTCGAACCCTGGCGTTGAGGTATTGTCTAGTCGCTGACGTATCGTAGTGATGTATTTCACTAGTCGTACGAGCGTAGATATACCGTCAAGTCGCCGTCTGTATGTCCGTAGTGAGTTGTCTCGCTAGTCGGATTTGAGCGTTGAGGTATTGTCTAGTCGCTGACGTATCGTAGTGATGTATTTCACTAGTCGTACGAGCGTAGATATACCGTCAAGTCGCCGTCTGTATGTCCGTAGTGAGTTGACTCGCTAGTCGGATTTGAGCGTTGAGGTATTGTCTAGTCGCTGTTTTACTAACGAGTGCGTAGAAAAGTATGGTCAGTGTGGCCGAGGCAGTGTGTTTTTGAAATCCCGAGATGAACTACCGTTGTATTGTAATACGAGAAAAGGCGTACGAGGACGTACGTTTGTCAGTATGGCCGTGTTAGACGTAACTTTTGATTTAATATTTTTGTGGATGAATAGTTGTCAATATAGCTGTCACTGTCACCTGTCAGAACATGCTAAGCTGTCGAATACTATAAATTGCCGCTTTCCTTTGACTCGTGGCGCAATCGTACGGATCGTGCCTAGAGGCTCGGACGTTGTTTATACGACGTTTGACCCAACTACCTTCACTTTGCTAATAGTCGTTGACTAGCTGCGATTTGTAAATCAATTAGGTAGCTGTGTGGAATCGCAGTACATTCTAATTACATTTCAAACTAATATTTAACCCAGTCTCGCGTGTAATTTCTATTAATAGTATACTTATTGTACATTTAAAGTATTCTGCCTGTGTATATCAAGGTTGATAAATAATAAGATAATTTTAGACCATGTTTTATAATTTTATTGCTGTTATTTTTTCAAGATCACAGTTTAAATTTTTTTCTACTAAAAATCATTATAATATATTCGCCATTGTATTAAAGGATAGTGTAACTATTTATATTCTATAGAATAATACCTAAGTATATATACTTAGGTATTAATTTTTTTTATTGTATTAATGCAATGCAATGTTTCGATCTAGAATTTAGTACACTAACACTCATTTAAATTCGTTTGTAAACATTGTGCAATATACTGCGATTACAATTAGGCTTCAATGAAGCAGTACCATGTGATTTGCATTACGTAGTTGCACATAACACTGCAGCTGTTACGGTATATCGGAACTGGGAAGGATAATTGTCTAGTATTTCGCGCTCTGCTAGTTTCTATTACTTAAGAACTGTGCCATGATAGTTAAATCCGTTTTTGGAACGTAAAACTTTGGAAATATATAATAGAAAAACAATACCATATCCATTGTAATATGAGAAAGTTTAGTAACTGCTAGTTGAAAATGTTTAAAGTAGCTAAATTTATTTTTTCTATAGAGTATTACTTAAAAAATGGTGTAAAGTTGGTTAAGAATAGATTGTCTTTAAACTAAGCTCACGTTGACGGATTGTGAGGTAAACTTTTTCCAGTATCTAGATCGATTGAATCTCGATACTGAAAGTATGTTTTTAACTTATAAAAACTGTGTATATGTTGTCTTTCACATGTTGTAACCTTTCATCACAAAAAGTTGATCATAACTCAAGATTATCTGAGGAATTTGAACCCCCATGATTCAGCAGTCAGCACTTACCAATACATTAATCACTACTCATTCTTTAAAAATAATTGCACCAGGCCCAGACAGCATTTACGAAACTGCATCGCAATTCACATCTTAAAATTTCGGACCATTTGTCCCCAAGAATGTGTAATGTCGAAATATTTCACGCATGATACATAAATGTTCTATAGCAATTCGCCGCGGATCCGGCTGTCTCGATTGCTTTGTAAAATCGTGAACAAACCATTCGAAAGGCGGTTACAAATTAAATGTTTTAAGTTTGTCTATCACGCCGTGTCCTACATTTATAACGAGTATGTAATTAAATATAATTGTTTTTGTTGCAGGTAAGGTTTGCTATACCATGGCCGATAGAATAAGAAAATCACGGGGCCCTCTGAAGGGCGTCTCTGTAAGTTTATTTGTAGCTGATTGCACCAGAAGAAGAGGTATGATTTAAGAGTATACTACATATATACTTGTATAGCATGTTTTTAATAGCGTATTTTCTAGTGGAGGAATAAAACGTACCACTGGATTTCCACGACACAGTAATAAATAAATACTGGTATGTCAATATACAACATTTTATTTAAATTAACAGATATTGATTTATACAGAAGCTACTGCATAATGCGTTTAATTATACAAAATAATATAATCGAGATATAATTGTTTTAAATTATTTGCTGACTTGATATAATAATAGTTCGTCGTTCAATAAAATAAACATGATTAATGTTCATTGCCTCCATTAGGAACAATATAATGATCAGTAATATGTCTTTTTTCGTTCATACAGGTAGGCATTATTGTTTTATGCGAGAATGTTAGTTAAATATTGTTTAATCATCGACTAATTACTAGCATTTAAACCAAAATTATTATATTAAATTGAAGTATTTATCTTTTATTAATTTCCAATAATCAGCAATTCTAGGTCAAAGTAAACACGAATAAAAATTAATATATGCGCCAATTTATGCGCCTACGACACTTGATCTCACCGTCAGTTCCCGTGTGAATTTATATGATAGTGATTTCAATTACATATTATATTGCCTCACTGTCGTAGAATAAATAAGTTTGTTTTCCCACTTGGTTAAGCCGGCTACTCATTTACCTGCCACAGGGGCAATATTGGAACAATCTCGGTGGTCGGAGCAAATTCATCTGTTCTCAAAATTGCCCCTGCTTACCCCTATATACATCACAATTAAGAGCCAATTAAGGATGCAATTCCAATATTACCCCTGCTGCAGGTAGGTGAGCAGCCGGTTTTAGTTGGTTTGTTTTGCCATTGGGTTATGTCAAATCAGTCTCAAGGCTATCCATGATTTATTGTTTCTGTAATGTTGGTGAATGCTAGAGAATTATCTTATTTTCGAGTTAATGACGGTTTATTTGCGTTTGTTTTAGCGCATTAATGTTCGTTTAGGCGTTGCATTGTTTACAATGATGATTACCGTTTAATGTATTTGTTTGTTGATGGAGCTGTGCGGAATTGTACAATGTTTTTGAAGTGAAACTTCTTTATCGGGGTTGGACAAAAATTTAGTGTAACATTTTTGCGTTACGCCGTACGCGTGACATTTTTGCGTTACGCCTTACGCGTGACATTTTTGCGTTACGCCGTACGCGTGACATTTTTGCGTTACGCCATAGGGTGACATTTTTAAGGTCATAAAGAAGTTTCACTTCTTACGGGTGTACTCTAGTACACGCATACATTATTTATTGTAGTTATTTTTTACTTGTAGTAGCCACTTCATAGCCTTAAATCTTTTTAATCGAATATACATTAGAACTTGAAGTTGTAATGGAGAAAAACGGCCCTAATTTCAATTGTTATTGTCATGGTAGAGTATAGAGTCGTAGTTATAGTAAACTCGAATTAAGAATTGTCTTTCAAGCATCTCTTTATTACGATAACGTTTTTTTTGTACATCAATACAAAACTTGAATGTGTAGATAGTAGTTACATAGATCTATGAGTTAGAATTTTTTCCCAATTGGAATGAACTATACTAATATGAAGTTAACAAGTGAATTGTAGATAAAGTGATTCAATCAATGTTTGATGTGACTGCTTTGGTTATTTCTCCCTGAATTGAAACAATTTGACCTAAAATGGACAGAGCATAAAAAAAAATAATCAAAGTGATATCTTTACAAGTAGAGGCGGAGTGCGGGTTAGGATCAAAAGTCAGCAGTGAACTTTTAAACTAACAACAAACGAGTAGGTTTTCCTTGCAAAATAAGAAATCTTAATTGCCCTTTAGCTATGTATTTAAAGTACTACATCATGTTGTTATATAATTTCTTATTGTGAAAATCTATTTGATTTGTTATAAGAAAGAAGATATCGTTTACTAGTAGTATTGATTGACGTCGACATTTAGATAAATAGGATTCTAGGTAACAGGTCAAATATGTATGGTGGCATATTAAATAATATTTTAAATGGTCACTGTCTGATGGCTAATTATAATTGTCAATTAAATGATAGAAGATAATACTGTATATCGTTTAAATTCGCAATTTTGTCTCGTATTGATACTTTTATTATAGAATCTATAGTTTTAAAAATTACATCTATTTTTGTTGTTTCGAAGAATATTTGACTTTAACTTTCTTTTGTAACTTTCTTATTCCTTCAGGTATAAAGATGGCCTTCATTTATTGCAATGTTTACTTTATTTTTCATTTGTGAATAATTGGATAAAATTTCTTTCGAAATTATACGATTTATCGCTTATATTTTAGGGAAACATACTTGTACAATAATTAGTTACGAATTTCTAAACAGGCATACTTAAAGTACACACTTTTTTAGTTTAAGGCCATAAACTTAATGTCACTTAGAGGTTAACTTGATGAGCAATGATGAGATTAATCGGTCAATAAGTCGTAGGTCAAGTTAACTTATGTAATAATTACACAACCTTACATAAAATTGTTACAAGCATGTGTTTACGTCTAAGTACTTTGAACATGTTCATAATACAAATATCTCATAACTTTTGTTACGTCTTTTTGAGATAAGATAATCAGATTTTAAGAGGATAAATATAAAAAAAGGATAATAAAATATGATAATAAGGTAGGATAATATTATAAGTGTATTTTAATTTAATCCTACAAAAAATTGGTTGCAAATTAAGAACCTTTTGTGAACGTCGCTAATAAAGCTCCTGTAATAAGTATTTTTTAATCATTTACATAAACATAGATAGGTTACCACGCTAGTGAAGTCAATTTATGCTAATTTGCATACCATAATATAATATAGCCTTCAATGCCTCAATTAGCAAATAAGACTTATGTTTGTACATAATCTTGTTATGACTGATATAGTTCATATTATAGTATTATTTGGTCCAGAGCAACTGAAAACTTAAAATATACCTAAGTACCTACTACAGCTACGAATTTTTGATTGTATTATCGATCTCATTAAAATTATAGAGCTATTCAGATCTATATTATTATTGATTCGAAGCTTTAATTCGATAATATTTTCCTTTAATCTAATACCATAACAACATGTATCAGTGATTAGTCAGTTAATGCTGCAATCGTTTTGAAGGAAAACGGGTTGAGATTTGCACTGCTAATACAAACATCTAGTTTTACGTCAACAAAACAAGACTTAAGGCGCTTAGTATTTGCAAATGCAGTAAGAAATGTAGGTAACCGAAATAAACCTATTACTTATCGAATATACCAATTACGTATAGTGCAAGAGTATAATCTGGTCCGATTTATATAATTTGAAAGCGATCCATTTCACTGCAAATTCGTTTCTAGTCACGATTAAGTCGCTCGTGACAGCTAACAACTGGTTGGATTCTAATTAGAACAGATAAGTGCAAATTATCTCCGTGTCTTACGTATTTCATGTAATACAGCGTAATAGTACCTAATAGTGTAAAAGCCACGGTAGGGTTAGCCAATGGCTGGATGATGCTGATGGCTTTATTATTTACCTGAGAAACTATAGTAGGTAGAAGTGCGTAATGAAAATAATATAGATTTCATAGATGGCGCAAGGGAGGAGCTTTAGCTCCAGTTCAGACTTATAAGCCTACAAGAAGTTATACATAGAGCACAAATTTTATAAAATATGTTGTATTGATCCATAGTTTAATTCGATAGGAATCACAGTTGGCTAAATAAGTGGGATGAGGAAAAGTGCATTTCAATTATTGCAAACGTTAAAAATAGAAATATCAACCTGACGTAAAAATATCTCTCTGTTGAAACTTAACTTCCGTCTCTAAAATATAGGTCAGTCTAGCCGGAACAATTGCATAATTTGATAAGCGTTTTGTTCATTTGTCACTGAAGTGGACCAATTATTTGGGCATTGCGTTAGTCACGATTCCGAATGGTTTCACCGGCAGGAGTCAGGTTGGCCACTGCGCCTGCGCCCACTTGTCAATGGCGTAATATTGTGGCATTTAGTGTTGCAAGTTGGGGTTAGGAACATAAAATTTTCAGAGCTCTAAGTCAGCAGGTTACGAAGTTTATAGAGTATTTGCGGAAAAATCGATGACCACGGCACATTTTTTTTCTAGAAATCTATTAACTTTGGAAAAAAGTCCTCGCGAGCAATTAAGGATCAAAGACCATCCTATTTTATATATTTTTTTCGGTATTGTGCTTTATGTTGTACCAGACTTTATAGAGGTTGAACATAGTCGAAATTGCCGGGTAACGCCTTAAGTTTTGTAAAGGATAAACAATGATAGCATTAACGTGTAGATTGTGCAGTTATTTAATGTAGGGACAATTGATGTTTTCTGTCTTTAGGAAAATTTAATGCTGATAATAATGAATCAGAGTTCTCGTGCGTGAAAGAGCTTTTAATTATTTTAATGGTACATACATACTTTTAACTTTCAGACGTTTTATGTACGATTGCATAATTTCATGTATTGCGTCATGAATTTGTCGTTTACCTTAACAGCAATTAAAATAATATATATAAATGTATTATAAAAATAATCAAGATTAAAATACAAACCCACTTTACCGGAATTCCTTCGTTCATAAACTTCAATGGATAGTGTAATTGCAGTACATAAGATAATCAGGTATATGGAAGTAAAATGTCAAGGATTTCGAGTTTCAAGTGATCTATATAATAACGAACTCATATATAATAAATTTAACTGCCCAGGATACTATTTACCATATAATCTTACCTCGGGAAGTACTTAGCATTTAAAAATGAAATAAAAAATAAAGTACTACCTGTTAAAAGTAATTATGATGTAAATGAGCATTTATGTGGTTTTTCTATCAAGGTTAATCTTAATATTAATTTTAATATGTTAAACATTGCTGTTATTGAATGGTTCAAATATGAACATGTTGGTTCAATTGTCAAGGTAACAAATTTGAATTTAATAATAAAAAGGGATCATAATATATCTTCAATATATTAATCACTTTCAGGTATATATTTATTTATTAAAGAACTAAAATAATTTTTAAATAGGTTCAAACTGCAATGCATACGTCATTAGGCAAGAGAATGCTTTTAAAATTGTCTAAGCTTTTACAAGACTTTTGAATGTCACTGCATTATTTTTTTTATAGCATATAAAGACCTTTACCTTGCAGTATTTGAAAACATTATCAATTAACTAACTTCTAAAACCTAATCTTTATGCACCAGACACGGAACAGCTCAATTTCGCAAATGTTTATTGTATACATTAGATGTTTATATAATAATAACATCGGTATTTCTCATTTTCTACGAAATTGCCAATTATATTTTCCGCTATTTAATAAGGAATACGGAAAGGGGAACGGATATTTGGAAATATACCTATTACCTATGCCTACTAATTAGTTAGTCGCAAATTAATGCAAACAACTTCATACAAGTCGATACACTTCATCGGTTCAATTACCTATTTTATATTAAGCAAATCACATTGAAATCCTACTTATTAATGCAAGTTTCACATATTTCTACCAGCTCTACCGTATCTGTTAGTAAAATTCTTTACGTCTCTCGCAAACGAGCAGATTTATAGATAAGATCAATAGAATGTATTTTTTTAAATCAACAAAAGCGTATCAAATGTTACGAACTGAATGATAGAAACAAATGGTCTAAAGGTCTAGTAATACGAAATATTCTAATTTGACCACTTGGGCATTTCCCGTGTACACGTTCACTTTTTCTGTAAAAATAACAGAATACGTACGTATTCTGTTATTTTCTCTCTATCTACTCAGTTTTTATCATGAAACATTTTATAAAAGCTTCAGCAAATGCCCTTCGCTATGTTGTATAATAATTATCATTGCAAATAGGGAACATAAATGTCATCAAGTCTAATACATTACGTCAGTTGATCTTAAGGTGGGAAAGATCATTTTCATCACTGCCTTATTCTTGACACGTGTAATACTAAAATGTTATGTGCTAAGAGGGTAATTATGGATCTAGTGTGTACCTATTAGACGAAAGATTGGAGCAATTTTGTACAATTTAGAGCGTAATTTGACAAAATGTTAGAACGATGTGTGGCAAAATTTAATGCTGCGTTTAACGCCACGACAATATATGAAAGCTCATACATTTACATATTTGTATCAAAGTAATCATGACTGGCTTTTGATAACACATAATTCGGAAAAAGTCGTGGTATGAAACAGAATAATAGTTTCTTCCTTCCAACTAGAAAGTCACAAAAACATATTCTATGAACACGAGATGATCCAATTTATGAACCCTACCTAACCCTAACCCTCCTCCAATTTATTATCAAATCTATATTTAGTTCAAGTGAATATTTTGTTCTAGAACATTCACGAACGTTCGATTCAGAAATGCACCCGCGAATGTTATTAATAATTTATTGGAGCAGAAATCAAGGCTATTTTTGACGTATCATTATAGGTATTGTAAACTGCAAATAGGCATTGCTTTCAATGATACGGGTGTTTGATATGTTTCAGGTAAAGGTCAGCGGGACACGCCTAGTCTGCACGTTTTGATTGTTGTTATAATGATCTTGGGCAATATTTGACAATATAATGCAAAAGGTGCACTTAAATTTAATGCTTGTGTATTAATATAATGTATAATGAACTAAAGAATGGTTGGAACCTATTATTCAAACGGAATATTAGTCTGAGTAAATGTGTAACGTTTCGTAGCAACTATTGAAAAATAAGACATTTAATTAGAAATTTAAAACGATTTTTAATCAATTTGCCTTGAGAATAATTAGATCAGAATTCAGGTTTCCCTTAGTGGAGTGTGGAGAATATACATTCATCTATTTCACTGACATTTTTAGCCTTCTAGGTTCCGCAAGAATTTAGTTCTAAACGAACCTCAGTTCAACGGTTCAACTCACGCTTTAACCATTCTACCAAGGGGGCAGTCTACCTTTATAATATCCTATGAAAAATGTATTTGTTTATAAATAAGGTGTTATATAGCAATGCGTGTTGCACGTTAGCATGTATAAATCATAATGTAATAGTGGCTGTCATCGCCTACTCCGCACTGTGTATCCTAAAGGCTACCTCGCCTACACTACTACGCTTTTAACGACCTATAAATTACTGTTATTTGCTATTAGAATGGACGCAAATAATGTATTGGTTATGTCTTCATACAAGTCTTTTAGTAATTTTCATTCAAAATAGTATTGCTATTAATATGAAGAAAGGAGGATGACCACATATGACCTGAATGCGAACATTAATCATCGGTGTATCAAAAAATAGTAATTTATGCGTGCTTTTACTAACGGGGTCTAACTTATTTTATTCGGGCCGGGAAAATGTTATGTATTAATAATAAATAAACTCAAATTCATAACATTGTTTGAACGCATCCAAACGTCTTTCATTTTTACCTGTGGTATGCGTTTCGTTTTCACAGCGCAGCGGGAGTTAATTAGCGATTACGTTTAAAAAAATACTAGAATAATAATATGTATTTCTTTGTTTTATTTCACCTTTCATATTTTATAGCAAAAACAGTAAGAAAGATATAATTTATAGATTTAAAAAATATTTTTTGCCATAAATACATTTAATAATATACTTGAAATATGTAAAACGGAACGTATTTTTTACCGGCATAATAGACACACAGGTTAGATGACACATGACTGATGACACGCGTAGCTGATGAACATGATTTTGTTTATTACTTAAGTCACTACAGTGTTGTATTGGCTTATATAACAATCAAATAAATAACATAGGCAACGTCGTCCACCCTTAGAATTTAGTTATGGCTGTAGGTATAACTCTAAACCATATTCATTATATACGTAGCCATAACCTCAAAAATGGCAAATTATGTAAAAATTCTAAGCTCCGCCAGTTTCAAATAATATATTTGCAATGTGGGATTGCTAAGGGTGGTTAGGCGAACCATTTAAGCCCTATATTAATCATGGTCGCGACATTTCATAGTCAGGTCTTGGTATGTATGGGCAGTGGCCGATGTCCTTTGTTTTAAGGATATGAACGCCCAATTGTGAAAAGATAAAAATACACACTTTTTATACGGTTGTCAAATAAGTAAAGACGTCAGCTGAAACTAATCTAGTCGTTACCTACACTTTGTGTTCTTATGTATAAACCATTTTCTAAAGTTAATTCATTCATAATACACATAAGGTCGAAATAATTATATAATAGAATACATTGAAACTTATAGAGTATCTACAGTACAGCTGCACCAGTAATAAATTGATTAAACTAATGAGCATTCGACCGGAATTTATATTGTTTACAATTTTGAATGCCTTTTTTTCATCCATAAAAGGCTCCAATAAGGTTCGTTTTAATTCCAATTAAAAAGTAACAACCTATCAATTCCAATGTTTAGGACTTCTCGATAATTGTAGGCGTATATAATATGTAAAAGTATATAGTGCATTGCAATGCAGCATTTGCTTTCGAGATCTAAAGGAATGTAAATTACGAGTAATACCGGCCAAATCACTTTTTGCTGCCCACAACAAAATAGTTAAACCTTTTTTACTACATACAAATAGAATACGACTTAAACAGACTTACGCAAAGTAAATAAAGTCAATGTTCTTATGAGTGGTTATATGCTAATTTAGCAACATATATTTGATATTAAAAAATAAAAAATCCTTGAACAAATCGTAGAAATTATAATAACATATTAGAATCATTATCTGAATATTGGCATGCAATTTCATTGATAAACTTTGTAAAATGTCACAACAAACAAACTCATGTTTCGTTTTTTCAAGGTATACATTTATGAAGCATCTTCATTATTAAAGATTAAGTCTCTATGCATTTTATTTTCTTACAAAACCTATCCATTATTTTCAATGAAGGCTACAAAAATGCCTGAGGATATTGCGTCATAATGTAGCCAAATAACCCTCCATTTTCCATACAATCATTATGGGCATGTTCTAGTTATGAAGAGAACTTTGAATACTTACGCCCTTAGTCACGTTCATCGAATTAGTTGATTGATTTCGATATTGACGTTGCAACAGCTCTATCGATTTCTTTGTTCGATAATTGGTGTTACAGCGCGCTTGTTAGTATGCAAATACGTGTGTTTATGTTTAGTAACCTCTTTTTTGTTACTCTGTCTTAATACGAAGCATCCTCGTACTTTGCTAGTTTTACTGATAAAAACTCTATAGCATTTATACAATGTTGTATGACAAGAATGTGGCCAATAGTTGCAATTTCAAACACGTTTAATTAATACAAGACACAACAATTATTGTTAATATTTAGAAATTCATGTTAACACATTAAGAGAGCCATTCCACCAAAAAAGGTAGAGCAAGACTAAGCACAACAACTACAATTCAGTTGCAGTGCTGATTTTCAGTCCATATTATTGTCATCAATGTTTTGTTTTGTTATTAAAATATTAGGTAACAATGTACTATATTTTTTTAAAAATCAAAAATTTGTGACGATCGTTACCTGAATTATTCTTGTTTCTATACGACAATGTATCTGCAAATTTGTGCTTGGTTATAAATATAATGCATTATGCAAGTATGTATTGAATGTGGTATTTAATCAAGTTTTTGCAACCGTCATCTTAAACTTTTATAAAATGTCACATTACCTTAAATGCCTTAAGTAATTTCCTGCGTAAGAATCATTAATTATTCATAATATCATGTGCTAATTTACAGATATAATATACATTTATTTTTTATAAGAAACATAAACAAAAATATGAAACACCAGCCTGAAAATAAAAACGTATACCTAGCATTGTTCAAGGAAGTGTATAAATAGGCATAAATACATACGATTCAATAAAAGAAACGTAAATAAAAATAATGTATAAGAAATTATTTTAACCACATTTTACTTTACTACTTAATTACAATAAATCGTGGAAAAAATTGATTCTTTTTTATTTTAATAACTGTATTAGTGTGTCAGAATCTGTACAGATCTGAATAAAGTCAAAATATATTTTGAAGGCAGTAATATCTTAGTTATTCTCGCAACAACTAAATTAATGATTTTGAATTGATGTATTTATGTTTTCTTACAATATTTCAAAGTCATTTTATTACACATTCTTTTCTCATACAAGCGACAAACTAAAGCTGTATAAAGGACGTTTACACGTAATTTCCCGCGTGAATGTATAATACGTGAGATGTGACGTCGTTCCAAATCCCACCGTCGTGATTGCGACAACGTGACATTTGATGTGAGATAAACTCTAATTGCGAATCTCACTTGCCGTTATGCTGTAAAATGTGTCTTCACTTGCGTTGTAATTAGATTGAAAAAGTGCGGTTTTAGTCTCATAGCTCTGCGCCTATTTATCTTAGCGTGATGTTATTTAACCTATATGTGTCCTCGATAAATGGGTTATACCACACGGAAAGACTTTGTTACACCGGTCCCCTAGTTCCTGAAATGAGCACGTTCAACCAAACAAAGTCTTCAGCTTAATAATATTTGTATAGATTTGTGACGATCTTACGATCTCCATTTAGATTTGACCGAACAAATAGTCATGTCCAAAGAGATATTAGGATTTGTAAATCTCTGTATCTAAGGATTATTTATTTAAAATATAGAGATAAATAACGCAATAGCTGCAAGGCCGGAAAATGCAATAGTGGAGCATTATCAAGATCTAATTAGATTAGGGAAGACTTTTAATTACACGCTTACAACATTTTGTCGGATTATCATGAAGTGTGCAACTGTTGAAAAATTACTCAATTTTCTATTTAGTAGCTAAATTGTAACTTTAATATTTTAGTCCGCTTTTCCTCCTTGATATAAGTCGATATGTATAAGTAGTGCGAGCTTCAATAATAAATTAATGTTGCAACTTGTAACTTTTTCCTTCCTTATACCTTTCTGCTTTACGTGTCTAAAATTAAATATTATTAACTTCCAGAATGTTTTGGGGCACACGACCGTTCCCGGCAGCGCTCTGGCCCGATCAGGAGCGTTCCGGTCGCGGCAAGCATCAAAAGGGAGGTAGACTTCGATTGCCCCGAGGAGTTCGGCTACTACCCTCACCCTACAGACTGTACCTTGTACTATGTGTGCGTGTTTGGTGGCGCGCTGCTTGAATCTTGCACTGGTGGTCTGATGTACAGGTGAGCGCAATAAAGTTAATGTGTACCAGCTAACATAAATAACACGTCAATAAAAAGCAGTATTTTCTTTATATCATAACATGTTTTCGAGGTTAAAAATAATTTGTCTTCCAATTTGTTTTCCCCTCGTAGATATTACAGGAGCATCCTATTTATTGGAATTTTTTATTTAATCTGTGCTCTAATCACTTCCAGCCACGAACTCCAAACATGTGATTGGCCGCGCAACGTCGGTTGCGACGCCACTGGCTCGGTGGTAGCCGAAGACTTGGAGCGACTGAACGAGAGAGAGCCACCCCTGCCTCCCCCGCCCCGCCGCAATCCCCCGCCGCCGCCGCGAGTTCAGCCCAACCCTATTGTCACTTCACGAGGCCAGCCTAAGTACAGCCGACGAGAAGAATACGAAAAAGTGAGAATATTATATATTAACTTTGTATTTTTATTTGAATAAAAAGACAATTTTACTCTGCCATTTGCCAACCTAATTGTTGTAGTTGATACATTATAAAAACGTTGTTAATAAAAACATATAAATTCATAATTAATTATAATAAAGCAATTTAAACATAAATTTTCAGCAACAACAATTATATGCCGAGGTAGAAGATCAACTTCCACCAGTCGAAGAAATCGAGACCGACAGACAACAGAGAGTATACAGAGGACAACCCTCTACCATAGGACAGGTTCAAAAGGATAGAGACGGCTACGCAGCGCAACCTATTTCCTCTGGACGAACACTGAACGCAAACATTATTCCCGCTTCAATAAATCAGAACAGTAAAATCGGATCATTTTCATTTGGCACTCAGGTTGACGAAAGAAGAGCGCAAACCGCCACCCCTGCACCTCAAACTTACAGGTATATAAATTACTAATTGACAAGTTTTAATTGCATATTTACCAAGATTCATAGATACATTAAACATTTAATGACTAAATAATATAATTATGATAATTTCAGTGGACCTACTCACGAAAACGTGACTGAAACTTCTGACAGACTTGTTGACTTCATGACTAACGAAATTGAAACTGATGAAATAAGAGAAAAGATTCATTCTAGGCGAAAGCGTGATATTGTTGATAGTGCTTCAGATTCTAGCTCTAAAAACAATTCTTATATTATTGATAGAAATGATAACGATCAAACGATGGAATATATTGAAGTTGATACCGAATCTATACTGGATTACAATGACGAGCAACTTGAAGAAAATGAGAGAGGGAAGAGACAAGTTAGATATTACTCAAAAAATGGTTATAAAAATCCTATCAAAAGTTGGCCGAATACGAAACAGATAAAATATGTTGATTTGCAGCAGTATAACCCCAATTACAATCCAAATATTCAAAGTTCTCGATACCAACAAGTTTACAATAATGACGACTTAAGTAACGTTCAACGTACACCATCTGCGCCGAGTAATTATTTTCCAACAGGCAATTCATACCTTTCATATCAGACCGATAATTTACAATCCCAACGACCGTTTAAACCTAGTTTACCGGATATAACAAAGCAAAAACAATCTCCAACAAATATAAACACTCAAATTATTACAAAAAGCCCACCAATTTCATCACTTCATAATAATGATAATCCATTTTCGTCTTTATCGGGTGGTTTCTACAATAATAACCAGAATAATCAAAATAAGCATCATAATTTTTATCCGAACGGACAGTACTTATATCAAACAGTAACGCCAAAATACCCTTCTTATTCTGACTCTTCTCAGTTATCCAGTACATTAGTTACTGGAAAACCTGTACACGCTTCTTCAACGATCGCCCCTGGTAAATATCATTCGAATTATCAAATCGCTAATGGTCAACAAAATAAATTTAATAATGCAAATGACCAAAATACTGTTAATATCAGGCCTCCTAAGGCTGATGAAGAGTACTATGATGAAGATGAAGAATCAGACGAAGATGAAGATGAATCAGAAGAAGTTTCAAATGATAAAAGAACAAATTTTAGACCAATTTCTTCTCAAATACCCCATGAGTATAAACACCCTAAACATAAGTATGCTAATATTGATAATCCATTCGCCAGACCTGATTTTAATTTTGACGACTTTCTTACGAAACTAAGAGAGAGCCACTATTCTGTCGTGGGAATAACAACAAACAAACCTAAAATTTTGTACACTGATGGATTTTCTTCTACTCCTTCGCAAGGCCAAAGGTTAACATTTCCGGCATCTCCTACATATATAGTAATCAGCACTCCAAAGCCATTTACACCTTCAACGCATTTAGGTGTTGTTCATTCTTCGACACCTCAACAATTTCAACTAACCTCCAATTCACAAAATAATCAACATGTGAAAATAAAGCCACCGAATTTTAAAGATGATCGTCAATTGCCTTTGACTCACAACTTTGATACGCCATTTCAAAATATCAATGAATCACGAAGTACTTCACCCAAGAATCAAGCACAATATTTACAAGAGGTCACCCAAAAACCATTCTTTTCCGTAACAAGTAACGCACTTCTCTCTAGTACAAGGAATACAAATTTCTTAAATCATCCTTCGCCTTTCGTTTCTAGTGAAAATCCCTTTGTATCGTCAACGATAAAGCCTAATCATCCGTTTGTTTTTACGTATAAGCAGTCAACTCCTAAACCTTCTACAACATTAGCTAGTCAACAATTAGCTGCTCTTCAGCAGTATTGGAATAACCCGTCTACGGAGTATTCACAATTTTTAAAATCTACTCTTAGACCGAATTATGTTTCCGATATACCAAATTTAGAAAGTTTGTTTAAGCAAAGTTTTCGTCCTTCTCCGCAAGTGATAACGAGAGCACCAGAAACAGTAAGAAATCCAGTTATTACTACAACTTCAACAACCACGACTACCACAACCTTTGCGCCGCCTAAACGTAAACCTATTCCAAAGCCATCGCCAGAAATGATTGATTACTATTATGACGACGAAGACGATCAATATTATTATGAACCCGTTGTTAAACCTAAATATATGCCTAGTTCTGAAGTCAAGCCGCAACGACCACCAATGGCTCAAAATTACGAAGAATATGACGATTTAAATGAAAACAAAGTAAATGCACAGACTACAGTACTTTCTCGACCTCCACCACGTAGACCGATAAATTATAATTCGTATCAGCACGACAGTGTGACTAAAAACTATAATGACGTATCTGATATAACTAAGACACCTTTTAAACAATCATTAAAAAATATAAATGGTAAAATACCTGTTCCTGTTATGATGGATTATGTGACACCTAATGGTGTACGTCCCGAAATGAACGATATTGCAATGATACATCACGTTTCACGCAATCGTACTGTTCATATTCGAAAACCAATTAATAACGAAAATCCTTATACATTAAGACCACCGAAATACTTAAATCAAACAACATTGAGGCCTTATACAGTAAGGCATAGATTAGCTAAGCCAACCACTGTTAAAGATGCGTCAAGTCAAACTGATGACACGAGACAAACCAGAGGTAAAATACGTCACCACAACATTGTAGCAGAAATGAAATCAACAACTCCATCTGACAGCTTACGACAAGAAACACGATATACAAAGACTGGTCACGATGACAAAACAAACAGGTAAAAATTGACGACTGTATGAGCAGTGTATAAATTATTTAAGAGTACATTTAAAAAGGTTTGAGCCGCACTGACACTAACTTAATATATTTCTTATTATAATAACACTCACCACGTGTACTACTTCTTCCTTGTAACTATGACCAATGACATGGTGACTAGACTATATTAACATGACGTTATCTAAAAGCTTTGTACATACTTTGGCAACTTTAATAAGTTCGAACAAAGTGTACGACTTGAAAATCGTTTACAGCCTGGAGCCAACGGAAAGTGTTACACCATCCTCATATTCCGCTAGCCCACGACCAAAAATGCTATACAATGGTTCTCAAGCTTACATACCTGACCAATACGATCCATATTATGCTGTGTACGATGAAGATGGTGAATTGTACAAAGACACAGGTAAGAAATGAGTTTATTTCGAGGGCACACATTTATTTTAATACACAATTTTATAAAGAAAAGTGAAAGTGATTGTCATAATATCTACTCTGCATAAAGCACGAGTCACGAAAATATGGGTAGGTACGTAGTATTTAATAATGATAATGGGTTTTCAAATACTAATAAGATATGTTTCATATCTTAAAATAATAACCTTATAATTGTAGTAAATCGAGATATTATGTAAATATTAGACATGTAAATATAACATTATATTAATGGGTATCTTCGACTACCTATCTTAAATCTGAGGACATATTGTTATAATTCAACAATTCACAATAACTGTTTTAATTAAGCTGGATATTAATAGGCTACTTATCTCAAGTATCTATCACTTTACACATTGTAAAATGGAAAAATGTACATACAAAAAAAATCCTAGCTACCTAATATTACCTATCCCACCCCACGCACCATGTCACTTCCCTTCCACATCCATAACACATTTGTAAAAGCAATGGTTTGGGCACTTACGCAATAACGGGAGGACGGTACGGTGTTGGCAGATTATGAGCAGCAATATAACCCAGCCTCGCTCCGCCCGGCAGTGCAGCAAACGTACCGCGGCACGCCGCCGCCCGCGCCGGCTCGCCGACCTGTTGAGACATACACGCCGAGACCTGTGCTCCCTGACGACTACGATGATGCTTTAATACAAGGACAGGTAAGGATTTGATTTCTGTTTGGAATTAAATTACCTTGTATTTTAAGTCTCCTGCGTATTAAAAGGTGTTCGATACGAATTTTAAGCAAGGAAGTTGTAACTTTTTTATGAAATGACTTTAGAGAATAATATTCCATACCAGTCTTTTATTTATAAAGTCACCTGATTTCTGTTTATTTAAAGCTTATATTTACCAAGAAATTGTTTCACAGATAACCAACCAAAACCAGTATCAAACTTCAATTAGACAACAGACAAGGTAATGTTTTAATCAACTTAACAAATGCTTTTACTTATTATACAAATACCAAATAAAAAAAGACACAATATTTACAATTCCCTATTAATACAAATATCAATAATCTAGGGGCGATGGTAACGAATTGGGCTATGATCATATTCCAAGCAGCGTGAGAACGACTATTTATGAAGCTAGTTCCTTAAGCACAACTCCCACAACGACTAGCACTACCACTACCACGACCACTACTACTACCACGACTACTACCACAAAACGTCCAACCACTGCACCTTACACAGAAGCTATAACAGTGTCTCGTTACAGCCCCAGGTACAAAAGATGTTCCAAGTTACAGAATTATATTCATCGGCTTCATCATTGAAAATGTCATCATCATTGTTACATTCATCTGCTAACAAATTGTAGTTAAAATAGAACAGATACTACCACATACATTACTCCTTCAAATTAATCAATCTTTGTACCTGATTGACACTTTATATACTTATTAACATTTAAAACTAACCAAATGGTTTAAAGGTAATAAACATAACGCCTGTATTGTTTTTCTCTGCTGTGTATGATATCTAGTGCGCAATGTGTTTTATATTTGCTTTTGTGGTATCTTTTGTGTGTTTAATAACTTAACAAAAATAGTATATAGTAAAGTTGAAATTTAATATTTGATTAGTTCACGTATTAAATTTACCGTCCCCGTCGATTCCTGTTAGAGTTGAACTAATATAGAACAGAAATTAGAAAGGTTTGTTTTCCTATTCAACAGATCGTCTACTGATGAAAATTCGTTTCGCGAATCCGATCCCAGTGAAAGTTATAAATCTTTCAATGAATCCCAATCAACCGTCCCTCCAACATTATCCCCTGTCATAAACTTGTCATCCCTTGCAAAACCCTTTGAAAAGACTGGTAACTCGAACAGGTTAAGTAATGACGCATCTTCTACTACTACTAATTTACCGACTCGAAGGACAACATCAAGAGCACCTGCAAGCAATAACAACAACTTTGAACTCGTACACTCTAATTCTAATAAAACAAATAAAAAAATGATATCATTAACAACTGGTTTTTCTATTCGTCGAAATATAAATGATACCAATAATCCATATAATGTAACAATGCATACCCAGCCTTTTGTTTCTTATAGAACACCTCAAAATAGTAGAAATAGCGATACTAAAAAACACGACATTCAAAGATATTATTATTATGATTTAAACAAAAATAGTGATACTTTGAAAAAGGAGGATGATGTATTCAACAACGATCAAAGCAGTACAACACGACGAAATGATGCTAGTCTAGATGTTGAGGAAGTAACTAAATATAAAAAGCCATTTATAAAAGTAACATCTACCTCAAAACCAAGAATTCGCATAAATACTACACCCCCACCCACAGATTCTACCAAGTACTATTTGAAAACTATATTAAAGCGCCCAGCTCTACAACTTAATAAATTTGTAAATATTGATCAATCTACCGAAAATAATATTAAGACCGATGAACCAGTTGAATCAGAATTAGAAGATATTAAAAATGATTATATTTTTAGCCCTTTAGAATCAAGTACGGAGAAAATTAATGATCAATTATATACCGCTAATAATAGACAATGGGACAAGCCTGTAATATCGCCGTATGAAACATTAAATAATTTACGAAACAAAGACACAGAACAAGATGTAGATTACATATCAACAAGTTCTTCTACTAGTACCACAACCACAACAATAGCACCAAGGCAATATTTAGAAAGATATGTAACAGAGAAACACTCGCCCCGTAAGTCTTCTTACTATACATACCAAGTCGCAGATGACGATGTTTTAGATCAAACAACGGAAATGTTCAACGGAAGAGTTAAAAATATAATTAAAACATTTTTCAATAGTCTACAAAGCACACCGAATATAGAAACATCTTCACCTTTTTCATCTTCTCCCCGTAATGAAGAAACTGTTAATATAGGATTCCAAAAAAAGAAAGTTAAATATTCAGACGAAAAACCAGTTCGAAATAATATCAAATATGTTCAAATAATTACAGAACCGGTAACTTTAGCAGAAATTGCTCCTACTTATACGACTGTTGCTGAAGTAGTGAAAGAAGCAGAAGATCCATTTATAACAACATCAACGTTAAATCCTGCAACAACATTAGTTCAATTACCACAAGACCAACAAACGCCACCGACTATATTAGAGAGTTCAACAGTAAATGATATTGTAAATATACAAAAACCTACAACTTACGAATCTAAATTTAGTAAGCTTGTGACTAATAAGCCACATACAGAAAAGTCCCATAAATATTCAAAAATAATTACTAAAGAACCTACCACTGTATACCCAAATAGCTCGCCTTCGAATGAATATGAACCTACATCCGAACTTAATAATCCTACTGATATTTCTAGTACGACACCTGACGATCTTCAACCTTTTGTTGTAAGTGACATTGCTTCGACTACTAGTACGACTAAATCGACAACGACTATTAAAACTGAGTACGACTTGACGTCGACCAAGTCGACTTTACCTTTCCCAACACGGGTTTCGCGAGTCAATCCCGCCATAAAGTTAGCTGCGAAAAACCTCGGAGGTGGGCGCAGGAGTTATCAATCGTCGAATTGCTCAACAGACAACCGTCTGCAAGCGAATCCAAAATGCAACGAAATCAAATATCAGAGGTATACTGCTTCCCGGCCAGTATTCTTACAGCCTGATGATCTTATCATACTTACATGTGGACGGTGGAGGCTTCTTTCTAAAGTCCTGCAAAGTGACGTAACTTTCTGCAGCCCGATGTAACTAGCATGAAAATAAACCTTTCCAAAAATCTCTAAATAGCACCTGTAGCTGAAAACTATCGCTTAGCATTTTCTCTTCTTTCATTGGGGGACTTCCAGTCGGTTGAGTTGTTTTAGCATTGTTAACTCCTGACGCGTACTTTCCGTTTCCTACTCATTTGCACCGACAAAACACTACATTGTAGTTCTATGAAACCGTTTTATTAGAAAAGAAAGTTCCTCAATGTAGCTAATGCACAATTTATGTATGTACTTCATCGCAACTCATCATCAGCACACCAATCATTGCGTTATATCATAATTATTTCATACCAATCTGCATGAATTGTACAACGTAAGTTATTTTATGTTAATTGTTTGATTTAACTATAAAATTATTAATATTTTAATGTTGTGAAAGAAATGCTTAAATTAACTATTGACGATAATAACAATAAGTTCAAAAAGTAGCTTAAAACTTATTCACGCATACTAATGTTAACATAATATTTATGAAGTATGTATTTTATTAATCGTAATTGTTTACAGACCAAGCAGTACCCGCGGACGTGGTTCCGCACATTACTCTACTTCGGGTGGATCTGAAACGCCTCAACAAACACCTAACAGAGGAACTCCACCAACGTTAGAAATAAACAAATTACTTATCACGCTTTTCATATTTGTAAATTTGAAGTCATCAATTAATTGCTTATAACCATTTTAATTATATTGTTATCTGTAAATATCTATTGTTCAAATTAGCATTTCTTTTTTTCCTTCTTTGATGTAAATGTTCTATTCAGAAATGGAAGTCATAATAACACTATTCTAATTTTTAGACGGAGTCGTCCTACATTGAAACCATCGACTTCTATTGTTTCTAAAACTGCAGAAGGTCCCGATATTTACACTAACCCCCCTAGAAGACCGGCACCAGTGTACCCTCAACCTACACCCGATAAAACTGCTGCCAAATGTAGAAAGGACGTATGCCTTCTACCAGATTGCTTCTGTGGCGGAAAAGATGTACCCGGTAAGTCTAAACATCACTCGACTAATTATGTATGAAATTGTTAACACCAGATCGGGTAAGCATTATACCGTCGCTTCGCCTGGTAGAAACCGAAAGCATAATTTAGGATGCAATACGCTTCGACAAAAATGTAATAATAATTTATTTGCTGCCACTTTTACATTTAATCAGTTTGCTGAATATCTCAGGAAATTTACCCGCCGACGAAGTACCACAAATTGTACTTATAACTTTCGACGATGCCGTGAACGATTTAAATAAAATGTATTATGAAGAGCTTTTTGAGAGAGGACGAGTTAATCCTAACGGTTGTCCCATTACCGCTACTTTTTACGTATCTCACGAATGGACAGATTATAGTCAAATACAGAATTTATATGCAGATGGTCACGAATTCGCCTCCCACACTATATCGTAAGTTTAAAGTTTTGAAGAATAGCTCTTCGCTGGGATGAACTCTCTTTGGTGAACTAATGCGGAAAACGTTCGGGGAAAATAATCGATCTCTCTAGTTTAAAATTAACCCGTCTTTATTCTTGGCCATCTAGTGTTAGTATTTATAATTTACATTGGGTAATATTATATACTAATTAATATTTTTTTCTTTCTTCCTTTCTTCTAATCCCACCTTTATTTTACCACTTTATAACCGAACTCGCCTTGTACCTTTTATAACCTTCTTCTTTTCCTTCTCCTGGCACAAATGACACAAATCCAAAATTCACATGCACAATTGCCGTCCAATTCCTACAACAAACAGGAGAAATGCCCATCGAGAGCATTCCGCAAATTGTTCTGCTCACGTTCGACGACTCGGTAAACGACCTCAATAAGGTTTTGTACGCGGACCTGTTCGATAAGGGCCGTGTTAACCCTAATGGCTGTCCAATCTCTGCGACATTCTATGTATCACACGAATGGACCGATTACAGCCAAGTACAGAACCTATATTCTGCTGGACACGAGATGGCGTCGCATACCATATCGTAAGTCTCAATAGCTATTACACACAACATACACACTGCACGCACACTGGTTTAATTTTATGATAGAAGTGATAGTTTTCTTCACACTATCACTTCTTTTAATTTAATTTATTCTTTAGATCACTAGTTTTAAATTTCAATTTATATATCTTGTAGTTTAAATTCTATCAAGGGAATTTTGGTTAACTATAGATGGGAATTTTATACTTCTTCTTGGTGTTTCGGTAATGTATTTGTAGAAAAATCTTACTTAATCACAATATGGTTTATTCAATACTCTGCTGCTACAGTATTAGACAAACATATTTTAATTTAACCACTCTAATTTACAGTCATAGTTTTGGTGAGCAATTTTCTCAAAAGAAATGGAACAGAGAAGTAGGTGGACAAAGGGAAATCTTGGCCGCATATGGTGGAGTGAAATTGGAGGATGTAAGAGGCATGAGAGCACCTTTCCTCTCTGTTGGTGGTAATAAGATGTTCAAAATGTTGTACGACTCCAACTTCACCTATGATTCATCCCTGCCAGTGTATGAAAACAGACCACCCAGCTGGCCATACACTCTTGATTATAAATTGTTCCACGACTGCATGATTCCACCCTGCCCGACTAAGTCTTATCCAGGTTAGTTATATTCTACTATCTCATCTAAATCGTTTTTATTTTACGCACAAGTTTAAATCACACGACCTCTCTGTTCTAAGCTTTTTATTTTACCAACATTTAAGTTATCTCTAAGTATATGACTACTTAGAGAAAACAGGCAACATATCAACAGAATATATTTTTAACTTCAACTAATTAAAACACAATTTCTAAACTTCAGGTGTTTGGGAAGTGCCTATGGTAATGTGGCAAGATCTTAACGGTGGCAGATGCTCAATGGGTGACGCCTGCGCCAATCCTCCGGACGCTGAAGGAGTATATAAAATGATATTGAAGAACTTTGACAGACATTACCAAACTAACAGGTAAACTTTAGTGAAATACGAAAATATAATAGTAATAAACAGTGATTTGTAACACAAAGATCTAAATTAATATCGAAATTGTATTGTACCTACTGTTTAACAATAACTTATTGCTAAAGTTTGAGACGACGTCGACATCTAATAGAATACGGTGGTTAGTGATATTTGTGTTGTGATATGACACATATAGATAATATCTTTGTATATATTTACTTTGCTAATAAATAATTATTAATAATTTTTTCAGAGCACCGTTTGGTTTGTTCTACCACGCCGCTTGGTTCACACAACCTCATCACAAGGAAGGTTTCATCATGTTTCTAGATTTCATCAATAAAATGAAGGACGTTTGGATTGTCACAAACTGGCAAGCCATCCAGTGGGTCCGTGACCCGACACCAATATCAAGGCTGAATAACTTCCAGCCATTCCAGTGCAATTACCAAGTGAGCACCTTTAATTTACCCTTTTTAATTAAATGGTGAAGTGATAGAGCTGCCAATAAAGACTATATAAATTTGTATTTGAATTCAAATAATTATAATTATTTATCTCTTTCTTTCATAAACTATTATTGGGAAATAATCATAAATACATCTATGTTTTGATCGTATAGACTTGATTCAATTTTATTCTCCTCAATTTATGAATACCTATCATTTTCAATTTCAGGATCGTCCCAAGAAGTGTAACAATCCAAAAGTATGCAATCTCTGGCACAAGTCCGGAGTGAGATACATGAGGACATGCCAACCGTGTCCAGAAATCTACCCCTGGACAGGGAAGACCGGCATCAGATCCTCGCGCATCGACAACGAAATAGAAGAGAAATAAATGTTAACTAGTAGAAGATCTCGTATCCATCTTTGATAGTGATCCTGTGAGATTTGTAAAAACGATTTTGTAGCCAATGAGGCAAGGATCATTTCACTAGACATTTAGTAGAAATTGTGTTGTCACCAACTAGAAGAGTGCCATGTAGATTTTGATGGTCACAAACAAAACGACAGTAAACAATTTCGTTGAAGATGTGATTCGATATTTTTAGTAAATACACTAATTATTATTGATGATAGTAAATGCGTATTGTATTGGAAACTGTGATATTGTATGTTTTCAATCATCTGTAATGAGAAATACTTCGAAAACTACCTAAAATATAATTATTTAAGTATTTGGTATTGTAGAATTAATACTTGGTGCAATGATTGTTTGCAATACTTGTATTTTCATATTTACGTCTATTCAAAATCCTTTAATTTTATATGTCAATATTTTTATAAAAAATCTGAATTCAATTTTTACCAATCAATTTTCTGTTTTCCGATAATTTTATACAAGAGCCATATTAAAATTTAGACGGTCTTAAATCTTGCCAGCTTTGTGTTTGACACTGCCTTTTTTATAATGAATAATTGTAAATATAATGATAGTGTTTTGTATTAGGGTAAGTATTTTAGACTTTTATAGAACGATGAAAATATTATGTATCGTGAAATTGGATCTTTAGGAAAAATAATGGAAAATTCTGTTGCGCAGACGTCTGACTTCATCGATTTAGATGAAGCACATGTCTCTGCGACTGAATTGACAAAATTTCACTTTTATCCATTCGTTTTCGTAAAATATCAAATTCAACATTACGTTGTAAGTTTATATCAAATTAGATTAACGCTTTTGTCTGCTAAAATGCATTAGAAGGCGCTTGCTATAAATTTATTATACAGAAGTAGGTAATATTTATAAGTATGTAAATATAGGATTAGTATTTAAAATTGGTAGTACCATTTTGTACGATGAATTTATTTGATTGTGTATTTTATATTTTTACTCACCGGCAATTTCATTATATCTCGGATCTAACTAAGACATTGGAATATTTAATATTATAATTAGTTTCCATTTGTACAATTTTGTACAATTCAATCACATAGAAATGTGATTGAATGTCATGTGCTGAAAATAAAATTTATTTAATTTAACTAACGCATTTTTATTAAAAAGATCCTCATTGAAAACATCCTCAACATCCTCATGCTCATACAGTAATCAATGTTGTTTAAGATAAAAATAGTTCTACATCAAGTTTATTTTTTCCTTCATTACTTACTCTACAACATGGAATATTAAGTTATGAAATAATATAGGAAAAAATAATAAATGATTTGTATAATTGAACTTGAACTTTATTAATTTTTACTTAAACATTCTCAAAGAGGATTTTAAAAGAACTCTAAATGAATACCTTTATATTGAATTTATTTAAATACCTACACCAGAGAACACGATGATTTCATTTTTTAATATACAATGCACATATAAAAAACCCGATGATTTCGTGCAATATAAATATCACACTGCAAGTTTGTTACTAGTTATTATTCTTTAATTTAATTCATTGAAAGCCTAGCTAGATCAAGGACGGCTTGTTATTGAGTGGGCAAGGTTCTCATAAAAAATGTAATTTCAATCATAGCACCTGCCTGATCAAATTCCACGAACTCAATTCAAGGTCTAAGTCAAACCATATAAAAGAATTGCTCAGATGTTTGATAGACAGTATTTGTATCAACGCATCTCACTTATACCAATGCAACTATTATATTTATTCCTGCTCTACATTCATATCGTAGAATGCAAGGAAATAATTGAGTATTATCCATCAATGCGAGAGTTAAAAAGCCGTGGCGGACTAGTCGAAAGGCATCATGAAAATAATGTAAACCATAAAATGAAGCAGCAAAACCAAAGACCTCATCGAATTTTTAACGAAAAAGAGGAACGAATTTATAAAAATATAACTAAACGAGCCTCCGATCCTGTTTTCCATGGTTACCCAAAAACTGTCGAAGAGTTGTGGCATGAACGTTTTCTAAAGTTAGATGGAGCCTTTGATCAAACCCCGTCCCTTATACATTTGATACAAAATATCACATTAACTTATTTGAATGATTGTACTCCCGTTCTCCTTTACGACAGTCAGATAAAGTCAGCTAATACGTATCTCTTTCAAAATTTATTTAAAACGTTTCCTGTATCATTTGTACATGGCTATATTGGTAGTAATGATTCGCTACAGGAACCGAAACTTTTACACCCGAATCAGGAATGTTTGCATATCATACTATTTTTAAATGATGTTAAAAGAAGTGCGAAGATACTAGGAAAGCAACCTAGGAGCAAAGTGGTTGTTGTAGCCAATGCCTCACAATGGGCAGTTCAAGAGTTTTTGTCAGGTCCTCAATCCAGGGTCTTTATTGATTTACTTGTTATTGGTCAGAGCTTTAAAGATGATGACAACACACTGGTAAGTTTGTTTAGAAATATAGCATATCGTAAATATATCTATTCAATTTAAATAAAATCAAACCTATAGGAAGCGCCATACATACTGTATACTCACAATTTGTACACGGATGGTTTGGGCTCTAGCGAGCCACGCATCCTCGTGTCCTGGACACATGGGAAGTTTTCAAGAAATGTTAACTTGTTCCCAACCAAAATGACTGAGGGGTATTCGGGACACAGATTTCTTATAGCTGCAGCTAATCAGCCTCCATTTGTGTTTAAGAGGTTGGTAAATTGTGTGAAATAACTCAATGTTTCAAGTAGATTTACTTATATCTATTTAGGTAACTAACTGTAACGTTTGTATGTATTTAGGTCAACTCTGAACACTAAGAGTGGTGATTCTCAAACGACATGGGATGGTGTGGAAATAAGAATTCTTAAGCTTTTAGCTGAAAGGAATAACTTCTCGATTGAAATAGTCGAACCACGGGATTCAAACTTGGGGTAATAAAAATGTTGACATATTCATATTAATTGACTGTAGTCTATAGTACAAATAAACCCTAATTTGGTTACAATTTATAATGTTATTAATTAGATCTGGGGATGCAGTAGCTAAAGAAATAGCTCAAGGCAAAGCTGATATAGGAGTAGCTGGACTGTATGTGACGGGCGAAAGGATGAGGGACATGGATTTAAGTATTCAACATTCTCAGGATTGTGCTGTTTTTGTTACTTTAACATCTACAGCGCTTCCACGGTTAGTATTGCCTGTTGTACTTCTAGGTTTCCTGAATAATGTCTACCTACTTTATACCTATCTTCAAAAGCTGTAGAAACAATAAGTATCCTATTATTCTGCATTCTAGGTATCGTGCGATTCTGGGTCCTTTCCATTGGCATGTTTGGGTCGCATTAACCTTCACATATTTGATTGGAATTTTTCCTCTAGCATTTTCTGATAAACACACCTTACGACATTTAATTAATAACAGCGGTGAGGTGGAAAATATGTTCTGGTATGTTTTTGGAACATTTACAAATTGTTTCACTTTTGCCGGAAAGAATTCGTGGAGCAAGACCACAAAGATTACAACTAGATTGTTAATTGGTAAGCATATTATAAGTAAGGCTCACCATTGATACTTAATACGCACTTTAATATGTTAACCTCAGTGGTAAGTATTATTTGACGTAGTTTTATCTATACAAAACTATTATAATATTTGCACACAAATGAACAGCATCGTAGATAGAGCTGAGACACTTTCTTATGCTAAAGATCTTTATTATTATTGATATTTTAGGATGGTACTGGCTCTTTACAATTATTATAACGAGTTGCTATACTGGATGCATTATTGCGTTCGTAACGTTACCAATTTATCCGGAAACTGTTGATACCATACAGCAGCTATTGAGTGGGTTTTACCGGGTTGGGACATTAGGTAAGAATCTAATGAAAGTTTTTTTAATGATCCAATGTAATAATAATTATAAAATCTGAATACTTACTGAAATAATAATTCTCCTGAACGGATTTCCGCCTAGGTGCCGTACTGCGATGTACACCTCTAGATAATAGATAATTATATGTACCATAACACATAACTTAAAAGATTCACGTAAAATCGCCAAAACCGAAAGCCATATAGTGTCTGAATCTCTAGGAAAACTTGAAAATTTCTTGTTGTATTTTTCAGATAGAGGCGGTTGGGAGAGATGGTTCGTAAACACATCTGATCCGATGACAAACAAACTCCTAAAGAAAGTGGAATTAGTTCCTGACATTCGAACAGGCATTCGTAATATAACGAAGGCATTTTTCTGGCCTTATGCGTTTTTGGGATCAAAGGCAGAACTAGAATACCTCATTCAGTCAAACTTTTCTAAAGCTGAGTAAGTTTTGCGAAAGCTTGAAGCTTGAAAGATTTTTTTGCATAGGTGTCGCTAAAATTTGATATTGCATTTAATACTTATTTTAGTATTTATTATACCTTGATATTTTTTAAGTAAAAATCATAAAACTTAATTAGAAACAGGATAATAAAAAAATATAATTCTTATAGTTACTGCCTTTCTAATTTAATCATTATTCCAAACAATTTTAGATCAAAACGGGCAGTCCTCCATATATCTAATGAATGCTTCGTCCCATTTGGTGTGACAATAGGCTTTCCTAATAACTCTATACACACTACAAAACTGAGTAACGATATAAGGAAATTATTACAAGCAGGAATTATCGACAAAATTACGGATGAAGTCCGCTGGGAAATACAAAGGAGTAGTACAGGAAAGCTTTTATCGGTAAAGTACTTCCCCTTCCTATACTGAAAAACCAGTTATTAAACTCACTTGGTTGGATTTTGACCTTTGCAATAAAAATATTTTTTTTTTGTACAAATATTACATTAAATTTAAAGTTTCAATAATCATGTTTCTTTATATTAAAATTTTATAGGTAAAATCAACAAGCGTATCATCGAATTCTCTAGAAGAAAAGGGGTTGACACTAGAGGATACACAGGGCATGTTCCTTTTACTTGGCGCCGGCTTTCTCATAGCAGCTACTGCTCTGATCTCAGAATGGATGGGAGGCTTCACGCGAAGGTGTCGGACTATACGACCACAAAGTACTGAATCCAAGGAAGATCTAATCAATACAGGCTATCCTGAAGATAGTTTAAAAGAAGTTGATAGACTACAAATAAATTCAAGATCCACAAGCATTGAATCTTCGGATACTCTCGATAGTCAGATATTACAGATTAACCAAGAAACGATCGTGGTTCATAACAATGTTGATGATTTCATATGGAATTCTAGACAGTCAAGTATCGATTTAGACAAGGAAGTCCAAAACATATTCATGAAAGATGAAAAACCGATTCGTACTGAGAAACGTAAGATAGAAATGACAAAATCTAAGTCACTGGAAAAATCAAGACAAGATACGGCCTCTAAAATCTTTGGTGACCATGTAACTGAATAAAATTATTGTGTATTTAACTTAAGGGTGTAGAGACAAAAATAATAAACGAAATTGACATCCAACTCTTTATTATCCTTCGAACAGTCATCAAAATAATTTATAACAATTTTCTAACACTGTCCATTAACATTAATATTTCATTCAGCCACTGAGATGTTTATAATTCATTTATACAAATGGCAGAACCACATCTGCTGCGCAATATACGCTGCCGTAAGACCTAGATAATGCATTATTTGGCCCGGCCACATCTTATAAAATAATTACACATTATGACTTAACCCGCGAGACACCTTCGAAATATCGAAAGTTTCACCACGGCTAGCAGTAAAAATATCGATAAAATACAACAGATTTTGCATTCTTTGTAAATTCAAACGAAAATATAACTAATACCTACCTAAGCAATATTGTTATCTCTGATGTATTGCACAACTGATGTTACGAGTGATTAAGTGTGAAATCGACTGAGTATTCATAAAGGATATGTATTATAGTCCTACTTACTATCTGGGTTGTTCTCGTCAGCTGTGAGACAATAGCAAAGTCGAAACAGAAAAACATTGCGTAACATCTAATGTTCGGAACCCGAGGGTTTCGGATAATTTATATTTATGACTAACTCCATAAATGCAATGATCTCACACTAGTACAACGAGAGGCTTATTGCTATTGTGCCACAGCAATATTACGGGTAAAACATACACAATGGTACATCTAAAAACAAACCAAGCAAACCATTTATACAAAAACACACAACACAGTTGTGCGTGAAATGAATATAATATAATATTAATTATTTATAAGTGAAATCATTCCCGATAGCAAATCTCACAACCTCGGAAATTATGCTCCCAATACCAGCTTACTGTTTTATATTACAAGAAAGTCGATATAATTCAAGTGCAATCGACAGAAAGTCTATGTTTTTACATAAATATGGATAATATTTAATGATTGATACTTAGTCCTACTCGGATATCGTCCGACACAGATTAATATTATTATATATTATATAATTAAATCTTTTAAGAAACTTCGTGCAGTTCGTGATAGGTATCGGCAACATCTACATACATTTACTTATTTTTATTTTCATTAAGAAATAAAATTAAGAATGCCTCTTAGTTTATGTTGAGAAGACGTAATAACAATATTTAAAATTTTATAGGAAGTATAGATCAACTGAATATTATTATGCAATAAATAAAATGGGTTTTGTAACACATATATAAAATAT
This sequence comes from Colias behrii, assembly GCA_029959065.1. Classification (NCBI taxonomy): domain Eukaryota; kingdom Metazoa; phylum Arthropoda; class Insecta; order Lepidoptera; family Pieridae; genus Colias; species Colias behrii. The sequence goes on from JARWMC010000001.1 coordinate 12,620,922, forward strand.
TATAATATAATATTGGCCAAATAAAAATTTGAGCAAATTTTAACGAATATAGCACACATAGATATGAAAGGAACTTTTAGGAACAATCGAGAAAGATCTTAATTTCAACGAAAGTTAACAATTTTAAAGAATATGAATCTTAGAGTGCAGTGTCAGTATCACAATCATGCTAACATTTTTTATAAGAATATTTCCCGACATTCGGGACAACGTTTATTATGCATCGGTATTAAAATATTACATTTTAACTAGTTGTGTATAATATTATACAATGTGAAAATACATTTCTTACTCGTTCAGACTTTTGAACTTCATACTGGATACTTCCCTGTACAAATTCAACAAATATATCATTTTGTTATTGTGATTTGAAGTATTACAGTAATCTGACTATGATATATCTACACAAGTATTAAAATAGTGATTTTTACATATAACAACAATCGTATAGTTTTATATTTACATGCTTACTTGGTACAAATAAAATACGTGAATACGACATTGATTTGAAACGATTAGCAAAGGTTTCAATAACATTCTCTTAATATTTCTTTATAAAATGTGAATGAGATAATGTATACACGTTATGAATATATTACAAAGTTTTAAATATGGGTACACTTAGGCACTGTGAACAAGGCAACTACAGTGTGAAGATTACAAGTGGTCCAAATTAAAAAGCAAAATAGTTTATTTTTAGGATACATTTTTTTAAATATATGTATATTTTTAATATGACATAGGAAGTAGCTGAAAATAAGTATATCTTTATTCAATAATTTGTGGTATATAATTAAACTTTTATGATTATACAACATCTAAAAATATGTGGTTTGTGATTTTGTAGTGCTATCAAAATATTTTATTTGTGAAAATATATTTTTGTGTTAAAGCTTATAGTATTATGAGTGTGTGATTACGACGCTTCAGATCACATTAACAAAATGTAATATATAACAACAAGCTTCACCATACGTTAGTACCCAATTATAGCCACTAAACACTAACATGTACTTTACAAGTACGCTCGTACACAATGAATTATGATTTTAAATTGACTTCAATATTTGGTCTGGATGATACGCCCGCATTTTTGACTTCTCTGAAGGAAACTGTGATCCAAATGAGATCAATTAGAAGATCTGTAGAGTTTGAAAGGAGTCTACAGTATATCGTGTTCACTTACAAGACGAAACTGCTTAAGGTGCGAGTTATCATAAGAATTTTAAAGCTTCGTGTGGTACATTTATATACTCGTATCTAGCTAACATTACCTACTTACAATACATAACATTCGTACCTAACGGGACGTGTATACATATTGTGTAAATATCAATATTATTTTCGTGTATAAATATGTCAATACATAAAGTACATTTTCCAATACATAACTTATTATCTTCTGTGATGATGCTACACTTAATTTACAAAGATTCAAAGTTCGGATGTCACACTATGATATTTTAAAATGGCACAAAAAAAACTATAAAACACTAACACAAAGTCAACAGTGTCCGTCTCTTTCGCACTCGCACAAATGTCTGCGGTCTGTCGCACTCTGCGCACTTCACTCCTTCCGGCTGCTTATAACAGTTCACTCGCCGATCGCAATATCGACTGTTTCTTATCGTGACTAATTTTAAATTGACTAACATTTAAGCTAAACAGACAATGGCACGGATTGCACATATAACATCTATATACAGAGGAAATTAGAAATCTATCTACGTACGCGTAGGGTTCAATTTCGAACAGAAATCGCTACTGGGGTGATGGCGTGTAACATCGATTACGTATAAGGGTTGTGAACATTGCAAACACCGATCTAGGGGAGGGGTGGGAGGAGGGCGGCCCTTTCCCGGAGCGCCGGGCTGTCGCAGCACCGGAGGGCACCTGCAGCACCGTCGGAAAAGAGCGTTTATGAGCAGGACGGTAGGGTCGAAGCTCGTTCGGCGCGGAGGGCTCGCGAGGCCTGGGCCCCCGAGGCTCTAGCAGTGCGGGTGGAGGGGCCTCGGGCAGGGACCGAAGGCCTCATAGCCTAGCTATGTGGCCCAGCCCTCGATCCGCGGCCGCTTCGTGTGGGGCTGCTCGTAGTCCAGCGGGACGGCGTTGTGTCGCATGTCTTGGCCTGCAAAATATATCGACATTCATAAAATCTGATAATGAATAAGAAAAAAAGGTAGAAGGAGAAGAGAATAACAATATTTTCACCATATTGTGGAATTATAGCTCCCGAACGAATGGAGCGATTCCAATTAAGTTTTTTTTTTGTATATCAAAGGTGACTTATGGGCAAGTGTTTGATGAAATCCGGTTTAGCCGTTTAAAAGTTATGGGGGGTAAGAGTGGGGAAGAAAAACTGAATGCTTACAAAATATACCTATATACTCGTACGGGGTCTCAAATGAAAGCGCACAGAAAGATAGATAGATAGATAGATAGAAAACACTTTATTGTACAATGCACACAAAAACAAAATTTACAAAAACGATATTTAACTAAAATAAATGTACAATTTGGCGGCCTTATCGCTTAAAAGCGATTTCTTCCAGGCAACCTTGGGATATAGGAAAAATAAATCAGTAAAAAGGTAGATAGTGCATAAATACATACATATACAAGAAACTGTAATTATACATAGATAGATAACTAATAATAGATATTATTGAAGACTTAATCAAAAGCGTTTTCTTTTGACTTTTTGAAGGTAAGATTTTGTGTCGGGGGTTTTAAAATTTAATTCTATATTATTAACGACTGACCGGTTGGCTTGGTTGGTAGTGGCCCTGCCTTCCAAGCCAGAGGTCGTGGGTTCGATTCCCACCCGGGGGAAAAATATTTGTGTGATGAACATAGATGTTTGCTCTGTGTCTGGGTGTTAATTATAAGTATTTATTTAAAAATTATATATGTATGTTTATCAGCCATCTGGTTTCCATAACACAAGCGAAAGCTTAGTATGGGATCAGATCGTGTGTGAAAATTGTCCTGAAATATTTATTTATTATTTTATTTAACGTGTTTGGTTGGTGTATGTCTCACCATGGCTGCAGTCTGTTGTAGTGATAGGCATGCGCGTGGGGTAGTCGCGACTACAAACGAGCGAATTGCCAATGGCAGGCGCGCGAGGGGTACCGTGAGCGTTCCCACCGGAGATCCCGGGATCCCCTCTTTACTTGCGCGGAAGTAGGCCACCGTGAGGTTTTAGTCAATAGGAGTCTGACATAACCGTGCTGCTGCCCCCGAAGCAGTCGGTATTCATGATGAATTTCCTCATGTAAAAAAAAAAAAAATGTCTCACCATCAAGTCCCGGCGCGAGGTGCGCGGGCTGCGGCGCGGCGGGCGGCGCGCGGTGCAGGTGGTCGGGCGCGCGCGGCGGCGACACGGGCTCCGCTTTGATCTTCACGTTGCTGGGCGACGCGGCCGGCGGCGGCGTGCCCCCGCCCAGCACGGGCAGGCTGCTACTGTAAACGTAGCTTTGGTCATTGATTGTTCTTGTATTTTTAGGGTTCAGTACCAAGAGAGTAGAAGGTGACTCTATTACATAGACTTCGGTAACTGTCTGTCTATCTAGGACGCTATCACGGAGACTTTGCTGTCTGTCTGTCCGTCTTTGTCCGTCAGTCTGTCACCAAACTGTTTTATGTTTAAATGGGCAATGGGTCGCCTGATGATAGACCACCACTTTCGTATAGGCGTAAGGCCTTTATGATTCTTTCTCTTATAATATACATTTTTTATTATTGGCTGTTTTGACAACACACAAGTGAATACTAACGAAACTTAGGTGAAATTTGTGTATCTATGTTGTTGTTTTTTGAATATTAATTTATTAGGAATCAACTGTGTACGCCAGATTAAGAAAGTATTTAAATGATATTGCACATTTGTCATAGAACTCGAAAGTGAGTGGTCAAATAAACAACAACAAATATATTACATATTATGATTATAGTCTTTATGAATATATATTAGCAGTTCAGCTTATAATTCATACGTCTGAAGAGATATCGATATTTTGAGCGCATTTCAAGGAAATAACAGCCATACTAATGAGAACATTAACTTATTTATTATTGCTATGAATAAACAATTTTGTTAAATTGTCTTAACACAATTTTGTTAATAGCCAATTCCAATTTCCTAGTAAGTATGTACTTTATACCTATCCATAAATAAATATATATATTATTTCTATAAAGTTACACTTAATGTTTTGCTGTATGCAGATTGAAAATATATTATCTGCAGATATTCAGTTACACATAAATTATTATGGATTACCGATATGTACTTCAGACGTATAAATTTGTTGATAAGAACTAAAGCATTCATGCGTTGAAAATATGGAAATGTAGTATGGAAAGTAATAAAGTGATTGCATGTTTTAATTTATTTTCATCTCAAATCAATTGAAGTTATAAAATCAATTAATATATTCTCATTTATATAGAATGAATTAGTTAAAAATAATTATACTGTATAATTATAACTTATTACAACAATAAGGAAAAACTATAAGATAATTATGAAGTTTTAACATCAACGTGTATTTTGTATCATCTATTTAAATATCTTATAGTACGATATTATGCATTATTCATTAACGAGATTAGCATAGAAAATTAATTATAAAGTAGAATGGTTAAACATCACGCCTCGTCGGAAAGCAATTAGTTTTTTACGTACCTCGTTGATCATGAAAAAGAGGTACGTTAAGGAGTTTTTAGGTTAAAACAAGTGAAGCGTGAAAAGTGATGTAACTTTGTCGAATGCTATAAATTATTTTGAACATTCTAATATCTGCTCCGATAGCCGTGATCGTCTAGTGGTTAGGACCCTACGTTGTGGCCGTAGTAACCCAGGTTCGAATCCTGGTCACGGCAGCGCAAGCTGTCTCGGCGGAGCAATTTTTTATTTTTACACGCTTTTTATTAGCTTCACCTGTATGTTTGTATGTTTGTTTGTAACCGACTTCTTTGGGCGCGATTTTGACCCACTTTAAACGGCCAGATTTCGTTCAAACTTTGTAGATTTATTGAGGACCGATGACAATACACTAATTTGATAAAATTATTCCATTTTTATGTTTGTATGTTTGTTTGTAACCGACTTCTTTGGGCGCGATTTTGACCCACTTTAAACGGCCAGATTTCGTTCAAACTTTGTAGATTTATTGAGGACCGATGACAATACACTAATTTGATAAAATTATTCCATTTTTCAATTTGCAAAATATGATTTTTGTTAATTTATATAATTTTCATCTATAGTCGATAAGGTAAGAAAATAATTAAAATTTTCTATAATTTTTCTCTACAGTCGATAAGGCAGGACTCGATGTTAATTTTTATTTCCAATAATTATCTTTAGCCGTTTTCTCTAATATTGACAAATTTTTGTATACTAAAGAGAATTTTAATTCTACAAAACAAATAATAGTTTAAAAAAAAAATTGACCTATTTTGATATTTTTTTTCCGTTTCTATTGCACTAAATTAATTTTTAGCAAGTATAGAATTAATCTCCGTTAAATTATCTCGACAATAGTATGCAAAATATCTTGATTCCTTTAACTAACAAGGCTATAATACTAAAAAATAGTTGCCAAAATAAGGCGAAAAAAATTTTTCGATCGTAAAGCACTCTCTGATGCTTCGCATCATGAGTCGTGCAATAGTTTAAAATTAAAAAAACAAGCTATTATAAATAATCCAAACTAAAAAGTAGAAAATAAATAATAGTTTAAAAAAACTAAAAAACACGCTTTTTATAGAAAACCGAACTAAAAAATAGAAAATAAATTTAAATGAATTTAAATTAAGAAAATAGTGTTAAAAATTTCAATGAATATAAATTAATAATAGTGTGAGTAAAAAAAAAAAATATTTTATTTAAACACTAGAGCGCTCGCGCCTAAAATTTTCCTTGAGTGCACGCGTGGGTTACATATGTCACCCATTACGACGCACGTTTTTTTTCATAAAAATCGTAGTTTAAAAAGTAAACGAAGTACTTATTTATGAATCAACTTTATTTTTAAGTGATGAAACATAAAAAATATCAATATTTTCTCATTTTACTTAAATTATGAGCTAAACATAAACCTCTATGAAAAGTAACTAATTTTTTACTTATTGTGATCAATCAGTTGTTTTTACTTTGGAAACTACAAATTTGGTAAAAATAATCATCTAATTATAAAGTTTAAAAATAAGTTGTTCTTATCCAATAAAATTTTATTTTCAATAATTAATAAGTATGTCCTAGCACTCGAATATGAGTATTTTATTTCGATTTTAGTTACCCATATATTAATAATTTCTTAAAAGTATAAATTTATCATAAGAGCAGTAAAAAATAAAAGGGGTATACTTGATTTTTACTCGTAATTGTATGATTTCAAAAACTTCCTAGAACGCTCGCGCGGGGGACATGCGTCACCCATGTACTTTTATATTTTCGCAGAGTACACTTCGTTGCACCAAGGAAGCTGACACGCTGCTAAAATGTCCGGTGATTGGTAGTCGGGGAATACCTGAGACAACAACACTCAAGCACGATTCTTTAAAAAAATATTTAGCAATATAATACACTGGGTGACCTATGTCCCCCGTGCGAGCGCTCTAGTGTTAAAAAAAGCGTGGGGTGCTTCTTAAGATATTATCGAAATGATAATCACTCTACTCATATCTGTCAATAAAATATCTATAACCATTGACACCATGCACCCCACGCTTTTTTTAAAATAAAATAATTTTTTTTTACTCACACTATTATTAATTTATATTCATTGAAATTTTTAACACTATTTTCTTAATTTAAATTCATTTAAATTTATTTTCTATTTTTTAGTTCGGTTTTCTATAAAAAGCGTGTTTTTTAGTTTTTTTTAACTATTATTTATTAGTCCACCATTTTTCTTTGCGTTATAACCGTATTTTTAGAATTATGTTCTGTTATGCTAATTCTTATGATAAATTTTCAAAATTTTAATGCATAAAAAAACAACTCATTATAGCTTATAAACATCTGAATATATTAATATGATTATCGATTCCGTGCATCAAGGAAAAATACTAACATGTTAGGAGCTTAGTATTGAAAAAATAAATTTGTAAAATTGGGCACAGACATATATGAAAAAGATGACAAACTAATGATATGTAAGTAGCTTAGTATAGAAAAAAATAATTAGTAAAATTGGGCACAGACATGTACCTATTGTGCTGTAGTGTCTGGAGCTGGTGCGCGCCCCACGACAGGCCGATCCCCATGTCCGAGCTCATGCTGAAGTCCTGTGGTCCAAAGTTGCCGAGTCCTGAGTAGCTTAGCGGTGTCTGGAATGTATGGACAATGTTTTTTAAAACCTGTCCTAAGAAAAGGCAGGATAGAGGCAGAATTTTACACTACTGCTATAAGAAAAGGCAGGATAGTCAGAATCCTCAACACTTTTTCAATCAAAGGTAAATGAGGTAGATTTTAGATTGGTCAAATACTGTTATAATCAAAAGGTATTTAATAAAACAGAACTTGAGTTTTGCTAAATAAAAGATGTAGAAAATATGCTGTTTTAATCAAGAGCATAAGAGACAGAGACCGCCTCCTTGGTACAGTGGTTGACGCGTGAGCGTAGCACCAAGGGGTCCTGGGTTCGATTCCCGGTGGAGACGAAGAAAAAAAAATGTCTCGGTCTGGTAGGACACAGAAGGCTGATCACCTACTTGTCCCTAAAGAAAATCGATCAGTGAAACAGATGTATAATGCATCTGCCCCTTACCCCACTAGGGGACATGGGACTTCACATAAGACACAGAAGTCGTCTTTTGACAGAACACTAGGCTATAATAATCAAAGGAAAGCGGTGGGATAATCAATCATCTTGAAAACCATAGTTTTAGGATATCTTGAACTCTACAATAGTTTGTATTTGACCAGAATCTGTTTCATCTTCGTGGTATTTTACTGAGTATGGAAACCTAAGTATTATAGAAGAATTCTTATAGGTCATTTACATACCAGTTAACGGCAATTCTACATATTAATCATTTGAATAAATTAACCAGGTTTATCTTATACAGTAAAACTATCGTTTAAAATGCTAAAAGGAGATATATTTAATGCAGACATGTTTATGATTCTCTTTTTATGTACATTTTTATTTTATAACCATATTTTGTTTATGAGGTTGACCACCACCTTTTTCGAAAATCTGAAGGATATTTGCATTTACTTTCAATTTTGATACGTCACCATGACAAAGCGGTTCTGCTAAATGTTTTTTAGATATCAATGGAACTTTCCCTTGTCTTCTGTCACTCTACCGATAAACTGGCAGTAACATTATCGATTAAATTATTAATGTCGAAAGGATATTATTAATCAATAGTTAATTTCACTCGATATCCGCTATCACTAGAATGATCGAGTTTTCATTACATTTGATCATATTAAATTGTTAACAAATAAGTAGACTTACAATCACTCTCAAAAATGATCCATGAATGTATCTGTTTATTAATTTGGTCGACTGTTTAAAAGTGTTATTTTTGAACTGATCACGGATTGTCCAGTAAGTTGATACAAGATTTTACTTTTTATTTTATATTCCCCCTATAGTTCTTTATTTTTATGGGGTGTAGTGTCCTTTCAATACGCACCTCTCCAGTATACGATATATCATCCTGTTGCGGCGGCATGGCGGTGGGTATAACGACGCGCAGGTTGCTGTGCCGCGGCGAGTGGTGCGGCGGCGGCGCGTGCGCGTGCTTGTGCGCGTGCCGCGGGGACGGCGCGGGCCCGGGGGAGGGGGAGGGCGTGCAGCTCGCGCCCAGCGGGGACCCCGAGCCCGGGTAGCCGTTCGACATCTCGAGCATTCCGCCGCTGGGGTATACTGGAAGGGGCAGCTTGTTAGATGGTAGGAAAAAGATGCTTGGTAATTCAATAGATGAATGAACTTTCTAGCAGATATTGCTGTAATAAATTATTTAATGATGTTACCTTCTGATTATTATTTATTTACTTCTTGAAACCATTACCAATACTAGATCCTTTTACAAACAAATAAACACATATTTTGTAACAACGTAATGAAACTTACCAGAATCAGTTTCCGAAGACGAAGGCCGTGGACTAATAGAAGGGTGCATCTGAGGACTAGCTTGTAAGAGCGACTGATCATAACTTCCGACTGGCACGCTGACGGGCAGGTTGTAGTTGCTTCCAGTGACGCCCACACCGACTCTGCTGCCGTTCAACTGGTTCCTTTGCATCATCATTTGGAATTCCTCATCAATTTTCGAGTACTTGGCTTCGGTGCGGGGGGTCAGGTTGTATTCGGGCTCTGCTTCGGGACTGTCCGGTGACATCACTCCATTCTTATGCTCTTTCTTCGTTAGGGCCTGTAAGTGTCAGCGAAACGAGCTCAGGTGGCTTGACGAGCCAAGTACTTAAACTATCGACTCGACTGTTAGCATGCTCAAAACTCATTATTTAACACCCTCTGTACAAACTACAAACGTTATTTGAAAAGTATATTTCTGTTTTAGTATGTAAAGGAGGGTAAAATAAAAAGTGCTTCAAAACTACAAGCGGTTTCTATCTAATTGTACGTGTAAACTTTTTAGCGTACATATGTGTGTAGTGTCGAATGCAATGATACAACACTGACTTTACCCTTGCATCGCCATCAGGTAGGCGCGGTTAATTTAAATAAACACAAATTATTTACAAAACCCATGCTGTACGAGGAAAAAATAACATAAATATTTGGGGTGGCTGATCATAAACTGTTAAAATACGACGCAGTGTCTGGTCTCTTGTACTCCTTAGTTTTTCTAACAGGAAATAAACAGGCATGCTGGTTTTTATAGGATCGTGTTTATTCTATGTTTGCGTCTACGATGTGGATTGAACATTGTCTTTGGAGGTTTGGGATTTTGTCTAGTTTATATTGATTAGTATATCACGTAACTATTCAATTTTAGTAACAAATGTATGCAAAAGGTTTTGTGAGTATAAGCACGCGGTTAATGGGATAAGTCAATATTGCATGGACATTGCATTGCGATCACGGGCACACAGATGACGCCGTACTTAATGTACCTCGATGATGTTCCGATTCGTCAGCGATTCGTGCGGCTCGTTATACTCTGTGTATTTCAATAACACCTGAAATTAAAATATTATTTCATGTATTTACTGTATAAATGCACTTAAGAAATATATAATTGGATTGAAAAAAAATATGGGTATTGTGATGCCAATTTCAATGCGACCACTCAATACTGGTACAAACATGTGATAAACCTCAAAATTAATTGCGATAATAAAGAAAGATATAAAGACATTGTTACATTGAAAGCGTTGTTTCGCCGCTCAAAATATTAATAGGCATGTCGTACAAACAATTTTGTTTTAATGATATGTAATTGTTTTTTCATTTTTTAAATAAGTTGTAGCCTCCACCTATCAAGTTTGCAATTCATTAAGTAAATACACACAGACATTTCTACCGTATTTATGCCCTGTTAAATAATAATTGACATTTTGATATCTGTTTTGGATTAATATAATTAAAGCAATTACCTTGTCCATATCCGTGCTAGCATATTGATACAACTTATTGTTGGAGCTGAATATAATGAGAGCAATTTCGCAATCGCAAAGGACGCTCAACTCGTAAGCTTTTTTCATCACTCCAAATTTTCTTTTGTTGAACGTCACCTGAAAGTACAAATAAACGTTTAGGTTGCGTAAACAAAAGATTCGATGAAATGCCGTCGTTATAATATTCCTTCTTGTGGTTTAAGGATGAATAAGCATGGTAAAACGCGTCGGCTGTTTACTTTAAAACAGATCTTTCTGGAATATTTTTACGAAGAATTTGCGACGTAAGTAAAAGGTGCGTACGACTGTATTTATTAGGTCATGAACAATAAAATTAATATATCATTGGTTACGCAGAATCGTTACGAATTAAAATGTAATATTCCGTATTATACCTATGTAAAGCGCATTGTTTGATAAATAATAAATTTAATCATTGAGTTTCCTTCAACTGAAAGTAACATTGTATTTAAGTTACATTCAATTAACGTCATTAAAAATGTGTTTCAAGGCCTGAAATATTTTTTGTAAGCCGAAAAGAGAAGTTTTTGCAAATTCTTGGAAATTTGCGTTCAATTTTTGAATGTTGATATAATTTAAAAATGACATAAGTCACCGGATATCACACTTGGCGAACTTGTGTAGTTCTAAATAAGCTGGTCGGTTATAATATAGTGTAATCGTACAATTAATAAATTACAGTACTCGCGGTCATTGTCCCTACGCGATAATATTCGCAATGGCCTGATACGCTCTCGCATCTGTTGGGTCGGAACATAACTTAAGGTCACTCCATTTGTAACCTTGTTTCGTACTAATTAAGGTGGAATAAAGCTGTGAACTAGCGCTTAATTATTCTTTATTTATTAAAATATTTTTTACACGGCCAAGTTAATATTAGTAGCATATGGTCCTAAGGTTTAAAATAAGCGACTACGTATAGGCGTACGTCATAGAAATGTAATACAAAAGATAAATATTTTCAGAACATTAAGTACCTAAATTTAAACTTGTTATGTTTTCTAACATAATAAAAACGTCCAGACGTCATCGTAGATTAAATCTAACGTAGCATAACGTTTATAGTATTAATTAGGCAAAAATTTCACCATAAAAAAAGCAAGTGAGTGTTGCTTACAAAAAAAAAATCAAATGTATTTTTTTAGTAAGTTTTGTAGGCTTAAATATTTAAAAATAAATGACGTACCTGTCGATTCCGTTCATCCGTAATCCGAGATATTTGTATTTTCTTCCGACCCATGGTGGCAGCAATCTTGGAGAGGGTGAAAGGAGCGGGGGTGTGAATAAAAGTGGCCGGACGGCGTGCTACTGTGGTCGTCAACAGCTGCTACCTGCTAACAATGATAACACCATATTAATTGCACTATCTTTACATGAAAATACAGATAATTGTCTTTATGGTAGCGTTCTTGAGTCAGCGGTAGAGATACCTCCATGACACAAGATGAGAAGATTTTAATTCTAACAGTTAATTTCTACTGTAATCGTGAACCTCTATTATCTCCAGAAGTAGGTACAAGAATTTGAAATTCAATATACATATTACTTAAAAATAATTTCCTGCAAAACTATTTAAAAATACCCTTGGATTAATTAAGACATTCCGGTTTTGTAAACAGTCTTTCTACACGGAAAATAAGTACTGATAACGTGATGTGAAAATTAATTAATTATTCTACAATTTAACTGTAGCAACCTTTACCTAAACAATTTTATTCTTTGGTGTTCTTGTGATGCCAATTGCAAGATTGAAAAAGTAAAGAAGTAATTTCAAACGTCATAATATATATTGAAAGAAACTGAGCATTATATTGTCCACTAACTGTACCCCGCGGTTTTACCCGCATTGCTCCGCTCCTGTTGGTCTTAGCGTGACGATATATAGCCTACTAGCTGCCGCCCGCGGCTTCGAACGCGTGGTGTTTTGATCAAAGGTAGCCTATGTTCTTTCTCAGGGTCTAAAGATTGTCTGTGCTAAATATCATCAAAAACGGTTGAGAGGTTTAAGCGGGAAAGCGTAACAGACAGACAGACAGAGTTACTTTCGCACTTATAATATTATAGTAGGGATATAGCCTTCCTAGATAAATGGGCTATATAACATCGAAATAATTTTTCAAACCGGACCAGTAGTTCCTGAGATTAGCGCGTTCAAACAAGCAAACAAACTCTTCAGCTTTATAATATTAAGTATAGATATAGTTATAAATAATGCATGGAGATAGCTGATGATTTACATAACACACGTCACCAGCCCTCATGGCCTCGATTTTTACGTAATCGCTATCCAATATCCATTGGTTCTGATGTTGTTTTAATGGAGAAAGTATGGAACGCGTAATGCATCATGTTTGTTTGATAACTGTGCGTCAACGGCGACATAATGGCAAGTGAATTCACTTTTATTAATGACCTAGGTAGGTCTTTTAATGTGACGGGGTAAACAAGGGAGCCGGGATGATAAGTGATCATGTCTAACAATAAGATATTAAATAATATCGCGAAGATAGTGTCGAATTATTGCATCGATGGTCATTGGTTTGGGATCTATGCAAAACTATATAAATATATTATGCTATACCAGTATTACGATGTCGGTGAGAGAGTGGAAATCTTCCACAACTAATTTTCTTCTCGTGAAATTTTTTAGGAGACATGAAGTTTTTGCTGGAGTTTATTTTGATCCAAATATTCTTAAAATTCGATGCATTGAACGATGACGAAATTGCTGCAAGTCGATACGTAACTGATTGGCACAAAATACAAGTTTAAATAGCCTCGTTTTGAAGTAAAACAAAATACCGCCTTGTTCGATCACACATAGCCTAAGAATAAAATTAAAAATACACAGAGGACGGTGACGTTCTCTCTCTTTACTGATATAAAAATTATGTAAACATGGTCAATTTTTATTTACAAAAAAAAAACATTTGCAAATTTACAGATTATTATATTTTAATTGCATGTACACGCGGCAACAATTTTTGTTGATGGTTCAAATATTAATGAGCATAGAGTTATTAAAGAACCTAGAGTTGACGTCGATATTATGTTAATGAACGCTTACTTCTAGATTATGTGCTTTGAAATCACAATGTGGAGGGCTTTTGTAGGGGACGCTAGGGACAGCGTGAGGTCAGTATGTTTATAGGTGACAAGGCATTGCGGTATTCCATGAATGGCAAATGACGCAGTAGGGGAAACAAAAAGCCCTCAAAATGTTAGCGTGATACTTCCAAATTACTGCAACTGTGCCATTCGTAGCTTTATTGTCAATGTTTCAAGTCTGCTTAATTTGCAGGATGGCTATAGTGTTAACGAAAGCGTATTTTCGTGATCTAATGTACTGGAAGTAGCAGCGGAGGGAACCAACTTGACCGTCCTTGCCTTCCCTTTTTTCTTATGGCTCATTAAATTTTTCCTTAAAAGGATAACAGAAGCATGAGAGCATAAACTGTGGGTATAATCGTGAAAAACCTTCACACAACGTACTTTAAAGGAGAGGTTGTCAAACAATGGACCTCAATGTTCCGCCACGATGGCTACTGCCTCTTGAGATATACATATTTATATGGCTTTCAAGCGCAGTTCAATCTGCCTTTAAATACGTATGCTAATAGGAGCTTTTCAAATCAATTTCTGCAAACTTTATGTGTTTCTTGTTGGTAAGTTCGATAGATTGAGGAGGATCAGTTTAGAAAGCAGTGATCAGATTACTTTGAAAGGTCACACAACTCCTATAAGGACTTTGTTATGGACTCCCAATTACATGAGAGTAGGTATCTTTTATTAAAGAACACAGGTTTAAACTAAATGAGTAATTGAATTGTCGGTGTTCGAGTCATGTTTCCAATGTTCACGAAAAAAAAATGTAATTTCAGAAAATAGTAAAAGAATAACTGAAGCGGATACACTAGAGATATGGTATAAAACTCGTTATTTATCGAGAGAATTCTAAAGGGCGCTATCGATTCGATTTTTCAGTGGATAAAAACGTGGGAGTTGAGTTTCAGTGTGATGCCCACGCTCGTCCGGGAAAAAGGAGACAGACGCACATGGAAAATTACATTTTACATCATCACTACATAGTATAAAACAAAGTCGCTTTCTCTGTCCCTATGTCCCTATGTCCCTTTGTACGCTTAAATCTTTGAAACTACGCAACGGATTTTGATGCGGTTTTTTTTAATAGATGGAATGATTCAAGAGGAAGGTTTATATGTATAATAACATCCATTAAATAGTGGAGAAGTACTGTTATTTTTGAGGTTTCTAATGTTATGTCGTAAAAAATTACATTTTTTCCGCTTACATTGCAAACGCAGGCTGAACCCTACGAGTTTTATCAAAATAATGTACTAAGTATTATACACATTGAAAAGGTCTACAGAAAAGTCCGCGATGGTATATGTCTATCTCTTATGAATAACCCACAATAACTTTTTTTTGTCATTTACTTTTTACGACAAATAATGGCTAATTTTCGAAGCGATTTTAACCAATACAGCATTAATCCTTAACCAATTAAATACCTTGAATACATTGTTCATTTAATATAGATCTATATGGCCCTTTACACCGTATGATTTAAGTGAATATTTTCGAAGATATTACAGATTTAAAATAAGCGGGACGTAGCGTTTGCGGCGGTACCGGCCCGCCGCGGCCGCCCGGCTATATATTTTATACCCGTGGCCGGAGCGGGCCGTTATGTTTTTATATACAACGTTCACAGTTTTTCTGTAGTGTATTTAGTATCAGCATTGCACCCGTGCGAAGCCGGGGCGGGTCGCTAGTATAATATAAAAGCTTTATTAAATGTTTTCATCATTTCATTTTCCAATTACATTATCTGTTTGTTCCTTGTTTCATTCTTATTTAATTCAATTTGTTTTTGAGTTAGCGTATTTCCTAAACTTATTGTTATCTTTCATTCGATATTCTCTTATTCTATTACTACATAAATCCAAGCTTAGTTAACCAACGAGTAAGTTATTCAAAAGCTGAAATACGCAAATAATTTTATTAAAAATTAGACAGTAAGTAGGACTTGCTTAAACCTCTGGCTTAGTATATTTCAATGGTGATGAATTTATTAAAACCAATTCTAAATATAGAAGCGTTGAAACAATGCAACAAACATATAATAAATCTCAATTTTTTTGTGGATATTCATGTACATATCTTTAAAGGTTACAATAAAAATAGCACAAATAGCTGTTTTAGCAACTTATAAAATTACATACAAAACTGGAAGTTGAATTATATGCGGTAAAATGTATGTTCATATTCTTATGGTCTTATTAAATTAAATTTAGCGAATAGCCTTGTGCGCTGGCGTTGGCAATATTGTATGTTGTAATTGCTTACATTAATACGTGGTTTACATTTCAGCATTAAAATGTATAAAGATTAATCAGATAAATAAATTATGCTCAACATTTCGCTTTTCTGGTATACTCAGTTTTGATTTATTATTATAAAATAACCGTTTGTGGTATACAGTGTAAGAAAATTATTTAAACGGTACATAACAATTTTATGTTTATTTAAGTGTAGTAGTATTTGATGTACTTAGTGTATTCAAAGTTGTATGCTATAACAAATATTAGCACAAATACAACACGAGGTGTCGATCTAGATAAAACATTTAACCTTATTATTCAAATATGATTTAATTATTATTAAGTCATTTTCACACTTAATAGAACACAATAGAATTCATATTTCCACGACGCAGCCAGGACGTCGCCTTGACTTTGTGATTCAGTTAAGCTGAAATCTGTTATACATTTGTGCCCTTATCACTGTTTTGATATGGCTTACAAAAGAAAATTGCCTTTCTGCTGTTGACATGTCAATCGGTAGTAACCTACGCGTATTTACATTTGCACAGAAACAATTGCATATGAAAACAATTTGCATATGCCTAGTAGGTTCAAAACAACAATGCCTGTCGAATAAAAGCATCCTAAAACCGTCGTACATCCATCATGTTTACCAAAACGTATGAGCGGATTCCGTTTTCCAGGCTTTCACAAACACCTGTTATATATTTTGTTCCATCCCTTGCCGGGCGCGTGTGACCTTGCAGGGACGGGAAAGTCGCCCACGCGTAAGCCTCCAGTTTTCCAATATAAGCTCTATTCCATTGTGATAAAGTTCAAAGGGATTAGTCGGCAGTGCATTACAATCCCTGTACACGTTGTTAGAACTAGTTGAGTTGATTATATTAACCAGTGCCTAATAGCAATCCATTAGTATTAGAGACAAAGTTATGCCTTTATTGAAAGCTACTGTGTGAAAGTAATCATTGAATTACACTTTTAGCCATAATCTAATTAATCAGCAACATTGTTTAGCGATATAAAAAAATCAAGCTTGTAAATCAAGAAACTGCTACAATCAATACATGTACATTGTACGTACTTTAGGTAATCTAGTTATTAACTAGTTGCTAAAAAATAAAACTTATTTAAATTGATTTAGATTTTTTTAATTAGTATAGAATGCTTATTTCTTCGCGGAATCTATTAATAACCTACAAAAAGTGTTTGTTTAAAAATAAACAAAATTACTTATAAAGCTTTAAACAACAATACAGGATTTACGTTTTTATTGCCTTTAGTCGTGGGTGTTAAACGGGTGCATACAAATATTTGCTAGGATAAATAACAAAGTTTACCCCCACGCTGCGATGTGAAAACTAATTGAAAATGAATTCAACTGTCATTTACATAAGGTCCAGGTTCGGTTAATTTGCGTGGGCGTATTATTGGGTGCACTTCGAGTCTATATTATGACGTCACGTTGAAAAAATTAATCAAAGCACGTAGGTAATTATTTTCTCGATGAGAATTGACGTGTACAATGACGATTTATCAGAGAAATTTTAATTTCGAAATTATAATAAATACGAGAATTTTCTCGGAATAATTGTTGTGTCCATGCCAAGTCCATGCTATGTTTTAATGGACTAGTAGCAAGTAAGTACCTATTGTTGTATTTAATTGTTTTCTAAAGGAAACTTTAATAGATATTAATTTTAAATTAAAAAAGGTGTTAAGGTAATTATATAAAAACAAAAACGATGCTTTGTCGCATGCCTACTTTACATAATATGAAATTATTATGAGATATTCATGTAATGGTATTGTTTTTATAAGTAAGTATTTGTTGTGTAAACATTTACGTAACAAATGGATTGAACATTTTTGTTCATATGTAGTTATTTGATATCAATAGAGTTATTTTTTAAATAGTTTTGATGACTGAAAATAATAATATAAAGTACCTAATCATAATATAGATTTTAAATAGTTTCAAGATCCTCATTTAATATTACTGGTAAGACTCAGTTTTAAGCTGATCAAACGCTTCTAGCCTTGCGAAGCTTTAAAAGAGCTTCTTTGAGAAACTGGCCTACTTATTAAATTTTTAGCGTGACTTTCAGAATGGGAATCATATTTAAATAGCAGGATTATCTCAAATATTCAATTTTGCGACATCCCCCGCCACTTCGCTTGTATAATTTATTTAAAGTATTAAGTAATTACATTTATTATGAATTACTTTTTTCAGAATCATTTGACGTTATTACTTATTAGGATCCAATTCGCATTTGTTAAGTTTTATCAAAATCGGTCTAGACTTTTACCTTGGATTTTGCAAGACCTACTAGGTAATCTCTCCACATATTGTTAAAATATTAGGAAAGATACGTAAAAGGTATATTTAAATACTAATATTATGTAAAAAACATCAACGTTAGAAAATAACGATCCCTATTTGTATTTAATCGCATTAAAATTACGAGCAAAAAGCCCAGGCAAATGAAATATTCGCGGCTCGTCTGCGAAACGTATGTTTGGTTGCCAGGCAACGCGTCACTAGCAAGATGGCGCGGGTGACGTCAGCTGAGCCCGGGGAGGCAGAGGGGGGCAAGGTCTCGCGGCCAAGCGTGTCACTTCCCAATGAAAAAGAGGCCTGAGACCCGAAACGAGGGCTGTCCTTCAAGCGTTCTTGCGGAAGGTAAAAGTGCTAAATTTTACTGATACGCAAAAAACAACGTGCCCGCAATGCGATAGAGCCCACAGTTCTGTAACAAGCCCTTAAAATCTTCTTCGGTTGTTTGGTTCTCGAGTGTCATCATGGAACCGTTTGACCTATGTCAAGTTCAGTGAAAGCGAAAGTTGTTTAGCTTACGAATTATGTAACCATATCACCTATTTTATTTGATTTATAACTCTCTTTGTATTTATTACAAAATCGTTTATTAGAAAATTAAATAGAACTTACAATAGTGTTGACTAGTTTCGTCCACGTGCTATAGTAGTACGGCAGACTCCATGGCTGACAATTAAGTTTGGAATAACATCAACAATGATTTGGAACGTTTGTGCGCAAAATCGAACCGTGTGTCCGATGACCGAGTGCTCGTTAGCCGTGACTGCGATGACAATCGTACATGACGTCATCCGCGCACACACGCACACTCGTGTGTGTGTTCTGTTTGATAAGGAAACCGCAAGTGTGCGTTAATACAAACATTAGTGTGGGCGTATAGAGCATTACATTTATTTGTTGAGACGTAGCGCATATTTTGATTGGTATACAAAGTAAGCCTGTTTTAAAATGTATCGCGTTTTATATACAAGGTTTGGTAAATAAATTTTGAGTAATCATTCGATAATGCGACAAATTTTCCGTTTAAAGTCATTATACAAAATAAACGATTTGTTTTATACTTGTTGCTTAATTTTGATTGACACCATAATGCTTTGAAAAACTCTGACAGGATTCCTTGAAATGATCGGAGCTTGTCATATTTAATTAGTACTTGCTAGTTGTTAATTGAGTTGATAATTTTGTAAGTAGCTATTAACAACGAACCGTTTAAATAACGAGAGCAATTCTGTCAAAAATTAAAAAGGGCTTAATTTTACTTTTCTACCCTGAATAATTTTAAATATTATGTTTATGTCACTTATACATAATACATTTTAATTGCCTTATATGATATTGATAGTAAGATCATTTTGCGTAGGTCTTGAGTAATATTTAATACACATACTTAATATGTTTTAAAAAAATATTGTCTGGGCGAGCTTTTATATAGTTACCTACTTAACATTATCTAATAAATTTCAAACTTCGACATATATTAAACCTTCTTAACGGAAGTTATAATTCAATGAAGAAAGAAGCCAAAGCCAAGATCTCAAGGCGTCAAGGACATAAAAGATTAACGAAATAAATTTCAAAATAATCACAAGAAAATATGCCTATGAAGTAGAGTCGCCTTCATTTTGCCATAAAAAAATTACGTAACGTTAAGTTTTTGTGTAATAAGCATGTAATTTATTCCAATAATAATATCATGAATTTCTTATGTCCGATCCTAGCAGGGATCATATTATTAAATTCATTCAAGTCGTGTGGCACTTTTGTCGCTAATTCGCGTACAACTATTTCGAGGAAGGAATAAAAATGAACCGAATGTTGGCCCTCACATATTGATGAGATGATAATTTACTGAATATATCAAGAAAAAACGTGCAATTGCCGATATTTTGGTGTTTTTATTTCGTTACTAGAACCGAATAATAATATTAAATACTAGTGACGTAATTAGCATGTGTTTCAACTTTCAATTGAACGATTCACGTTAAAAGTCACGTGTCCTATTATTTTTTGTACATTAATGCCATGTTTTTATCAAAAATGTAGCAATCGTAGTTATAAAATTGAATAAAATAAATTATATTTTCGCGTATTTTCTTAACATTTAGATAACATAGATGTATTGATTATTCGTGAACCGTAAACATAATATACCAACATTCAATTGTTAAACATCACATAACGTTAAGGAAAATATGGTTTTTAAATATAATTCATTGTACGTAAAAATCACTGATAACTCAGGTCAGTGCTTTGTTGAGATTACAATGTCAAGACGGAATCTTGAGTTTCTGTTCATATGTTAATTGTAGATGGCGCCCGATGCGATGTTATCAACCCCCACTTCTCATTGACTTTGTTTAAATTATGTTTGCTACTCGAAAACATCCTTCGTATCCAGTATTGAGTTTAAGAAAACATTTGGATGTTATACGAGTATGTAATTGTTTGTTTTAGGAGGCTTTACATGTGTCGTACTCGTTCTTATTAGAATTTTACTGTAAACTTATAAATTTATATAGCAGCAAGACATTTTTAAAAAGAGCAATAAAGGATACAATTAATAAAGGATATACTTAACACAATCAAGCCATTAATAGTCACTATGCCAAATAATGAGTCACTTAATACATAACAATTTCACGCTGCAACTATAAAGTACCAATATGTCTTTAAAAATTATAATTTCACTATCAACTATTTTTAATATCCACTCGTATATTTTTCTTTCTATTTATAGCCTTATTCACGATCACATAATACATTCAAATTTGAATCAATGTCATTCTTTCGCCACATTACGGTGTTTTTCATGAATCCATACGAAGTGTTACCAAATTCAATCAACATAAAGGCGAAGACGGTTTTTCAAACCCATGATGTCGTAACAGGCATTTGTTTACTGGGGAACGGCACCCGTCTGACCCGAAACATGAAACTATGTCAAGCAGTTTATTCAATCTGCCACAAACTCAGAGGACATAAGGGAAATAATATCTAAAATCTGTGACGCTAAGGTGCATTTCTAAATGTTGCGGAGTGTCAAATGTAGATGTTTCTTTAGTACTTGTGCCCTTGAATGTGGTGCTAACGATGTTACTGTAAGTACCCACTGCATTGTCACGACATCATAGAAAAATGGATGCTTCAGTGGAGATCTGGAAGTTTTGGACGAGTGCATGGTTCAAGTCCGTCGAATTGTTATAACAGTGGGTAGAAATTTAAAGTGAAGCTGCATACATTTTCTCAAGCTCGTGAGAGATATTAATTTCAATTCAATTTCGACCATTCGATGTTCTAGTTTTCGTGCAAGTAAACACTACTCGCGAAATGTCAACTAACCTAAGAGAATAATATCTGCAAATATATTTATTTTCTTCATGCAAATTACAACGATAACATTTCACGAAAAATAAATAGAATGCTCTTTCACTCAGCATCATCTCAGGTAGTCTATTAATTGAGAATTTAGTCAATAATCTTAACGCTCTGATAACGAAACTCATCCAAAGCCCCTGAACGTGGCAGTCAGTTGAGGAAGAGGATTATCGCTTGCTGATAACATACGTCATTTGCCAAACTGTAGGTTCACCATGTACACATATTTTTACGGACGAACTAACACGTGGAAAGAAAATTTAAATTGGATGAATCAATTGTAATAATACAGTATAATCATGTTTGCGAAATGAAAACTTCTTGCAAAAATTATACCTACTTAGATTTAAATATGTACCTAGATTTGATAAAAATCGAATTGGCTAGATTATAATATTTACTTCTAAAAATGAAATCTTTGTAAAATATTTAATATTAATAAAATACAAGATTTAAGCTGGCCTTTCAGTGTATTCATTTGAAAACATATTAAGTTCTGACTTCATGTCTTTTCAATATGGCGTTAGATTGAATCTGTATTTCTTTATTGAAAACTTTATTGATAAGAGCAAAGGTATATTATTAGATTAATATCAGTCCCATCAATATCAGAAGTATGGTGAAAATAACGGTAAATAAATATTATCGGAATCTAATCTAAACATTGAAAAAAAATCGCAACAAAATTGAATCCGTCAAATAGTCTTATCTCAATCAAAGAGAAGATTATCTCTTTTTGTAGATAGATAATTGTGTAGGTATATTTTGCTGTTTTTTGTTCTGTTTTTATATAGATGAAAACGTTTAAAACGAAAATACTTTATTCAAGCCTCAAATTATTATCTACAATCTTTTATTGAATATTACGTGTGTTTTATGTGGAAAGAGACGATTAATATTTTATACGATTCGAATTATATTAATTTTCCATCCCAGTAATACACCTAATTTGTTTACAGTATTCTGTAACGTCGATTATAGTCTAGTCTCTAGTGCTTATGTTCACCTAGATCTTGTTATGCCATTGTAGGCATTCGTAGGGCTTCTGTTTATGTTCCAATAATTATACCTTGTGCATGTGTGCGTGTGTTGCGTGTATGTAAACAATGTTTTTTCTTGTTAGATAAAATGTTTATTCAATGAGAATATATATTTTTTTATTGATTAATTTATAGCAAATTATTATATCGGGACTTATGAATCAACTTAGAATACTCATTATACGGTCTATGTAATTAATGAATGCTAATTAAATAAGTATCATAAGTAAAAAGGAAATTAAACAATTTGCGGATAACATTCCTCAAAAAAAAAGAAAAGAAGTTGCATAACGAGTTGCCTTCTTAAAAAATAAAAAAGTAAAAGCGAACGCACCGCACACCGTCATGCAGCATGCTGGCAACATTGAACGCGCGCGAAAAAAAGCAAATGGCCGCCGTCAAGGTCACAAGAAGCTGTCCTAGTCACGGAGGGCATTTACATTTTTTTTATAGTAATTGCTTCAGGGGCTTTGCGAAACAAGCTAGCAAAAAACAAACCGCATTTTTCCCACTGCATCTCTACATAGTTCGGGGCATATGATTGGGACGTTTATTTTATACGACTACAGATAGGTACTTACATAATAAATATATTTTGACCAGTATTATTCTCGTTAACACGTCATATAGAAAAGCTGTACACTTATGTTGTAACCAACGCAAAATAAAATTAATTAAGAAGATATTACAAGATTTCGAATTTTAAATTGGAAATTGGGATATAATTGGCGCATATACAATGTCATAATTAGTAATTATTTTGTTGACATTGAAATTAATTTACTTAATAGTTTCGCTTTAATTTCAACAATTAAAAATTTAATTGCATGTTTCTCAGGGCATACCTAGTCACGAAAAAAAAAATTAAAACAAAAATATTTGATAATAAAATCAAGAATGCACTATCGAGGATCGATAATACGAGTTGTCTTGCAAAACCAGAATCTTATATTGTAGACTTGTTTAAAAAAAATAAAAGTTCGTGCAGTACGCGACGATGGCATGGGAACGACGCATCTTCGCATACAATTTTTTCCACATTAATTTTGGACCCTGCTCCATTGCAGTACAGGACATTTTAAATGCCTTCGTGCCTTAAAAAAAGTTGGTAAACCATAAATGGTTAGTCGCACCTGTCGTAGATAAAGCTAGATCCTCTATATGAAATTACGACGTTGTTTTAATATTATAATCTTCATCTCCTTACATTACAACTAATATTGTGAGGTTGCAATTTTTCATGCATAAATTATTGCATTGGTACTGGCAGATTAACTTTCGTGGTATTCAAAAGCAAGCAAGATAAGACGCTATCGTATTTACATTTTTTATTCTTTATCAACAACGTATTGTGGAATTACTTGTATAGATATAGCTAGATGCGTATAATAACTTGATAAAATTATTGCAACAACGTTTTTGTAAACAATAACCGACATTTTATGCATCTGTTCCTTTTTTATAATATGAAATTTACTTTCATTGCATCGCACGATTCCAATATCTTGTTTTTATTCAATTGCGTTTGAGTACAAATAATAAATCTCTTCACCAATACTATAATGAAATATAACAACTTACTTAAACGTGCAGTAATGTTCTCAGTAAGTAAGCTTACCGTGGAGTGTGGACAGTATTGATCATGACTGCGATAAAATGCCTTGACTTTGCGGTAACACGATTTCATCTAATCACTAAAGATCGCTCAAATAGCTGACATAACTTTTTAAAGTCCGTAATACACATCGCTTAGATGTAGGTAATAGGTATGTACTTGTACAAGGTATTTAAAAAGAGTTGATCACAGGATATCATTAGATAGGTAATTAAATTAAAATTAATTAGTCGATATAGAAACCTATGCATTATGCGTATAATAACTTGATAAAATTAATAATGCGTGAAATGTATTAAAAAAATTCCAAATGTTGTGGTGAATATGTAAATTTTTTTTACGTTTTGTTAATGTAGAACACATTAGGTATGTACATATTGTTTGACTCTTTTCGTAGAAAGTATCTATAGAATTAATTTTAATACATACAATTCAAACACTACAGCGGCGGTGATTAAATGAAAATATAAAACCTCATTGCACAGAGATTGCCAGATATTATTTTAAAATGTAGAGATTGTATAATTTTCTTAACGCAAACTGTCGGGGCGAGTAAAAATATTATACATAATAGGTACTTTTACTGTGTCACTTAATTGCTTTATGGACCGGTCCTGTCTAGCTCGGTAGCAATGACTTCAAATTGCTACCTACCGTAATGGTTTTGCGAGATAGTACGCGTTCTTAGCGCGCGTCAGAACGCTAACCTTACGCCGCGGCGTATTTCCAAACTATACATAGCCAGAACGCAACCATAGGAAACTGCTCGTGTATACTTTGTAATGCTGTTTTTAAGTTTGTTATTACAATATATACACGAATTTTGCGTACTGATCGTGTATACTTTGTAACGCGGATGCTTTTCGTTCCAAACTATACACGATCAGTACGCAAAATATAACTAAATATACCTACTACACCACTTACGCTTGAGCGAAATAATAAATATATAGGTAATCAAAGACTTGTACAGCTATATCTATATACTTTTATTCTTCTTGATTATTATTGATTCAGTAAAATATGGAATAAAAATATTATTAGGTAAGCTTAGGAAAATAAATAGGTAACAGATAAGGGTACCTATGGGTTAGGTTAGGTTCGTGTTTTTTTTTAACTACACAAAAATAGGAGCCCCGCGAAGCGGGGCTCCGTCGCCTTGCAACCGTCTTCTTCTGGACTTATTAGATTCTTACATTTTAGCACTATTGTCAATAATCGTAAGTCGTGCAGTATAGTAGAGAACGAAGACACAAGCATCCTCGATACAAAAAATATTCGATCAGTACGCAACATTACATACACATGCATTGTAATAATAGATTTAAAAACAGCAATACAATAATATAAACGCGAGCAATGGAAAGACGCCGCGCTTTCTCCGAAACATACACGATTAGTCCGCATGCGTACTGGCGCTGTATGTTTTGGAGCGCTATTATTACTTACTTCACTACAAAGTATACGCGAGTATTTGCGTACTACTGTTGTATAGATTGGAAGAACTTTGTAAAAAAGTTATTTCCAAACTATACGTGATTAGTTTCACACCGTTGCGTTCTGGCCTTGTATAGTTTGGAAAGACGCTACGCCGCGCTATGATGCCGAATTGTGTTGCGATAACATAACGTCAAACAGATTGACATCGCTCTAACGTGCGCTAAATTCAGGATCAATCTGACAGAGCCAATAGCGCGTACAATACAATATCATGGAGTCATATCGCGGCGACATTCAGGTTAGCGCTCTGACACGCGCTAAAAACGCGTTCTGTCTGACAAGGCCTTAAGATCTTGGGTACGACGCCTGATCACTCGCAACTCTACACTTAGGCTTAAAAAGGGGGATTTCGACTTTTAAACACTAGGCTTAACGAGCAATCAAATGTGAGATAGAAATCTTGGATACCCAGTTATTTATTAGGGCTGTAAATTTTATTGTCCATTTAAATTAACAATAGGCTCCGAGTTCATACGTGAATTACCCGTTTTCACTTTCATTGGTCTTATATGGAATCTTTCCTACAAACAGCAGACTGCAGATTACAAATTTTCGATATAAATTATGTTTATCTTTTAATTCTCATTTATCTTTTCATTAATTTGCTATCGATATTCATTTGTTCATGATCGAATATTTAAACTAGAACCATTTGACTATGTCCATATAATAAACTTTATAACTTTAATTGATATCCCTACTTCAAGAGCAAATTACAGTGAGATTAAACGTAATTTTGTAAAATGGTAGAATTTTAATTAGTTTTACGCTACACGCAACACACACACAGAGAAATAAACCAAGAATATTCACTTTACTGTATATTTTGTTACATATTTAAATGTAAAAAATTAATTGGTATACGTATTTTTTTATAAATGGTATTTTGGTTATAAAATTAGGTTCTAAAAACAACAGGCTTTAGTAAAAAAAGTAGATGAAAAAATCATATTATAATCTAAAATTTATGTGGTTTAAAAGAATATGAGTATTGAAGATTTATATAAGTTTGACAACCAATAAGAATAAATATTTACAATACAATATATTTGCACAGGAGGTTCTTTGACCTCATTCCGCGATAACATGTCCTACACTCCTACATAATCTTTTAGGAAATTGCTTTCTGGCTGCCGTTTGTATATAAAGGTTATTATTACTATTACCTCCTGTATTATTATAATAAATTAGCTAAATTAAATATTCAAGGCACTCAAATTTCCGAAATCTTGCGCAATAGAAAACGGATATGCGAACTAGTCCAGTATTATAATAGCTTTGACTAAAATATTTAGACTTTTAGGTCTATCGTTTGATGAGAAAGTTTAAATATCTGAGTTTCGTATATGTGATGCAAATTTAACAGCATTTCACAAACCACGAGCCACTAATTGTTAATATATGCTTAATCTTTGTTAGGAGAAGAAACGGTCATCGTCGTATAAATAATAATTTATATTTTAAAAGATAACATAGTCGACGTGTGTCGTATTTCATTTTTATTTTTGATTTTCAAATTTAATGTTCAAAAGCTTTTAATTTGATAATATCTCAAAATTAAAAATGAATATAACCATGTGAGCGAATAAAAAATAATCTGGAGAACTGTTTTAAACACAGACTATAAACAGTTATCAAGATAGATATGTTATGCTCTTTTTTACAATATGAAAACAGTTGAACAAAATACAAATTAGCAAGACTCGTATCCGGTTGGAGCAAGTAATAAATCCTTCATTGAATGGACTATAACTTACGTTATTCAACCTAAACAACTAATAAACAAACATTTTCATCTTACAGTCTTTATATGAATAACTATTGAACATGATTATCGATATATTAACGTAACTAGCTTCCGCCCGCGGCTTCGCCCGCGTGGTGTTTTGATAAAAGGTAGCCTATGTTCTTTCCTGAGAAAGAATCCTAGACCCTGAGGTCTAAAGATTGTCTGTGCCAAATTTCATCAAAATCGGTTGATAGGTTTATGCGGGAAAGCGTAACAGACAGACAGACAGACAGAGTTACTTTCGCATTATTATAGGAATATATAGTAGGAATTATATTCGAATAGTTATTTATTAATTAGTATTTAATGGATCATGACATAGCAAACTGAATATTTATGTGTATTAAAATTTTTGAAATTTACAATTTAATTTTATACCACCTATTTACGCATTGAAGTTTAGCACATATAAAGGCATTCCTTAATGTAGGTATGTAATATCGATATGATTATTCTAATAGAATAGGCAATTGCGTAATTATAAAAATACAATGTCACAGTCGTAACCTCTGATGTCATGCCAGACCCACACCGGCAAGGTTTGTATCAAACTTGGAAAGATAATATATTGAAATGTGATTTCCTGACATAATCACATCTTTGAAAACAAGGCATTTAATTAAAACAATATTTAAACTTCTTTTGACCGAATTAAAAAAAAAAACAATTTAAAATTATCGTTTTATCTGTCCTTTCCAAATTCTATTTTTAAATTGGTCTTGAATTCGAAAATATTTTTTTAATAATTGCATCGATACACTTCCTTTTTGCTTTCATGTATATCATGTATTTTACCTCGTATTAAAAGTCACTGACACTTAATTTTATTTACATACGAATAACGCCTACTCAAAGTCGCGAGTGTTTATTTTTATCTTAAGGCTGTTAAATAATTTCACTAGTAATGAGCAGAGTAAATAAGTGCTATTTGTAGATCGCTTAGCAACCGAAATCGGAACCACGGTAATATCGGAACCGCCAGTCTTTGCAGTGATAGTCCGAAGGATGCAGCGCATGCATAAACATTTATAAAGAAATTAACATATTAACAAAATACACGGTCACCTGTGAGATAGTTATTTCCTTGATTGTACAAACAATGAGATCATCATAATCGATCGGCGACAGCCTTCGAAACAACAGCGCTAACATTTTAATGAGATCCGTTCAGTAGCTGTGTGATAGGTAAACAATATATTGAGTACTAGCTGTGCTGCGCGGTTTTACACGCAGTGCTCCGCTCCTGTTGGTCTTAGCGAGATGATATATAGCCTATACTCTATAGCCTTCTTAATGAATGGTTATCTAACACCGAAAGAATTTTTCAAATCGGACCAGTAGTTGCCGAGATTAGCGCGTTCACAAACTCTTCAGCTTTATAATATTATCTAAAGTATACATATATATAGATTATGATTATTCGTTATCAATGAAAATGTACTATGAAATAATTTGTACTCGTCGAGGATAGGTGCATAGATACTAAATATAGAGACGAAATAACATTACGTATCACTTTATTTACATAATATCAGGATTGGAATTCTAAAAATAAAATAAATTACTATTTCTTATTGTAATTTTAATGTTTGTAAAACGAACATACTATTGCATTAATTGGGAATTTATCAAATCGTAAACGTGCACCTAAACAGGGACTTACGTATTTAATATATTCATTTTGAAAGGAATTTAAATAAAATTTCTAGATTCCTACATTAAGATAAATGTTAAATTATTTAAAATGTGTCTATATTTAAATTCTTGTTCTATTTAAAGCAAATGAATAAATCAATATTTAAATTAGTGACTGTTAAAGAAATCCGTTATTAAGATACAACTTTCACGTAAAATTAGATCCTGTATCCGCTGTATTACATAGTCATACTTTTGCCTACCACAATACAACGCGTTTCATTAAAGAAAAAAAAATCTTCAATGGCGGCCAAAGCTGACACTGACATATGGTAGGGTCAGTAAAAAAGAAAATAAAAATAATGTAAATGGATAATTATTTTATTAATTATTTCAAATTGTTTATTGACAAACTTTTTTGTTATGGTATTTGTGTATTTACATATATGAATTATCATATTTACGTATACAGAATGCAACAAAATCCCCATAATACTTGTAATGAGCCCATAAAACTGAACAACTTTTCCCAAAGAACATATTTTGTCAAATTCCAATAAAACATTATTTACAGTACTCCCAAACTGATAATGCGCATAGAAAAATTCGTCACTGTTCGGCAACTGTCATATTCCCCGAGCGTCCGAAGACGATATGTATAAGTATATAGAGTGGTTAAATGTATTTTCTTCATGCATAGTTTATTAGAATTATGAGTTTTATTGTGATTTTCTGGTAAAAGAGATAAGTTACGAAATTTGTTTCGATAATTAAATGTAAGTTAATAGCGAGGATAAGCCACACGATTGCGAATATATTATATTTGTTGTATTGATTTACTTGGAAAATTCTATACTTAGAACTATTAAAGTGTCTTACTAAAGCTGGCGTGATGATGGATGTATGGAAGGTTAAAATAAGACAAAGTTTATATTTAAAAAAAAATATTTTCAAACACTGGTTTACATTTAAATTGTAGAAATCTAATCATTAAAATCTCAGTCCAAAGGATTTACAGAATCAGGGATTATTTCTATTTCTGATATCGTAGAATGATCAGAACTTTCATTATGCTCTTTTTAACTTTCACTTTCCCCACTGCTATCTGCTACCTGTGTAAATAATCATTTTATCGGAAAATTCAACTTTGAAACAAAACTAAGAAGGGTATGTAACAGCAGCTCTATATAATTCCATACAGAGATAATACGTGCGGTCACCACCAATATATAAAGACGACTGACAAATTTTTGAATTTTTTGACTGACAGGCTACCGTCACCTACCGCCCGAATTGTTTTCGATTGTGTATGACTCTGAATTGACTCCTATTTCTTTCGAACAAGGTGCAAGATGCAAGTGCATTGTTTAGGGCACTTACGATTCAATGATTCGGGGTGATTCGGGTGTTTCTGGAAATACGATAATTGGCGAAGATCTGCATTAGAGATGAAACGGATAGCAGTTTGGCCGGATACCGGATACCGGATATTCGGCCGACCAAGTGGCCGGATAGCCGAATATCCGGCCGCCGAATATCCGGCGAAACTTAGCCGTTTGCGTAGGCGTCGCGCGAACGATAGGATGGACTCGGTTCGATTCGGGTCTTTTCGTTGATGAGTGAAGTTAACAATTGTACAATTTTATTATTGTGTCGAATGCATGCAGGGCAGACACGTGCGTGATCGTTTTTAGGTTATAATTTTATTTGTACTCTTATTATTTTAAGTACATACATATATACATAGGTCTAAAAGATTTAGCAACGAGAAATGGCATCGGTGAAGAAAAGATCGTCTTTATGGGAATACTTTGACATAAGCAGTGAAAATAAAAAGTTAGCTCTTTGTTTATTATGCAATGTTAATATTTCTCGTGGCGGCGAAGCGAAAAAAGCAGGTAATGTATCTAATAATAAATAATCTAATTGCAATAATTTTAATACCTATCAAGAATATCTTGCAAGTTTCGTAACATATTCAATAATTATTAATTTCGGGGAAATGTGATTCTTGCTAAATAAAGAAAATAATTACTCAAAAATATGTTTCTTTTATCCAGCTATTTTTTTTTAATCGGCCGGATGTATATCCGGCCGAATAGTAGCTATCCGGTATTCGGCCGGATAGTATTATGGCGGCCGGATAGGCCAGATACCGGATAGGTACCGGATATCCGTTTCATCTCTAATCTGCATGCGCATTATTAATTTTGGAGTACTGTACTATCGCAAATACATAACTGTCATTGTAAATTTATGATAAAAACTATTATAGGGAAAATCAAATACATTTTAGTGATTTTACTTTTCCCTATTTTTTTTTGCATGTCGTACGGCCGTGTGTAAGCGAGAGGGAATGATAAGCGCCGCCATTTAAGATTCGTTTCTTTAATGAAATGCGTTATACTACCTACTACACCTTAGCTGCTTTTATTAGCACACTCTTTAGCGTTAGCTATAGGGCATGCAGAACCGAGTCCGGTTCCAAGTTTCTGAAACCCGGTTCCAAATCGAGCTAAGAACCGGGTAGAACCGGGTTACCCGGTTCTTTTATAATACCTCGGAAAAAAATACGAAATAAAACAAAAGTAACTGTAAAAGTACCTGATGGGCCTTTTATTTTACGCGGCTTGTGTCTTATTTTATTAAATTAATAAAGAAACAAAATTTCAATACTTCTCTTTATTTATCAGTCTTATAAAAGTACCTTGTTATCATAATATCACATATAAACTTAAACCTTATTCATCAACTGCAAACTGTAAAGCAAAAAACCGGCCAAGTGCGAGTCGGACTCGCGCTCCGAGGGCTCCGAACAAACCTATTTTTTTATAATGTTGTAACTTAAAAATTTATGTTTCTAGCAATTTTTCCTTTATCTGTGTTATAAGACGTTACTTTTTCCAAATTTCAAGGCTCTGTGTTCATGAGAAGTACCCTGTAGGTTTTGAGTTCCATATAAATGTCGAAATTTGCGAAAATTTTCAGCATTTACGGCTGTATCTTTTGATGCGTTGGCTTGTGAGTTTGACTTTTTCACAGCATCAAGGGACCGTAGACTTGAGTATTCGATATAAATTTCAGCTTGATACCAAAAACAAAACATGACTGGATCATTATGTGAAACAGTAAAATCAACAGCTTTTCAAATTCACGACAAATCTAATAAAAATATTTCTGTAGCCTAATTTTTGTCATTTTCGAAGCCTAATTTTTTTTTGGTCTACATCCTCAAGAGTTGCAAACGAAGCTCGAAGACTTGAGCAATGCAAGCCTTAGGGTTGGACTTACAATGAACATGACCAAAACAAAGATAATGACTAATAGCACCAAAACCACCCTCATTGTCGAGGGTGGGTAAGTTGCATATGTCGATGAGTATACCTATCTTGGCCAAATAGCTTCTTTCCAAGCAAGACAGGATAAAGAAATTGGTAAACGTATTGAGAACGCTTGGAGAAGCTTTTGGTCGATGAAAGAGCTGATGAAAGGAAAGATGCCTCTTTCACTAAAGCGAAGACTCATGGACATGTGCATCTTACCCATCCTCACCTACGGTGCACAGACTTGGTCATTGACTGATCGCCAAAAGTACGCACTTGGGGTTTGCCAAAGATAGGTGGAGCGCAGTATTTTGGACGTAAAACTTACGGATCGCGTCCAAAATGAGATACTGCGCTCAAAAACACAGATAATCGATAAAGCTGCTGAGCTGAAATGGAACTGGGCTGGCCATGTTTGCCGAATGTCGGAGGAGTTGTGGGCGAAAATTACCACTTTGTGGATCCCCAACAAGGACAAAAGGTTGCGTGGCAGGCCCAGAACAAGATGGCGGGACGAGCTTGATTCCCATTTAGCAGATTGGAGCAAAATTACTCAAAATAGGGAGAAATGGATTGAGGGAAGAGAGGCCTTTGCTCAGCAGTGGGACAGCCATGGCTCATAATAATAATAAATACAACCGTAGGAAACCTATAGCATCTAAGGTTAGACAACCAATCAGAGCCAAGCTTGAGGCGTGGCACGAAAATTCGCGATGCACGTGAGTCTGACGTTGCCAGATAGAATAAATTTGTTAAAATAATGCAGCAAAATATAAATAATACTTTACATTTTAATATTTTGGTCGGAACCGGGAGAACCGGGTTTCATATTATTCAGACCCGGTTCTCAAGATCATCAAAAAACCCGAGTTTACCCGGGTTTTTCGGAACCGGGTAAACCCGGGTGCATGCCCTAGTTAGCTACTATTAAGTATTCTGTGCTTTAGCTAAATAGCTCTTGAAATAATACCATTACGAATAAATAGTAAGCGTAACCGAGAAGCCTTTGATGGATTAGCTGCAACAACTTAACCTGACGACGACAGGGCGTGTTTACAATATATAATTATATGCTTATGTATTATGCACCCTTACGCGGTTGTGTAAGAAGCAATTTTATTACGGTAAACGGTATCTAATGGTAAAATAATAAAAGAAATTAGTATCACATTTGTATGACCATACAAACATGTCATCATCATCATCATCATCATCATCATCAGCCCATATACGTTCCCACTGCTCACACACTCTCTACGTTGCCACGGGCCTCCTATGAGGGTACAGGACATAATCCACCACGCTGGCCAAGTGCGTGTTGGCGGATGACACCGAACTTTTTTTTTTTTTTAGTTCTTCGACATGTCGGTTTCCTCACGATGTTTTCCTTCACCGTTCGAGCAGTGGTGATGTTACAACATGCGCAGATAAATTGAAAAATCAATTTATTTCCTGCGTGCTCGCCTGGTCTCGAACCACGGACTTATCGATTCGAAGTCCGAGGTCTCACCACTGAGCCACCACTGCTACAAACATGTCACGTGTCGTGAATGTCGTCGTTTGGACGTGTGTTAGTATGGAGAAATTAAGTATGGAGCTAGAATTCGCAGTAGATTTTGTGTATTGTTAAAACTTAATCTAAGACATCTTTTCAATTCATTTCATTACCCATTTCATAGAGATCTAAACAGTAAGGTTTGGTAGAGGTTACATAAATCTTCTTGAAACAATTTAACGCTTTTTAAAATAATAAAAATAGTTATTTTTTTGTTTGTCCTTATTTCACACCAAGTTTTTTGAGTATCATTAAAATTCTTATCGACGAATTCTTGCTCATTATTATTTTTTTTTTTGAATATTCTGACATTATTGATTTATATCAATCAAAATTAAACAACAGTATTGTGATGACGATTGACACCTTTTCAATTTATCAATTTAATTATCTCCATAAAAGCAGTTTTATTCTTTATTTGGCTTTTCAAGTGTGACTACAATTAAAAAATGTGAATTTTTAATTGGACCATTTTAAACAAACAGGCTACTTATAATTCCTATTAATTAATGTGTTCAAGGTTGTTTTCCTCATCGTCACAGATAATAAGAAGTAGGTATAGACTATATTATACATACATGTTCAATTTGCTTTATAAACCTTCTTGGTAACAGAAACATATACCTACCTAATTCGACAATCTAAATAATTTTCACGTTCACATTTTCAGTTTAATGTACTTATGTGGGTGTAAAATCTGTCACTATCGATTTGTATTTGGATGTTCCTACTTTGGACGTAACAGAATATTAAGAAAAGTTGTAGTGAACATAATAACATACCTACCTAGATACAATTTCTCTAGTAATCCAATCTATAAACTTCAAGAAGCTATTAAAACAAAACGTTATGAGACCATACAAAGAATGTACAACAATGTTGATACGGTTTTACAAAACAAAACCTGAATCGAGACATAACCAAATATCAATTAAACTACTGCTCTAGTTTAATCGAATATTTTTTGCAAGTTTATTTTGTCAACTTTCGCTTTTCGCTAACAGCTAACAAGAGGCAATATGATCTGAGTTTCTAACCGATTTGACGTTTATTAATTGTTAATTTTATGCAAATTATTGGCAAAGAAGGCCTAAGATGCGGCCCAAGAAATGATTTCTATTCTGGTAACATAACGTCGCGCTCTACTTTTGCGTAGATCACCGCATTATTAAAAGCCTAAATAAAAAAATCAGGTGCTCAAATCGCGCCTAGAGGCAAAAGGTTACGTAAAAAGTTGCGTGTTTGTTCCAACTAACCCAGTGACCTTGTGAGAATCAATTGATGAGCAGTTAACAGTTGGTTCAGTGTAGGGGCATTGTTCCAAAACAGACGGTGTGACGTCATCAATATACATACTAATATTCAACTTTGGGTAAATCACTACATAGTATAAAACAAAGTCGCTTTCTCTGTCCCTATGTCCCTATGTCCCTTTGTACGCTTAAATCTTTGAAACTACGCAACGGATTTTGATGCGGTTTTTTTTAATAGATAGAGTGATTCAAGAGGAAGGTTTATATGTATAATAACATCCATTAAATAGCGGAGAAGTACTGTTATTTTTGAGGTTTCTAATGTGATGTCGTAAAAAATTACATTTTTTTCCGCTTACATTGCAAACGCAGGCTGAACCCTACGAGTTTTATCAAAATAATGTACTAAGTATTATACACATTGAAAAGGTCTACAGAAAAATCCGCGATGGTATATGTCTATCTCTTATGGATAACCCACAATAACTTTTTTTTGTCATTTACATTTTACGACAAATAATGGCTAAATTTCGAAGCGATTTTAACCAATACAGCATTAATCCTTAACCAATTAAATACCTTGAATACATTGTTCATTTAATATAGATCTATATGGCCCTTTACACCGTATGATTTAAGTGAATATTTTCGAAGATATTACAGATTTAAAAATTGCGGGACGTAGCGTTTGAGGCGGTACCGGCCGGCCGCCCGGCTATATATTTTATACCCGTGCGAAGCCGGAGCGGGCCGCTATGTTTTTATATAATATTACAATTACAACGTTCACAGTTTTTCTGTAGTGTATTTAGTATCAGCATTGTACCCGTACGAAGCCGGGGCGGGTCGCTAGTGTTCTATATGAATGAAATTCATTTCTTATGCATATTCTGTTTTGTTTAACATACCTAATGCCCCACATTTTGTTATTGATATTGTCATACCGTATGTTTAATTTTTTGCTCTTTTGTATTTGTTTTTTTGTAGCATTTTTTTTTCAATATGACTTGAATGTTTCAGTTTTAACTTTAAAGTTGTGTCATTGTGTCATATTTTATGCAAAAATTAATGAATCACAGTTTTTTTTAAGTGTGAATTTCTTCACCAAATGTTGATAAATAAAAACAATACTTTACCTAAGCCCTTATCAAACACAACAAAAGCCCAATGACCACACCACATTTGATAATTAAATAAAAGATTAGTTATCTTCTTTACTGCTTAGTGCTTACCTGAAACAAAAAGATATTTATATTAAATACAAAGTAAACAGAATAGTAAATAGAACGACGTTAGAATAAAAACTAGTGTTTACAGGAAAAAAGAAAACTCGGAAGTTATTAACATATATTAAAGATAAAACATCCCTAATCCATTGTTTCCTCGTTCTAGATTATTCTACAAGGCTAGAATCTTGGGATAGTTAATAAAAATTTAATATTTCAACGATTATTATTTCATTAATAAGAATTAAATCGTAAAATAAAATAGAACCTCTTAAATTTAAAGAGGTCATTAATGCTTTTTCTGTCATTACATATCACATACAAACCTATATACAACATTGTTTACTATGTATAATATTTATCATTAATACTTTTATGCACAAAGTATCCTTGTATAACTGTTGTACCAGATTGGTAGGAGTATCCTTTCAATTGGTATTAATTTAAAGATATCATATACCTACATATACGATAAATATGTATGTAAATTATGTAAACGTTGTTTGTCTTGCGCGTGCAACTTCTTTATTACGAAATATAGCACGGTCAAAGACATTGTTTTATCTTTTAGTATTTCGCAAACCCTTTGAAAGGTCTTTCTCCGATATTTAATACGGCATTACAAATAAAATGTATGCGTGCATAGAGATCATTTCAGGCAAGTGACCCGTTTAGCAGTTTATGTGGAAAAACGATTGATGGCACAGGTTATCGCATGGGTGTATGGACGTTTACGCCAAAATGAACTCTATTCTATGACCGTAACAAGCAAAATGGATTAATTCCGTTTAATCACTTATTTTTCTCACCAGCCCATTGCTCCCGTTTGAAATTGTGTCGTTTACTCGGCAAATAATAATAATAAAACTCTTTATACAAGCATTAAGGTACATAGAACTGAAATAATATGACCATTAAAATGGAATTATTGCCATCTTAAAATAACAACTTCTAATGCGTTAGATATTCGCATTTATAACCTATAATATTCATGGTTGCTTGAACACTTTGTTATAAGTACAAGTACTACGATACACAACTATAATTCATTACAACATCTGGCTGGAAACAAGAAAAACCGTCAACAAAAAAGAAAAACAAACCGCACAAGATGGCCGCGTCACGTCACACTACTATCGGTCTCGGTCGCGTTATCATTCGCGCGTAGACGATCCATTTTTAGAAATATTAATTCAGTAATAACCGTTGTACAGTGAACTATTTTTAGTGTGGCCTAGGCTAAAAATACTCGGACGCCAGCGACCAATGACGCTTGCTTGATAATACTAATGTTACTCATGTTATGTGTCGTTGACTCGTTGCAGTTATTGGGTCTTGTCGATTGACATTCGTTGGGTATCTGTACTTGGGTTATCTGTGGTCGTGTTTACTAACACTTGCATAAACAGGCTTATCTGTTCATGTGATTTCTTTGATTTTCGTAATAATACTACGAGTAATTAGTAGGTACAAGTTCTGTACGCTTTTATAATTACGTTTATAAGAGTATTTTTGTTTTTATGTAAGCCGAATAGATAATCAAATCAATAAATTTTCTTCAAGCCTGTTGCAGCTATTTTCATTTA
Source organism: Colias behrii (assembly GCA_029959065.1). NCBI lineage: Eukaryota > Metazoa > Arthropoda > Insecta > Lepidoptera > Pieridae > Colias > Colias behrii. The sequence goes on from JARWMC010000001.1 coordinate 12,659,135, forward strand.
CCAAATAATTTACCTACCGCCTTGCCTTTTCTCAGATAACCTTTAAACTCGAGTGACAACTCAGATAATCGATTGTAATCGAGTTATTCATTAGCAAACTAATCGATGTGTTATGTAACTATTCGGACGAGACGTGCTCCGCTAAACAAGGTCGCGGAGTCGACATTGGCCGTGAAGTTACGTATAAAAAACCGGCCAAGTGCGAGTCGGACTCGCGCACCGAGGGTTCCGTACAAACCTGCAATTTTTTTTTTTCACGGGTTAAAGGCAAATTAGATCTAAGTATTTGATATGAATTTCAACTTGATAACTCTACGCGTTCATGAGGAAAAAAGTAATAAGTTTATATTTATTAAAAAATAAATATATATTTTGTATTGTAACTAAAAATTTAAGGTTTTCGGAATTTTTCCTTTATATGTGCTATAAAACGTTGCTTCATGCCAAATTTCAAGATTCTAGGTCGACTGGAAGTACCCTTTAGGTTTTGATTCCCTTGCGAGTACTTGCGAGTTTCAAAATATGCAGCTTAAATTGCTGTTTCTTTTGATTGCGTTGACATAGAAGTTTGATTTTGTTACAGCTTAAAGGTATTATAGACCTCAGTATTTGGTATGAATTTAAATTTAATACCTCTACGCGTTTATGAGGAAATGGGTAGTAAGTTTAAAATTATTAAAAAAATATATATTATGTGATGTAACTAAAAATTTATGGTTTTCGTAATTTTTCCTTTATCTATGCTATAAGACGTTGCTTCGTACCAAATTTCAAGATTCTGAGTTCACGGGAAGCACCCTGTAGGTTTTGATTCCCTTGCAAGTGTCGAAAATTTGCGGCATAAACGGCTGTATCTTTTGATTGTGTTGGCTTAGAAGTTTGATTTTTTCACAGCTTCAAGGGACAGTAGACCTTAGTAATTGATATAAATTTCAGCTTCATACCTCCACGCGTTCCTGAGAAAAAGGGTCTTGACAGACGGACGGACGGACGGACGGACGGACGGACGGACGGACAGACGGACAACAAAGTGATCCTATAAGGGTTCCGTTTTTTCCTTTTGAGGTACGGAACCCTAAAAATACTTTACTACATTTCCGCAATTCTAGACAACGCTCAAATCTAATTTTCCATTAAAACTCTAACTAAGGTCATCTTGTCTGCGATTTGTATCTCTTCATAATATTAAACATGTATTTGTACAAATTCACACAATATAAAAAACATAATTATCTTCGTCTGCTATATTCGTTGATAAGAAGCATGTGACTGTGTCAATTACATTAAAATGTAGAGAAAACTGTAGAGAAAAATTCAATTAAATTATTCGTACATCTATTGAGATGTTTAAACATGTCTAACGACGTGAAATAGGACGATCACTGTGTACATTGCCGTTATTATTGTAAGGATATTTAATAGTGAATTGGTATAATTGTATTGAAAACATAAAGTCGAGTGAAATCATGTCAGCTTTACTTTTTCCCGTAACTTTATTAGGTAGTGAAATAAATCAATATTCAATAAGTCGGTGTTCTGGCGCCCTTCTCGTACCGAGAACTTACGTAATAACACCTATTACACAAATTTGATATCATGAACTAGAAGCCGGAGCACTTATCCTATTATACTTTGTAAACTTGAGCAAATTATTTCTTTTGTCCCGCTCGCACGTATTTCAAATGAAAGGAATAAAGATGCACAATAATTGTTTCGCCAATAGTTCCTAGGCTTTACTTGGCTGTAGTTAAATGAGTCATAATTTGCACTTATTTGCTGTAATTCTCGATAATGGAATAGTGTTATAAACGCTGAGGCGGGAATTTTTTATACTAAAATTGCCATTACTATTGGGGTATTAAAACGATCATTCTATTAAACTTTTATCCGTGATACTTTCATAGATTTTGCATTGCGATAGTTATTGTTTATTTGTTTTAAAAGTTAAAAATGAAGAACATTTGTTTTACTTAGTATTATAGCCTTATAAACAAAATATGACCTTCCACTAAGGGCGCTTTTTAATTAAAATTTATTCACAAAACCTAAAAAGTTTTACGAGGCATATTGACCCAATGAATTTAAATAAAGAACCGTGTTTGAATTTTTAGCAATGTTAGCTAAGTCCTTGAATTAATGTGATGTTACACGATAAATAAATCCCACCAAAAACATTTTCATGTAAAATGTTGCCAAGACGAGCCCATATGACTCGCACTGTCAAAAAGTTATCAGATCTCATGTAGAGCCAAGCTTCTAACACTACACGCCCTAACTCTACAAGGCCTAACTTCACAAACTCTACACCTTAGTCAAAATATGTGGCTTGGCCATTTCGCTACATTCACATCGGCGTAAGGTGAAAAATTAATTCACTGTTCATTACTTTTGTGTTATACAATAGTTCTTGTAGTAACGAACGGCCAAGCCACATATTTTGACTAAGGTGTAGAGTTTGTGAAGTTAGGCCTTGTATAGTTAGGGCGTGTAGTGTTAGAAGCTTGGCTCTACATGAGATCTGATAACTTTTTGACAGTGCGAGTCATATGGGCTCGTCTTGGCAACATTTTACATGAAAATGTTTTTGATGGGATTTCATTTCTTTTTGTAAGTTGTTTGTAACAATTTTTATTTTTTATTTTTAGCTACTGTGTGGACGTAAGAGGCAGGAGACGTTCGCAACACTTCTATTCATTCATATTTATATGATCTGATCTGAAGTATATGTCTCAATATATGTCGATTAAATTTTTAATTTTTTTTTTTTAACAAGGAGTACCTATACATATATATATATCTAGGGGAACCAAGTTTTAGATTATTAGATTAGACCTCTAGCGTCATCAAAATTTAATTTAAAATTACAGGTCTCATACAAACTCCCATCCCCTAGTTTAAGGGGTTGGGGGATGAAAGTTGTAACAAGTTTTATATTTTTTTTGTTGTTTGTGTGCTAATACTAGCTTACATACAAAATTTCAGCTTTCTAGGGCATTAGGAAATACCTTAAGAATTTTGATGATCATCAGTGAGTCAGTGACGAAATTAGCGTTTTTTAGATATAAATAAAATCTGAAGTATAAAAGCTAATGTAATTAAAACTTAATATGTTCAATAAGTCCGCTATTGACAATATATCCCGAAAATTTTGTTGATCTAGCATAATCCAAACCCAAGTTATGAGGGTTCAAAAAAACGTCGAAGCGCTTCGAGAAAAGGTAGGTAGTGCCCGTGCGCGTAGTCGCTTGGCTCGTCTTGGCGGGGGCACTACCGTGCCCCCAGATATGTTGATGTTTAATAATTTTGAACAATAATATTTCAACGTCAGTATTTCATGTTGTTTTATGGAAACGGGAAGGAAATACATTATATTTATTGATATCGTGTCATAGCTGCATAGAATTGGTGAGAAATAATAATTCATATTTAGTAGAATTTAATTACTAATTAAATTTGTGTCAAATTAATAGCTTTATATGCAAGAAATATTATTTGAATAACTTTTAAATAAATATAAAATTATGAATATGTTGCAATATTATGAATATTTTATACTTATTACATAATAAACATTAAACATACCTACCTACCCGATATAATTTTTCTTTAGAAAACTTCAAGATACAACCATTTTAAGTGCGCTTAATTAACATTATTACTTGAGATAAGATAAGGCCTCGATTAACTTTACATTTAAAGGTTTATTTCAAAACGATTTGAAAAAAGATCCAAAAAGTTGTCTTTCATATCTGCTGTCCTTTCCCAGCGTGGGCAAAAGGACACTGCGAATGTCCAAATCATTATGTTTATTATCACTACATAGTATAAAACAAAGTCGCTTTCTCTGTCCCTATGTCCCTATGTCCCTTTGTACGCTTTAATCTTTGAAACTACGCAACGGATTTTGATGCGGTTTTTTTTTAATAGATAGAGTGATTCAAGAGGAAAGTTTATATGTATAATAACATCCATTAAATAGTGGAGAAGTACTGTTATTTTTAAGGTTTCTAATGTGATGTCGTAAATAATTACATTTTTTCCGCTTACATTGCAAACGCAGGCGAGTTTTATCAAAATAATGTACTAAGTATTGTACACATTGAAAAGGTCTACAGAAAAGTCCGCGACGGTATATGTCTATCTCTTATGGATAACCCACAATAACTTTTTTTTGTCATTTACTTTTTACGACAAATAATGATTAATTTTCGAAGCGATTTTAACCAATACAGCATTAATCCTTAACCAATTAAATACCTTGAATACATTGTTCATTTAATATAGATCTATATGGCCCTTTACACCGTATGATTTAAGTGAATATTTTCGAAGATATTACAGATTTAAAAATTGCGGGACGTAGCGTTTGCGGCGGTACCGGCCGGCCGCCATTGCACCCGTGCGAAGCCGGGGCGGGTCGCTAGTATATTACATATTATGCAGTGTTTACTATAAAGGCACAATAAAATAAACAATCCATTAATTTTATCTCAGGATATTTCGATTGATATAACCAAGGGAATTGGTTTATATTTTACAATTTAGTCGCTCCAAATTCAAGTGTCAGCCAACTGTCCGAGTCCATTCCAATTAACGAAAATGATTAACATTAATCTGCAGCGATCGTTGGCGCCAGCTTATTGTTATGTCGCCACGTATTGTGCTGTGTAGCATATGTGTGCATGAGTGATGTGTAGACAGAGCATTATTTTCCTTAATGGCCAGTTGCAACGATTTGAAGGAATGTTCGAATTTCGAATGAAACTAAAATTTAAGAATAGAAACTCGTCGCATAATCACTTTAATGACGCATAATTAAATATTATTATAATATTTTTTTTTGTTATATTTTTATGAACAAAGGTCAGTCGGAAAATCGGTTCGACATGATTATCAGACTATATTTTTAGGCTGAGGGTTTACGCCTTTGTCCATTCTATAATATTATATGGTATCCTGAAATTGTTTGCTTATAACTTCGCTGTGAGGTCAATGTCCAACACATCCTTTCTTATAAAACGTAGGGTAGCACCTAGTTATATCTTTATAAAATATAATAAAAAAAGATGATGAGAAAAAAGAAAAATGGAATAATAAAAGATGATGATATGTTCGCTTTCCATCAGGCGAATCACCAGTTAAGTAGCTCGCTCAATCAAAAAATAATGCTACTTTTTCATGTTCATCTTTTGGTTAATTTTGTGACAGTTACACAAAGGTACGTACCTACTTACGGTTACCAATTCATACCAAAATGGACATATTGTATAATAAGCAGATTAAAAATTTATATTCGCCGAGCGTTCCTGTCGTCGACTGTATTCGAAAGAGACAACTTACGGACATTTAGTCAATTAATTATAAGCTTATATAAAAATGCATTTAATATTTATTTTATAGCACTTCACAATTGTTTTATTTTACGCGGTATATAATATCGAATGTGCGACATTTTGGTGTAAAACAATATTTATTGCACCGTTCGATTAATTGCATGTTAAATAGCTATTAATTATATGGTCGTGCTCGGTAGATTGTTTCCTTTATTTTTAATGCCTTTCAAAATTGACTGGACTACCTAACCAATAACCATGTAGGGTACCTATCTGTACGTAATAAACATAAAACACCGTAGGTATGACTACTTTTCAAATACTATTTGGCTAAATAATGTAATTTTTAGTTTAACTAACTACGTATTTTTACATAATATACCTAGGTGAATAAAAAATACCTTCTTCGTACGTATAGTAGAGAAATGTTTCATCCTTGTCAGTTCGTAACATTTGAAGTCAGAAACTCACGGCCAAGAAGCGGACGGGAATAAAAAATACAAAAGTGCCCTTATAGTAGTGTATCCATGCATTTAGGTTAAGATTTTTAAAATAATAAATAGTTTTAGTTAACTTTGTTTTTTAGTACAACATTTTCCTTTAAACTCTATGATAGATGACAATTTTCTTTTCAAATAAGAATTGACCAACAAACGGTAAATCTATCATTATCTATTTCGTCAACATGAAAACGAAAATTTTATCTTTTTTGACCTTAAAATAAAAGAATCGAATTCAATTAGGTATCATGGAATGTAGATTTTTTATTTGTTATTTTATTTTGTAACTTCAATAAATATTAGAGATTGTGTATTTATTAATACCTATTGATCTAAAAAGTAAGGAGAAAATTACCAATACATATTATAATTATTAATTACCAATACATATTGTTTGAAATATAAATGTTATGTACTTTCATCAATTACTCCTTTTTTCAATCAATTATTTGCATCAATTGGAAGTCCCAATAATCGAAAAATCATTGTCACTCTGTATGTGCGTTCGCTATACCGCAAACCTTCATTTGTCAAGGTCAGAAGAAGGGAAGTGAATCCAGATATCTGAAGACCTAGGTAACTGCTATTTCATAGCGATACAATTATCTACTTGTATCAATAATAAACGTCCCAAAAATACACTATGTAAGGTCATCCTACACCTGAGTGTTCACAGCATTATAAGCCTGCGTCAGTCAAGGTTGCATGTGAGGAAGTAAATCCAGATATCTGAAAACTTGAGAAACAGAGTTATGTTTGAGCGATACCTGTTTACACGTTATGTAAAAAAATTACCAATTAAGGTCATAATACAGCTGAATATTCTCTGCAGCATATCTCTGCATGAGCCAAGAAAAATAAAGAAAGCTTCATGTATGCACTTACTTTTTACACTTCATAAAAATCCCAAAAAAACAATCAAACTGTGGGCATCTCATACATCCGAGTAGTGAATCCACCGTGAGGTGAGGAAGTGGTAGGTAGATGCCACAGACCCTAAGATTTAAAAAGCAGTGACATCTTCGAGCGCTAGACGTATTTTTTCCACTTTTAAAATATCCCAAAAATATACGAATTGCAGGCATTCTACAGCCGACTGCAGCGTAAGCTTGCGATAAGGTCACAGGCGAGGAAGTGGTAGGTACGATCAGACATCCAAAGAACAGCTTTCTTGCTTTTGTCAATACAAAAGTCCCAAAAAACACACGAATTGTAATCACTCTACATCGGACTGCACCGTGCCTGCGTCAAGGTCACAGGCGAGGAAGTGGTACGGTCCAGACAATGCGCTCGGTTTCGCAACACGCTCCACGACCGAACGAGGAAGTCCATAGTTATCGTGACATTTATTTATCAACGTAGTTTTCACGTCATACGTGGTTGTAGGATTGTAGGGAGCACAATATGATCCCTGTTACTAATGTATGGTTCATTAGTAAAGGATAGTATGCTATTCGTAGGTACTCATTATTTCACTTAGGAACTGTTTAAATAATTTTGTATTACTGTTAATGTGCTAGCTAGTTCAATAAAGCTATTATCTTAAGTTAATAGTTATTAATTATTATTAAATTAACTGCTGAAATTACACTTTTTAAATTAATTTGTACCTACATATCTCTGTGTTTAGGAACAATAAATTCCCTTTTCAAAATAATTACCGTCTAGATTTTAATCACCACTACTTTAACTATAATATACTTTTGACACGAAACACTAGACCTATTTGTCATTTCTCACTTACATAACATCTCAAGATGACTCTGCTTAAATCAACCGAATCCAGACAAAAAAAGCATTAAATCACGGCACACTGCCTTTCATAATAACCAATTGTCACGGAAGCCGGCAATATAGACCAAAGTCGTGCATGAATCCGATTGACATTGAAAACGCACGGAAAGCGTGGTACTAGTTGAAAATTCGGGGTGAGGCACCCATCGATCCCCGTGGAAATGAGGCCACCCCCCGACCTTGATCCGACGATGCGAGCCGAAACTAGCCGAGACGTTTCATTCATAGCCCCGTAGCCATCGAGATAATATGTACTACGTACTAGAGAGGCGATCGCTACTACACTCTCTTTAACACGAGCTAGAGGCAAAAGTCACAAGTCTCATTTAGTCTGTGCCGGACTGTGCCCCCCGCTTGCCGCGTCAACACGTGTTATTGCTCTGTTCAAACAGTTCCTATAATACAAACAAAGCCCGAGGAGTGACTTTTCACCAGTAAGTTTCCTTATTATGAGTAAGTCATGCATTTTACTAATATTGTTATCATTTTGCGAAAAATCACCACGCGTTCTGCGTTTCGCGCCATTTTTCATAGACTAACAGCACAGACGTGACACTATCGATGAGTCTGTTAAAAAAATGTAACTGGATTTTTTAACTATGAATATACAATATATACTAGGAAAGATTACCGTGTACCTAAATATTTATACTTTACCCGACTACGCAAAGTAAAACGGTAGGTTATATTAAGTAATATTTATTTATTTACCTATTTTTATTTATTAAAAAAAGGTTCATCAACAGTTGTTCCAATAGGATTTATAAATTATTATGCACAACAATTACAAATAAACACAACATTCACAGAAACTAATACAGTAAAAGTTCCTTAATCGCGCTTCCTTTATTCGCGTTTTCACTATTCGCGGATTAAAAAAATGCGACCCAATTTCTATATTCGCGACTAAAAATTTTTTTTATTCGCGGATTTAATAAGTACATATATAATAATAAAATTATTCCAATAGGTATCTTACCCAATATCCTTGTCAAATGGACTAATAAGAAAGTATAATAGATCTTATTACAAGTTTGCCTAAATTACATAATATTATCTTCTTAAATGATATCGCCGAGGCCTTTAACACAAGCCGCCTTTGTCGCAAGCCGCCTCTGCCGCGATTGATGTTTTTGAGAATGTAAATAAACAGAATGGAAGCAACCTTATTATGTTCCAAATAAAGAATTTTGAATTTGAATTTGAATTTGAAACCTTATAACTCAATAAATAAAGTATATTTTTAAATGTAGTTCCGTTTATAGTAAAAGCCGCTTTGCGTATTTATTGTTTCGTCTTTCACATTCGTTTACAAAAATTGTGATCGAGTATGGGGGCGTCCATAAATTACGTGAGGTGTTTTTTAACGTGATAACGTTTTTAAAATCGTTTTAGTCGGGTGACATGTTCAGAAACTTGTGTCACACCAAAACCTCACGAGCGCGATCGCAGGTATAACGAGAGAGAGACGGACCGATCTCCCGTCTCATCTCGAGCACTGCCACCAATAAGACGTTATCACGTAAACATCTCGATCGTAAACCTACTTTACAAACAACCAATTTTTTTTTTTTAATTTTCTGCCCCTCCCTCCCCCCCCTGGTGAGATGTCGTGAGATTTTATTCAACCCCCTCCCCCAACCCCGAATCTCACGTGAGATTTTTCAAAATGTGAGTTTCTTATACGTAAACGCCATCAACATTGAATCATCGTATCCATTTAATTAGGGCTATTATAAACCAATACTCCAAAATTCGATTACATCATGAAGCAAAAACTGATAAAACTATTGATTACTACACAAAACGACAAAAGCTTACTAAATTGATATTATTTAAAGGAAATTAAAATACATAGTTTAATATAAAATCCTCTTTTTATTAATTCCCTAGTATCAGTACCACCAGATAGTACCGAGTAAACAGATTGCACAATGCGTGCAGATACGCATTGCTTAATCTTTGAACTTGAAGCCACGCCCCGCTCGTTCCACACGTACCCCACCACATCGGCCGCGCGCAATGTTTTTGTTTGGAATAGCCACTCTAGTACGTAGTACATACTATCTCTATGCCCGTAGCCTGAATTTTGAGCTGTGATAGAACTTTCTAGACGTTTGTGCGTTGTTGAAAGAAAATTCTTGGATATTGCATCACGACAATGCGCCTTCGCACAAGGCCATCATTGTGTGTCCAAACACTCAACAAATACCATCGAGCAACCACCGTATTCACCAGATATGGCTCCATCCGACTACTTTCTTTTTCCTAAACTCAAATTACCACTTCGTGGCACCCGTTTTCAATCGGTAGAAGACATAAAGGAGAATTCGCGGCGAGAACTGAACTCCATTTCGGAAACAGCGTTTAAAAAATGTTTTGATGATTGGATTATTCGTTGGCGTAAGTGTATAGTTTCTGAAGGAGCATACTTTGAAGGCGATAAAATAAATTTGGATGAATAACAAAATTTTTGTGTATTATTGATATTTTCCCGGTACTTTCTTGACAGAGTAGTAAATTAATGCCCCAGTATAAATAGTACAATAACGTATACAAAATACTTGTATATGGTTCGATTGTTTTATTCATGATTTTATCTGTATGTCGTAAATTATAGTTACTTGACATAAAATACAATTGACATTAGCTTAGATACAACAATGAAAGTAATTAGCATAAAACCTTGACAGGTATGCTACAGTACTAAGATAATACGGGGTCGCGTTATCAAAGTGGCAATATTTGCTGTTGCATTGCACCTTTGGAAATTTCTGCCACCCTGGTAATTGTTTTTATCATTTGCATATTATATTGCTCTAACATCGTCGTAATATTTCATCAAGAACAAGATATTTATTACTTTATAGTGGAACAATTAATAGACTTGAAATTGGGTGTTTAGATTTATTTTTAAACATTTTAAATTATTAATATGCTTCTAAATTTGTCATATGTTTTTATACGCTATTCAATCTGTGTCTAAATCTAGAAGTCCATAGATAATCACGATCATAGATATTAAAATTATATAATCGTGAATTTAATTTATCTGTGTAAAATCGTCGTTCGGATTGTTCGAAATGTCACTGGGTGACGTAATGCGATAGTGAAACAGTCAATATTTGATATGCATTGCCTATGCCCAAGCCTATGCCATTAGTCGCTCGAGCGATAACACGCCAAGTTCAGTAATAAACAGAGAAAACAAAGGTTGTACGTATGTATGTCTGTATCTACGTACAATTAAAAATTGAGACTATCTTAGGTAGGTAGGTACTCAATGCAGCGGCTATTACCAGTTATGAATCCTTCATGAATGTTGAAATTAAATATTTATAAAAAACAACGATATTCATATGTTTAGGTACAATGTAACTAGTGTTAATATAAAACCGCAATAAAAAAAAACATTTAGGTTATTTTTATATTAATTTACCTACAAGGATTTTTGCTCGATGTCAAATTAAGTTTTTGATTTATGTAATGTTTAAAAAATATAAATTACAAAAAATGTTTAAAATGTGACAACAGCTTTTGTAGCTCATTATGCTAAATTATTAAATCAATGATTAAAATTGTAGACAGGCTAGCGGTTACGGTACCTGAATAATGCTTTAAGAAATTTATTGCTTCCCAAAACGATTTGGCAGAAAATAAAAAGTTGTTGAGAACGACTCTTTTCTCTAAAAATTCTGAAGAAAAATCGAACATTATTATAACAAATAATTATAGCTGTAAGATATTTTTAAATAGGAATTTATATTCTAATAATAATAAGTATATCTAACTGAACATAATAATAATAAAAGCTTTACCATGCTTCCGATATAATATGTGAAAGGAAAGGACATTTAAACCAATTATTAGGAGACGCCCGTGACCTATGTTTCTAGTCGAGCCAGGTTAAATGTCAAATGCTATTTTCATAACAAACAAATTATAATCACTCGTATCTACTAAAATATTGTTTTCTTCTACATAATATATTGGTTAGGGAGCCAGGTGCAAATTTGGTTAATTATTTCCTCTCAAGAGATAATTCGTCAGACGCATCAGAGTATAGTATTATAAAGCCTCGTGAACGTCAGCTGGCGCTCGGTTGGGGGGGTGAGCGGTTGTAGCCTCCCACGCACGTAGGAAAAAAAATACATTCATTCATTTCCTCTCAGCTAAAAATTTGTCAAATTGTAGCTAACCCAATATCTCAACGAAAAAAAATAATCAGCTGGTTACAACATGGTGTATTATACGTCAGCTGGTGTCTCGAACATGAAAAAAATAAAATTATTTTCCGTGATTTCCTCTCAAACAAAAATTTACCTGATGATAGCTTATATGTAACTGTGGATATATATATAGGTCAGCTGGCTGTATCTTGGTGGAAAAACCGTCAGCTGATACTTTGAAAGTTATTACATAGGAGTTAGACAGAAGCATCTATTGCCAATTTATATGCATCAACTGACTAGGTTTTCCTCGAATTATTGCTAGCTGATTTTTTTTATTTATCGCATCAGTATATTAACAATCAGCTCACAAATTTTCATCTGAGATGAAATGACGTATCTTTAATTATTATCGTTATTTTTTAAAATTCAAGCAACACACGCTAGCATAATGTAGACAGTAATAAGGTACTTGGAGGTGGTTAGTTGTGCGCATGATCGGGGTACTACGTACATTCAGCCACATCGGTAAACATGTTTTTACAAATATTATAAACTGCATTTAAAAATAACTATCATATCATCAAATTCACATAACTACCTAAAAGTGTAACAAATATGAAATAACCCACTAAAAACATTAGTTAACTATAATTATTAAAAAAATAATAGTATAATATATAATTAATAAAGTTATTACTTATCTTTTACGGGGACTTATGTTGATGGAATTCCACGTATCTCGATGATTTTGTTAATGTCTCATTATATTCGAGACACCAGCTGACGTATAATACACCATGCTGTAACCAGCTGATTATTATTTTTCGTTGAGATATTGGGTTAGCTACAATTTGACAAATTTTTAGCTGAGAGGAAATGAATGAATATACTTTTTTTTCTTACGTGCGTGGGAGGCTACAACCGCTCACCCCCCCAACCGAGCTCCAGCTGACGTTCACGATGCTTCATAATACTATACTTTGATGCATTTTACTAATTACCGCTTGAGAGGAACTTGGTCATAAAATCTGCTTCTGGCTCCCGGACCATATGATCAGGTTATCGGACACCGTTATCTGAGTTTGTCAAATTACGATTATTTTCAGTTTATCAGCGTCACATTGTCGTAATGATTAAATAATATGCAGGTATTGCTATGCTTTGCTATTTCATTACCTAATCGAAATATATCTTATAATGTATATGTAATATGTATTAATCAGCAAAAATGTTCAGCATTATCCAGCATTATTTAATCGAGTAAATAAGTCTTAACAAAAACGTCCTCATTGCTTTTATCTTTCGTACGACGAATTTCATAAAGATAACCATTTAACGCACACATCTGTCCGTTGTGCTTGTAAAAATTATATAATTATTTATGAACCACGTGTAAGCTGGAGATATTATCACTATCGCACTAAACAAATATTACTATTCGCGAACACGTAGCAAATGTCGCTTGTGAACGTCAAAATATTTTGCCTAATTTGTATTGTATAATACGTATCTGTATGATAATACATAGGTATGTAATAATGAAGGTAGCATGACTTACTATATTTGAAGCAATTGATAACAAGAGTCGTCATTATAAAACATTTTTCGCAAACTTTAGGTAAATAGATAACAAACATCAACTACTAAATAATCATAGTAAAAATATTTGTTTTTAATAACTAAAAGATTACATAGGTAACAACAACATTTATCACAATAAAACAAGTGAAATAAAGGTTCATATTTGTTATTGTAGCACTATCATTGCACTCGGAGGCGGGAGAACGAAGGTTATCAGCGCTGATAACGACTCATCCATCACGGAGTATCGCGGGGAGACGTGTGCGGAAGATTTTGGAGCCACTGTACATCTATCACAATTTGCGTGCATCACCATTCGCAAAAACATTATTCGTGTTACCCTTAAATAACAATGTAGGTATAATGTGTATGCGATTGGTGCCTTTGGGCGTGTAACAGGCACTTCCTATCTTTCAGTATAGTTATAGAGCAGCAAATACGTAATACTATTTCATAACAGTTTGTAATAAAAGGTTGCGGTTAATAATGTTAAGAGTAGGCTTCAAAAAGTGCTTAGCTTTTGACCCACTTCAAAAATATTTATCTATTTTTCCTCATTTCTTATCCACGCATCCATAATATGCCACAGTGTAGCGTGGCAAGGTCAGGAAGGTAAATTTTATTTTTAATGGGCTCAAATATAACAAAAAATATGATAAAGAATATGAAGTTAAATAGTTAGGTTTTGTAGAAGTTCGTGACTAAGAATAGCTTACGTTCTTTTGTTTTGTAAATCATATATTTTTATTGCAAGTTAGTGAAAAGCAGGCGTAAAATGAATTCTTGGCTTAAATATCAATTCTCAAGAATAATAATCTTTTCTACTTTTAGAAAAAATGTAAAAGCAATGAACATTTTTACAGTAATATTATTAGGAAGCGCGCTCCATATTAGGTCACATCTCAGCTTTCCATCAGGCGTGATAGTGGTCAAGCGCTTCCCTATCATACAATAAAAAAAAAGCTAATTAACGTGATATTGTAATAAACAAAAATTATTACCTAATCTGGTACTGATAAGTGATAACTGGTCCTACCCACATAATCTAATCGAAATTTGTCGAATAATCTTTGCGAAATCGCATTGAATGTTGAAGGAAATCTATCAAACGTGTTGATAACTTACAATTTCAGGGTCACAATTAATTATAGGTAGAGCACAATAACAAAATAAATTTAAATTTTTATTAGTATTAAATTTTTCCATTCTTAATGATATGCTACAAATTACAATGATACACGAGACTACGTTTATACAATATTAAAGTAATGTTTTAACCTTTTTATATCCATGTTATTAGATGAATAGCAGACATATTTACTTTGTGTATAAATAAAATTACATAATTATCTTCTAAAATAGTTAAAGTTTTTACGTAGTTCTAAAACAAATGATAAAAGACGCCTTAGGGCTAATTTTTCAATCCTTGGTTAAAACTTATTCATCGAATAACGTATTAAAGTACCATTTCAAAAATGTATTCTAATTGTCCGTATTTGACAGATTATAGGTGACATTTTAATATGTTCGTGTAATACTTTATTGGACGGATAAATTTTAACCAAGGATTGAAAAATCGGCCCTTAGTTTAATTAAAATGCTGATTAACCACAGCCACATTTAAAACTTTATCATTCGTAAACTATTTATTTTAATGAGGCAATTTTAAAGTCATAAATATCATTAAAAAAATATCGTTTGGGTTTGTTCGCGTTGTAGATACCATAATAAAGACGAATATAATATTATAAAAAAAATACATAAAATTCAAAGATTATTAATTATTATTATTATATTATATGAGATAGTCCACCTAATCAATACAATGCCCGCCTTGAAAATGAAACATGAATAAGATTTATAAAAAAAAAAAAGACGTGTGGCACTCGGGGACTGCCGCGGTAAAGCTATTGCATGCTATGCCTTCAAGCCACACCTCCGTGTCCGTCGGAGTGGGAGCGTGAGATTTTTTCGTTATGGAATTTCTCGATTCGGTCTCCGCGCTCAAGGCCCGCGATAGAAGCTATGCAATAGCTTAATAATTTAGTTTTAATAAAGCAAGCGTATAAAATAAAGATTTATGAAAATTAGACCATCCCTTAGTAAGAATAAGAAACGACAAAGAGTTATATGTTTTAACATTCCACGTGAACTCTACGAGATTGTTAGTACCTCCCGATGTTACGCAATAACTCGTGACTCTTATAACAAGTGCCTCTTATGTTAATACGTGACAAGTCTTATCGTTTCGTCAAATGAATGTGGCTCGTTTCTCTATACGTACAAGGTTGGATATTGAATGCAACCGAAAAATTAACGCTTCCTTATCTGAAGTGAATACTTAGATGCTTTTCCTGCACTTTTTGCGTGTAGTAGCGAATTATCACATTAGTTGATAAGTATTAGTTGATTGTATCATTGTTATTGATCGGCCGAAGTGATTAGACGCGCTGATATGATGTACCTAATTTCAATAAAATTACGCTTCAATAATTCGTGAATTTATTAACCTACAAAAACAATGTTTCAATTTTTTTTAATTTTAATATTTATTGGAAACGGTAGGCACTTATTTATTCATGAATGGTAATTAAATTATTAGTTACAATAAAATGCATATTAATTATTATTATTTATTAAATATTATTTTATAAAAATTTACTTTGTCTATTCAATAAAATATAATACCGTTCGGGCACAATATATAATATATATCCTATAATTTGTATATTATTATTATTTTCAAACTTTTTTGTATATCTATAGTTGCTAATTTTCCCTATTAGAATTTATTAAAAAAGTTCTCTTTTAATATACATTTGTACGTAAACATGTTTTATGTTATCTGCCTAATTTTATGGAGTGATATCTGCGTAGGGGCTGATACCGCTGCATCGCTGTCTGCTGTCTGGCTTTTCTAATACTTACGATATTTATATCACGTATTAATTTTTAAAACTTTAATATGTAGACGTACCTACATAATTGCTTTATTTATTTTAGATAGCCAGCCAGTTAGCCGTGAACGAAGTTATGACGAAAAAATGTTCTATTCAATTTATTTACTTCATGTATAACGTAAAAACGTAAGTAAATACTTTTTACACTACAAGATCCACTCAGTAAATACGCGACTGGCAATAAAATGAACAATAATGCCGATAAAAAGAAAAAAAAACACGCACACATACGCAAACGTCAGACGTTCACATACATGTTCACACACCCACACAAGCGAAGCTCTGCAGATGTGCTCTCACACGCATCGAATTGAAAAAAATGAACAAGACCTAAGCTGATAGGTAACTGTTTTAATACATTTAACTTCGAAACAAAGAATATTTTGCTACGTTGTTTTCTTGGATATTTTATCAAGTAAGGCTAACCAAAAATATACAAGCTTATCACTATGTGAGGTAAAATAAAAAGCTAAAGATAGATCTCTCCAATATTTCGCCAAAGTTTGTTTGTGGATTATGGCACATCCATCAGAGGGTTTCCCAAAAATTGGATTTATAGGGAAGACGGGCTTTAAATTCTATTTTCGTATATTTAATAGAACCAAAGGTAAGAAAACATTGGCCATATTAATGCGTAGGCACCTAGTATAACCCGTAATAAGCAATAACTATAATTAAAATTGTAATTAGAAACATTCCATTTCCCTTTAATTATAAAATTCAAATAGGATTCATACAAGACTGTTAATTACGTTTAATTAAATGTCTTTGAATTGAACATTTTCATTTACGAATTCTTAATGATGAGTATACCTACCTACTATTTTATTTTTTTTAATAAATATACGAAAGAGCAAATATTACCTACGGTTGGTTTATGGAAAGATGGATTTTGTACACAGAGTAGGTACTAAATAATTGTTGGAATCTTGTTACAAATGGCAAAAGTTACTTAAAATATGTTTTCTTTATAAATTATCTCTATTGAGCTAAGTGCTAAGAAGTATTCGGAAAAAAGTTAGAAATTATCAAATTCTTCATTATATAGAGCTTAAATAATTCAGTTATCTTTATTTTAAATAAATTAGAGATAAATTTAATTCTAAGCCACATACAAAAAATTTACATTTATACGGTCAATTTTTAAGTTCTTAGGTCATTTACCTATAAAATATTCCCGTATTTTAATATTTTAATCTATATTTTTTATACAGTTCAATATAAACTAAATTCGCATACTTTAATAGATATTTTTGATTATTTCAAGTATAGGTAAGTGGTGTGTCTTAAGTTAAAGAAAACTCGACTAACATTTAATTCGTCATAAAACAGTAACAAAAAATAAAAACTAATTTACTCTCCATTTTTATTACATTTAGAAAAAAGGAAAAATATTTGTCTTATTAAATTGTAACTGTATCAAAGAAAAAACAATTTGAACGTCCACATAATATACTAATCACGAAGTGATAGGGCAGGTCATGGCTGAATGCGCAAGCGCAAACGGATGTGCATAGGTACGATAACTATTATCATAATTTCTACTTGGTTAATTATTTGCAGAGCGGCTACTTGCCTCGAATATTAACTTTTATGTTATTATTATGATATCTTTACATTTTATAGCATTAACCAGGCGTAAGAGGTATTTCAATGATGGGAATGATATTTTATCAATCGTTATTAATTAATCTCGTTTTATATTTTTTTATATTACACAAAGTATTAGGTTTCAGAGGCAATGCATGGCCGTTTATTTACATTATTGACAATGTATTCCAAAATGCCTGTTTACAGGTCAACAATTGCATTCATTATCAGTTATATTTTATCGAATGCTAAATTATGGACGCCTCGTATTGAGAAAATGTAGCGTCGATTGATAATGCTTGGAGCTAGTTCGCAACCAGTTAGCTACTAGCTGTTGTTAGTTATAACTATTTGAGTATGGTTGTTTGTCAATTGTCGTGTCCTTCGATAGTATAGACTTGTCTGGCTCCTACCGAGTACTAGGCGACTAGGCGAGCAGTGGATCGAGGCCACAGTATTACAATATTATTTTCCTACAGTAAGGAATCGCCTTTGATGTCGCGCGATGCCGCCGCCAGTGTAGGTACTCACGCTGCCACGTGTAAATATGCTAGGGTTGTCACCAAATGGGAAATAAAACAATTTTTATCATAGCTATTAATATGTAATTATTTATTCACATGTACATTAAAAATAATTGTGATTGTTGAATCTAATGTAATTATTTATACAGAAACATAGTATAATATGTCGCCGCAGTGACATTGTCATTGCCTATTGATTAATTATTAACAACCAAATTTACTTATTCTCAAATTTACTTTATACATTTCCTAATACGATATTGGAATTATATACAATTCCTAGGAAGATTATACATTTCCTAGGATATCTATGCATTAAATAGTTTATTAAACAATATTTTATAAATTTCCTAAATGGTATCGGAATTGTACACATTTCCTAGGATTTGTATACAATTCCTTGATTTCATACATTTCCGGTAACATATACAATTCCTTGATTTCATACATTTCCGGTAACATATATTATATGTAATGAAATAACATTTCATCATTATTCAAATTTGGCGCGCTTCGCGTGTTCATGTTATCTGTGGCTCGGATTGACGTAGCAGAAAGAAAAAATGGCGAGAAACGATTAAAATTTTTTTTATTCGCGGATTTAATAAGTACATACATGATAATAAAATTATTCCAATAGGTATCTAACCCAATATCCTTGTCAAATGGACTAATAAGAAAGTAAAATAGATCTTATTACAAGTTAGCCTAAAGTACATATTATGTTGTTAAATGATATCGCCGAGGCCTTTGACACAAGCCGCCTTTGTCGCAAGCCGCCTTTACTGCGATTGATGTTTTTGAGAATGTAAATAAACAGAATGGAAGCAACCTTATAACTCAATAAATAAAGTATATTTTTAAATGTAGTTCCGTTTATAGTAAAAGCCGCTTTGCGTGTTTTATTGTTTCGTCTTTCACATTCGTTACAAAAATTGTGATCCACTGCACTCTTCCTAGTTTATAATGTCAACTAAAAAAAATGAGAAACGAGTTTCGACACGAAAAAAATCTCAATCGTCACCTAGGAACGTATCCCCTATAATCCCATATAAATTACCATTCCGTATTCACGGTTTCTGTATTCGCGGCATATTTATGGAACATATACCCCGCGAATAAGGAACTTTTACTGTAATTGAGGATTTATTATAAGTGGACTTTAAATGTCGTTTCTTTGAATTTACAGGTGAGATTACATATTTTAAGTTGTTGTAGTAACAAACTATTTGTATGTTAACTATTGTGAAAACTTAAAATAAAAACTTTGAATTAACAGAGAAACAAATTGGTTTTCTTGAAAATCATCAATAATATATTTTATATATATCTTATAGCTACTTAAAATATGTATAGTCAAAAACATCTTCAACATCTTTGAATTGGTACTAAACAGAATTTGAAAAACCTACCTCTCGTCACGAGGAAATCTATGAAACTTTATGTCCTTGGATTTAAATGTAGATTTGCATCCATAAACACAACAGTTTATGCCCACCATTATAGAATACGTAAGTATAAATTATTACACAAAAAAACTCTGAAGCGTCTGCCCTTCGCGATAGGTAAAGCAATCTCAGCGTGATTGCTTTACGCGGCCCGCGTCGCCCGACCCCCGCCAGTTCCCCTCCGTTTCTCTGCACAAGTACATTCGTCGCACTACTGTAGGAAATATGGTAATACTGTGTCGAGGCGATATCACGTTACGCGGTGGCTGTTGACACCAGCGCCTGATTAATATTTATGATACGACTGAGCATCTCGCATGGCCGGTTTGCTTGCTCGATGCGAATTACGGCCGTCCCGCTCGCACGCACACTATCATCTCATTACAAATAGAGATAGCGATCGCGGCTAATGTGCCAAGCGCTGTTTCAAATAAACGAGTGTGAGTAAGTGCGAATGAGAATCCCAAATCTTCATAATTTTACAAAGTTTTGTTTTTGCCGCGCGTTTTTTTGAGGATTTCAAAACAAGTCTTCGAGGTCATTTTAATTCGAAAACATTTGCTTAGTATTGAAATTAAATTGCCCATTAAAGTGATAACATCACCGAGCGCTTAAGGTGTGCGATTAGGTTCTGGAAACATCTTGTTTCCAAGGGACCTAGTGGCCATCAGAATGGTCGTGAAGGCGCAAGTATGTGGAACAGGGAGGGCCGACTGCTCGAACCTGACTGTATCGAGGTAACCCAACCGGACAAACATGACTGACATATAATAAATCTACAACCTACACACTTAGAACTTTTTGCAATAAAAATAATAAGTAAAATAGAAGCTCTACACTTATGTAAATTATCTAATAGGAAATATTAAGTAGTCCTCATTCGTCGCTGCTATTGACGTTCTAAGAAAAACATTGTAATTACATCTGAAATTACGCAGAAATTAAACACAATAACGTCTGGATTCTGGAACAATGGCGTTTATGTTCATTACAATTACTCATTGAAAGTTATTAGTCATTTAAATACAGTCGTTTGTCTTTAATTGAAGCGCGTCCAAAAACCGCTCTCGTCGTAAAATTAATTTGTCGTTATCAGAATGAAAACAAAATATTTTTTATTCAAATAATGAGCACTAGATTATCTCTACAATAAAGTAGAGATTTCCAAATAAAAATATTTTAAACTATTGTTGTTGACTAACAAGTAACATTTTCTTTATGTGCGCTGCCATAGCCGGCCGGCGTTCGCGGCACTGCATCCCAAGGTCACGTTATCGTTCTGGCGACTACCAGCCGAGCCGGGCAATTTGACCAAGCAAATTATACTCATTATACTGGTGACATTAAAACAAATTACTTATATCTATACTTTTTATATGAGATATTCCGTACAATAGCGCGACACTATTACGATCATCTTACAGGAACTCAGCAATCTTGGCCGACGCAGACTATTACGACCGATTGTCGCTCCGACGTATATGTCCGCGCTCAGACCAATACTGCAATATCGTCTCAAATCAAATTAGCGGAGTGTTTACATTTTATAAATAGAGCGCGTTCACGTGGCGCCGCTTTAGAGATAAGCGTCCGACGACTCGGCAGTATCACTCACCGTGAGCTGTTAACATCCTCCGCGATGGGCTACTGGTTTCCTTCGTCACACTGTCACTCGAGCGAAAACTAAAGCACTCACAAACGGCGCACTAAGTTGAGCGACACACGCGAAGACTGCACAGCGCGACACCCACGACTAGAATGCGGGCGAGACGAGCGCGGGACGCGGGGGCAGGGGTCGGGAGCGACACAACTCATACGAAGGCGCGATGGCGACAACTGCGGCCGAGCGCGAGCGCGTTCGCCTCCATTGGTCGGCGGCCAGGTGACGTCACGGCGCCCGGCCAATGGCCATGAGAACGGAGGTTCGCGAGACGGCCGCTGGAGGCGCTGCCGGTGAGGAAGTCGCCCGCCCTACAGAGCTTTCTTCAGCTTGGGCGTGTGCTTGCGGGCGGAAAATGACGACAAATTTTCGTCCATTAAATATGCATAATAAGTTTCCTTAGGAATAACGAATACACGATTAAGCAATTATTATTACTTCGTTTTATTTATTGATGAACAATAAGATGTTTTATGGCATTATTCCACATATTGGGTGACTGCCAGATGAGGTTATTATACCTATGGCGTACATAAACAACACAATAAATCACTGTTGAACGAGAATTGAATGGTGTCAGCGGGGATTAATTAAAACACATTATTGTTTTGTCCTTATGGGACTTTGGAGCGCTTCTTTTTATTAAAGTTTAATAAGCTTCTATTCAGGTAGGTATGCTTTCAATGAAATGACCTCAGGAATGTCTGAAAGGAAGTAAGTCAATAGACGTGGTAATAGTTTCTGTCATTAGAGAGTGCTGTAAACAAACCCCTTAGTGCGCCCGAGGGGGCGACAGCTGTCTCCAGGCCTCACCGCTCGACCATTGAACACCCACGTCGGATTTCATAACAATCACGCCGAATCACATAAATTGAACTCTATTACTTTATTTGAGAGCACAATTTGCAATTGCTTGAATTATTCTAGACTGTGTGGAAGTTTGAATTTGAAAGAGGAACTTTTATTAAATTACGTATTTTATGAATTAATATACCTACAATCTACATTATATAAAACGAAGATAATAATATAATATGTAGGTAGGTATGTTAATAAAAATTTATTGTATATTTGCATTACATAAGCGTACCTCGTAAAAAGATCGGTTATGGCTTTTTTTTTGTTTTAATTAATTCTCTATTGTTTTATTTTTAAAGGGGATGACTTACATTGAAACGGATTTTTTAAACATGTTTATTTTTACATCCAGTCTCGTAGATAACTTATTTTATTATTATCCATAGAGATGGATTTATTAGGCTAAAGGAGAAAGTTTCTTGGGAGAAACCTCATCAAATTTAATGAATGAAACCTAAAGTTTTATTGCGATGTACAAACACGTTCTATTCTTCATTAAACCAAGAAATTAAGTAAACGTAGAACGAATCTTGGAAAACTATTTTTTCTTGTTCCAAAAATACATAACAGCAATTGCCATTTGTTCAATTAAAAATTTTCAATGATACAAATGGTACAAACAAGTAATTTTTTTCTTAGTTTTTTATAAGATTCTACACGACAATACGCATTAGTCAAACAAAATGGAAGTCTTTTTTTATTTAGTAATTTTACAACCATTATACACTCCATAATTATTATGTATTAATAAATAAGCTCCCCAATGCATTAGACTATTTGTTATAACTGTTTAATTAAGTTATAGAAACTTATGTTTTTACAGAAACAGCCCTTGAAATAAATCTGTCGTCTGATATAGACCCTTGTTAGCTTAATCACATCCTAAATAAATAATAAACGCCTATAATAAGTCACTTTATTATCGAGCTTGGGCTCGTTTGACTCGTATTGAAAAATTCACTAAAAAGTATGAAATAAAAATAACTACGTTAAAAACAACCGACTTCAAAAACGGAAAAGTAAAAAATGAAAAAGATTTGATATTATTAATTACTACATATTTTTTAGATATGCTATTTATTAAATAGGTTTGAATTCGGTGCCAAGCACTAAGCACTTTTAGTATTAAGCCCATGCACCGACATCCTAAATAAGTCAAAGTCAAGTAAACGCCTATAATAAGTCACTTTATAACAATTAATTAAGACTGAATGAAGAGATTATTTTATAAAATAAATTCATTTATTAGAGCACTAATTAAAGTCTCAAATCCATAATAATATTATAAATGCGAAAGTAACTCTGTCTGTCTGTCTGTTACTCAATCACGCCTAAACTACTGAACCAATTTTCATGAAATTTGGTATGGAGATATTTTGATACCCGAGAAAGGACATAGGCTACTTTTTATCCCGGGAAAATGACGCAATCCCGGAAATCCCACGGGAGCGGGAACTATGCGGGTTTTTCTTTGACTGCGCGGGCGAAGCCGCGGGCGGAAACCTAGTATTAAATAAATGAACTCATAAAAGTTTAAAAACAACATAAAAAAAATGATTTAGTAACTAGTTAACTATTATTTTCTTATACCAACCAACTTTTTTTTTAAGTACTTAACGATTTATTTAGCATGAAAACATGCAAGAATACAAAGGTATTTCCTGATTTAATATTATTAGATTAATTTGATTTGAAGTTAATAATATATTTATATAAATTGTATGCGTAGTATTTTTGTAAACGGAAACCAAGAGCGGATTATCATCTTGGAATGCTTGCAATATTGCAATTTTTTACTAATATTAGTATTATCACTATTTTGTATATTCCTGCTTGTGATTTTTGAATGTCTTAGATTAATCCAACTTAATAGTATAATGGTTTTTGACAATAAGAAGCATTCATAAGGATATAAGGAATATAAGGCAGCTACATTGAATTTAGAAACGGAGAATTAAATTACATTGATTGGTTTTGACTAAAATAAGGAATATTTAAGAACAAGATTCATTAAAAATGAATTATTAAAGGAAAAAGTAGCATTAATATTGTCCGATATTAATTATCGTTTAGTTTCTATCAATGCAATGCTCGGAAAACGGTATTGCAGAGAAGAAGTCATAAAATGCAAATGTGTGCATTAATTACGTCACAAAATAATTATTGAAATACACAATGCACATATAAATTCTTACATCATCATTTGTCAATAATCATTTGTCCTAATTGATAAAAAAAAGTATTTTTTACGACCAATAAAAGCGGCACATTTAAGGACAATTCTCAATAATTAAGTTGATCGTACATTTAATTATGATAATAAATATTGTAGAGCGAAGGCCGTGTTGTAATATTGTACATTACAATTACAATCATGACTGGTTAGTGGTTACATAAAGTACAAGTAGAATATTAAATTTTATGTTTACAATATAACTACTGTGTAATATTTAAAATTTCCGCATTTTTTCCCAAATATGTTTACTCTATATGTAAATTAAGACAGACAAATCGCGTAAATATCTGGTTTTTGTCTAGAATTTGCAATGTCTTGTATAAAAAAAAATATTAAGCAGCATAATTTGTATATACCTAGTATGTTTTGTATATTAGTACTTCCTTTTTAATAAGAAAATATCGGTAAGTACAAAATACTTAAAACAAAGAATAACAGTTACAAGACACCTTTCACGTTGCATAAACTCTATAAAAAAGCACACAAAATAAAACGAGTTATATACAAGTGTTTACAACTCGTTTTATTTGAGTACATAATATGTATACTATATATTAACAACAAACTACACATAATTTATTATGATGGTTTGATTTCATTCGCTAAAATGACACGCAAATAATAATAATTAAAGGAATTAAGATTAATATTAATAACTTTTATATCAGTCCGTGGACGATACGTATTATTACAATGTCTTCATTCGTCCATCTTTTTTAGAAATATCAAACATACAAAATATATTAAGATTTTTTAATAGGTATATTATAATTAATTTCTCCCTTTTTCTCTTATTTTACAATCGCGTAGAATACAAACTAAAACACATTTCTTAACGTGAGTAGGTACCTTGCTTTGCTTATTGCTTATAATATTATTGCATAATTGGAATATGTACCTAGTTGTATAAATACTTTGGATATCAAAGTCAGAAACAATTAAACACAATAAGATAAAATGTGATTAAAAATTACAATGAAAGCAACTGACTTTTTAAATTGCTGGTTTTGGCTCTGAGGTCAAATTCCATTAAATAGAGCAACTTTTTTTTAATTATTATCATATGCGTAAGATATACTCAATATACAAAATGTACTGAATCAAAAAATAAAAGAAAAATGTGTGCGTGTACTAGTGTACACACGTAAGAAGTGAAACTTCTTTATGACCTTATTTTTCAAAAAATAATTTGCAACTTTTCAGAAATACGTCGAATCACGCGTGGTCGGGATAAGAAAAAGATGGCGCGTAACGGAAAAATGTCACGCGTAACGAAAAAATGTTACACTAAATTTTTTTCCAACCCCGATAAAGAAGTTTCACTTCAATAAGTTCAAGTACATAATAAATGTATACTATATATATATTAACAACAATTAATATTTTTATTCCGATCCGATGCTCAAAGATTTAAAATTACATTCTCTCTAGGTATTTAATCGAACATTAAAAATTTAATAAAAAGAGATGAATAAAGTTAAAAATCAAAATACACAAGTACATAAATTACATGGAACTGTAAATTATATCTCAACATAGAGTTTACAGCATATTTGAGTTTCCTATTTTGGATAGTATGTACGTACTAACTAGCTTTCCTCCTACGGATTCTTTCGTTCACTCCCCATACAAATTTTCACCATAATTTTTCTTCTTAAAAGTTTAGATAATGGAAATAAATCATATGCTTTCTTCAACTCTTAGATCTTCAACAATCGTACTATTTAATAATAAAATGTATTTTACTGTCAAATATATGTATAAATGTAATTCGATACGCGAAAACAAAATTAAATCTATCTATAGAGGATCTTAATCCTTTGTACAATTAAGCAATCTCTTAGGATTCCCTCAACGATATATGAACGAAATGTCACGTTTTCAGTGATTATTACCAAGCCTGTAAGACGCCAGAATCCGAGTAGTTTGGTATGAGGCTGGTCTATTTTCGTCCGCTTCCCCTTGACGGCGGCGCGTGCGCACGGCAGTATTCGCCCAGGAGTTTAATGCACTTAAATCGTTTTGTACTGAAAGTACTTTCGATAAAGTGAAATCGAAATCTCTAGATTTAGTTTATGCACTTTCAGACAACGTTATGTCTGCATTATATGCTATATGCATTCTACCGAAGTATAATATGTATATTTTGATTCATCACGCGCGTCATATAAAGTTCGTGTAGAAGTTTAGTTAGCTTCTGATATACAACAGTGTTTAGACTTTAGTATTTAAATTTTTTTTGTATTTATTTTTTTATTTATGTTTAATATTAATATATACTATAAATTACTTTTCATCAAGCATAGCAGATAGTTGTTGTTCTTTTTTTAGGATAATGATGTTTTACAATATGCACTAAACCGCTGAGAAAAAATGTCAGTATAATGTGATTTTATTTTATAACACTATACCGATAACATACATATGAATGACTGTAACGTTTTGACTTTCCATTTAAATATATATTTAAGCTAAAAATGTGTCTACACTAATATTATAAAGAGGAAAGGTTTGTAATTATGTATGTAAGTCTGTATGGTTTTCACGCATAAACTACTGAACCGATTACAATGAAATTTAGCACACATATAGAGGGTAACTTGGATTAACACATAAGACAGGTTTTATCCCGGAAATCCCACGGGAATGGGAACTATGCGGGTTTTCCTTTGAAAACGCGGGTGAAGCCGCAGGCGGAAATATAGTATTTAATATATTCCTACAGCGAGATCAGTACGATTGGTTCAAAGATTTCAAAATTACAAATGCTGGTTGTTCACATTTATGTGGAGCAATTACATATAACCAGAAACTTATTCCATTTTTTCATCACTCATATAATTTAATTACCTCTCAATAAAGGTGATCATAATTATGTTACTATATATACTTATTGAAAGGAAAATTGGCGGTCACCTGATGGTAACCGATCACCGCAATCAATGTCACATCAATACCAGATACCTCGAGAATGTGTTGACGTCCTTTTAATTAAGGCGCTTTTCGCGAAGGTTCCATGATTCATAATATATTATATTGGTGAAGGTACGCACACTTTGGAATTATACACTGATGCTACGTGACTTAAAACCTTTTTATCTTGCATTGTGCCAACCAAACTATCTACAACCTGAATTAAATTAATTATGATTTATATAATCACAATTAAATCAATTTTCTATCTCGTTCACTTCCAAGCTACTTGACGTAAGAAAGAAATAAACGTTAACTTAAATATTGACTTTACCCACTTTGACGCGAGAATTGAACTCTACATTCAACGCAAATATTCCAACAAAATTAGAATATTATTACACAAAATACCCCTTAGATTTAATTGTAATAATAACCTAACTGAGACGTTGAAACGATTCGTATCAAGTTTCATTCACGTCGTTATTTTGCAAACAAGCAGCTGAAAACAAAATACTGGCAGAACGTGACTGCGGGTTAAGTCGTAATAAAAGCCTAGAACTAATTATAATGTTGCAGTTGCCCTCCGTAAAGGAAATACGCAGTAAATACAACAAAATACCAAGTACTTCCTTGGTCGAATATGTTATCGAAAGTGCGTTATTTTCATTATCATCTTAGACTATTATAAGTAGATACCTATGAAACTAGTACCTATCTTACAGTCGTTCGGAGGAATACAGATGATTCATGTTATAGTTAATTTATGGCAATACCTATATTTACATTGCATAAACACATTCCCAAGATATTTGATTCAGAATAGCTCAATAAAAATGCACAGAAAAAGTTTTTAAAAAAGATAGGTAAGCACATTTAATATGCATCGGATCCGAAGCAAGAACAAAAAATACAGTCTCCGTAAAGATTAGTGCAATGTGTTGCGCACTCTTAAACCTTTGCCTTTGCATTGCAGTCTCCCACAAGGTGATATGAAGACTTATCATCCCAGAATTTTAATGCAATTTGTATCTTAAAACAAATAGCATAAGGTTCAATAATTCATAGCTGTTCACATGATAATACGACAGGATGTTTTTTGTGCTAGACCCACGTGGTGTACCACATGTTGAGGACCATCGCTGGAAGACTATCCGGGAGATAAAGTTAGATAAAATACTACTTTGTTTACTGCGACGTTATTCATTTTTGAAGGAAAGAAATTTTGTTCAAAATTGAATATAATGGAAGTGATTGTATCGTGTTACATATTTCGATGTTTTTTTTGAACGATAAATACAAAATGTGTTTATGCTCTTTATGTGTGCATTTTTCCGACAGAGTGTTTTTGGTATATTTTAAATACAATTAAAGCTTCAATGATTCATTCGCAATAATAATTATATAAAATGTAATGGCATAAGTCAATGAATCAGAAATTCTCATGAAGACGAGTCGCTGTGACACGTGTGCCACATGTGTACCCCCTCAGGACCTACGTTACCTCACCCCCTGTAAGGGAACAACTGAAAAAATGGGACCAACACCACACCGACACAACACTAGCAAAAAATTATTCGCTACGCACACCACATAAGGTTCAAATTCCCTACAATTAAACTGAATTTATGATATTGACACAAATGGTCTTATAAGAGGATTTTTTCAATAAATTCTATTAGTTCAATGACCTAGTTTAACCAGGGTATATTCTCCTGATTATAGTACCGTACGAAATGTGGACGTTTCCAGTTTAATGAAACAAACAAAGTAAAACTAAAACTATCGCGACGAGATAAGTGGAAGTAAGATGATAGATTTCTGGTTTTACGCATAAAAATATTCTTAATCTAGCATCAACTGTCAATCAATAGTTCGATAAGATATGAAGATATTTTCAGGCACTTATAGAATTCTCCGCCACGGCCACAGTTTCAGTTTTGTTATCCTAAGAATAATGATGTGGTTTCTGTGTATAGGGTTTGTACTCACCTGTGGAGTTTTCGGTCAAACGAGCTATCCTCAAGTCAGAATAGCTCAAGGAACAGTAGTTGGTACGTTTAGTACATACTATGAGTTCTATGGAATACCTTACGCTGGGTCTCCTGTAGGGACCAATAGATACAAGGTAAGCGAAATCTTTAAAATAAGTCAAGTATTAAAACTTAAACTACTAAATACTTCGCTAAATCAAGCTATTTAATCCGCGTTATACTATATAGGTATTTTTTATCTTGTATTGAATTAATACATATTATTTTTTTTGTAACTGGTACTGAATATCTGAATCAACCACATTTATCAAAATAAAATCTATAATATGCATATTGCATATTCATATAAAGATAAAGATTTGATTCGACTTCAGTTTTATGACATGCGTGTTTACTTACTATTGTATATTCTCATTAAATGAACAAATCACAGGGACAAATATATGTAATTTTTTTTTAAACATATTTTAATTCAGTACTAAGCCATCGTTCATGTATCACGGCTATAAAATATCTTCTTCTTCAACAGGCTCCAAGTGATCCGCCAGTATTTGAGACACCATTTATTGCAGACCAGAAAAACATAAAATGCGTAAGACCGTTAAGATTTGGTTACGAAGGAACGGAAGATTGCTTGGCATTAAACGTTTTAACGCCAACACTCAATCAGACACAAGGCTTACCGGTTATGGTTTGGATTAATGGAAGAGAATTTGATAAAGTTATTGATCCGATGTTTTCCTACGACAATTTCCTGGAAAAGGATGTTGTTATTGTGAAACCAAATTATAGAGAGTCCATTTTTGGATTCCTGTGCTTGGGAACGCCTGATGCGCCTGGAAACGCTGGTCTTAAGGACATAATTGCCGCATTACAATGGATACAACAAAACATTGCTGCATTTGGAGGGGACCCAGACAATGTCACAGTTTTTGGTCACGGCAGTGGAGCTGCATTCGTAGATCTTTTAACGCTCTCTGAGATGTCCAAAGGTCTTATACACAGAGCTATATCTCAAAGTGGGTCTGCTATGGCTCCCTGGGCAGTATCTAGGGATAATTTAAAATATGCAATTAGTGTCGCTGAAGCATTAGGCCACAAAATAACTAATTTGGAAAATTTAACAGACGCATTTCGACGAACCAGTGTATCTGCACTAATGGCAGTGATAGGTGATCTTGAATTAACGGATAATTCGCTTGCATTTGCACCATGCTTGGAAAGGGAAGTTGCAGCGGATGTTAAGCCCTTTTTGACAAAATCTCCATACGAAATTTTAAATGCTGGAGAACAATTAGATATTCCGTTTATAACCGGATTTGTTGATGTGGAAGGCACTATAAGGGCTGACGAAGCTGTAGAAGAGGAGTGGTTGGCTAAAATGCAAGAATCATTTACAGACTTCTTACAACCAGATTTAGGTTTTGAAACTGAGAAAGAGGAGGAAGAAGTTGCTGAGATAATAAGAGAACATTATTTCGGCAATAATTCTATTAACATGAGTACAATAAATGGTTACCTGGCATACCACGGTGATACATTGATACTTGTATCTGCTATAAGGGAAGCACGTATGCGAGTTGCTTCAAGCGACGCGTCTGTTTATCTTTATCAGTTTTCTTATAAAGGTTCTCTAGGTGGAATATTTCAAGGTCCCCTACCTATTGACGAAGCGGCTCATAATGAGGAATTATCTTATCTATTCCACGAGGATATTGCGGATACAACTACAATTATAGATCTAACGATCATTGACATACTTGTAGAAAGATGGACCAATTTTGCTAAGTCTAGGTTTGTATTATATTATTTATTATTATTCTTTGATGAGGAAAATTAATTTATTTCATTTAAATAAATCTTTATTCTTTCATCTATTTTCAGTTTACCGAGTAGTGAGACTTCCACTGTCGAATGGACACCTGTTACTGTAAATAACACATATTTCTTGAGAATCCTTGATGATGAAGAAGTCAATAGAAATGAAGGTGGCTCGCTAGATATCGTGTTAGAAAATCCACATCCAACAACTGTAGCATTTTGGCAAGAAGTTTATGATAACTACTTTGAAGACGCCAAAGCTAGATGGAGCATTCAAGATGATGGTGTAGAAATTGATGATGGTAGTGGTGATAATGGTGAAGGTAGTGGTGATGATGGTGAAGGTAGTGGTGATGCTGATGATGGCGAAGGAATTGATGTGGTGGATAGTGATGGTAGTGGTAGTGGTGACGGGGATATCACTGAAGGTGGTGATGAAAATGCTAGCGATTCCGCTTGCGCATTAATTGGCTATACTTTTGGTATAGTTGTGCTATTTGCCATATTAAACATGATGCACACTTCCCTTATACTATCTTAGTTTCATAAATTTAAGATATGGCTTTGATGAATTTTGTAAGAAATTCTTACAAAGCACCCATTAGGTACATCATCTATTAACATATCTTTTATCGGTATGTGTATTTAAATAATATTTTTAAATAGCTTGATGTCGATTTAAAATATGGCCTAGTAGTATTGAAAATAAATGTAAATATATTCAATGTATGTACTTTGTTATTGTCTTATCTTATTTCTAAAGCTTTCCTTGTGATTTAAAAAAAAAGATTAAAATACATTGTAATTTTAAGTTTTCTAAAGCATATTTTTTATCGCATGATATTAATAACGCGTTGTATTCATAAAAACAACAAACAATTATACTATAATTCACGTCAACAACGCAAGATTTATATAAATAGAACAAAGGAATATAGGTTAAAGTTAAAAAGGTATTTTAAAATTAATTAACATTTAATGTGTAAAGTTGCGTGTAACACGATGCATGAACGGATTCCGAAAGCTTAGAACTTACGGACTCCAAGAAAACTTCGTTGTATCAAATAAAATTTTTTAAAGGTAGGTACTTTTTTATTAGTATGAAATGTTTTATCACTTCGCAGACGTTATCGTAATTTATACAAGATTAAACCATCCAATAAATTGAATAAACAACAAAATATTATTATCTCTGTAAAATTTCACGATATAATATTATATTAATTATAAATTCCAAAACACAACCAGCACTTTTTATTTTTTCCAAATTCCATCCTTCATTCCTTCATATAACGACACAAGATTTAATAACCCATGTTCGAAAACTGACATAAAACGTGATAAAAGTAAACATCATAATATTTATTTTAATTTACGGGAAAATAATTCGTGCTTATTAGAAAATTCTTAGGTCTTGTAAACCCCCTGAGGGTGGCCGCTCGGCGCTCGTGACGCAAGGTCAAAATGCGTCATGCGGATATGCACCTTGAAACATACTGCAGACTTATAATGAAGCTTAGATAGTGAAGAATAGTAATCACAAAGAATACCTTGAACATTTTTTATATGTCAAATGTTATAGGCGAAATAATATTTTGATAAGGAATCTATAGGAATCTTTTTTCAGCAGTGTACTAATTAGGATAATATTTATGTTTATTACATTGTATCTTGATTTAAATTATGTTTGAATATTAAGAATCAAGTAGGAAGATCTTAATGAATCAGTATCATTATTATTAACTACGTCTATAGTTATAGATTTTTTTTAAGTATAGATTAGTTCCATCATACCTATTAATAAAAACAGAAGTAAAACTCTGAAAGAATTTATTTCACAAACAATATATCAAAGGTATGAATAATTCTAAATCCATACAGCTGTATGATTGGCTCCATAAAACTTAATACATAAACATTGTTAATAATCCCTTCACAAATGTTTATCGTAAAATCCAATGGTGACCATAAAACACAAGGGAAGCTATTAAAAGTGCAAAAGAGCAGATTTGCACGGCGAGTTTAATTTTGCCATGCAGCTGGGGATAATGTAAACATGGGGGTGAAGCCAATATGTTAAAGTATTGCATGTGTACCTGTTTGAAATGAAAACATACAAAAAATACGGCTTTTTCGGATTCATTAATCTACCAGCAAAGCGAAATATTAATTTGAGTATTAAAGCTCTGAATGTCAATAAAGATATTATAATAAATATGAATTTAAGGTTATTAATATATGAATAAATAAATCTCTACGGTGTCTACTGTTTTAAATATATAATTACCAGCTATCCATTAAACGGACAACAAAGAAAACTATAGGAAGATATTTTAGATAGAAGATAGTTTTCTCACTTGGTTATCTTATATATTACATAAAATCTTACCGTAAGATATAATGGTTATTTATTTGTCTTAAATATTTTCATAAATTTAATTACATGTATCCAATATTCAGTACCAGGCTGACATAAAAAACACGTGGTGCATCGTCACCCGTAACCTGAAGGTGCGGGCAGGATGCGAGCCACATGGCCCGCAAGGCACGGGCGTCTACGTGGACTGTAGATTTATATGGATACTCCCAAATTCTTCATGACAAAAGCACACCCCGGACACTCCATACAAAATTATCGTTTTGACAGTTCACACTGTAGAGACTGCAAATGTGTGTGTTAACGCTTTATGGTTGGCACATTTGTGACTAGCGTAAAGAAATTCGCGTTTTTCTGATGAAATACATATCCGTAAACAGCACAATATCTAACCATTTTCTACGAAAAACGATAATCACAAATCTCAAATAATAAAATTACTTTAAGTCAATTTGATTAATGTTGTCAATCTTCGTTGCGTATCGTCCTTTCAGAAAAATGCGGGCCATCTATTGCGTGATCGTGCGGGGTGAGGTAAGTGTTTAATTGTGGCGGGAGGCGGAGTGTCCGTTCTGTAGCGTTTAGCTACTATGTATTATGTATTCTGTGACAAAAGGAACAAAAAGAGTTAGGTATGCAATGATTCAAGTAAAAGTTTGCTGAAGATGTTGGAAGGGAAAAAGGCATACTGAAATTATTATAATACGTGTACCAAATGTTGAAATAATATTATCTCGACTCTACATCATCACAAAAGTAAATCTTACTGTTTGTTTACGACGTAGTATTCCATCATCTTTTGATTTAAATATTTCCATATAAGTATACACATTCCACTCACATTTTTGACTTTAAAAATTATAACAATTTGAGATACAGAGGTATAATGCTACCAAAATTAATACAATAAACCATATCCATACTAACTCTTTCGTATGCAAAGTTACATTTTAAAAATCATCAACAGCACGTGTACAAAGCGATTTCAGCCAAATGCACTATAGTGCATACACTTAATTACTCTGTAGGTACTGAGTAATAATTCCAAGAAGAGAATAAGAATGTTTTCTCAATTCAGATGTTCACACTTGGCAATTAGTCATAGGAAATACCTACTCAGTCAATGAACATTTCTTGATTTTATGAAATTTATGTTTGTATGTCTCATTAGGAAGGGCTCTATTCTGATTTCTGCCAAAGGCGTAGAGAGGGCCTTAAATCATAAAATAAAAAATAGCTTTCTTAATAATAAATTGTTTTCAAATAAAGTTAGATAATATTGTTTGCAATATCCACATTTGAAGAAATTCGCAGAAGATAAAATGAATTTTGTATTTTACACATGCACGATGGTTTAAGTTTCTAAGAATCTTCTTTTCATAGAGCAGTAGTGAAAGAATAAAAAAACTGACACTGTCAACTTCTTTTTAATTCCAAAGTCACAGGTAGGTACTTTGGAATTAAAAAGAAGTAGGAAGTAAGTATTATTATGGAGACACTGAATAAAATATGATAGTATCTTTCTTCAAAAACGGTTAAAATGACCTGAGTATTAAAAGTTTCACCACCTTGTTCACGCCCCATAAAAAAAGCGGCTAAAGTATATTATGAAAATCAAATTTTTTTACCTTACACGAAATAGTGTTTTCTTACGATCCGTTAATGGCCTGAAAGTGTCATTTTACGATTTGACACTGAGCTCAATTTATGGGCGTTTAAAATCTTCAAACTAAACGAAGTTTTGATGTTTAGAAAGTTAGTACGTAAACAAATAATAATTCCGGTCGTAAATTACCTTTAAAGCTTTGTAAATGGAGAACATGATAATAATGTCTTATTAACGCTCACTATTATAAATACATACAAAAGTAATTAAGTAAAGACTGTCAGTTTTCCTGAATTAAACATTGCCATTAGATCTTAATATAATGAGCTCATGGTGAAGGTAGTACCTTATATTTTCGTGTACTGAATTCAGAGAAAATTTTGTCCTTCAATAAAAAAAATATAAAAAGCTATCGCAGAATATGTGTTGTAATAAGACAAAAAGTAATTCCAGTTATTTCAATTTTCGGTATAATAGTGGTGTGATAGTGCGGATGCTAATAGTTTCAGTGTCTGAAATATATTTAGTGTTACCCAACTATTTTACACAAATCTCAAGCTTCATCAAATATTAATTATCAGTCAACTCACAAAATATAGACCATATAGCTACTAAAAACTGGTTAAATCAAAATTCTATAATATGTAGCCTGAATGCTAAAATTTATGATTAGGTATTATTATTAATAAACTAAACAACAACAACAAAAAACCTATATGATTTATAGCGCTTAAAATTCAGTTCATTACGCCCTTCATGTTAGTTTAGAACTAAATAATAGGAAAAGTTGCTCATGTATATATATCGATTTCACAATAACAGAGTCGACATCTCGATGCCTCCTAAGTATAATGAGTCAACTAAAAAATTTAGGTATTTTCATATTTTTACATAAACGAACATGATAAATCGTGATCTTAACGTTAGTGTTAAAAAAAATTAAAAAAGAACAATAATTACCGAGATAATTTCACGTATACTAAATCAATTTCAACATCAGTTGAAATCGTACATTGTAAACTGATCTAAATAACATTGTACCAGTGTACGCGGGATGTGAGGGGGGGGCACAATAAACTTGTATCAATATACAAGTTTATTACGGCTCAGTAAACGATGAATGGCGGCAAGTATGCACGCAATTTTAGGTAATAATAGTTGTTTAACATGTTAAATTAATATTATTAACAGAATACAGTCAAACAGGGCTCGAAAATTTTTAAATTTACACAGGAATCTAGGATATCATGATTGATGACATGAATTAATGATATTATGATAATTTCACAATATCTTGGATCTCTTGCGGGTTATTGTTTTTTATGGCATCAACAGACAGCAAAAAGAGGCGCTAGTGAAATTTCCAGCTGTGTTTTCATGTTTATAGAAGACACGGTGGGTAATGGTGTCAAAGATTACCGGTTCAGGTCGGACAACTGTTGAGGCCAAAATAGAAACAGAATTGTATTTTTAATGTATATGTTAGCTAGTTCGAAGTTTGTTATAGATATTAGTCATATCTTTCTAGTAGTGGGTCCAAATAAAGGCTACAGTATGCACGCTTTCATTGAAAGACAGCTAGAGCTTTGAGTTTCGCCAAATCCGATGCCATACAAAGCCATACAAAGTTACTAAAGTGTCTTTTAATTCAATTTAATTAAAGACTTTAAATCAAAGCTATAGCATATAAACATCTGGACAACTACCAATGATGGATCAAAAATGCCTTGGAATAAAGTTACGGAAGTACTAGTTAAAGCGGAATATCCATCGGCTGTTTTGTAAAACGAGATACCAAGATGGTGCTTACAAGTGGATAGAATGTGTAAAGATACCAAAAGCTACACGAAATCGAAGAGATATTGACGTAGATAATATTTCTTTAAATATCAGATACCCATTTCTATTGACCAAAATAAGCACAAAGACTTGATGGATATTCCTAAATACATAGTATCATTTATTTTTTAATAATTTGATTTCAACGAACTCTAATGCAGCTAACGACAGCGATTCTGACTTATCTCTAATTTGTTAAACCTTATATTTTTTGAGCATTAGAAATGCCTAGACTGTTACGTTATTAATTTCTTTCTCTTTGATGATGGAACATTGATAATTTGTTAAATGTTGATTTGTTTTTACTTGTAGCTTTTAGTAAGGCTACTATGTTATAAAGAAATTCGTACTTAATTCTAGCGAAAAATAGGAATTTCATTTACTTTTTAATAAATTAATTGATTTCAACTAATTCTAATGGATCTAACGACAGCAATTTTGACTGATTTTTAATTTGTTAACCCTTATAACTATTTTTTGAGCATTAGAAATATTCCGTGACGTTATTAATTTCCATAATTTTCACTATTGTTAAACGTAAATTACCGATTAATGATATTTTATAAATAGTGATTTGTTTACGTTGTAGCGTTTAGTAAAACTATTATGTTAAAAATATGTTCCTATATACATAATTATGACGAAAAATACATCGTGATTCTTCAAAATGAATTGTTTTTGGTTTATTATTCTTGTTCTTCTTCCTAGCTTTTATTAATCCCACACATCGAAAGGTATTACAAAAAAATACTAATAAAGAAACCTCGGTAAATTACATTGGTCCAGTATACGTAGAGGTTTCAAATGTTAACATTCCTAATTACTTTCCCAGTATAATGAGTCAAGTGATATAATTTCAACATTTTATTATTTACTGAGGTAGAAAAACCCAAAATAAACAAAAGTAAAATTATATTAATAAAATAACAATCATTATTTCATGTTATTTTGGTGTAAACGATAGATTTTGATGGACAACGTACATGAATATAACTGGTAGTTAAACCATTTCACTATTGAGTCCCGCCGGCGTATACCCAGCCATCTACATAAAATGTCATTTAAAAACAAAAATCAGCAAAATCATTTTATACCAAAGGAAGAGCTTACAATTTACATTAAAAAAACATTTACTTTATTTAGAATTAATTTTATTTCAATAAAATATAAACGATTTGCCTTCAAATCACTCTCCTGTAAAATAACTAAAATGTCAGTTGACTCATTATACTTAGGAGGCATCGATCTGACAAAGGGTAAAACTATAGAACTACAGACTAAGGTCTGGTGTTTCATTTCTCTAAAAGCTGATCAATCGACCTGATAATATCGAACAGCCCAAACCTAGGCCTCATAAATTGA
Source organism: Colias behrii (assembly GCA_029959065.1). NCBI lineage: Eukaryota > Metazoa > Arthropoda > Insecta > Lepidoptera > Pieridae > Colias > Colias behrii. The sequence continues at coordinate 12,697,703 of JARWMC010000001.1, forward strand.
TAAACCTATGAAATGTACCTGTGATTGCATATTTAATTAGGATAATCTTGCTTTATACGTAGGTACCTTATAAATATAAAGCTATTGAGTATATTATTTCATATATAATAATTGTGTATTTGTTTAGTAGCTATTTGATATGATTTTAAAAGAGCAACTACGGAGTTTCTTGCTGGTTCTTCTCCGTAGAAACTGCTTACCGAACCGGTGGTAAATGGTATAGTTAAGTATGTCATGAGGATTCGAAAGTACTTCTAGATGTTAAATTGAATAAATAAATGTTTGAGTTTAGTCTTGTTATCATCGATATTAACTTAATATATTAACTAATACTGACCGGTCTATAGGTAATTTGAAATAGCCATCTGTAGATGGGTATTTCCCTTCAATGTCAAAGAGAATTAACATTTAGATAGGACAATACTCCCGAGACGAAATGTTTATGGAAAATAGAAGTAGAAGAATCACACATTTCAAATATATTGGTTAGTATGAAAATAATGTACTATCCATTTGGGATACATTAATTTAAATTTATTTTAAAAGTGAAAGTCTGAAGCTAAAATTTCTGCTTCAACCGTCTATCAAAGCCATTTAAGCAATTTTTAAGCAATGTAAGTCTTGTAGCTGTAATCGTCAACCAAGTATTTTACTGATAATAATAATGTACGCAAGTTTTTCTCCCTAATTGTTGAATCTTTCGTCACACCAACTATGCAAGTAATAATTTTGTTGGAATATTGAATATCCATGTAGGTAAGTACATTATAGAATATTTTACAATTATTGGTATTTTCAGAAAAAGCGGTCAAGTAACTTTCAAGCACCTGGCCTTCAAAGGGGGAAAAAGCGGAACACGAAATTTTTATTTTCACATTTCTAGATAGCATGTTGTTGCATATCTCTTGGGGTCTGGTGTATCATTTACTCGGTTCAAGATAAGGTGAAGAGTTTCGACAGTGTGACAATGACAGGCTTTATACATCGAGTCATCGAGGCACATTACAAATGTTGCTCTATGTTTATAAAAAGGTGGTTCGTGAGACGAAATACTGATCGACTACAAAAAATCTGGATAATTGCCAGTTATGTTTACCTACCTACATCTTTTTCCTCCTAAGTTGTTATTTGAGATGTTGCGTTTGGAAAATACCGTCTGATTATTCAGGTAATTATGCAATACAGTCAAGGTAGATTACCTAAACTAACGTTTTAAGTCTTTTACTGTGTACTATAATTCTATAAGCACTTTTGATAATAATTTTCCCCAAATCTAAAAGAAAAATATACCAGAAGCTTTACCTTTAATCAAAAACCTGTACTTCACATACCAGTTAACCACTTACGCAAACTGTGTACAAAATTATCTACACACTGCTCTTAAGCCACGGAAGAGATTTATAAAACACTCCATACCCCAATGAAGCGTAAGCCGATTAAGCTTAAAATCTAGACTACATTTCCTCGTATTAAAGTACTATCCATTCATATAAAAACCCGCATAGTTCCCGTTCCCGTAGGATTTCCGGGATTGCGTCATTTTTCCGGAATAAAAAGTAGCCTATGTCCTTTCTCGGGTATCAAAATATCTCCATACCAAATTTCATGAAAATTGGTTCAGTAGTTTAGGCGTGATTGAGTAACAGACAGACAGACAGAGTTACTTTCGCATTTATAATATTATATATAGTATATATAGTATGGATTATAACCCATTGTCATATTATAAGTGATATCTGCTTCATATATCGTAATCAAAAAAGAATAATAACAACAAAGGACTATTTTAAATCGACAGTACATTTATAGTTCCGTACACGAATATAGAAGTCTGATCCTTGACCGAATCCCTAAATATCCGATACTGAAAACATCGGACACTAAAATATACGTGTAAAATTAGCTGTATCCGTGTTCAATTTAGGATGAAGCTGGTATGTTCGATTCTTACGTTATTTATAAGTAAATGTGTCGCATTCCATAATAAATAATAATTAATATGCATATCAAACGGTCCGACGGTTTATTGTATAAACAAAATAAATAACAGACTTACATTTGTTATTATTATAGTTTTCAAATTATCGTTACGTATCGTTACCTTAAACTTAAATTTCATAGTAACGGTTTAGGTACGTAAAAAATAATCACCTGAAATGCGTATTAAAGGTAAAGGTGTAAGACAAATGTGCAGTCAATAAACAACCAAGAAACAGTACGATTCCTTCCCGCTATTGACTGCTATCATTGCACAATAGAATATCTTTGATTTCCAGCCAACCGTCAACCTGTCACGGCGTAGAAAAATAGTTTGAAATCCAACCAATGAATTATAAAACCGCACCGGCTCGAACCGACATGCTTTCAGAGAAATGAACAGGGCTACGTCTGTTCGAGTACTTCTTAGCTTGTATGCTATGTGAGTAATTGGTCTCTATATCGGGAACATTTTAGAACCAATGATCCGGTGGATTATGCGATAAATGTGATGTTTTCGGGTCGATAATTTGCTGGATGTTTGTACTGGGACTGTGTTTCGGATTATCGGGCAATGACGCACGTGTGACGTACTTATGCAAGCCTGGTAGTTTGAATGAGTGGGCGTGCAATTGTGTGTGCTTTGCTGACATACATTTAAATAATTTACGCTTTTGAAAAACTTTTATAAATTGTCACTTATAATACCACAAGAGCTTCAAAATTATCGGGTATTTTCCGATAGGTTCGTTGCAAACAAATGAAGGAGTCAAGTTTTTAGTCAAGTGTGAAGAAATGGTGAAAATAAAATTGCAGCGTAACGACACACTTCTTTATTTTGAAAGTTCTAACAAGAATGATCCACGTTTAGCAATGGCAAGCTAATATATAGGCTTATCCCCTCCGCGTGGCTGGCTGGTAGGCATGGCGGTGGCATGGCGGCTGGCAGGAGGGGATGTCAACATGGCGGCTTGGCTTGACGGGGGTGACAGGCGACGTCACGTCCGTTACCACAGAACACATATTACTGTCTGTTACACTCGGCCATCCTGAAACAGTTGTTCCCACAGGAACAACAAGAATAATTAGCTCTCTAATAAATCAATAAGATCTTCGGTTTCCATTTGCTCATCCGAACTGCTAGCACTATCAGAAACTGTAACAATACTTTTATAGGGCCTCAACGAATCTGCAGCTACTAACCTACTAAAACTCTTATACCCACGTAAACCCTATATACTTCTAATTTGGTACCTATCATTGCCCAATACTTTCGTTACGACATAAGGACCGGAATGCAAGTCGTCAAGTTTAGTGTTAACTTTGGATGCTGAACAAGTAGGTGCTTGACGCGTTAGCAATAAATCACCCTTCTTATATATGTGAGCGGATTTTCGTTTCCTATCGAAGTTTCATTCTAGCGCTCGCTTTTAGTATCCTGACATTGCACCATATAAAACCAATCCGCTACTGGATGTCTACTTAACGCATCTACATGTTTCATTCATTCCCCCGGCCTATACTCTACGCTTATATCGTAATCTTGTATAGAAAGCCACCACCTTGCGATACGTGGTATAATGTCACGTTTAGTAAGCGTAGCGCGGACTGCTGTACAATCAGTAACACTCTTAACCTTTTTTTTCTACTATATATACGCGAAAATGACGCAAGGAGTCTACTACGGCAAGAGTTTCCAGTACATAACTGTGATACATGCTTTCCTCTTTACTTGTCACCCTACTAAAATATAAAACGGCTCGCAACGTACCATCAATCTGTTTTTGTAGAAGTATACCGGCTATTCCTAATTTACACGCGTCAGTATGTATTTCTGTAGAAAGCACAGGATCGTACATAGCTAACACAGGCTCGGAACACAAACACTTTTTTTAATTGTTCGAAACTATTGTTTTGATCACTACTCCATATCCACGAAGCTTTCTTTTTAGTTAAATCGGTAAAAGGGCGGGCAATGATAGCAAAATTGTAAATAAACTTACGAAAATAACTACACAACCCGATAATTATTGACGCACACTATGAACATTGGTCGGTGTTGGAAAACGAGACACCGCTTTGAATCGCCCGGTTGAATACCCTTAGCCGATATTTTATGACCTAAATACGTTATTTCATTTTGCAAGAACGAACACTTACTCATGTTTAATTTTAAATTTTCTACTTCAAGTTTGACAAGTACCGCTTGCAAAATGTCTAAGCCTGACATAACGTCATTCGAGGGTAAGAGTAAATCGTCCAGAAATGCCAAAATTTCACGTTTACCATGTTTGTTTTTAACATTATTATTTTTAGTTCTACCTACAGATTCAACTATTTTATTTATCAACCGCATAAAAACGGATGGCGCGTTCGCTAAACCGAATGGAATACGAGTGTACTCGAAATGACCCTGAGGTGTTATGAATGCAGTTTTGTGTGTATCTTCATTACTAACACCACAGACTAATAATAATATACTACGTATACAACACGTAATTATTGATGATGGCCTTGAACCATATCTAAACTCGTAAAATATTAATTGTGGCCCGCTAATTTCGAAACCTGATCGTCTATGTTTGGCAATGGAAATCTATCTTTTACGGTAATAGCATTTAAGGCACGGTTATCAACACACATCCTACTGTCACCGTTTTTCTTTTTGACTAAAATGACCGGAGATGCATAACTAGATTCAGACTCTTTGATAATCTCGGCATCTAATAAATCACTTTAGACTGAACTACTGCTTGTTCGCTATGCGATAATCGATAAGGCTGGCGGTAAATAGGCTGATCACTAGTAAGCTTTATTATTAGCATTATAATTGGCAAATCTATGGCAAGCAAGGGTAAGTACCTGGCTATTTGGCTGTAGTGGAGACTCCTGGCAGCTTTCAGCCCTGGTTAGGACCTCTCCCGGCGGCCACACGATAACCTCGCAGCCCATGTTGATGACTTTGATGTACCCGTCTTCACCAGTGAGCAGGGTGGATGGAAGAGAGTAGGCCACTCCCTGCAGCTCATGATGCCGAGGCGGTGTAACCGCATCGTTGCCGACCTTATTTCCGAGAACCCGCACTTGAATGATGGAAGAGCCAGGTGGAAGTCTCTCTTCGTTGACTGTGACGACTTTAAAGCGATCATGGTCTTCGATAGCCTCAATATCGCAAATGGGATTGGGATCTTGAGTACGATTAAATTCGACAAGGCCTTTGTTAACTGTCAATGTCATACCTTCGCTGTTGATGACAGGCTGGCCGATTATAAGATTAACATCGGCCATTTTGATGCTAGACAAGTAGGCGTGGCATTTCATGGTTATACCGTCAATTTCTAATTGAAATTCGACTTCTCCACGACTCGTTGAGAGTCCACCGGAGAATCCTTTTAAAATGACACTCGTCGGTTTGACATCCAATGACAATGCGTTCGATACTTGATCGTTTAAAACGTTAACTTGACTGCCGGTATCAATGTATGCTTTCACGTGGATGCCATCGACTTTAACGACCTTTTTGTATATTTCATTATAAGGGCGTAGTACATTTACTTCTTTTATGTTGTCGGTTGAGATAGATCTTCTATTTTCCGTGGCAATTGTAGAACAACGTGAAGCAATGTGTCCCTTATTTCCACATTTATAACATGTACGTGTGTCAGGTAGGGAGCAATCACGCAGTAAATGACCAGTTTTCTTGCATCTCGGACACGGGTCTGTTTCGACATTGGGTGGCATTGACTTTTTATCCAGGTGAGATGGCCTACTCACCAAATTTTTATGAAACCTTGTGTCGATAGGTAAAGTACGGTAGTCGTCAAGTGCACATAAAAATCCTTCGTAAAGCTCTCCTGGCGTGTGGCATTGGAAGGCTCGAGCGTTAGGTTGTAGCGATAGTGGCAGACCACGAATGATACAGGAAACGCTGGCGCTATCGGATAACTTGCACCGGAAGCACATGGCGATTTTATCTTGATAGTATTTTGTCATCGTCTCTGTAGGTTGCTTCTTCCTTTGTAGTAATTCTTCAAGCATATTTCCATAATCGCGATATCGAGGAAATGCTCGCAATAGCATATCCTTCCATTGTTCCCACGTGTAATCGTAGTTCTCTAGACGATTATACCACTTCTTTGCTTGACCTCGCAGCTTATCTTGTAGGTAAAATGATTTAGTTGTATCGTCCCATCCATTTATTTCCCCAATTTGGTCAATTTTACGAATCCATGCTTGTACCGTGCATTCCTCACTATCAGGGTCAAATTCCGGGATTAAAGATGCAGCACGATGGACTTTTGACTTATTTGGAGCTTGGGGGTCATCTTCCAGGTTGCGTAAAGCCTTTACTACTTCTTTTTCCAGCAGATTCTTGAGCAGCTTCCGTGCAGGCGGTGAAGAAGTACCCTCATCTTCCTCCAACATTGATTCGTCAGGAGGTCGATAAACTTGTGGCCGATGTCGTTTCATCCCGCTTCTGATTTGTGAAGAAATGGTGAAAATAAAATTGCAGCGTAACGACACACTTCTTTATTTTGAAAGTTCTAACAAGAATGATCCACGTTTAGCAATGGCAAGCTAATATATAGGCTTATCCCCTCCGCGTGGCTGGCTGGTAGGCATGGCGGTGGCATGGCGGCTGGCAGGAGGGGATGTCAACATGGCGGCTTGGCTTGACGGGGGTGACAGGCGACGTCACGTCCGTTACCACAGAACACATATTACTGTCTGTTACACAAGGTTAAAAAATCACGAGCGCGAAGCGCGAGTGATTTTTCCTGAAAAACGTGACGACTTTATTTGTTTGCAGGGAACCTTGAGGGAAATGCCAGATAATTTTGAAGCTCGTGTGGTATTCGGGGGATTATTTTTCCGTCCCAAATGTCGGCCAATAATTTCACAATTGAATTCAACCTGTCAGTTTGACGTCAACGACCAGAGAAAATTTTCAAAAAATTATCAGTATAATACCATGTAGGTTGTACCACGTGACGTCGAATGGTGCAATTCTATTGGTCGATATTTGGGTCGGAAAAATAATCAACATTATTTAATTTAGTATATATTTTCGTTCTAAACAGTAATAACACGCCATAATTCTAGTTTTAGTTTAAAAAACACTAATTGGCCTATTCACAATTGAACATTAGGTTGATAAATAATTAAACAACAAAAGAGTTCTCAAGGTTTTTTGTGTTATTAACACCCTTGAAACACGTATTTTGTTTTTAGTCTTAAAACTAAATAATCTAATTAATTATGAAAAAACAACTGCAAATAACACAGAGCATATAACTTACCTATTACCAAACTAACCAAAAACGATAAAAGTAATGAAAAAATTGACTTTCTTTTTAACATAAAAACATTTATTTCCTTCGCTACAAAGGTGCATATTTAACGAGAAGCTAATACGGCATCTATTGTAAAGTTTTATAAACTTAGTTCTGCATTCAGTTCTATTGCAAAAGGAAACTTTAATAGTATTCAAATGATGTTTAATTTTACACATTTGAAGTAAAATAAGCTCCACTTTTGTACTTCTTGTAAATATTATTTCATAGGAAATCGTCTTTGTTGTTTCATTTTTGTTGCTTCAGTATTAAAATTTGTGTTACATTGTTTTTTTTTTGTGTACGTATATTTATACACCTAATTATTAACTAAGACTTTAAAATATAATTATCACGAATATTCTGGCATTAAGTAAATAAAAATCACCTTATTATCTTATATGTACAAGCTTTTTTGCACCAATATTTTAAAGGTAGACAATATTTATTTAACACGACTCTATATCGTGATTTATTTATTTATCAAAACTTTGAACAGCCCTTAAAAAATTAATTAATATGCCAAATTTGTTATTTTACACGAAAAACAATAAATCCAACGAAGGCCAACTACGAAATTACACCGTTTATCAGAAATTTAAAAGTACCATTGAAACAAGGTTTCCTTTATTTAAACTGTTTAATACTAATTGATATTTTAACTGACAGATAAGATTGCTATCGGTTAAGCAAATGGTTATCACGCGATCATATCACAAGACAGGTTGGTCCACCTTCGCATACAATGGCCACTAGCGGCTTATATTGGCGTAATATAATTTGTCACTTATAATTATAGGTGAATTAAGATTTTTTACACAGATTGGCTATAGTTCACTATTTTTTAATTTGTTTATGTGACATATTTTTTATTATCAAGGTTGAAGATTAATGTTTAAATATCAATATTCATATTTTTGGTGTTTAACGTCAATCTTGAATTTTGGTTAAAACTTGTTAACTAAAGATATTGGCTACGGTATAACAAGTTTAACTTGAGTTTAACATTTTCTCTATGTTACTAATTAACTTAACATATACCTACATTTCCCAACATTACTAAAGTTGCCAGACTTAATTTGTGTAAGAGGTAACATAGTTTATTTCAAATCCTAACAGTAAGAAAATATATTATATTTTGATCTTATAGAAACATTGAAAACATCAGGGAATTTTTAGAAATACTAGTAAAATAAGGTAACATTATTTATTTATTCATTTGGAGAACACACAGGTACAATTACAAACATAATATTCCCTTTTTCACAAAATCACATATTTTGTAACACATTTCTTACATATATTATCTCTATGAGACAATGACTATTATACCTATATCTTATATTATTTTCTATCCAATAATTTCAATCAGAATACAATCAAGCAACAGAGAAAGCATTTATCCGTAGCTCATTGCTAAATTGTAACGAAAGGTATTATATGTGTATTGATTGTAGATCCAAGGTAAATTCGAGTACAACGGTGACCCTACACTATTTATTTTTAATAATAAAATTTAATGATATTGAAAAAAATCATCACCTAAAAAACATAATATTAGCAATTATTCCTTTTTGAAAACATATCACGTATTTTATTATGCTGTTTTGCATGTAATATCAATGAAGTATAATATGTATCGAGGGTGGGGCAGGTGGCGACAACAAAATTACAGAGCGCATTCACAACTTTTCAATCGTTCATAAACGTTTTATAGTCCTGATTTTCATTGATTTTAGAGTTCGCTGAATTCAATTCTTATTTCTAAGAAATAAATAAAGGCAGACATTTCAGTTCCACGTGGAGTAGTTCCTACCTAAACTTTATAAAAAAAGATGGAGATTGCAAATAAATTCTACCACAACTAAGAATAAGAAAACAGTGTCATAAAAATCATTCACATTATACGTATACTACATAATATTAAGAGCATTAAAAATTAATGCATAGCTCTAAATAAGTCACCTGCATAGTCTACCTCAAACTAGTATTTTCAAGCAATTAATCCGCGAAGTGCAGACTCTACCGAAATATCTTGTCCTAGATTTCTGGGCTTCAAGCGAAAGGTCTATATTAGTCGAATGTTACATCGGATGTCGTTCAATTTTCATTAATAAACTACCGGGTTAAGCGGTTTTCTGTGTACCGATGTCCGGAAATAATTCCGCCACTGCATTCGAATAAAACTCGCCGTGTCATTTTAATGGAAATTCAAACATTTTTGTGCTTCAGTATGGTTTTGTTTTGCTTTTGTTTTTGATAACTGGAGTTATTATGAATATGGTAAACGAACGATATATGTTAATTTAACTAGTATTTGCGTAGTGTTTTAAAAATGACAATTTGATAATTAAATTCACAGTATAAATATAGTTAATTTTATAATTTTACCTAATTACTTCAAAAGAAAAAATTGGTTGTCTGTAAAGTCGGTTTACTGACAATAGTTGAACGTGACAACGTCCGATTGTGCTTCTTTGTCGCTCGTTCCGCGCTCTCGCTTGCACTTTAAGACTTACATGGAACGCCTCAGAGCGAGGTAACGCCGCATGAGTCATGTTTTTTCGTGCGTGCAGCCGGCTCCATCGAATTATAAGACGTTGTCACGTCAAAAAAAAAACAGTTCTTAAAAATAATTAATTACAATTTCAATTAAAGTTAATGCAAATCCAAATTTTATAATTGAAAATTATTACATTTTAGATTTAGTATTTAACTTACAATTTCGCCTAATTAACTTATATCAAGAAATGAATTTTTATAATAAAGTTAGTTCTTTCCCCGAGTTAAGTAGACCGTATTCTTAATCGAACCCCAAAAAGGGGGGCCATACATCGACCTTGCATTCCTAACCTGTATCCGCAGAACACCAAAATAAAAGGCCAATAGGTCTAAGGGTCATTTAAGTGCCTGTGACATTTCGCTGTGCATAATTGGATAGGGAACTGACGGCCACCCGCGGGGGGACAGGCGTCGACGTGTCAAGCCAGGTTCTGAATAAAATATAGGCATAGTAGGTGGATGCTTTGCCACTTAGCTAGCTCTGAATAATGTATGCAGCTGGAGTTCAGCCTGGTTTGTTTGTGGACCGATTTGCGAGCTGTGTTTATTGTATATGGTATTGTGATTTATGTTGTATGGAGACATATGAGTTTACCTCTAACGTAAGTAGTGGGTTAACAAAGAGGTTATTGGGGGGTTATTGCAAAGATGGTCTTGCGCAAGCTTGTAACAAATAATAATAAGACTGATAAGTTGCTAATTTCTAACAGTAATTTGTATAATTTTATGCATTACTCGCCCTCGCCATGTCATAAATAAATTAGGTGGAATTGTAAATAAAACAAAATGTGCAATAATTTAAATCTATCATAATATTATAATAAAATAAAAGATTGAATGAAAATCGTTTTCTATAGTGACGTTTAAAAGTATTATGTATACTGCTTTATCCACAATCAAAAATGCTCTCAAAAGCATTAGTCCATTATATTACAATACAAATGATATATTACCATACTTTCATCGCTCCAAACTTAAAACACCATTATAGTAAACTGTTGAAGAATATTAAAAAGCTATAACTCCGGTCGGATGCGTGTGCGCAGGTGTCGCGCCGGAAGCGGCTGAAATGGAGGAAGGAGGGGTGGGGTTACCGACTCATGTGGTGTAGTCACGTTGTATGTTTGTTTTTATATTATGTATGTAGATATTATTTCCTTTGTAATAGTGTAAATATAATATCTGAAAGTTTTGTATCATTTTTTTAAGTAAAATCTGAAAGTATTTTTTTCGTTATAACGTCAAAACTTTTGTTCATTTGCCAAGTTATTAAAATGTTTGTTCGATTTTCCGATTCATCTATTGTAACATGTTCAATTAAAAGTATTATTTGTACATCAAAGCTAAAATTATACTATTTTTTCGATATTCCTTTTCGTCTATTGTAATGACGTGTTCCATTGATTGACGTTTTCGCGTGCACATTTTTTTGCAATTATTATAAAATTACAGATTATAATAGAAAGCTGAGGAATAATGAAGGTATAATTGTAAATTGTAGTTCCAGTGGAGACAATACATAATTATAAAGGGGTTATTATGCCCGTAATAATGTAGAGAATAATTAGATATCGATAAATGGTGCTTATAGCCTATCAATTTGCTTAATGTTAGTTTGCAATAAATTATACCCCGTTTATTGGTACAATTTATATGAAATAATAAAAATTTAACGGTGAGTAATGTGAAAGTAAAAATAAAATAAGGGAAGCATCATTAATTGGAGATTAAATTGATGGAAAAATTCTTAATAATTATCTATATTTTTTTCGTATACAAAAAAAATCGTCTTAAACTTGTTAGTTTATCCTGAATGGCCTAATATATGAAAGCTTTTGATCAGGATTCAAAGTATCAATCTGTGTTGTAAAATAAAGAATTGTTCAAACGCTCTACATACATGCTACAAATTCAAACTGAAACATTTATTTATTCAACTAGACATCTTGAAGATTTTGAATCGTCCAAATTTAAACAAATTTTGGACGACATCGTAATCTATTACGTAGTAAATATAATTGTAAAAAGATAAGTATCAAATATATTCACAAATAAACACATAATATGTAAGTTTGTCACAAGATCTTTTTTGTTTTTTTTTCACGACGCTACTGCAAAAATCTTGCAACCTCTGAGTTTAAAGTAACAATCTTTTATATCTAACAGGTGTGTCAAATCCTTGAAAATGACGGCTGAAAAAGTACAACGCACGCCATCTGCGCATACGCAGGGGAGAAATAATGATTCTTTAATACACTACCCGTGAAAATGGATTTCATGTGTGTTCATTGCTGTCACCAGGTATGTAAAACCTATTTATTCTCTAATTGATTTGACATTTCCATGTCAACGTTTTTTACTTCAATTATAAATAACTAGCTTTCCACCCGCAGCTTCGCCCGCGCAGTCAAAGAAAAACCCGCATAGTTCCCGTTCCCGTGGGATTTCCGGGATAAAACCTATCCTATTTCCCGGGGTTAAAAGTAGCCTATGTCCTTTCTCGGGTATCAAAATATCTCTATACCAAACATGCAAATTGGTTCAGTAGTTAAGGCGTGATTGAGTAACAGACAGACAGACAGAGTTACTTTCGCATTTATAATATTAAGTATGGATGAGTATATTGTAGTTTTTAGTTTCTACTTAATATTATAAAGCTGAAGAGTTTGTTTGTTTGTTTGTTTGAAGGCGCTTATCTCAGGAACTACTGGTCCGATTTGAAAAATTCTTTCGGTGTAAGATAGCCCATTTATTGAGGAATGCTATAGGCTATATATCATCACGCTAAGACCAACAGGAGCGGAGCACTGCGGGTAAAACCGCGGGGCACACCTTAGTTATAAATGTAAAGGTGTGTTTTTGACATTATTATTGTTCTTCATATTACGACACTATGTTATTTTTATTAACTAATCCTGTGAAAATACTGACATTTAAATGTCTACCTTATAAACCATGACTATTGACTACTTATGACTATTTATTACGATTGAATAACAAATTTATTCAAAATTAGAGCTATAATCATAAACAGACAATAGTTATTAGGCAATAAATAATAACGTTAATATCTACAAATATATTGTTGTAGTTTTGTTTACATCACACAACTTACAAAAAATAGCCACATAATATTTTAGTACCTTACACATAATATTTTAATACATTTTTGTTCTTTTTTGTTAAAAAAATCTTCAAAAGATTCCGTCTTTTGAGGGAAAAGCAGAGCATTCTATATACGTATAATCGTTTTTAACCGACTTAAAAAAAAGGAGGAGGTTATCAATTCGGCCGGAACCGATTTACGTGATTATTTTTTTGTTTGATGCGGAATGATTTCGAGTTGGTCCCATAAAAATTTCATTCGGGTAGGCCCAGTAGTTTTTTGTAACTTTGAAACAACCGACTTCAAAAGCGGAAAAGTAAAAAATAAAAAAGATTTGATATTATTAATTACTACATATTATTTAGATGTGCTATTTATTAAATAGGTTTAGCACTTAGTATTAAGCCCGTGCACCGACATCAAATCTTTTTAGTAAATAGCACATCTAAATAATATGTAGTAATTAATAATATCAAATCTTTTTTATTTTTTACTTTTCCGTTTTTGAAGTCGGTTGTTTTTAACGTGGTTATTTTTATGTTGAACATCATACAAGATTAATATGGCTTTAGATTTAACATGGCGCATGCGTTAAAATATAAAAATCATGAAATCAGATTTCAAAATGTTAACGGATGCAATAATGGTAACTCAGGAGCGCCGGAGGGTCAACGACCGAAATTTTTTCTACTCACCGGCTGTGCGCGCTTCCTGTCACAATTTGTCTCATTTTTTTTTCTTACCGTTACAGGAACGTTTTTGTCGCATGTTTTGGTTCCGTTTTTTCATTTTCAATTATTGTGATATTCAAATTTCAATCAGACGCTTTCATGTGTTTTGTTTGATGTGACTTTAGATATGTGATGAACTGATGCATAATAATTAAATTGGATTTATTTTGAAATTATTTAACTTCAACTGTTATAAGGAAAAAAATATATTTTTTTATAATTATCATAATTGGTAAAAGCCAACAGGTTTTAAGCTATAAAAATAAAAAATGAGCTTAGCATGCTACAACTTTTTAATAATCTCAAAACACGAAATCCCAAAACATAAATAGATAATAAAATATCTTCCTCTATTTATTACCACTCAATAAAAACAATTACCGCAACACTACAATTAATGAATAATAAAGATCCGTATATTTCGGAAGCATACGCGCTGCGGCCATTACCGATCCGATTGTTAATTCAAATTGACATGCCAGACGAAAATATCCCCGTCTGGCTGTGGGGAGGCGTACCCCCATCTCAATGCACTTCTCATGTCATAATGGTTTTGACGCCTACCTCTCTTCATAAACTTGATGCTTTATAAATGAGTCCCGTTTATTTCATATCATCTGCATTTTGCGATCCAATTTGGCGGACGCTTTTAATGGGCTTGTTTATTTTCAGATTATGGTTTAAATATGATTTAATTGTATTGGTCAGAAGGAAGGAACCGAATTGACTATATAAGCTGATGTTTATGGGTGTAGCACTTTACCGCCATAAAAATCAATATATTCATACGTTAGTTGTAAAAATAAATCATACATGTAATAGCAGACATCATCTCAGATAGTTATAAGCAGTAGTAATAATACAAGCTGTAAATCATCAGATTTTACCAAAGATGTAGCAAGAAAGCGCGAAAACCGCTCCGTAGATGCAGTAGAGCCCGCGCCCACCTACGGACGCGTCCAAGCGGCGCGCAAAACGTAGCGCCACCTCTTGCGCTTGCCGCGGAATCGCTCGCTTTCAATGTATAAATAATCATTTACCAATACGTCGGAAAACACGCAAACCACTGGCCGTACTACGATATTTCAGGAAGGTGTTCCCCCGTCCGTCAGACGCAGCACATCCTATTTATAAGCGTCTATGTATAAATTCACTAAAAGTTAACACCACAACACACGTAACGAATATAAACTCGGAAAAGCCTCTATTAATAATCGACCGACTGACTTTGCTACCAAAAATAATAGTCTAATTGTGAAAAGTTTATGCGCGATGGGTCGTGGACCGGCTATCTTCGGGGCGGCTAAACTTAGTGGTGCGTACGAGCCAGATGGTAAAATTAGTGCTGATCCGAGACGCTGTCTGCTTGCTGCCCATGACGCTGCGTCCATTCACAGCACACGCCGCGGTGACGAACGCGGTACAAACTGCCAAACTTATGACATACCATTTTCGATTGTCCCGTGTTCTGCCAGGTGAGAAGACGGCACTGGGCACACCCTTCGTAAAGGATGGAATTGGTGACACTGGTGGCAGTTCTTCCCATCCTTACTCTTAATACGAAAGCAAAATTAATTGAAAACGGCTCAAGGTTGAACATTTAATGTATAAAACTTTGTTAAAGTAGATGGATAAATGATGGAAAAGGTTGTAAAAAACATTACGAACATGTTTGTCTAATACAAAATGAAATTTTGTATCTAACATAATTGAGTAAATATGTAAAACTGTTAAGATATGGAATATATTAAACATAAAAAACATACGTACTCTTTGCTTCATTTAAGTACTTTAATGGGCTGAATGAGGAAGCCTTTTGATTTTATGTTTCATAAAGTTATTCCATGCCTTTTGATTCTTCAGTCAAGCCTTATGGAAATAAAATGTTATTTAACCTTACGTACTTGATATTTTAAATGTAAATGTATTTTACTAAAAGATTACCTAATTAGTTAAGTTTCAACTATTCTTATCACAGAGAAGTTTGGATAATATAATTGGTTAGAAAAGTTATAGACAGCTATTTAAATTTTTAGTGTAATAATACTATAAAACTGCGTATAAAAATAGGCGAACCATCATATTATGTGTAACAGAAAAGCAAATAGACAGTTTGAAATACAAACTATCGATTTTTTGTATCATAAAGTATGCATATTCGGAACTCCTCGTGTTGTGACGACACTGTAAAATATTGGCGGGTTTAAAATTTTAGGCCCAATTGAGTTCGGTTACTTTGACCCCGGGAAATCTGATGAAGCGGCAACACAAAGGGATGCTGGGCATATTCAAATATAATGGGCTCGGTAATTTTCGGAAGTAATCACACATTTTATTCGTAACCTTTATAATTTGACTGTAGCTTAACCTTTTCCGAGTTCAGGCGTGTGTTCTGTTCAGTATTAATCAAGGACAATGTTCATTTAATTGAACGTATTCTATGGCGTGTGTTTGTATTAAAATTAATATTTGTTTGAGTCTTTTTAAAAATACATTATTGAAATATTCATGTACCTATCGTACCATATATGAACTTTTGTATAATATAGTCCGTTTTCTTATGGGCATGCTTGTATGGAAAGGTATACATTTTTGAGTAAAGCAATGCCATTTGGTACGAATGTTGTACTCGTCCACCTAAGCCCAAATCGCCCGGTAGCCAGTCATTACTCCCCGGAAGAAGGGAGGGAGGGGGGGTTAAAGAACAGAGCGCCCGGCGCTCGGAAAAAAAATTCTAGCGGATTAATTTGGACCTTTGAGTCGAGTTTGGTGTCGTTATCAGGTAACTAGATAAAGCCCGATTCATTCCCCATACCAGGTTTTTAGGGTTCGATAGCAAAATATGTCACAATCCTTAAAATATTAAACTTTTAGTAGTGAAAAAATCCAAACAAACCAGTATAGTTTTATACTTTTGTATGAAACTTGGTTAATAAAAAATACTGTCTAAAAGGCCATTTAATGCAGATTATAAAAACATTAACATGTAACATATATTTTATCATTTTAAATGTAAAAAAAATTATACAAAGTACAGAAACGTTCGACAGCGCAGCGTAGGGGACGGCTAATAGACCCGAAAAACAAGCAATACTAACAAAAAATTTGGAAAATCCAAAAGTGCACGCCTCATAATTTTTTTTTAATAATTATTTATTAATTATTATTTTTGTTTATTTAATAACAATTAAACCACATCGAATCAGACCCTGAAAAATGAAAGGGTTCTATTCCTGAGCATACTCAAGCGTAAGAGAAAAAAAAAGACTCGATTAGTAAAGTATTTCGGTCGCTATCGTGTTAAGCCTTAAGGGTGCGTATAAAGCAAAATTACCAATCTTCTATTAGATGATACGTGTAATATTCAAGACCAAATCTAAAAAATAAAATATATATCAAACTAGATGATATGTTCAACGATTCTGTTTAATCAAAAACATAAAATATTAAAATTTACTCGATAAAAAAAAATCACCAAGTTAGCTCTAATTTTCACACTTTTACGTTTTCTACTTGACATGGTAATACTTATTATGATTTTTTTTTCATAACCAATTATATTAAAACATTTGCAAGATATTTGTCAGAGCATTTTGTGTAATTACTTTTAGTTTTGGTTTTATCTGCGATAAACCACTTTTGGCGCTCTTTTTTTCTCGAGATAAACGTTTGGTTTTGTCACGATAAAAGTTGTTTATCGCAGATAAAACCAAAACTAAAAGTAATTACACAAAATGCTCTGACAAATATCTTGCAAATGTTTTAATATAATTGTTTATGAAAAAAAAATCATAATAAGTATTACCATGTCAAGTAGAAAACGTAAAAGTGTGAAAATTAGAGCTAACTTGGTGATTTTTTTTTATCGAGTCAATTTTAATATTTTATGTTTTTGATTGAACAGAATCGTTGAACATATCATCTAGTTTGATATATATTTTATTTTTTAGATTTGGTCTTGAATATTACACGTATCATCTAATAGAAGATTGGTAATTTTGCTTTATACGCACCCTTAACAAGAAAATCCTCCGCACATACAGACACACGGACGTCCAAGACAGAACTTTTTTAAACTGTTTTTTAACTAGTTTAAATAACAAAAATGACATCAAAAATATCATGAATGTTAAAAATAGTGTTTATTTCTTAATATGTGTGTGTATGTATTATCTTACAAGTGCAATGTATGATACATAAAGACATTTTAAGTTTGAAAAATCAGATGTTTTGCGCGAAGTGACAGTAGTACCCACCTCAACGCTTCGCTTATGAGGCGTGCAAAACAAACAGCCAAGTGCGAGTCTGACTCACTCATCGAGTGTTTCGTACTTATTTGTCCAATACCATGTTAACTGGTCTGGTAGGACCTGGATATCTGATACTCACAAACTTTCGTCTATATAATATTAGTGTGATTTTTAATCATCTTTAAATTATAAATGAAGTCAAGTAACATTGTTAAAAATAAAGATATATAATAATAGAACGTTATATTATTAATAATAATGACAACCACCTCCACAATTACATAATTAGGTACCTATATTAGAGCTGGCGTTTAGAACACTTCAATCTGGAACTGCAAGATTTCACGCACCGATATCTTATTAATTCAAAGCTTCTCTTTTCTTTTTATTTCAGATGGGGAAGGAATATTCAGATTTTTTTGTAGGCCCCCAAATATACACAGCCTGTAAAACTGCCCTTAAGGTTGTTTAAGGGCAGCTTCTGTGGGAGGCAAATTTTCTATTTGCTTTTATGTTAAAAATTGTTTGCGACCCTCATTTACTGTCACAGCGGGGTATGATCTGAAAAACAAACATGTACTTATAATACTTATAAAAATATAAGTTCTGGATAAGAGTATCTTTAAAATATCGTGACCGTCCTTACCTATCATGCATTGTAATCACAAACTTTTCGATTTCACTGTCTGCATATTTCGTATGACATTCGTATATGCCTTCCATGCCTCAAATGCATGTACCCATAGTTCTTATAGACATTCTAGCTTTGAAACACATGATATTCTGTACTAGCTATATGTGTCGACTGTTCTTAACATTATTTTGGCTACTACTACTATATCGTGTGTTCCAAAGCAAGAAGGTCTAAAAGAACTATGGGTACACATCGGCACAGGACGAAATCACCAATACCTGGTATGTAACAATGCTAGCTTCATGTTTAAATAATGGTCACATTAGTAGTTACATATTATTATGTAAAATTAAATTGTACCTTAATATTGACACGATTTTAAAAGAGCAAATAAGGAATTTCTTTTTTCCGGTTCTTCTGCATACATACCTACTGCTTTCCGAATCGGTGATAAATGTTAAAAAAATGTTATGACGATTCAAAACTGATTTTATAAGAAGTCTAATTAAATAAATAAATGTTAGAGTTTCAGTTTACTACCCAAATTAATTTCTTGACAAATAATACTTAAGAAATGGTTTTCTTGTATCAGGTCCACAAAGAACACACGTTTTGCCTTTATTCCATTCTTTTACCAGATGTATGCAAGACGCAAATAAACTGCATTTGAGGCATGGAAAGCATATCCTAAAGCCACACGAGGGTATGAAGCACTTTACAATGGCAAATAATTATGCAGACAGTGAAATCGAAAAGTTTGTGATTACAATGCATGATAGGTAAGGACGGTCGCGATATTTTATAGATACTCTTATCCAGAACTTATATTTTTATAAGTATTATAAGTACATGTTTGTTTTTCAGATCATACCCCGCTGTGACAGTAAATGAGGGTCGCAAGCAATTTTTAACATAAAAGCAAATAGAAAATTTGCCTCCCACAGAAGCTGCCCTTAAACAACCTTAAGGGCAGTTTTACAGGCTGTGTATATTTGGGGGCCTACAAAAAAATCTGAATATTCCTTCCCCATCTGAAATAAAAAGAAAAGAGAAGCTTTGAATTAATAAGATATCGGTGCGTGAAATCTTGCAGTTCCAGATTGAAGTGTTCTAAACGCCAGCTCTAATATAGGTACCTAATTATGTAATTGTGGAGGTGGTTGTCATTATTATTAATACTATAACGTTCTATTATTATATATCTTTATTTTTAACAATGTTACCTGACTTCATTTATAATTCAAAGATGATTAAAAATCACACTAATATTATAAAGACGAAAGTTTGTGAGTATCAGATATCCAGGTCCAACCAGACCAGTTAACATGGTATGGGACAAATAAGTACGAAACACTCGATGAGCGAGTCAGACTCGCACTTGGCTGGTTTTTTTGTTAATATTGCTTGTTTTTCGGGTCTATTAGCCGTCCCCTACGCTGCGCTGTCGAACGTTTCTGTACTTTGTATAATTTTTTTTACATTTAAAATGATAAAATATATGTTACATGTTAATGTTTTTATAATCTGCATTAAATGGCCTTTCAGACAGTATTTTTTATAAACCAAGTTTCATACAAAAATATAAAACTATACTGGTTTGTTTGGATTTTTTCACTACTAAAAGTTTAATATTTTAAGGATTGTGACATATTTTGCTATGGAACCCTAAAAACCTGGTATGGGGAATGAATCGGGCATTATCTAGTTACCTGATAACGACACCAAACTCGACTCAAAGGTCCAAATTAATCCGCTAGAATTTTTTTTCCGAGCGCCGGGCGCTCTGTTCTTTAACCCCCCCTCCCTCCCTTCTTCCGGGGAGTAATGACTGGCTACCGGGCGATTTGGGCTTAGGTGGACGAGTACAACATTCGTACCAAATGGCATTGCTTTACTCAAAAATATATACCTTTTCCCATAAGAAAACGGACTAATATGTACGTGACTTAATCAAAAGAAAATAACAGAAAAAATTGAAATATTATAAGGTTATTCTCATATTTTGATAATTTTCCCTGAATTAGATATTTCACTTGTAAATGAAAAGATATTAATAGTTTAAGACACGTTTAAACCATTAATACAAATGGGAATCGTGAATGTATATTTTCTTACCGACATACGATTTAGGCCGCAGTTGAAACTTTACAGATAGACGTAGTTAAATTAATAGATTATTCTTTCAGGTACAAGCGAAGCGGCCTTCAATAGCTCTCGGAAGGGTACTAAAATGGAAAATACAGATAAAAAAGAGCACGTGTGCCGAGGACACGTGTCAGAAGTGAAACTCCTTTGGCAAGATTTAAAAATACCAAAATCTTCGCCTTACTCCATGACGTGACGGTATTGCCTTGAAATTTTACTCTCAACGCGCCTAAGGAAGTTTCCTTTATAAAAATACAGAAAATAAATGCGCAGTAATTAACAGGACACGTGCAAACCGAATACGCTTGTCAGACGCCTTTACAATGCCCTTTTTTTTTTTTGTGTGGTGTCTCTCAATGTTAGCCAGAAGGGCTTCTACATTTTAACGCGGACGCGGGGGTGAACTGAAGGTTCACCCTGGTAGCGACATGCACAAGGGCGTCCCCCCTTGACGGGGATCTCGAACCTCGGCTTGGGCTGTCGCTTGAGTGGAGGAGGCCAGAAGGGCCCTAATCGGACGGGTTACAATGCCCCTGGCAGCTGATTATCTTTCAAACGGTGTGCTTCCCTGCGCTGTTATATTATTCTCGGAATTAAGTTCCTGTTTAATAACTTTTAAACCTCTACCCGTGGTGTATTGTTGTACTTGACCTATTACTTTGAAAAAGGATTACAATTTTCTATGGTATAAAAAATATTTGCACGAGCATATTTTCTTTCTCTTCAATGATAGGCAAAGAAATGTATTTGTCTCCAAGTGACCAATTTATTTAGAAATGTATAACATTTATGAATGCTTATATCTTTACAAATATCCAAGCCAAGATAAAACGTTCTCATATTATTCTCATCAATAAACACAAATTATATAACAGACACTAATATTCGATATTTATTTAAGAGCTAAAATGACATACGACGGCGACTTGTTGCTTGGACACAAGCCAGGAACAGAACTATAATTCGCTCCGTGATTTATAATATCACGTGTAGTTACTAATGCGCTTCCTTGACTAGTAGATAGATGAATATGTAAAGAAATCAAAGAGATAAAACATATTATCTTTGTGTACTATGTAATATCATATAGCTGAAGAGTTTGTTTGTTTGAACGTGCCAATATCAGGAATTACCGGTCCGATTTTAAAATTTATTTTAGTGTTAGATTAGATTGCCTATTTATCGAGGAAGGAAGACTACATAATAATATAATATCATCACGCTAAGATCAATATGAACGGAACAATGCTGGTAAAACCGTGGGGCACAGCCAGTAGTACCTAGTTCATAAAATGAGATACATATATTATTAGTAGTTATAATGTCTCCAAATTTATATACGTAAGTATGGGTATAGAGCATATGACAAGGCTTTGACCTAACAATCACATGAAGATGGAATTTTAGTTAATACAGAGATTTCCATCGATATCTCAATCAATTAATACAAAATTCGATACAATTGGCAATTATCAAATACACTAATTGGTTAACAATGGCCAGTGACCTATGAGTTAAATTAAGTCGTCGAGTTTACTGAGGTAACCAAACTGTATTATGTTTGATGTCATAATACAGTTTGGTTTCATTGACCAATTCGTAGACGTTCTACGAAACACGCGATTTATAAATTTACGTTGTCAGATTATTATTAGATAATTCTAATTTTAATAATTATATTAATAGACTTTACCGTTCAGTGCCTATTACTATCTTGCCTATTATAGTATCCAGTAATATCTGGAAGATAAATTTCCATGGAATTCGGTATCATCATTTTACAAAAAGGCATATTTATCATTATATTTCTATTCACATCATGATTATCGACTAATAACTATTATACTTCTAACTACTTTATAAAAAATAAAAAATAAAAATAGTTTATTTCGTTTCTAAATTTTACACAATATGGAGTAGTAATTTATTCTCCTATAGTAAGTTATTCTCTTATCTCTCACTTACTCTTTTTACTGAAGTATTCACTAACTCTTTTTATTGAAGTTTATTTTTTGAGAACCCAAGATCAATTTTTAATTGAAAACCAAAAGAACGTTTTTTGTAATTATATTCTAAAAAAATATTCACCAAAAGCTGGATATCTGAATTGAATAAAAATCAATTCAACTTTGTAATACTCTACATAATATTCCGACGGAGCAATGCAAGAAAATGAAATACTCTATAGAATAAACGACGTTGAAATGCAAGCTACAAATCGTATTTATAACCAAAATCCGATACAACATCATCACAAACTATAATGTTACCATGAAACGATTGAGTTCCCTTCACTAGTGTAGCATTTATATATTATTCACCAAGCCTCGTAGAACAAGTGCCGGGTTGTTTGTCGGCTCTGCTCTGTGACAGCCTTTGATAGTTGGCTGAATTCTTGATTTCACTTCTTTGTATTGCACTTTGAACGGTAATGTTGGCATGAAGATTAATGTAGGCTTTTGGTTTTTACGTTGGTAGTCATGTATTTTTGTTGCTTATTGATTAGGTTATGCAGAAATTAAAACGTGTACCTAATAATGTCTTATTCCGAATTCTTGATTTCCTTTCTATAAATGTATTGCACTCTGAATGTGGGCTTCAAGAACAATTTGGGCTTTTACGTTGTTAGACTGTTGGCTTCAAGATTAATTAGGTTTTTACGTTATTATTCATGTATATTTGTTGGTTATTGATTAGGTTATGCTCAGAAATTAAGATGTGTAATAATGTATTATTTATGACATGCTGTAGTATTTGTTTTAATAGGATTTTGTAGCCTGATTACCTTGAATAGATAAGTGACGAATTTTAAACAAATATTCTACTTAGTAAAGCAGGATTTGGAATGAGCAGGAATAAATGATTATATCGTTAACTAGCTTCCGCCCACGACTTTGTACGTGCATCCCCATTTTTCCCCGTTCCCGCAAGAATTTCGGGAAATCCTTTCTTAGCGGATGCCTACGTCCTAACATCTACCTGCATGCCAAATTTCAGCCCGATACGTCCAGTGGTTTGGGCTGTGCGTTGATAGATCACTATATCAGTCACCTTTGAGTTTTATATTATATATATATATATATATATATATATATATATATATATATATAGATTTAACGTTATTTGATTTAGGAAATGTATGATATACGAGTAATTCTAAATCGGAAGAGCGTTTAGAGATAAGGCTAACAATTAATGTACTGACAAAGTTAAAAAGCTCTAGCATTATAAAATTCATCAGTCAAACAAAACCGATTTGATTTGAATATAAGTATATTCCTAATATTAATAATTAGTTTTAGTAAGTATTAATAATATGTATTTACGGGTTAATTCATTTAAATTTCGCTCAAGTTAATTTTCAGTCGCCTTAAAATTTAAACTAATAAATTTGCTATTAAATCGAGGAAAGTTTTACACAATACCTAGTCTTAAATTTTCATTAATTTCTAGATCCATTCTTATAGAAGAAGTGAAGTCTTGAATGATTAAAGTTAGTAACAAATTTTAAAATATGCTTAGTCTGCTCCGACAGTCGCCTAACTATTACCTCAATTATTCGATTATTAATCAAAAATGTATACGTTATAATATTAAAACTACATTAAAACGAATAGAAATTAGATTATTTGGAGTTACGGTGGATTACAAGTAAATTTCAGCCTTGTAAAACTACGTTAATAATACATCTACGCGTGTAATTCATTGTACCCATTATAATGAATTTCACTCAATTCACAAAAGATTTTGGCATATAAAAATAGATGAAAACGATAATATTTAATATAACATGACATAAAATTCATATTGTGTGTGATATTATGAAAGTATAAGCAGACAATATCTGTAATCGCGTTGAAGCTTCAAAGACATCAGCCATATGAAATATTTCAGCTTCATCGAATATTTCATAGATACGTAACATTTGTAAGGATTATTGTTTTTTTCATACAAAACTTATACGCGATAATTTGTGTATCAGTACACTTTGAAATGATAATTGAAAAGAATCCATACTAATATTATAAATGCGAAAGTAACTCTGTCTGTCTGTCTGTTACTCAATCACGCCTAAACTACTGAACCAATTTGCATGAAATTTGGTATGGAGATATTTTGATACCCGAGAAAGGACATAGGCTACCTTTTATTGCGAAATATGTACCACGGGCGAAGCCGGGGCGGACCTCTAGTATATTATAAAAAAGTAAGTACCTTGATGTTTCTTTTTCATAAACCAATATACAAGAGGAAAATTTATCAAGATTATGTCAAAATTCAAGACATCGAATCAAATCTCAAGAGACGGCAATGTCATTGAACTTTATGTACCTTTGTGAAGCTTTTTAAAATCTTTATTTTATTATATTACTAGCTTTCCGCCCGCGGCTTCGCCCGCGTTTTCAAAGAAAAACCCGTTCCCGTAGGATTTCCGGGATAAAACCTATCCTATGTCCTTTCTCGGGTATCAAAATATCTCTATACCAAATTTCATGCAAATTGGTTCAGTAGTTAAGGCGTGATTGAGTAACAGACAGACAGACAGAGTTACTTTCGCATTTATAATATTAGTATGGATTCCTCTTCTTCTCTTTTTATTTCGTCTCTTATGTGGAAGTAAACATTAAAGTTTAAAATATTTATTACAATCAATATAATATAACAATATAGCAGAAACGAATAGTGAATTTATGATTGTACCAGATATATGCCTGCGGCTTCGCCCGCGTTTTCAAAGAAAAACCCGCATAGTTCCCGTTACTGTGGGATTTTCCGGGTCTTCAGCTACCTACATGGCAAATTTTATTGATATGGGTTCAGTAGTATTTGCGTGAAAGAGTAACAAACATCCATCCATTCTCACAAAGTTTCGCATTTATAATATGAGTAGGATCTGAATATCTTACAAAACACAATATTCATAATGAAGCTTGGCTTGATAAATCACAATTCATAACTCTAAACCCATGCCGTCTTGGTTCTTATTTTACTATGAATATACATAAAAAGAATATAGCGTCTTGGTTCTTGTTTCACTATGAATACATAAAACGTCAGAATTCTGTCGGTTAATTACCACCATGGAGGTGCAGGGCAATCTCTCGTCACGGCAAACGGATCATTAAAGTTCACCGACCACCATCAAAATGGACGACACCATAGAATATAACACAGATACTTTATTTCTAACTTTGTTATAATCTTTGACTGCAATATGCTTTGTTCTGAGCTTTCTTATAGAAATAATAAAGCGTGAATTTGTACTTGACATTAGATCTACAACAATGTTAGTTAGAGCTATTTTGTCTCTCCCATCAATTGTATGGGGAGTTGCGTCGCTACGTGCGCGCACTTTCATACTAGCCCATGGGTGCGTGTGTGTGTGTGAAGTCCCATGTCCCCTAGTGGGGTAAGGGGCAGATGCATTATACATCTGTTTCACTGATCGATTTTCTTTAGGGACAAGTAGGTGATCAGCCTTCTGTGTCCTACCAGACCAAGACATTTTTTTTTCTTCGTCTCCACCGGGAATCGAACCCAGGACCCCTCGGTGTTACGCTCACGCGTCAACCACTGTACCGAGGAGGCGGTCCTAGCCCATGGGTGGGAGAGACAAAATAGTTGCGAAGACAAAGTTGCTCTTGCGCGCTAGCTCTTATTGTACGATTTACTGATAATCGTGGTAGAAATGTAAGCATGTATAAAACCTATTCTACTTAGAATTTTAATGTACGATTCTGTTACTATTATTATAAACCATGTTTTATTTTGAATACATAAATAATAAATAGGTACGTGCCATTCCATTCGATTTATGTTCTTTTGTGAATCAAATTTATGCTTTCTTGTATTTAAACTTCATTCATAACAACGAAAATTTTGAGTTTGAATAAATATGACGTCTATGAGTTAACTTATTTTGATAAATTACATAATTAGTTACGTCTTTCCACAACCAAAAAAAAAAAAAAAAACAAAAACATTCCAATCTCACACAAAAAGCGAGTGAAATAAAAACCTCTCAAAACGTACCATATCTGATTATTCACTGTTAGCTTTAGGGCGGGAGCGTATCGCTGAAAATAACTCGCACGTGCCATCGGCTGCCCAAGCGCAATGAACATGGCCGCCGCTGCGCGTGTGTGCGTTGATTTATGCAACCGTACCAACCACTCACGATATAACACAGGCTAAAAGCAACCTTATTCCAACTGTCTTGGGATAAAAATTGCTTAAAAGTAATAAATCAAAACACAACTACGCACAAAGGTTAGTGTAAAGGATTATAAACTCTATGTTCAAGTAAATTAGGGTAGTTTTTGTGTGATAGAGCGATTTATTAGCCGCGTAGTTTGTAATGGTGAAAAATCCTACGTCTGCAGTGGGTAGTGTGTTGTAACATTGGAAAAGGTGTTTTAGTTCATTTTTTATTGACCAAATTGTTAACCTCTATATGCCTTATTGGTTTTCATGTATAATATTGAATTGAAATAAATAATTTGCTTTGTTATTTACATATAGCTCTATGTTCTGTAGATGACAAAGGCCTTAAATGATGATAACTGATATTTTTTTAACTCAATCTAGATCGAAATGAGTAAATGATTTTATCACCACTCAACGAATAACACACAACATTTAAAAAACACACAAGTCATCCCTTATATAAAAAAAAGAAATAAATCAACTTAATATTCGTTTGGATACTTTTAAAGTCGAAATTCTCTGTCAAAGCGTTCACTTTCTTTATTTTTTGTAGAACGCGGTGAAGAAAGAATTCGCCAAGTTAAACTCAAATAAACACACCAATTTCAAACTTACTTTGTCCACAGTTTATTTTACATTACTTTTAAATTGTGTTTTTATTAATCTGAGTTGATTTCACTTTGAAAAGCAGTCAGGGGATAACTTTTTACGATGAAATTGTTGTTTTATAAACTTTTCTAATAAGAAAGTGTAATACTTAATTTCACTTAAGTTCTTAATAGATGTGAATTGTCTTCTATTACCTATATTATGTATCCTTTACTATATCTATTGCCAAAAGTAAAGCTTTATAATATACGAAATAGTATATCTACTACCTATCTACCTATTCTAAAGCAGGACCTATTAATTTCTCATGTGATAAATTATGCCTGAAATTCCACTGTTTTACAATTTTTCTTCTTAAAAATTGTTTTCTTCATTTAACTTTACCAGTATTATACATGTTTGAAAAGAGCTCTTTCTATACATTTTATCACAGTTTATCTACTAACCATATGATCTAAGCGATACGATATTGCCTCTATTACCATCTATTCATTTCGACTCAATCCTACACATAAAATTGTTAAATAGAAAACAAATCAAATATCGTCTACGCTACGGAATGATAAAATATAGCCTACTAGCTTTCCACCCGCAGCTTCGCCCGCGCAGTCAAAGAAAAACCCGCATAGTTCCCGTTCCCGTGGGATTTCCGGGATAAAACCTATCCTATTTCCCGGGGTAAAAAGTAGCCTATGTCCTTTCTCGGGTATCAAAATATCTCTATACCAAATTTCATGCAAATTGGTTCAGTAGTTATGGCGTGATTGAGTAACAGACAGACAGTCAGAGTTACTTTCGCATTTATAATATTAGTAGGATATGTCATGCACAGATAACGTAGCTTTCAGCTGGCGAGATCTTTTAAAACTTTTTAAGCACAGGAAATAAAATCTTCTTTGTAATATTAATTATATATTTAATTCATAACAGGTGACTCATCCCTATATCCCTTATTCTTCACACATGTTGTCTAACGCATTTGTGCCGACATTTTTGCATATATCTGAATCACTTCGCAGACAAATTGATGCCACGCCATTAAATTATTTTTATACATTCGAATTGTGGTGTTTTATAGTGAAAGGCACCTTGGATTTATGAGCTACGAATCATTATTTTCTGTGTTTTTGATGCTATATTTACTTTTATTCTATTAATATTATATTACACATAATATCACTTGTGATAGGACAAATGAAAGGTACATCACCATACGATAGATGTTCAGTGTTCTCTATTTTTCTATTTTTATAGCGTGCACGGTGCACGGTACAAGGAATTAATGGTGTAGGTCTGTAAATCTATATATTTTGTACAGTCATCGGCAACATTACTTTATATGAACGTTATTACGAACTTTATAAGTCACGATCATAGTGAAAAATATTAATCTATACCTACTTATCTACTAAAAATAAAGTTAAGGTTAGAAGTAAATTTACTGATTTTGTATGTTTGTAGGGAGTGATGTTCGGAATTGTTAATTGATCCAATCAGCAATATTATTCTTACAGAGAGCTACACCTTTTTGTGTGTCAGATTATCTCTATCTTTGTGCTCTATCCCAAATCATCAGGCGAAGCTGAAGAATGCAGCTAGTAAAGATATTGTCTAACTTATTCATATTCTACATGCATATGTATATAGATATAGTTGCACACTAATGGAAGTTGGTGCTTCATACGATTTGATCTTTGTTAATTTTCCAAGTCAACGATCTTAGGTTAACGCACACACGTAGGTAAAGCTTATCGTTTCCCATTCTACACATACAGTTTAAAGTGTCTATGTGTGATAACTCTATGGTATAAAATTTCATAATAATTCGTAATATATTTGGAAAAGATCCGAATAATACCTTTTAAGCGGTTACCTATCTTAATCTCGAATTTTAATATTCCGAATATCATAATCCAGAAAACGTTTGGAATTTTTTTCATAACCCCGAATTTTAAAATCTCGAAGTTTTGTTTGCCATATAATCGCAACTCCGAATTTCATTTGCCCATTTCTTCATTTGTACGACGTTTTACAATCCAGACGAATGAGTTCCAGACATACGAAATCTAAATGCACAAAATCCAGATGACCGTAATCCATATGCACGAAAGCCAGATTTTTAAAACACAAATTTTTGAAATACAGTTGATTGATATCCAGACAAACAAAGTCCAGATTTTTGAAATTCAAATAAACGATATCCAGAAAAACGAAATCCTTCCAGGGGGTCGCAGCACGAACCTAACCTAACCTACTGAATAGATTTTAACACTTAATCCTTTCTGTAATGGGCAAGTAAAACAATAGCGAGTCGGTTCTGGCACTCGCCGGCCGCTGCCGCGGCACGCTCGCTTCGCTCGCTCGGCTCGTGCGTGAGGGTCGCGGTTCAAACCTAACCTAACCTACTGAGTCGAATTTGACACTTAAACCTTTCTGTAATGGGCAAGTAAAACAATAGCGAGTCGGTTCTGGCACTCGCCGGCCGCTGCCGCGGCACGCTCGCTTCGCTCGCTCGGCTCGTGCGTGAGGGTCGCAGTTCAAACCTAACCTAACCTACTGAGTCGAATTTAACACTTAAACCTTTCTGTAATTGGCAAGTAAAACAGTTTACTTACTGGTAATGTTTATTTTCAGGCAATGGTAAAGGTATAATCACGATTGTATGGGAACCAAATAAAGAGATTATGAAAATCTGGCAATAGTTTATCTGCTATACGATTATATGGGAACCAAATAAAAAGATTGTGAAAATTTGGTAATAGTTTGTTTGGAAAATGGTACGATGGGAAACAAAAAAAAGTATTCTGAGAATCTGGTATAACTATATCTGGATTATGAGAATACGGGAAACAAAAAAATACTTTTTAAAAATCTGGTTTTGGTGTATCTGGAAATTGATTCATCTGGGAAATTAAAAAAGGAATTTCAAAAAGTTGTCATTCATTACATCTGTCTTTTAAAAGTTCTAACAACCGTTTTCGGGATTTTAAGATTCGGGTAATAGAAATTCGAGTTTTTAATAGGTTACCATTTCATACAATGTAAAATCCTCAAATCACCTGTCCCATTGTCCCCTGGCGGCGGCGTCACATCTGGGCACGCGCATGCGCCCAACGTGCGTCGCCCGCGCAGCTAAATATAGCTCCCGACTCCCGCCGCGACACTGGAGATTTCCAACATTCCTCCCCTTCATATCGTTTTTCTCGACGACTGAATGATTGCCGTTTCATTTTGCCTCTTTTTTAAATTATGTACAGTTTAACATATAAGTCTGTTTTGGTTGGAGACTCTATCTTCATTATAGTTCGCTTAATCTTGGGTCATTAATCTTTTGGCAGATTTTAGGTTGAGAAGAGTAATGAGGTAAGTTGGATATCGGAACTATGAATACAATGAGATATTTTGAGGTTACAAGTGGCATAGTAACTTCGTAAATAGTACGTAAAAAATTGTTAAGTAAAAACTGACTTTATAAAACATTGATAAGGTAACTTTAACAATATAATTTAATATATTATGGAATGTTTCTGAATTTATACCATTTAGGAAATTTAATTTCCCGCTACACAACCCGACTAAACAATAACATTCTAGCCAATAATCGAGTCCAAGCAAAACAGTAAACACGCGGCGATTATGGCATCGGAACCCTTCCAGAAACTGAAAACCATAGTCGCGTGATATGGCAAAATGACACCTCAATAGTGCACAACAATAAACATTTTCGCTTGCAATAAAATGTGATTTATGATGTTTTCAATAGTGAAATGTTAGCGACACGTGCGCCGTGCGCAAAGTAAGATGAGATCCTTTGGCAGCTGCGCTGTGTGACGCTTGCGTGACTCACTTGAGAAAAAAAAAACAAGTTGATTCACTAAAACTTAAGAATACTTGGATAACGTAACAAAGAGTATACCTAATAAGCGCGGCGAAGCTATGTCTGACGTCTAATCTAATTAATTATACAATTGTTGTCATCCGGTAAGGACAAAATAGAACTTTGTGAAAATAATTGCGATTTTATAAATATTTATTTTTATTTCAGGACAATTTTCACACACGGCACGATCTGATCCCAAACTAAGGTTTTCGCTTGTGTTATGGAAACCAGATGGCTGATAAACATACATATATAATTTTAAATAAATACTTAATTATATAGATAATTAACACCCAGACACAGAGCAAACACCTACGTTCATCACACAAATATTTGCCCCGGGTGGGAATCGAACCCACGACCTCTGGCTTCGAAGGCAGGGCCACTAACCAAGCCAACCGGTCAGTCAGAATAATATCAAGACTCCATATTCTTTATCGTAATTTAAGTAGAATAAGTAGAATTCAAAAATACATTTACATTCAATCAAATGTTCATGGACGATGGTGTTCGCATATAACATTTTTTGGGAAGTACGTAAAAAAATTGGTAATTGTAATAATATTATAGAAAACCGCTTACAACACAGCTACTTCCTGTGTGGAGAAGTTTATAAGTCATTAATTCAATTCAAAATATATAGCAAAATTTTAGTGCTTAGTATAGAAGATTTATTACATAAAACTAGTAAGATGTAAGTACTTAGGTCTAGTAAAATTTTTATGCAATTTGTTAATACAATTTATTTATTAAACAATTCAAAAAATACAGATTTAACCGCACGATGAAATAATAAATTTTTATCAACATAGTTGGTAATAACAAAGTCATCAATTATGTTTCTTTCAACATCTTTTTTTTATTTTTTATAAAAAGAAACTTGTTATTAATTGGCGAAATAAATGGCAAAATAATAAATAAATGAATCGTTTACCTACATTAAGAATTTGAAATTTCAAGACTTTATTTAGTTTATTTAATTTTATTTCAATATAATATCCATGAATTACTTTATAAAAAAAAATACAAAAAGTCTTGTACATTTCAATAATTAGTATTCTAGTGTGAAATGTTTTATTTTAATTTATCATACTTCCAAATGACAAAATATATATAAATCTGTAAGATTTATCCTGATCCGCGCATATGATTTCCCAGACTAGGTACTTTAACATTGTGAATATAGCGGAACGATTTTTTATTTCTTATACAATTTAAATACTTTAATTATGAATTATAAAAAGAGTCAAATAAATGTCAAATAAAACATTCTTGTAGATATATCATAATTCAAAATAATCTTGTGGATTAATTTTGTAGCAGACTTAACTTTTGCTCTACCGTTTATTTAAACGCGTAACACTTTCTTTATATAAAAAAAACACGTCAAAATTGTTCTCTATTAGGAATACTGTAAATAAGAAG
The DNA here is from genome assembly GCA_029959065.1 of Colias behrii. Classification (NCBI taxonomy): domain Eukaryota; kingdom Metazoa; phylum Arthropoda; class Insecta; order Lepidoptera; family Pieridae; genus Colias; species Colias behrii. The sequence continues at coordinate 12,730,562 of JARWMC010000001.1, forward strand.
AGATTTATCTTTAACTTATGATTCATTATCTTATTTTTTGACGTGACAACGTCTTATAATTCGATAGAGCCGGCTGCACGCACGAAAAAACATGACTCATGCGGCGTTACCTCGCTCTGAGGCGTTCAATGTAAGGCTTGAAGTGCAAGCGAGAGCGCGGAACGAGCGACAAAGAAGCACAATCGGACGTTGTCACGTTCAACTATCGTCAGTAAACCGACTTTACAGACAACCAATTTTTTTACTGTGAGTTTTAACCAACCAACGTTTAAACCGACGTTTTTAATGACTATATTGTATTGCATACATTAACATTATTAAATTTTATCAACAACTCAGACGCTCAAAACAAAGCGTCTTTATTTTTTTTTAACTCACCAATTATAAAAACATAATAAACGTAGGTAAAAACGTACTTGCTGCTGACGTCACGGCGTTTTAAACGACCACAGTACGAAGGACATTTACTGCAATAATTAACTGTCAGCGAAGAAAGATTATAGATAATTACACTTGGTGAAAATAATATTTTGAACATTCATTTACATACAATATGCGTTTTGAAACGAACTAAAATAATCTTTACTAGTCTTTTGCTATATCACAGCTATAGTGCGTAGCGCTTGGAGAGTGTATGTTAACTGTTAAGTATATATAAATTCCTTCAATTATTTAATTTGAATGAATGAATGATTTAATAATTATACCTCCTTTAATACTTATTTTAAAACGAAAGGAACTTTGTTCCAATCAGGTGACATCTAAGACATTTTTATAAACATAGACTGCACTCTGATATAACGACTCATGTATAATGTATATGTATTGTCTCATGTATAACTGTGAAAGAATTTTAGAAATCGCTCCCATAGTTTGGAATTCAAAGAATCAAGCACTTCAGGTTTTTATTAATGGAATAGATTGTACTGGTCATTTCCGTTCCAATACTTGATGCAACGAACTGTTTAAGTGTCAAATCTTACTAGATTTTACCAGTATTTTGCCGTTGATGCTTTTAAAAAATAGATATCTACATATTTCTACATTCTCACATTTACATTCCTTACTTATGTCTAAATATATTTTATACTAGCTTCCTGCCAGCGGCTTCACCCGCGTATTCAAAGAAAAACCCGCATAGCTCCCGTTCCCGTGGGATTTCTGGGATAAGACCTATCCTATGTCCTTCTTCAGGTCTCAAGCTCTCTCTGTACCAAATTTGAAGTAAATCGATCCTTTTTGAGATTAGCCCGGACATACAGACAAACAGACAAAACTTCTTAAAACTATATTTTTGGCTTCGATATCGATTGTTTAGATCACACCCCAAGTATTTTTTTTTTAATCTATTCAATGTACAGTTTTGACTTTCCTACGATTTTAGGATATGTATACTTAGATAGATATTGCTTGTTTTGGTAGTGATTCGAAAATGTTTAATGCACCTGCCTTCACACTTCAGTCTGAGCCAAACACACGTATTCACGTGTCGATTTATATTTCATCTGTACATTCTCTCTGCCAGATATGGTTCGAACAAAGAAATGCCAATGTTAATACAAATAATATTTATCTGCCTGTCAAGAGCAAAGTAAGTGCATTAGTTGAATTTTTTAAATTGATTTTTTTATACATATAAAAGCAATACTTAAAAGTAAAAGAGTAGAGTAGTAAGTAGATAGTAAAAGAAGTAAAAAGGTAGCATTGTTATAAATTCATTGAAAATCGACTTCATCTACAATAAAAAAAATAAATGGTCATAAATTACTTTCATTTTAAAACAGGGTTTTAATTGAAAATATGTTTCATATGAGTTAAATTAAAAATTAGTTCCTTCATCGAATACCAAATATTTAAGGTGAACTTAATGAATAATTAGGAGCGGTTAATTTATTTCGTCAGAAAATTATGAGATAAATCCTCGTCTTGCTAATTTACGATTAATTGAGGCACTTTATCCGTCGGATTGAATAATTAACTAATTTATACTACATATAAGATAATACAAAATTACCTTCCGATTTCGGTTATCGATAAAATCTTCGATAACATTTAAAAAGTTAAGGTCAGTTTATTGTTTTGATCGCGAAGTGACAGCTTGTAAAAATAAAACTTTTTTTATCCTTGAAGTTGTATTAACGAATATAGAGCATATTATCTACAGTTAAGTACTTTATATACTAGTTTAAAATAAATAAATATTTAAAATATTTATTTACTATACAGGCTACCTATCCTACTATTAGTTCAATGTAAATAAAAAATGTCTACCTACACCAGTATTGAACTTGCGTCGAAGACGAAAATTCTTAATAAGTAACAGACCATACAGCTAAATTTTTTAGTATGTTTTTGTAATAAATTAGCAAATATTTGCTTTTAACACAAAATCTGCCTAACATTCCATAAACAATGATAGAAACGTCAATACCCAAGTCCTACGTTTCAGACAAAGTTATATAGCACAGAGTATAAAACGTTATAGATATGTTACAGCATAGCTTAGAGTATATATACTATCTATAGAGTGCGAACAACCAAGTGGGAACAGTAGGCACAGGTGGGAACAACACGAGGTTCCCGCCGCGAGCGCTCGTAGTCGTGGTTGAGTGCTGTCGAAGTGCGTTGCTCCGGAATTTTTTTCATATTTACGAATAAACATGGTGAAATGTGCAGTTCTATCTTGCAAAAACGATACTAGAAAATACACAAAATTGTAATCCAGTATCACATTTCATCAGTAAGTCGATTGTTATACTTATTTTTATGAAAATAATTTAGCATCGCGGGGGTGAGGGGGAGGTGGGAGGCGGACACGCGCAGGCTTGCTCGCGCGCCTCACTGCCGCCATGTTATCGTAGTGATGTGACCTGATCAACGCTGTACTCGATATAAAGTTTACTAGAAGAATTTAACAAATTATTTATTTAACTTTAAAATTAAAACTCTTTTAAATCTGGGGGCACGGTAGTGCCCCCGCCAAGACGAGCCAAGCGACTACGCGCACGGGCACTACCTACCTTTTCTCGAAGCGCTTCGACGTTTTTTTGAACCCTCATAACTTGGGTTTGGATTATGCTAGATCAACAAAATTTTCGGGATATATTGTCAATAGCGGACTTATTGAACATATTAAGTTTTAATTACATTAGCTTTTATACTTCAGATTTTATTTATATCTAAAAAACGCTAATTTCGTCACTGACTCACTGATGATCATCAAAATTCTTAAGGTATTTCCTAATGCCCTAGAAAGCTGAAATTTTGTATGTAAGCTAGTATTAGCACACAAACAACAAAAAAAATATAAAACTTGTTACAACTTTCATCCCCCAACCCCTTAAACTAGGGGATGGGAGTTTGTATGAGACCTGTAATTTTAAATTAAATTTTGATGACGCTAGAGGTCTAATCTAATAATCTAAAACTTGGTTCCCCTAGATATATATATATATGTATAGGTACTCCTTGTTAAAAAAAAAAAAATTAAAAATTTAATCGACATATATTGAGACATATACTTCAGATCAGATCATATAAATATGAATGAATAGAAGTGTTGCGAACGTCTCCTGCCTCTTACGTCCACACAGTAGCTAAAAATAAAAAAAAAATTTGTTACAAACAACTTACAAAAAGAAATGAAATCCCACCAAAAACATTTTCATGTAAAATGTTGCCAAGACGAGTCCATATGACTCGCACTGTCAAAAAGTTATCAGATCTCATGCCACATATTTTGACTAAGGTGTAGAGTTTGTGAAGTTAGGCCTTGTAGAGTTAGGGCGTGTAGTGTTAGAAGCTTGGCTCTACATGAGATCTGATAACTTTTTGACAGTGCGAGTCATATGGACTCGTCTTGGCAACATTTTACATGAAAATGTTTTTGGTGGGATGTATTATTATAAATAAATTTGTGGTGTGTTTTGTATGATACACTTTCTAATATTATGAATGCGAATGTATTATAGTGTAAATGTAAAGTATGTAATTTTACAATATATTTTCTGAACCGCTAAATTGATTTTGAAGATTTTGATAGTAGAATGGATAAAATGAAATAAAAAAATTATTAATATTATTTATTATATTATCATTTTAAATTATTAATTATTTCTTATTTTTATTTTTAAACATTTTTAAAACATTATTATTATTGTTTGATTTATTATTAAAGAAATAGCACTAAACCCGACCTTATATTTTATTAACTTTATTATTTAAAAAGTACTCTGATATTCCAATTAAACATATTTTTTTAAAGTACTTATAATTAATAGAAGAAATATTCAAATAGAATAAACAAACTTAATTCAGTTGGTAAACAAATTTAAAATTACATATTTATTCATATATTTTTCCTTTAATAACTTATTGAACATAAAATTTACTTATGATACATATTTATTTACATAACTTATCGATAGTTCAACACGCAATTGATACCTACCCATCCCTATTTGTCACACACACATCGATATAGTATCTATAGCTCATCTGCCTACGATGCGCACAATGCAATTTGTGCAATACACGCGCTCTATACTATTGTATTAATATATACTCTAAGCAGCATAGTATGGTTTATCGTAGTGTTGTTGGCAGATCGCCAGGCGGCGTCTCTGGCGAGCAGCCAACGCACTGAAAAACTGGCCGTCGCGCATCTTTGATATGCGTCATGCGCTCGCACCGCGTGTTGGATAAACGTTTGTGGTCTATGAATGTTTTACCATAGAGTATGGACAATAAATACCATAGACAATGTGGTCCTAGGCCTAGGCATAGATGATGAGAGGTGTTGAATGCGTTGACGACCAAAATGTCTATGAAAGTCGTAATAATGTTTCACAGTTTCAGTTGAGGATATCGCCTAGTTTAGTCATTAAATTGTTATTATGTAGCTATAATTATGTAAATATAATTTGGGTACGTTTAAATTAACTATCACAGTATCACAAATGTCAAAGTACGTCCATATGTCTATCAGCTAAATACCGACCTAAAAATCGTAGGCAAAGCTAATATATAAATTGTTATTGGCAATCCAATACCATATCCAATTAATCAATATTAATTACAGAAGTTAGGTAAATCGTTTCCATCAATCACACATTTTTGGTTATGTCCCGAATTTATAACAGGATATCAGGTGACATCTCGAACGTTATTAAAAATGTAGCTTATCGGAATTTTAATTCCAACTGTTTTCAAAAAGCAAATTCCGTCGGTATTCCATTCTCATAAATTCCGACATAGAAAATAACGTCACCAAAAATAAGTGTTCCCAAATATGGCAATAAATTGTATTTAATTCGATTCTAGATAGTGCTAATACCTAAAAAAAATTCTAGACTAGATCCCGAACGAAATTTTTAGAGACATTACTGTTTTCTTTATCAAGACCGGTATCGTAAAAGGCTTTTGATGTTATTTCCTTTATATAATGATAGTAATAAATTCATCTAAAAATAGTAAATTGAATTCAAAAATGTAATATTATTAACTAAATCCATATTCATATTTTAAATATGAAAGTGTACCATATGATACTTTTTCAGGCGTGGGAAACCGACAAAGTACATAGTATAATAAAAATATATACTTAAGGTAATTATAGATAATAATATAAAATATTTATGTTTGAAAGCATATTGTTTTTCTCAGATGAATGAGCAATGAACATTATTGGAGATAATAATTATTATAATACATAATTCCTTGTTGAGATTAGAATATAATGTGCAGTAATCATAATTATTATTGTAATGAAATTATGGAAACAAGCCGATATTTTCTATCTCGAAAAATTCACACTCAACCCAACGTCAACACATGTTTTTATTAAAAATATTGTAAAATAAATATAAAATATATTTAATTTAATAATAATAGGTATTATATTGTTTTCAAAACATCATTCATAGCGGTTTAGAAAAAAACAAAAATCCAATAAAATGGTGAATTAATCTATCGATTCACAACTTCCTTAAAAATAAACATAACGGCTATAAACTTTCATCAGTAAAGATAATTTATTTACTGTCAATAGAGTCCATAGAAATTCGCCCGTTGAGTCCTCTATGCAATATTCGGTCCTCAAATTGTCATTTCAATGGAATGAGCTCTTGACCACAATCTCGCCTGATGTAGGTACTTAGTTACTGGCACGCGCTTCCCTAGTAGGTACCCGTTAACTATTGAAAACTTTCATCGGTACAGATAAAAAATATGCTCTATCTTTTAGCACCTTGACGTTGAGGGCAAGCCGTTGTGCCGAATTGGCAAGCGTCCAAGAAGCAACAGGCGTTTTACTAGGACATTGTAATGAAAACGACTAATGTCTTTTCAAAGTAGCCTACATTTTTGTACTGTAAAACACGTCTTATTCATTCAGTTTGGAAGAATGGTTGTTAGCGGAAAGTATTTTAGGATATTGGAACTACTGAAACCGTATATTATGTCGATAATCATATTATTATGATATTACATAATATACTCTTAAATGGAATAATTTTTAATAATTTCAGGAACTAGTGAAACGTAATGCTTTATTTTTATAAGTTTTTTTCAGTAGATATTTTGGAGTATAAATAACTATTAATAAGCTTTTTTATATCTAGTTGTTTTCAGTTCTAAACGCTTATTAAGGCTAATACTTCATACAGGTATTAGGTACTGTTAATAATTTATGAATGAAGAACATATTAAAATGCAATTTAACGCCTATCTACTGTCACGCTGGCAATTGTTTTTGAATAACAAAATTTATAACGTCTGTAAACTGAAAAGAAGAATTATAATAGTAAGGGCTGATTTTTCAATCCTTGGTAAAACTTATTCATCGAATAACGTATTAAACTACCATTTCAAAAATGTATTCTAAATTCTAATTGTCCGTATATTATGACAGTTTACAGGTGACATTTTAAAATGTTCGTGTAATACTTTATTGGACGGATAAATTTTAACCAAGGGTTGAAAAATCGGCCCTTAATGAAATAAGTAATTGTTAACTAATCAAACTAAACAATAATAAACTTATTACTTGTACTTGTGTTTTCGTTGATATACTTTATATTTATAAGAAACAATTACAAAGGTAATTCTTTTATGGTCCATTTATCCTTGATAAAACACATTATGCACACATACAATATACAATATGTATTATCTTATTTACTTTACAGCATTCACTGATGAAAAATATTGTATATTTTAGTTTTATTTTAAAAAGTCAAAAGAAATATTTCTCATTTATATATATTTTGCACATTTTTACACTAAATCTTTATGCATAGCTCGTACTTATTTATGAAATTATAAAGAAGTAATTAGTTGCACTCATTATATGTATGGTATAGAATATAAATATGATATAAAATTAATTTGAACCCGTTACATGGTCAAGGCTACGTGAGAATAAGTATTTACGTCAAAGATGCTCTTCCTCTTAAATTAATATTAAAATATAAGACATCTCGTACAGACTACGTATTATTTACGAAATAGTGTACTAAACCAATATAACAATACATTTTAATAATATGTAATATGTATATTGTATACTCTTATACTTTCAGGCCTAAATATCCACCTGCCATTCATTTTAGGCCCAAATACTTACCCGGCTAACATAAACAACATTTTAAAGAAGACATGTTGCTTAAAAGAACTCTTCTTCACAAGCATATTGACCAGGCCAAGGAGATAATATTCAGAATACCTATTAGCGTGGAAAAGTGTCCAGTATTTATCTGTGAATCTTGTTGGCGAGAGGCCAGCTGTAGCAGTACTTGAGAAAAACATTTGAACATGTACTGAAATCGTGTACAGATGAGGCTAGAAATTAATAAGTGACCGGCATACGCGTACACAGAGGATTTCTATCTATTGTTATAATGATTGTTTATAAATGAAAGTATCATCAAAATCGGACAAAATATTTAATCTAGTTTATATTTTCTAGTTTGTCACAAATGTAGTTTTAGATAATAAACAGAAAGTTCATAATTTATTAATCGTAAAATCTATCAATGACTCTTCTCATAAATCTTTAAAAAAATGAAACGTAAAAAAACCGCATTATTACAAATATTTATAAAAGAATGCCAATAACCGGCTTTTTGTCACACGACATAATAAATGGACATTTAAATTGATATTTAATGTATTTTATTATTATTATTTTTGCACCGATTGTACGTGAGACGACGACCTCGAATGCAAGTCTAGCCAAATGTCGGCGTGCCGATGGTGTTGAGTTAAACGTGTTTATCGCAAATCGAATATCATTCATAATTATTATAATTATTGTGACAGTAGTTTAGTATTATTTTAAATAATCATTAATAATAATTAAGAATCTATAAATGTTTCTTATTTATTATTTATGTTCTAAGAGAATCTTAAGAAATTTTTTATCTAATACATATTATAATATATTAAAAAAAAACATGACGGATTACATTTAACCAAAAAAATGTGGTGGAATACCAATTATTTACTTATTTTTTGCAAATTTTAAAAGCTATCGTGCGCGATGGTGCAAAATTATTAAAATCATAACAAACAAAAAATTTAACTTTCCTCTCTATAATTTATTATTACTTTAGATAATACTTATTTAAATAAATATGCCGTACAGCCGGCAACCGACAGACCGTGATTTTATTTTATTATTGTTCATCATTATATGACGAAACTGGATTGCATGACGTTCACATTAGATTATATAAATTGTATTTTTATTTTTGAAGATTATTTTTCCGACCCAAATATCGACCAATAGAATTGCACCATTCGACGTCACGTGGTACAACCTACATGGTATTATACTGATAATTTTTTGAAAATTTTCTCTGGTCGTTGACGTCAAACTGACAGGTTGAATTCAATTGTGAAATTATTGGCCGACATTTGGGACGGAAAAATAATCTCCCGAATACCACACGAGCTTCAAAATTATCTGGCATTTCCCTCAAGGTTCCCTGCAAACAAATAAAGTCGTCAAGTTTTTCAGGAAAAATCACTCGCGCTTCGCGCTCGTGATTTTTTAACCTTGACTAAAAACTTGACTCCTTCATTTGTTTGCAACGAACCTATCGGAAAATACCCGATAATTTTGAAGCTCTTGTGGTATTATAAGTGAATATTTTTAAATATTCACGCTATATATTTATTCATAATTATAATTAGTAACTAAGAAGTAAGAACTGTATCTATATTTAGGTGCTTCTAAAAGTTTATACAGACGCTGTTGTTTAAAGTTGTTATACTTCTTTAAATAAAGGTACAACCGTACACGATAATACAAGAATACATACATGATTCCAAATATAATATACGTGTAACATTAGGTATGTTGTTTTTGGAAATAAGATCTAAAAAGCATTTAAAATAGCTATTTTATCATTCAAGTGTTTAACCTTGCATTTTCACTAAGCTTATGAGGGCATAATAAAAATGTTTATGCCTTCCCGATGTTGGCGCCTATCTATGTTTTTATTCGTTACTGTACAAAATATTTTGGCAGAGAAATCGTAAATATGACTGCTTAGAAACGTGTTACTTTGAAACTAATTCATGTTTTGAAAATAATTTCGTTTTATTTTATAATGTTGATTAATTGCTTGTTAAAGGAAAATTTAATCATATTTTTTTCTTTGTCACGAAACACAGCATTCTTGTGCGTCAAGGTTTTTTTCTTGTTTTGCACAAATAAATAGCATATATTTTATGATAATACATTTATTATTATTATACATATATTATATGAATATGTTCAGGGGGCTTTTGTCTGGTACAAAAAGTACGGGTACGCGACCCCGGACACCCCGAGCCACTACTACTACTTCCCCTTTTACCTGGTAATAGTAGTGTCCTATGCCCTTATTCCTTCACATCTTTTTCAATCCTTATCCGACCTCAAATCCCTTCCTTTCTACATTCCCACTTTCGGAGAGACGGACTCCGTTAGCATTGGTTTGCCTTTCGTATAGGAGAAGGAAAACTCCGAAATACAACCCGGAATTGGAGCCTCCGTAAGGCGGATGTTTGATCCAATCAAACGAACGGCAGACTCCTGCAGCTTAGCTGACTCCATACGTAATGTGTACTCATTCCTATGGATTTAGTCAGTGACACCGAGAGGGTGGCGTGGGTCTTGGGAGGCCCCACGTTTCCTCAATTTATCCCTGGCAATGCAGTTACGTGGAGAGGACACTCCACTCATAACAGCTACATAGCTTTTTGGTCAAAAACACGGAGGATGGCAGTCTACCGGTTATAAGTTTGCGCACATGGGCGTAAGCGCGGACGCCAGGGGTCATCCTCGACAGTGGGAGGGTCCATCGTAGGCCCACTGATCAGTTACCGCCCGCTTTAAGCTGGGCAGCCCCCAGCCACCAAGGTACTGATCCGTCCCGGTATTGGTATGCTTCTTTAAGGTGTTGGGAGCAATTGTTTGCCAGTACCGTATATTTTTACACCTGCAATAATACAGAAGAAAATAAATACAAACCACCGTTATAACATGAGAATCGGCACTTGGAATGTGCGCACTATGACTACTGGCTTTCAGACCACTGCCGACAGATCGGATGATACTCAGGTCTTACGAAAAACAGCTTTGATCGATAGAGAACTAACGAGACTTGGCATATCTATTTGCGCATTACAGGAGACCAGGTTACCCGACGGGGGCTCTCTGCGTGAACAAAATTACACGTTCTTTTGGAAGGGAAAAGACATAAGTGAGCCGCGATTGTATGGTTTTGGGTTCGCTGTTCGCAATGATCTTCTCGCATCATTAGAGTCCCCCATAGGAGTCTCAGAACGTATAATGGTCCTGCGTATTAGGAGCGCCAGTGGTTATGTTACACTCATCTCAGCATATGCCCCAACCCTCAGCGCCACTGCAGAATCTAAAGACGCTTTTTACGAAGAGCTTTCATCGACCATTCGCGCCACGCGTACAGGTGATCGTCTGTTTATCTTAGGCGACTTTAATGCTCGCGTCGGCGGCGATACAAATGCGTGGCCCCAGTGTTTGGGTGCTTACGGAATAGGGAATTGTAACGAGAATGGACAACGTGTATTGGAACTTTGCTCTAGGTTCAATTTGTGTGTGACGAATACCTATTTTCGGGGTAAATTCTGTCGTAAAGTATCCTGGAAACATCCTAGGTCTGGACATTGGCACCAAATTGATCTTATTCTAACCAAGAAGAAGAACCTGTCAGAAACACTGCATACCCGAGCCTATCATAGTGCTGATTGCGATACAGACCACTCTTTAATCGTGTCTCGGGTCGCAGTTATACAGAAAAAGATTCATTCTCGTAATACCTTGGGCAATCAAAGCATCGACTGTAGGAACATCCAAAATGACAATAAACTGGAGGAATTTTCTCAATTGGTACAGGAAGCTAAAGGCGTTGTATTGGCTGCCTCTTTGAATGAAAAATGGTTAAGAGTGAAAGACTTGCTAACAAACAGTGCGGAAAAGGTGTTTGGACGTCGTAGAGGAAAGAGCCAAGACTGGTTTTCCGATTACGAAAAGGAGCTCAAGCCATTAGTGGAGGCAAAACGCGAAGCTTTTTTATGTCACCGAATGAATCCTTCCAGAACCACTCACGCGAAATTAAAAACTGCTCAAGCCAATTTGCAGCGTTCTTCTCGTTATTTTAGCAATAAGTACTGGTGTGAACTCTGTCAGAGCATCCAGCATTTTGCAGAAGCAGGCGATTTTCACGGAGTGTTCTCAGCAATAAAAAAGGCTCTCGGACCTCTACCGAAGAAGACCGGAATTCTAAAGGAAGTGGATGGGACTCTCATTACGAATGGTGACCGCCAATTATCAAGATGGGTTGAACACTATACAGCGCTATATTCGCAACCTGCTGACATAAATCAAGATGTCTTAAATCGAATTCCGAAGCTAGAGGTGTTCAATGCTTTAGACGATCCACCGTCCACCAAAGACTTGGAAATTGCTATTTCTCAACTTAAATGTAAGAAAAGACCGGGATGTGACGGAATCCTCCCCGAAATATTTAAGTTAAAATGCTTATCGCCTGTTTTGCATAACCTACTTCTTGAGTGTTGGGATCGGGGTGAAGTGCCACAGGATATGCGCGACGCTAACATCATAACCCTTTATAAAGGAAAAGGCGACCGCGGCGACTGCAACTCTTACCGCGGTATTTCCCTCTTAAGCGTAGTTGGAAAACTATTCGGAAGAGTCATCGTTAACAGACTCCTGAAACTTGCAGATCGCGTCTATCCTGAAGCCCAATGCGGTTTTCGCTCTCAAAGGTCAACAATCGACATGATATTTACCCTACGACAACTTCAGGAAAAGTGCAGAGAACAACAGACACCCCTGTTTATTGCCTTTGTAGACCTAAATAAGGCTTTCGACTCAGTTAGCAGGGATGGTCTGTATTCTGCCTTGGAACTTATCGGTTGTCCTCCCAAATTACTCTCAATAATAAAGTCATTTCACAAAGAGACGAGAGGAGTAATCGTGTATGATGGAAAAGCCTCGGAACCCTTCATAGCGCGTAGAGGTGTCCGTCAAGGCTGTGTTATGGCACCAACACTGTTCGGTATATTTTTTTCACTACTTTTGAACACTGCATTTAATAATGACCAGCAAGGTATACATCTGCACACCAGAGCCGATGGTAAACTATTTAACGCCTCTCTACTTAGATCTAAGCGACACCGCCTAGATCTCTTTGTGGACCAGCTTTTATTTGCAGATGACGCAGCTTTTGTTGCAAATTCCGTCGTGGAATTGCAAACAATTTTGGACAAATTTTCTCGCGCTAGCACTTTGTTTTCGATGTCCATCAACACTAAGAAAACTGTTGTTTTAGCTCAGGGATTTACTGATAGACCAACATTTCTTCTAGACGGAACTCCATTACAATTATTCGATAAATTTATTTACCTTGGATCAACTGTTACGAGCAATCTTTCCATGAATGCTGAGATTGACAGTCGCATCGGCAAAGCTGCAGCAATGTTTGGGATGCTCCGAGAAAGAGTGTGGGAGAATAAACATCTAAAAACCAAAACGAAGATGATTGTTTACCGATCTACAGTACTTAGTGTTCTCCTATACGGCGCTGAGACCTGGACTTCGTACGCCAAGCAGGAACATCGGCTGAATGCGTTCAACATGCGCTGTCTGCGTAGTATTCTACGTATAACATGGAAAGACCGAATTACGAATGAAAAAGTCCTAGAGATTGCACAGTTGCCCAGTCTTAGAGCCCTGCTTAAGCAGCGTCGGTTGCGTTGGCTAGGACATGTCCATCGCATGGACCCTTCCCGATTGCCGAGACAAGTTATGCTCGGTGCGGTTGCACATGCGAAGAGAGGCATCGGAAGACCCTTGCTACGTTTTAAAGACAGCGTGAAACGTGACATGTCCACGTTCAAGATCAACCCCCCGGACTGGGAAAAGCTCGCCCAAAACCGTACTTCTTGGCGCAGTCTTATTCATGAGGGTTGTAAGGCACATGATCGCAGTTGGTTCGATGCACTCCGTGATCGTCGGACTAGATTAAACAATTTATCACCTTCCACAACATCATCATATAAGTGTAAGAATTGTGGGCGTTATTGTCGCTCCAGAATCGAGCTCTTTAGCCACGAACGACACTGCCCTAAATCATGACTGATTAGGAAAATTGCCACACTAATAAATTAAATTTTTTGAAATTTAAATGTAACTGCATATATGATCTACTACAGATCAAATAGGCCAACGACGATTATTATGAATGAAAATTCAATTTTGATGTGTCTGTCAGTTTCCTTATTTCGGTTTACAAACGAATGGACCAGAATTGACTTATTTTAATAGTCGCATAGTGCTCAACTAAATATTGGTACATATATATGTTTTTTTTTATTTCACGGGTAGAGAAGGAACCATAAAAAGTATTTATGAGCTTAACCCAAGACATTTCATATAACTATTTAACAAATACTACGACTTAATATTTTTTTTTCCAATAAGCAAGCCGTTATGTATGTGATTTTATAAGTGGAAATTATATGTACAATGGAATCAAATAACGTATAAGGCTTTGCAAATTATACATTAAATAACTTTGAATACGTAATTAATTAATTAAGCCCGACACACACCATGCGTTCGTAATGAATGTATTATGCTTTAGGAATATATTATTATCTATACTTATAATAAATCTGTAGAGAGGCCAATTCTGTACATGAAATATATTAAAAAAAAAAACTATGAAGGGGTGATAAGGGATCGCTACTGATGCCAAAAATGCAATCAGTAAAATTTTTGTCTGTCTGTCTGTCTGTCTGTATATTCGTTATAGAAATAAAAACTACACGACGGATTTTAACGAAATTTGGCACAATTATTCTTCATACTCCTGGGCAGGTTATGGTATACTTTTTAATACGCTACGATCAATATGAGCAGAGCAGTGAAGGGAAATATGGGGAAAACGGGAGAAGTTACTCCATTTTTTAAGCTTCCGTCACGTGTGCAGCCGTAATGGTTAAAGCTACATAGAAATCATGTACGACACAAATGTTCTTAAATTATTATTATTATATAAAAATAAATTCCTAGACAGCATATTATGTCTATCTTTTAAAATTGACTCACAAGAACACGTGAAACTTCAATAGCTTAGCAATTCGGAGATTTCTGATTATATTTGTCTACTCTTACGTTTACAACACTCTCACTCATCCCTAATTAAAAAAAGTTAACATTATTACCTATGCAATAAAAAAAGAATCATGTAAATCGGTGTAGAAACACCAAAGTTATACATGAAATACGCTGTAAGTCATCGCGCGTGAATACAGAATCATGCCATAAGGATTATTTTTGTGTATCAGTTGCCGCGTTCGACGCGCTTCGCGGCGGGAGCGGTCCTGGCCTGGCGAAAGGCTGCGGGTCCGCACCCGTTTCGCGTTGTCACGGCATCACGTGTGAACGGCTGAACCGATTTCGATAATTCTTTTTTTATTATATTCCTTGAAGTACGAGGATGGTTCTTATGTAGAGAAAACGTAAATATGTACCACGGGCGAAGCCGGGGCGGACCGCTAGTAACTAATAATATTATAACCTAGGTGACACTGGAGATAATCCTTGAATCATAGTTTTAGTGTCATACAACTACACACTCAGAGCAATCAAACTACTGATTCCCTCCTTTTTCATTTCCTTCTTTAAGTACAATCAATTGTTTATGGTAAGGTTTATGGCAATATTATCGCAAGTATCTTCTAGTGAATATAATAAAGGTGAAATGTATTGCTTTATTAATACGTGCATATTATGCTAAAGCTTAAAATCGCAAAGCCATAGCATGTTCAGCATTTCTAACTTTATTCAGACTCATTCGGTCACTCACAACTCTACATTTCTAAACATGTCTATATTGTGAGCTTTTTTATATCTTAGCTTTCTATATGTATCTTTGTCTTCGCTTCATGTGTGTCTACGTTATTTACGATAGAGATAAAATGGTTTACAAAATTTAAAAGATTGATTCGTAATTTTTCAACAGCTTTTTAATAGAGCTGTGGAAAGCTCTATAAATTATTATAATTTATATGTTTTAATAAACTAAAACCTTGTAAGAAATCCATTCACTGGTAAGGGATTGTTCTGTCGATATCACGTGTTAAATATTTATCGAATTCGCTGGGCAGATGACGGACGAAGTACAGATACCAAACTTGTGTAGATTTTTCAGTTAGCACTTTGATATTCATGAAATAATCGTAATAATTTATAATACATAAATTAGAGTAATGGGCAGTTAATTTTGTTAAAATAAATGGTTACAAGAATTAATATGACTTAGCAATGATTTAAAAAGTGAAAAACTATATTTATGTAATTAATTAGTTTCCAATACTGGCAGCATTAAACAGTTTTTTATTAAAATCAAAAGAACGACATTACCAGTAATTCGCGGTGGTAACTACATTAAGTGCAATATTTCGAGTAATAACATTGCCATAATGAAATGTAAAATTATTTATAAATAATTGGTTTAAAACCTTATTTTGGTAAACCCACGCTTCATTGCTTTGTGCGTAGCTTGCGGCTTTCATAAAAGCATTTTAAATATGATAATATTATGATATATTTACTATATTTTACTGACTGACTTTAGTTAATTAAGACTTTAAGAAAGACTCATTTGTTATATGATATTAAATAATTAATAATTAAAAGCATTTTACCGGTATTGCTTAAACATGAAGTTCGCTTATATTAAATTTACCACTGAATAAAAATATTACGTATATAAGTCTATTGGGATAATGTGTTTATCATCTTGTAGGCACTAGACTGTATCTCAAAAACGTCTTAACGAATTTAATATTTTTTATCAGCGAGTAATATCGGAAGTGTCGAGGAAGGATCAGGGCGGGCGGGTTATAAATAAGAATTAAGCCGGTAATCTATACTTTTATATATATACATATATATAATATTATAAAGCTGAAGAGTTTGTTTGTTTGTTTGTTTGAACGCGCTGATCTCAGGAACTACTGGTCCGATTTGAAAAATTATTTCACTGTTGGATAGTCCGTTTATCGAGGAAGACTATAAGCTATATATCATCTCGCTGCAACCAACAGGAGCAGAGCACTGCGGGTAAAACCGCCGAGCACAGCTAGTTTATAATAAAATTGTAAATTCAATGATATACATAGCTGAAAATAAAGTAAAAATAACCCTAATCAGCACAGGTTCAGCAACAAATCTTAATAATAACATATTTCCTTGACAGGGGTATATTTAAAGTTTTTGAAATTGATTTCACATCAAGGCTTTATTTGCGGTTAACTCGAATTGCCTCAGAAGTAATTAAACATCTGATTTCACGCCTACGTCCGCGTCATTTGTTTTTGCTCTTGCTACGAGTATTATATTTTTGTTGTTCTCTTTTAAACTTTCCGTAACCGTATTTAATCAAATACATGTCAAACTTTTGATACTACGTCGAAGCTTAGTTGAATAGAAAGATCGGGTGAAACAAGTAATTTTTAACGAAAATGTACCATAAAAGTGAAGTTATACGAGTACGGAAATTTATATAGCCAACGGCTCTCTGTAACGGCAAGTTTATTAAATAAGCTATCAAATCAGTTAGGTACCTACCTAAATTAATATCAGTTAGAGACCCTGCGTTAGTCTAAATAAAACAAAATCATTATTTATCAATCTTATTGCTTTATTTATGTTGTGCAATTACTAAAATATTTCATTGATTTACAAAATCACTTTCAATCCTAAAGTGCATTTACACTGATTGTTTTCAAAACTATAAATTACGTTTAGACAAGGTGTTAGTTGTGAAGTCATTAAAAATTTCTTGGTAAGCAGTAACTTTTAGCGAAATGCGTTGGCTGCCTGTGACTAAGCTTCTGGCAAGGGGCCAGTTCTTCGACCTACATCCACGGAACATCTTGACCATTCAATAGGCTATTTGACAAGGTTTTGAAAACTGTCTCAAATTATTAAGATACGTTTATAGAGCACACAAAACACATGTTTCTTAATTTTTTGTAGTTATTCATTGTGAAAATGGAAAATAAAAACATGATATTCAAATATGCCGCCAAAACACAATTTTGAAGAATATGGCGTCTCGCGACCATGGTGACGTCACAGCTCCGTAAACATCAACTTGCTCCTAGTACTTATTGTTCGTTTTTGTTTTAATTATAGTATAATTAAGTTAATCTGTTTAAAAACCAGAAAATGAGTTCTTATAGGTGGTGTGTAGTTCCTGGATGCAGAAATACAACTATTAAAACCCCTGACAAACTATTTATATGTGCTCCAAAAGACATAAAAATGCGTAGAAAGTGGTTGCAGTTAGCTCGCCGAAATCCAAGTGATATATATCAATTAAAACAGTTACATTTTTTGTGAAAACAACTTCGATGTAAGTATGGTGTTGAATACCTAGTAGGCAGTTTATTTTATTTGCAATACAGCTCTCGCCAAACTTTGTGGCCGGCCCGAACTAGGCTCATTGCATTGCGCAGTAACACAAAATCAGGTATTAGCGGGACGCACAAGGGCTTGGGGGCAGGGCCACACCCCGCGCGCCGTGTGTGAGTGCTACGTCCGTACACGAATCACGCACTTGTGAGCTCTGCGAGTACTGCCGCGTTCAGAATTCGTTCGATCGTTTTTTATTTACATTTATCCTATTATTACCTAACCTATATGTTTTACAAATAACACATACATTTTATATTATATTAAAATAACCTATGAAATAAACATGAACGATGTTATAATCAACAAATAAAAATAAATTGACAATATGCTAAAAAATGTTTTATAAAATTGTTTGGTTGATTACGTATTGACCACTCGACTGTACCATGCGCAAGTTCGGACTCGCGACTATATTCAAGGCGGTCACAAAGTTTGGCGCGGACTGTACATAGTATAAATCGTCTCATTACTTACCTGCTTGAGGTTAGATAATGATATAATATATAAATTGATGATGTACAGAAAGATTCAAACTCATATTGCACCCTTCAATTCTGTGTTGTCTGTATGTTTTACTAGACACAATTTAAAGGCTTATTAGACCACCCAATTTTTAGGGACCCTAACCCTAACTAAGAGTGGTGATAAGACTTAGGGAGTTAGTGTCCCGATTTAGGGCGATCGGGTCTGCCCGATCTGCCTAGCTCCCTAAGCGCCCTGCAGATTGGGTAATGTAATAACGTTTAGGGCGGTTAGGGAGCTCAGTTGCCGCGCGACTAGTACGTGGAGTGGCTGCTTTTGTATGTAAGGTGTCACCAAACTCAACAAGTGTTCAAATTGTTCTGCACCTACTCTAATTAATTCATTAAAAGTTAAAACTCCCGGTTCAAGCACGCTTAGTATTTGCATATTTGAAAGCTTTTCACGTAACCGCAAATACTCTTTCACCCAGATCTTTCTTTTTTTAATACCTATTTGTTATTGCGACAACGGTTGCCACTGCTACAGCAACTTTTTGAAGTTTCGATACTGACGACGGCATAATGTTAAATGCAACAATACGTTTATCTCTCTAGACATTCGCGTATAAACTGAGTTAGGGCCCAATTCGCAGAGAAGTGTAATAAGCGCCACACTAACTAGGGTACACGCCCACCCTGGATGCAGGGCCCTTAATATCGGGTAGTGTAATAAGCCTTTTAAGCCTGATCATCCGGTACCTAATGTTAATGACTCGCTTATTTACAAACAAAGGGCATAACCTAAAAAATGTATACTTCATAATTATTGTGCTATTGTGATTCATGTTTGTACATTTAACTAAAAAGGTAATGAATGACGATTGAAATATTAACTTACGTAGCTGTTTTCACATTTCTCAATTCAGGAGCGTAAAAATATGGGTTGTTTTTAAAGAACATGCCAACCATTATAGCGTCCACTTTAGGTAGTCCGTTTTCTTATGGGCATGCTTGTATGGAAAGGTATACATTTTTGAGTAAAGCAATGCCATTTGGTACGAATGTTGTACTCGTCCACCTAAGCCCAAATCGCCCGGTAGCCAGTCATTACTCCCCGGAAGAAGGGAGGGAGGGGGGGTTAAAGAACAGAGCGCCCGGCGCTCGGAAAAAAAATTCTAGCGGATTAATTTGGACCTTTGAGTCGAGTTTGGTGTCGTTATCAGGTAACTAGATAAAGCCCGATTCATTCCCCATACCAGGTTTTTAGGGTTCGATAGCAAAATATGTCACAATCCTTAAAATATTAAACTTTTAGTAGTGAAAAAATCCAAACAAACCAGTATAGTTTTATACTTTTGTATGAAACTTGGTTAATAAAAAATACTGTCTAAAAGGCCATTTAATGCAGATTATAAAAACATTAACATGTAACATATATTTTATCATTTTAAATGTAAAAAAAATTATACAAAGTACAGAAACGTTCGACAGCGCAGCGTAGGGGACGGCTAATAGACCCGAAAAACAAGCAATACTAACAAAAAATTTGGAAAATCCAAAAGTGCACGCCTCATAATTTTTTTTTTAATAATTATTTATTAATTATTATTTTTGTTTATTTAATAACAATTAAACCACATCGAATCAGACCCTGAAAAATGAAAGGGTTCTATTCCTGAGCATACTCAAGCGTAAGAGAAAAAAAAAGACTCGATTAGTAAAGTATTTCGGTCGCTATCGTGTTAAGCCTTAAGGGTGCGTATAAAGCAAAATTACCAATCTTCTATTAGATGATACGTGTAATATTCAAGACCAAATCTAAAAAATAAAATATATATCAAACTAGATGATATGTTCAACGATTCTGTTTAATCAAAAACATAAAATATTAAAATTTACTCGATAAAAAAAAATCACCAAGTTAGCTCTAATTTTCACACTTTTACGTTTTCTACTTGACATGGTAATACTTATTATGATTTTTTTTTCATAACCAATTATATTAAAACATTTGCAAGATATTTGTCAGAGCATTTTGTGTAATTACTTTTAGTTTTGGTTTTATCTGCGATAAACCACTTTTGGCGCTCTTTTTTTCTCGAGATAAACGTTTGGTTTTGTCACGATAAAAGTTGTTTATCGCAGATAAAACCAAAACTAAAAGTAATTACACAAAATGCTCTGACAAATATCTTGCAAATGTTTTAATATAATTGTTTATGAAAAAAAAATCATAATAAGTATTACCATGTCAAGTAGAAAACGTAAAAGTGTGAAAATTAGAGCTAACTTGGTGATTTTTTTTTATCGAGTCAATTTTAATATTTTATGTTTTTGATTGAACAGAATCGTTGAACATATCATCTAGTTTGATATATATTTTATTTTTTAGATTTGGTCTTGAATATTACACGTATCATCTAATAGAAGATTGGTAATTTTGCTTTATACGCACCCTTAACAAGAAAATCCTCCGCACATACAGACACACGGACGTCCAAGACAGAACTTTTTTAAACTGTTTTTTAACTAGTTTAAATAACAAAAATGACATCAAAAATATCATGAATGTTAAAAATAGTGTTTATTTCTTAATATGTGTGTGTATGTATTATCTTACAAGTGCAATGTATGATACATAAAGACATTTTAAGTTTGAAAAATCAGATGTTTTGCGCGAAGTGACAGTAGTACCCACCTCAACGCTTCGCTTATGAGGCGTGCAAAACAAACAGCCAAGTGCGAGTCTGACTCACTCATCGAGTGTTTCGTACTTATTTGTCCAATACCATGTTAACTGGTCTGGTAGGACCTGGATATCTGATACTCACAAACTTTCGTCTATATAATATTAGTGTGATTTTTAATCATCTTTAAATTATAAATGAAGTCAAGTAACATTGTTAAAAATAAAGATATATAATAATAGAACGTTATATTATTAATAATAATGACAACCACCTCCACAATTACATAATTAGGTACCTATATTAGAGCTGGCGTTTAGAACACTTCAATCTGGAACTGCAAGATTTCACGCACCGATATCTTATTAATTCAAAGCTTCTCTTTTCTTTTTATTTCAGATGGGGAAGGAATATTCAGATTTTTTTGTAGGCCCCCAAATATACACAGCCTGTAAAACTGCCCTTAAGGTTGTTTAAGGGCAGCTTCTGTGGGAGGCAAATTTTCTATTTGCTTTTATGTTAAAAATTGCTTGCGACCCTCATTTACTGTCACAGCGGGGTATGATCTGAAAAACAAACATGTACTTATAATACTTATAAAAATATAAGTTCTGGATAAGAGTATCTATAAAATATCGCGACCGTCCTTACCTATCATGCATTGTAATCACAAACTTTTCGATTTCACTGTCTGCATATTTCGTATGACATTCGTATATGCCTTCCATGCCTCAAATGCATGTACCCATAGTTCTTATAGACATTCTAGCTTTGAAACACATGATATTCTGTACTAGCTATATGTGTCGACTGTTCTTAACATTATTTTGGCTACTACTACTATATCGTGTGTTCCAAAGCAAGAAGGTCTAAAAGAACTATGGGTACACATCGGCACAGGACGAAATCACCAATACCTGGTATGTAACAATGCTAGCTTCATGTTTAAATAATGGTCACATTAGTAGTTACATATTATTATGTAAAATTAAATTGTACCTTAATATTGACACGATTTTAAAAGAGCAAATAAGGAATTTCTTTTTTCCGGTTCTTCTGCATACATACCTACTGCTTTCCGAATCGGTGATAAATGTTAAAAAAATGTTATGACGATTCAAAACTGATTTTATAAGAAGTCTAATTAAATAAATAAATGTTAGAGTTTCAGTTTACTACCCAAATTAATTTCTTGACAAATAATACTTAAGAAATGGTTTTCTTGTATCAGGTCCACAAAGAACACACGTTTTGCCTTTATTCCATTCTTTTACCAGATGTATGCAAGACGCAAATAAACTGCATTTGAGGCATGGAAAGCATATCCTAAGCCACACGAGGGTATGAAGCACTTTACAATGGCAAATAATTATGCAGACAGTGAAATCGAAAAGTTTGTGATTACAATGCATGATAGGTAAGGACGGTCGCGATATTTTATAGATACTCTTATCCAGAACTTATATTTTTATAAGTATTATAAGTACATGTTTGTTTTTCAGATCATACCCCGCTGTGACAGTAAATGAGGGTCGCAAGCAATTTTTAACATAAAAGCAAATAGAAAATTTGCCTCCCACAGAAGCTGCCCTTAAACAACCTTAAGGGCAGTTTTACAGGCTGTGTATATTTGGGGGCCTACAAAAAAATCTGAATATTCCTTCCCCATCTGAAATAAAAAGAAAAGAGAAGCTTTGAATTAATAAGATATCGGTGCGTGAAATCTTGCAGTTCCAGATTGAAGTGTTCTAAACGCCAGCTCTAATATAGGTACCTAATTATGTAATTGTGGAGGTGGTTGTCATTATTATTAATACTATAACGTTCTATTATTATATATCTTTATTTTTAACAATGTTACCTGACTTCATTTATAATTCAAAGATGATTAAAAATCACACTAATATTATAAAGACGAAAGTTTGTGAGTATCAGATATCCAGGTCCAACCAGACCAGTTAACATGGTATGGGACAAATAAGTACGAAACACTCGATGAGCGAGTCAGACTCGCACTTGGCTGGTTTTTTTGTTAATATTGCTTGTTTTTCGGGTCTATTAGCCGTCCCCTACGCTGCGCTGTCGAACGTTTCTGTACTTTGTATAATTTTTTTTACATTTAAAATGATAAAATATATGTTACATGTTAATGTTTTTATAATCTGCATTAAATGGCCTTTCAGACAGTATTTTTTATAAACCAAGTTTCATACAAAAATATAAAACTATACTGGTTTGTTTGGATTTTTTCACTACTAAAAGTTTAATATTTTAAGGATTGTGACATATTTTGCTATGGAACCCTAAAAACCTGGTATGGGGAATGAATCGGGCATTATCTAGTTACCTGATAACGACACCAAACTCGACTCAAAGGTCCAAATTAATCCGCTAGAATTTTTTTTCCGAGCGCCGGGCGCTCTGTTCTTTAACCCCCCCTCCCTCCCTTCTTCCGGGGAGTAATGACTGGCTACCGGGCGATTTGGGCTTAGGTGGACGAGTACAACATTCGTACCAAATGGCATTGCTTTACTCAAAAATATATACCTTTTCCCATAAGAAAACGGACTAAGGTAGATTTCTACTGTCTGCTTTTTCGAAATTAGGTTCCATGACAAACAAAAATAACACATAAAGAACAAAACTGATTACAGACACCTTGAATCACAAGAAATAAGTTATACAAGAAACAAAACCAAAAGCGAAATTCAGCAACGACATGAGTAAACGTTGGGATCACTTGTTATTTACGCAGTTGTGACGTCATGGCAGATGCAGCCAATCATGGATGTTTTCGGTCACGTGTTAATTTTAAAAAATGTGATGTTTTTTCTTGACGATTTATAAATAAATAAGTTATTATTTATATCATTTATTAATTTAAATCGCTTCAAAAACCTTATATATATATGGATTACACAAAAAAGTAATTTATTTTTTATACTGTCAAATAGCCTATTGGATTATTTTACTACTTTATATGGGTTCTGTAGTTTATATGATAGTATGGTGAATGAATTGTTGTATAGATAATCCAGAAGATTATTAAGCATAGATAATATCTACTGACTTTTCTCGTAAGAACAAAAACGAAATACGATTTGTTAACACGTTTTTGAATAGATTTTTTTTTGGAAAAAGTCTGCTTGAAGTAGATTTGTAAAAAAAAAATCAAAAATATTTTTTTGTATATAAATCTAGCGATAATACTGCTAAGATTGTTTGTAGTTCACATAGTAACAAAGTCATGGATCGATATAGTGTAATGTTCATTCAAAATACCTTGAGCTTTATTATACTTTAAAATATGTTTTCTGTTAAGAGACATAAACCTTATGAAAATTGATCTTTATATAGGTAATACACTAGCTTTCCGCCGGCGGGCGGCTCGGCCCGCGGTTTCAAAGAAAAACTCGCATAGTTCCCGTTTCCGTGGAATTTCCGGGATAAAACCTATCCTATATTACTCGCGTGGATAATGTAGCTTTCGAATGGTGAAAGAATTTTTAAAATCGGTCCAGTAGTTTATGAGCCTATTAATTACAATCAAACAAACAAAGTTTTCCTCTTTATTATATTAGTGTAGATTATAAATATTAGATTTATTATAATAATTAAGAAACACGTCACTCAACAAAAAGCTTTCAAAATATACAATTAGATAGGTACTTTATAAGTTGTACGTTGTTACTCACAAATCTTTAGCCATTCTATTAAATATTTAGTTTATTCAATTCGTTCCTTATCCATTAATTCCTCTAATCATTCACTTCCCACCTGTAACGTGACGTACTTACAAACTATGTGGTTGACCGACTTCATAGAAAACTAATTTTCTTTACCATTTCTACATTATTTTCTATTGTAATTTATAGCATAGAGAAGAAATATATTTATCGATGTATTTTTAAAAATAACAAAATACATATCTAGGTAGTTACATTTATTATTATTATACCTATATAGAAAATTTTTCTTAACTATTTCTTTTAATATAATATTATCTAGATATCTATTGCTTTATACCGGGATCAATTATAATACAAATTATAAATAATTCATTTAGAAATTCAAATCAAACAAATCTGGTTAGCAACACACCTACAGAATGATTCAAAATAACATATTAATAATTCTAAATTAAAAATGAGCACATTTAAATCAAATCGGCAAAAAATCGAACCGAATTCGTATTTCTCAATTATATAAGTATTTATATATATTAAACAGTTTGAACCCCTTTACAAATTCCGCCGTTATTATAAAGGATTCTATTGAACGTTTCTACGGCATCCGCTGTGAAAGGCAACAGGAAGGATGCCTGAAGGAAGCTGGGAGTAAACATTATTGCTATTAAAATATGTATTAATATTTAATATAAAACAATTTTTATTAAAGTGAAACTTTTATTACATCGTCTCAAACTTTTTGGTCTGTGTAGCGCATGTCGCGTGTATCGCGGCTGCCGAGTAGGTATACCTACTCGGCAGCCGACCGACACGCGACATGCGCTACACAAAGCAGTGTTCGGAACCGTTCGAACAGTTTCACTTTTACCGTGGTTTCATAAAACCACACAACATTTTTGTTTTTTAGTACTTTATATCATATTAGATTACCACGCGCGGCTTCGCCCGCTTTGTAGAAAAATTAACAAATTATATATTAAAACCTTCCGATTGATTTACTCTATTCAATAAAAAAATCGATTCACAATCCGTTGCGTAGTTTGTTTAGATTTAAGCAGCAGACAACGGCAGCGTTTAAACTATGTAGTAAAAACATTTTTAAAACTGTTTACATATTTAAGTGAATTTACTTCTTGTCAATGTTATTATTTTTTCATTAAGCGCATAACAAAGCTCGTACAATTCAATTATTATTTAAAATGTATTTTTTTCATATAGCGTTTGAATACTTCGTAGAATTAATATAATTGCAATGCATGAAATGTCTCTGACGAGGACATCGTCATCAGAAGGCGTGGGCGGAGACCGTCGTGAGTTACAGACACTGCCGGTACACTCGCGTGGATAATTATTGATTTTCGTTGGAAAATGTACGAACGATGAAATATAATTGCTATATAAATATTTCTTCACAGAAAAGTATTCGTAATTGCTATAAAATATCCAACATAAGTATCTGGATTATTTTTTTTTTCTTTACTAGAGAACATAAGTATCTGGATTTTTTTTTCTTTACTAGAGAGAAGTATGCACAATACAACGATTATTCTGTTGCAGTTTCACTTAAAATTTTTGTTTCATTCACGTGCGAGTAAGAATAGGTAATGAACTAATGAGCTACAAAGATAAATATTTTTTATTATTAAACATAATAACATAATCTAATAAAGATAATTAATTTGTAAGCGCGTTTTTAGTTTATTTTAATATTATAATGATTCTAAATTAAAATAAAAACATTGTGTAAGCGAGTGTACATGCGCCGGCGCAAGCCATGTACGCTCCCTCCGCCCGCCCGCCCGCCTTTGACCGCGTTTGGCGCACGACCGCTCATAGACTATGGAATTTATTACACTTGGAAAATACGTTTCTTTTTATATATTGTTTTACTTTCTGTTGCTAAGGCCCAAACGAAAAGCTGTGTTTTCTAACTACCTTAATATCTTTATACAGGGTGTCCCAAAAAGTAGTGATGAACGGAAGCTGGGAGGTAGAGGACCTAGAGGGCTATCCGAATCACCCCCATATCTGATAAGCGATTTTTCGTATTTTAGGAGTTATGAAATTTTTTTCAATTTTTCATAACTCCTAAAATACGAAAAATCGCATAACATACATGGGGGTGATTCGGATAGCCCTCTAGGTCCTCTACCTCCCAGCTTCCGTTCATCACTACTTTTTAGGACACCCTGTATATTGTGCCAACTTATATATTAGGCTAATATATATGACGCATTTCATTGAAACTATTAAAAATTATCTTTAAAAACATGAGCTTAAAAATCCACAAATAATTTCATTCACCGGTTAACTCCGACCAATCAACACTCAGTTTTTAATCTACCACGAGAACTCCAGTAAATATCTGAATCAGCTCTAGAATATTAACTGGAAAACGAATTTATAATTGGAAATCTCTATAAGGATTATCTATACAAAATTTAATCTCTGAGAAAAATTGTTCACAGCTTTTCAAGGACAAATTCGTACAGAGCCACTTATATTGTGAAATACAGATTTAAATAGTTATGACAATCACGTGCTCAGGCGTAAATTGGAAATTATATTACTTTTTTATAGTTAATTTGTATGCTGGCATACAAATTAACTCCTAAAATTAAAACTTACAACTAGACCAGTACAGAGGTCTGCCTTATCAGTTAAGTACCTATCACATTAGATCTCTTGCAGAACTTTATCTTTTTTCGTTTGTACATTGAACATTAAATAATTAATTATTTATTTTGCGCTATCCCATGAACTTCATAAATTTTCTTCCAGGTTGCCTGGTAGAGAATGCCGTTCAGCAACAAGGCCTCATGTTGTACAAATGATGGCTTTTTGTAATATTTTTAATTTTTTGCTTTGTCCTATCTTGTTTGTTCAATAAAGTATCACTACATAGTATAAAACAAAGTCGCTTTCTCTGTCCCTATGTCCCTTTGTATGATTTAATCTTTAAGACTACGTAGGTATATAATTTGTAAGGTTTAAGACAAAGCGGGCGAAGCCGCGGGCGGTAAGCTAGTTTAAAATAAAATAAAAAAATAAGTGTTTAGTGTAACATATACTTTCTACGTATTTCCACGTCTGGCTGCTAACTAACCAGCCACTATTTGTTTTCGTTGCCACCACGTAGCGTTTGTTTTTTCTAAACAACTGTAGCGTGGAACTATTAAACGTTTCATTGAAGCTTTGCAATTATTTTTTCTACGGAACCCATAATTTTACTATTAATTAATTGTAACAATGATTAATTTAATACACTGTTTACGACGTTACAATATTATAATAATTAATTAACCTATAAGGATAATTTTAGAACTGATTTATTTTTACTTGTACAGACTGTGCTTTGATTTATGGTTTTTTAATGCACCGTAATAGTTATTTTTTAAATATGTATAGAGCTTAGAGCATTAATTATAGAGCCATAATTTCATCACGACTAAAATAAATATTGAATAAATATTCAAATATTGAATATAAATTCTGTTCTGTTACTGAATTTTACTTTAGTTTACATTATTATTTTGTGTCTTTGTAAACATAATTCACAACCAATTCAATGCCCAATGGCAAACTATTCAATATACCTGCAACAATAACTACTTATTATAATGGTAATAAATAAACCGAATCCCTGTATTTATGACGTCCATCTCAAAACGTAAATTAAGGTGAGGATAAATCACATCATAATACACTCTAAAACATTTGACAAACACAACATTTCAGCGGAACATTGACCAACTGGCACAAAGTAAACAGTTTAATAAACGAGTCCGCTTTAACACAAACAGTAACACAAATCGTTAAACATAAACTTCGGTTAACGGAAGTCGGTTAAAGCTGCTCGCTAACGATCATATAAAGTATGATTTCTGAACAAAAAACTTGTTAGTTTATGGGCGCGTTTATGATATATATTATAATATCTTCTCTAAATTCTTTGAAAATAAACTAATCAATTTTAACAAATTGATATTGAAAGAAACTGAAAAATATACAATTAGTCATACATTGATATAAGTCGTCTTATTTATAGGTATTTAAATTATTTTATTTCCAATTAGATCTTGCAAATACCTCATTGAATTTCTTTAGTAGTTATAAAAATATATTTAAGTCTTAGGAAAAAGTATATGATAATTATGATGATACTTTATGTTGATTTTAACTTCATATTACCGCCCGCCCAAACTGTAGTGCGGCTTCGCCTGTAGCTTTGTGATTTCAAGGTTATTTTTCATATTATATCGATTTTCATCTGAGTGAATATTAAAAATGTATGTGTAATATTTATAATTACCGGTTTATAAATTAATGTAGGTATACCTAGTCTTTAATAAAACTTAATATGCCAGAATACAATGTTAAAACATATTTGTTTTGTAATCCAATAAAAATTTCATTTTTTCCCAAACAGTTTCTCGAAAACAGGAGAGTGAATCTAAAGAGTACCTAATTATTATCAGATCAGACAGATACAATTTCACAACACTTTAAATCTTAAATTTGTGAAAATTACGTCTTAAAACTGAAAACTATTCAACAAATTTCAAATATTACGATCTAAATATAGCACAATATTTCTTAGCATCGCATGACGTGCATCGTAACCCGATATTGCGCGCGCGCTTTCCCTATACGGCGTATGGTTAGCACTGACCAATCAGAGGCGAGAGCACGCCCTGCGGTACTAGCCTACTAGTCTACGTTCCCTTTATGGAGTTGTTTCTAATGTAACACATATATTATTAAATATTAATACATCCATGATACATACATACATACATAATACAGTATTAGTATTATTAATACTCTAATAATGCATAGATATAAACATAATACTCTACATATTTATTGCATGTCATAATGTAGAGCATATTTCTAACACACACACAACGAAACTAAAGCTCATAAGTAAGTTACAAGGAAGAGATACGTGAAAGTTAGTTGCTACACAGTTTCCGTTAAATGTTATCAGTATTTATAGGTAGTTCAATAATAATTTATTTAAAGAACGATATAATAGTAAGAAGTATTGAAAAACAATCGCGTTAACCTTTTACTGTGATCGTAACTCAGCAATATATAAAAAAATAGAACGTATTCTTTAGCATTAGCTCATGTGATGTGATATATTTGTTGACTCTGACTAAATTACAAAAGATCACTCATTTATGTTTACCGTACCACTGACGCAGTTTTTCCGATTGCAGTTCTGGATGAATAAACATTAAAACCCAAGAGAAGGAAAATGCTCCAATAAAATTCTAACAACAGAAACTGACTTATTTTTGATGCTGAATAATACAAATTATTTATAGGTAATTAAAAATATGTTAAGTATACCTACCGAAGTAGAAGACTTTGTCTGATTTTATACAATGTCAAGTCAGACTTTACAATTTTAAATAGGAAGCTAGCATATGTTTTAAAATTGAGTAGGATACTTTTAATTTATTATATTACCTATTTTCTGCATATACCTAGCAACTCATCATAATATAAAGTATTTATAAAATCATATCAAGTCAATGTTGTTACGCAAAGAGTTCTATCCGAAATCTGTAAGAAAATATACTGCAAGAAATGAGAATAAATATCAAAACATGGATCAGAGCTGAGGAGGAAATTAAGAAAGGCGGAAAAAATAACAAAGATAATTATTTTATAGCAGTTATTAATTTTATTGTCTTGAATAAATTTTAGCAAAATCAATATACCTATTATATATTATATGTACAATTACCAATACAATAAATACACCTATTATTCTTATATGTACAATACAAATAATGGTATACGTATAAAATACAACGAAACGAAAACGAAAACGAACGAAATAGCTACATAAACATAATGTCTCACCCACAAAAATCTAATTATTATTTAGATTTTAGACCTAACCTCATGATAATAAACATTACACATAGCCATAAATACAGGAACTATATAGATACATAATGTAATCACTATCCCTACAGACCATGACCTTCACAATAGAAATATATTGGATTCCTTCCCACATAGGTCAGTCCTGGTAATGACGATCAATACAGGTACGTCCTTGCGCCGCTAAATATTTCAAGGCAAAACTTAGTACCCCATCGTTTTCGTACGTAGCTGTTTATATATATTTAAAGTTTACACATTTGTGGTTGTTTGTAAAATAAATGATTTTATTTTTACATGTTCAAAAGTATTAAACACAAAACATAAAATAACGTATATGTACTTTCATAAGGTCATAATAATATGATCATATCGGTGTAGTGTAATGATTCGAAAGAATGTATATACATATGTTTTACTTAGAAAAATAATAGCATACTTTTAAGGGATAAGCATGCTTATACTATAATAGATAACCAAAAATTATTAAATTAAGATAATTTACACGTATTAATTAGTAGGTATAAATAATTTATTTGAGTACCTATAAATAAATATTACTGATATTAACATTAATATTATATTCACATAAAAATAATAAAGAAAAGTACTTCATCCTTTCATTTACCATTCTATCCAAAATTGCTTTAATTAAAACGTCCATTTGAATAAGAAATCGAGTAAACTCCATCAAAATTACGACCCTTTGTGTGATAAAGAATTCAAACTTGGACGAACTATTTGAAATAAAAACCTAGTTTAACTAATAACTTTGAACTATTATTGATAACCAAAAAATTGTAGTATGGATGTAATTAGTAGTGATATTATTCAATCCTTCCTAGATATTTAATACTATCCATTTAAGTTCCCTGTAGGAAGGATTAAAATATTCATCCAACTCTCTATGAGCAAGTAAATATAATATGACTCTATCTCAGTATGTTGTTTTTGTTATTCTTAAGGAATCAAACATTGGACCTCATGTTTGAATTGCCAATCGTAGTAACGTACTGAAGTCTGAAAGTAATAAACTGCTTTAAGTAGTACGGAATTTCATACAAAAAACGAAACATATTTTTCATATTATTTATCAAATAAATTAAATTTTCATTTAATTCAAGCACAGTTTTTCTTTGGAAATCGGAACTTTATTTCTTATGGCGTAACGTTCAGTGAGAACCCTCTTTGTAGAAAAATTATGGAAATTTTATTAAAGCGAATACAAGATATATATATTTGGAATGCTACAGCATATTTGACCAATTCAAATTAAAAGAAAAATTTGACACCCGACACAGTGTGCGTTTTTTTTTACTGATATCGATTGTAAAGGGTGTTTTTCCAATTATATGAAATGCTCACCCTTAATATTAAGCATTGTAGTCACTAGTTAGCGTCATAAATGCATGTGAAAGGTTCAAAGCGGTGTGTAATTTTATACCATTATCATATTCAAGCAGACAAGAAAAATATGCGAGTTCATTATATAAATGAGAACTGGTCATTTCCTTTTGTGCATTTAATAAACGATTAATTCGAATCAGTTATAATTGAAGGGTTTAAATGTTTGCTTTTGTTTTAAGCGCGCATTCAATATTTTCTATAAAAAATCTAGAAATGTTACTTTTCGATCGTAGTCAAAAATATCGAGAATTTTTTAAGCTAACAATGATTTTAAAAAGTTTTACAAATTGAATAGCCATTTTCAATTGGAATTTTCTGATCAATAATAACTTTTCTAGTACCTAAAGGCTTATTCAATATCTAGGTTCTTTCTAAATAACATTTTCAAGAGTTCATCTATCTTTTTTTCATAATCTCTTGATTCAGATAAGGTAACATCTCTGTTCACTCCAAATGTGAGTATCCTTTGTACACTTATCACGACGAAAGTAACCACCACTTATTATTCTGCCTCTGGTAGTACCTAAAATTTGATTTCATTCATGAGCACTCTAAATGTGTGGGCGACTCTAAGTGATGTAGGTTCTTATAAGCCGTCAAGCAAAGGTGTTACATTACATTGTTAAGTATTCTATATTACTGGGTAACGTAAAAATAACTGCAGTATTCCAACGTAACTGTAGTTTCTACTGAGAATGGCAGAAGGTGAAGTAATTTCATTGATTCACACTTTCATTTCAATTATAAAATCGATATGTAAGAAATGTATAAAGTATTTTCAGTAATCTTTTACCTTGTTTTTCAACAGTGTGCATACCACGGGAGCTATTGGTAGCTGTACCTTAGAGGAAGATCTCTCCAAGAAATAAATAATTAGGTGAGGCTATTCCTGATTAATGCGGTATGTCATTTTACTGGACTGGACTTGGATTCTTATTAGCAATAAAGAGAAGAGTAAAAGGAGCATTTAATTAAAATAGAGCTATTCATAATTGTGTTTATTCAAATTCAAATATATTAATAGTTTAGAATTTATTTTAATATCCTATCCCTTGTAAAGAAATCTAAAATAAGAAGATGGACGGTTAAGGACTCTACATCTGAAGCGGTCAAACGATCGAAGGTGGTCTACCAAACTCAAGCATATCAATCAAAGCACGCATTAAGATAAATTACAGTACATTTCAAACACTCGAGCGTCTGTTCACATTTCAATAGTTATGAGAGCTTAAGAGGGGAAAAGGTGTGCGCCGGCGCCACCACCGGCGCTTTGTCGGCTCGAGGGAGTAAAGTAATACAGCTATAAAGTGTTATCGCGTGTATCTTGTATTGAGTTCTGGGCAGGATTATTGATAAAAAAATAGAGAGTACTTGTAATACTTAAGACCAGCTTGTTTAGTGACCGATAGCCTTAGAAAAAATCGATCACGAGGCGGAATTCGAATCCGCGTCTTTCCCCAAATCCGGGGCGGACGCCTGACCAATTCAGCCACTCGTGACTCCGTCAGAGCAATCGAATTTATTTTACTCTTTCAGTTTTGTATCTAAGGGACACACGCATAATCAAGTCTAGTCAACAATAGCATTGGTTTGAAACCCAATAAGCAACCTACTAGCCAAAACCATTGCTTTTTACATCTTTGATATTTCAGCAGCGTTAAATAATAACGTGAAAGAAAACCTTGATAACTTATTCTGTATCATTATTATATGTCTACTTCTCCCCGCAGGGACACAGGCCACCTGTAAAGGATTAGGCTATAATCCATCATGCTGGCAAAGTAAGGGTTGGTAGACGTCACATGTCTAAAAACTTTTTGTTTGTGTCATATACCACGCTTGTGACGCAGTTTTTCTTCGTCATTTGCAGACACATTGGCAAAGTGCGTTGAAGTAATCGTATATTTTGTATAACTTATTTAAAATTTTACATTAAAAAAAAAGACGGGTTGCACTCCGGGAGTGCCGGCAGAAGTTAAAACTTGATTATTAACGTTCAGCATGTTTGATATTTTGGAATGGTATCCGTCTTACGCATGGAATATAAGGGCTAAAAAAAAAAAAAAAAAAAACCGTCTTACGCTTTTTCGATCAGGCCACGTGTCCTGACGCGAGTTTAAGATTTTATAGCCAACGCCGCTAAAGAAGTTTTCACTTCAAAAAATTGTATCACATTTGTTATTAAATATTTGTTACAGTTAAAACCCGTTTTAGTCACAACGCGTTCTAACTGAAGATTTCCAATAAATATAGTTATACTAAAGCTGGCCTAGCGTTCCCGAACTAAGTAAATCCTTATTTTTCTTAATCCATGCGAACTAAAATATGGGTTCAAAAACAAATTATAATTGGGTAATTAGTTCATGATCAGTTTAATAAAGAACAATTTGCGGAATAAACTATGCCCAAAATTATTCATCTTACAACATTTTAGTGATAAAATACGTCTGAAACTGAGCATTATTATAAAGTTTCTTAACTAAAAGTTGCTTCTTGTGAAATTAAATCGGATAATATTTGTTTAATTATCAAAATATTAATCATGAAACATTTGCTTGAGTTCAGAGTTTAAATAAACATTTTTCTGAATTTCAATTAAATTTTATTTTATCATAACATTTAGACCTCATATAAATTTAGATGTACCTTTTATAATTTTTTTTTTTTTTTTTTTTTTTTTATACTAAAACCGACAAAGGAGCGGGCGGTGTACTGATGAAGGTGATCACCGCCGCCCATAGCAATTGCAACGTTAGGTAACCTTGCGATTGTTTTGCCGGCCTTTGAGGGACGCGTAGGCTCTTTTTTTGAAGGCATCCATGTCGTAGGTAGATGGAAACACCGAAGAAGGCAAGCTGTTCCACAATTTTGTTGTTCAGGGCAGAAAATGCCGTGAAAAACGCACAGTTGTTGATAGCCACTCATCCAGGTGGTGCGGATGGTACTTGAGCTTGTGTCGTGCAGTGCGATTGTGGAATTTGGCAGCCGGTATTAAGCCAAAAAGTTCCTCGGAACACTCCCCATTGTACAGGCGGTAGAATACGCACAAAGACGTAACGTCCCGCCGCAGTGCCAATGGATCGAGCCGATCGGTTAGCTCGGGTTTGCCGACGATTCGAGTGGCTCGACGTTGCAGGCGGTCAAGAGGAAGTAGTTGGTATTGGGGTGCTCCAGCCCCAAATAAAAAAAAAAAATTATATTAAAAATTATAAAAAAAAATTATATTATTTTAACTTTAAAAAATACAAACATTTCGCGTATGTCCTTGTATAAGTAATTATTAAAAGGAAAAGCCTCTGACCATATTTTCATGGCATCCTTTACGCACATACAACTTTTTTACTTATAAACTAATTTGAAACGTTCTATACGAGTACCGAAAGCATACCTAATACAGATAATTTTTAGAAAAATCCATATGTTGCCCATGTTGATCCTAAAAATCAGACAAAAAGATATCTCCAGCAATGATTTTAATACGACTACACCGCAGAGCGTGTCAGGCTTACCTTTTGCCCACAGTCGGGTAACACACACCCTACGCAACCTTCAGTAGTATAGCCTATTAATATAGAGGTTCCACAGGCTGTGAGGCGTGACGTGCAAGCCGTGAATACGTTACATGGGTCAACGCGCCGCTCTTGTTCAACGCGCGTGTGATATATCACACGCGCGTTGAACAAGAGCGGCCTTTATCATTTAACGTAAACTGGAACGCGTTTTTTATTGTTTTCAAAGGCTTGGGTCAAGCTGAGAAGTGTATGGTTGGAATTAAGCCGGCTTTCGTAGAGCTGTTTAGACTTGATCTGTAGTAGAAGTAAGATCATGGCATACCGTTCAGCTTTTAGTATATCTTTTTATGCATGTAGTATATGTGGATTTGTGACTGTTTTCTAGGATCCTTAGAGGGATGGTTGATGGTTCGTTAGAGAGACGGTAGATGGTTATAATTTTGTCTCCAATATGCTAATGCAAACAGAATCTTATCAAACCCGAAATCATATTCTATAGGGATGTTCTATAGAGGTGAACTTCTTTTCTCAAACAACGAAATGTAACAATCTAACATTAGTGAAGGAAGACCACGTATAACTTATTTTTCACCTGGCATTTGGACATTTAATTAAAAAATTCAATTTAGAAAAACTTTAATAAAACAAACTAACTAAATTAATAGAAATCTGGGAATATTTGAGTACTAAAAGCTTAGGCTTCATAACAGTTATTAACAAGATTAAACAAGGGAGAACTTTACCGAAGATTCAATACGGATTTCCCAGAATTTTGAACCTATTTACCAGTAAACAGGATATCGCAATAATGAAGTTCCGAAGTTTTTGAGAGGTTATTAGTGAAATACGATTAAAGTTCAAGGGTATGTTTGTTTGCGTATTATGGATGATTAAATAAATCTATTGAGGCACAAAATCCACTTATGTATTGAGAGCATTATTGTAAAAAATGTTGTGTATTTTTATAGGAAAATTATAATATAATATGTACGTAATATTCTTGGAATACGAGCTGTGCAGGTGACTTAGTATTTTAATCGAAAAGGAATCTAACCCGACGAGCATGCAAGAAATAAATTGTTTTTTATCAGTTAATCTGCACATTATCCACATCACCACCGCGACCGGTCAAAACGGTGAAAGAAAACGTCATGACTGCAACCCGCACTTTCAACACACGTTGTGGAATATGGCTAAAGGAGGCTCGGATCCCTGCAGTGAGAACAAAATAAATATAGGCTGATGATGATACTTTCAGTTATCTTAAGTATCTGATATTTGTGTTACCTTTCACCATACTTAAAAGGATAAAATATGTAGATAGAATTTGTTAAACACGGCAATCAAACATTAAAATCTCGCAAAAAGGGTTCTCATTAATCTACATAATACTTATTACCTTTTGTAGAGCATTCATTTAATTGTGTGTAGCGCCATCTAGGTACATAAGCGAGCAACCACTAATTACGATTAATGTCTTTTTTTGTACAAAAATATATTATGAAATGAATATAGATTGATTTTGAAAAATAAATGAAAAAATTAAGTTAAAATGCAAGGGAATGTATGTATTAGGGTGCTAAACGGAAATGAAATTTAATAAACTAGTATCAAGAATTGATCTTTACCTTAATATGTACCCACACATCTGAAATCCACTTATTACATCTACTTGTGTTTTTTCAGTAAGTAAAGTCGACATAAGCCTTAGAAATAATGATAGGCGACTTATAAATTCTTATTAAATCCGTATCATATACAAATATGATTTTTTTACATACGAATTATATACTATAACTAGTCTGTGCTATAACACAGGTAACCTTCCCGAAAAAATCTTCATTGAGCTATTTAAAAGGTAATCTACAAAAAGCGGATAAATAGACAGACAAGGGTTGTCTTTCTTTTTAAAATGTGTATAATGTAAATAAATACCTTTAGGGATGACGTAACTCTAGAAAATGACCCTAAATAAAAATATGGATCAACCTTGATAATAACAGCTGTATTGAGTCATCATCGCATCTTCAAGAATTTTGTAGGTACATGATAATAACAACATTGACTCATAATTCTTATTTACGTTACCATGAAAATAAAATAAATAACGTTGTTAGACATGGGCCGTAGTAATAACCTAATATTGGGAAATGTAATAAAAAGAGTTCTTTACATTTTAGACACCATGATAAATTTATTTTTACAATAGTAATTATAACAATGACGCATTCCCTGAATAATATACAATCGAATAAATATTATAAAATACCCATCTCAATGTTCCGTTTGAAAGCATTTTCATTATATTCAAATAAAGAAACCCACTCAGTGAAAAACGAAAAGGGAATAAATATCGCCGCATGCCGCATGCAAAAATAAAGCAGCACAGTTAAATTAAAAAGCATGTTTCACTCGAGCACTCAGTATCAGTGCAGGATTTCATTAAATTACATCTCATTAGATAGCGTTCGCGGTAATTGATTGACTACCTGGGTACGTAGGTGGCGTGGGCCGGTTGCCATGGCGACGCCTACGCGCTACCCCGGGCGTGGAGCCTCAGCATTGACCCGGGCAACCTTGACCTTCCAGCTGACGACGCGTGCGAGCCGCGCTCGCGGTACGTTTGAACGCAAAACGCATCGGCGATGGATATTTTCGACCGCCTAATTCGGGATGCGGATTTGGCGTATTTTTAAGTAGTGTGTAGCGATCTGAGCTAGGAGTAACGATTTTTGAAGTGAAATTTCTTTAGGCGTGTTGAGAGTAAAATTTCAAGGTCTCGTCATGGCAATACCGTCACATCATGGAGTAAGGCGACAATTTTGGTATCTTTGAATCTTGCCAATGAAGTTTCACTTCCGACACGTGTGCTCGCACACACGCTTTTTTATTCAATTTGGGGAATTAATTTATGTAGGTTACATAGTAACAATCTTAGAGTATGTATTACAACATACTCTAAGGTAATAATGTACAATATTTAGATATAATTATATACGTAACGAGGCTTTGAATTACAGTCAATCATTTATTGAACTCAAATGCAATATGCGTATCGATTGTATCCAGATGTTTTGGTTAAACATATGTTTTCGACAGTGAGGTCGTATTGTGGAAATTTCTTTGAACAACTATCTAGATAATATAATAACAAATTTGATTTATTTGGACCAGACAATTATTTGATAACATTCCGCTAGAATCGTATTGTATATAATATAAATATTAAATACTCGTTAACGAGGTATACAAAAAGGATCGCTCAGGGATTTTCCTGACTGTTTAATGACAAATCGATATTTTATGTTCTTGTACGTTGCCTGTAATGCCATCACGGCCACCTTCCTCATATTAAGAATTTTGTTTGTTAATTTTCAGTACTAAATGTGACGAGTAAAAGTAGGTTATAAGAACTCTTGTCTCTACATAATATTTTCTTACATTAACCCGAATGAACCCGAAGAGGTCTATATATTAATAATTAAGTAGGGACAACATACAAATCACTAATAGCCAGAAGATAGCTATTTAATATAGAGAACGTTCAAATTATATTTTTATTTCTATTATAAGTAGTAGGCAAGAGTATTAAGTATTAACGATAATGTAAGTAAATTATTTCTTGTAAAATTTTTTTCATAGATGGGCTATGAATACCTACAGATGATATTAAAAGTGTGTTAGATGTGACATTTATATTGGTAAACCACTATATATAATTTATTAATTAAAACAAAAAAATTATAACGAGGATTTAAAGATGAGACCAGATACTCTACTAAGTATAGATACCTAGGTACTTAGTAACCAAGCATCATGTTACAAACATATCTGCGCAGACCGTTTCTATTACTCTAATTATTTCTTTGTATACTTTTTCCTGGATTCCTTATCGTTCTTTGAGAAAATTGCTATGATGTTATTTGATTAGATTTATAACATATCCGTACTCTTTCATTATCTGTTTTCAATGAATTGGTACATTGTTTAGTACGTGAATTGAGAGCTCCAGGGTTCGATATCCAGAAGAAACTAAGTAATAAAAAAGACGTGTGGCACTCGGGGACTGCCGCGGTAAAGCTATTGCATAGCGTGCCTTCAAGCCACACCTCCGCGCCCGTCGGAGTGGGGAGCTTGAGGTTTTTTCGTTACGGAATTCCTGGATTCGGTCCCCGCGCTCAAGGCCCGCGATAGAAGCTATGCAATAGCTTAAAAATGATATTATGTTAGGTAAGTCAGATAGAAAGCTAGCGAAACAGACAAGAAATTATCTGCAGTAAGTATACAATTTTTTCATTGTCTTATTCACATTTATAAAAACGTTCCATTAGAAGCGTATTATCAACTTTCATATTTCCTAACAAATTAAAACGACCACGTAAGCAAACTCTTAGCTTCCCGTCAACGAAGTTTCCAAAAGAAATCCTGCAAAATTAAACTTCGCCACAATTTGTCGCAACTCAAATGTAACTTCGTAACTTCTTTAAATGAGTCGGCTATTTTTGGATTCTCAACTTTATTGTCAGTTAGAATTACACAAATGCGGGTTTATAGCTAAAAAAGATTTAATTAAATTTGTATAAATACATATAATAAAAATTTAAGGCCTGCGGCTTCCTATTTAAGAAAATTTCCATAATAATTACCTATACCTATATTCCGCAGTCCGCTCTAGTAAAAGTAATCTGTAACTCTCTAGACTCCTAACTATCCCAGACACATTATTATTTATCAAACAAACACACAAACAAACTATCGCATTTATAATATTAGTAAGGATTATATCGAATTAAATATACCAAAGTTATGGATGCCTTCAAAAAAAGAGCCTACGCGTCCCTCAAAGGCCGGCAAAACAATCGCAAGGTTACCCGTTGCAATTGCTATGGGCGGCGGTGATCACCTTCATCAGTAGGTACACCGCCCGCTCCTTTGTCGGTTTTAGTATAAAAAAAAAACCAAAGAAACGTGAAGCCCATTCTAACCTACTAGTATTTTCCTTACTTGTTACGGCCAAAAGATATTCAACAATAGGTCCTTCAGAGTTTGACGGAAAGCTCCAGAATAATTTTCATTTCAGTTATATACCTTTTTTTTATAGTGGGGAAATCTTCCAAAGATACCCACTGCCCCCGGGGAAGGAGCCGTGGGTTATATCGGATTCTTACCGACTAAAACCCCACTGTGTTCCGTCGAGCCGCTTTAATGATGGGGCCGCGGGTATTGGTTGGAATTCTTCCGCTATACCTAAAGTTTTATATACTCATTATATAGAATAAAAGAGCGTTCGACTTACATAAGAAAGTACAGTGTAATAAGATACTTTAAAAATGGAATAAAATAGGAATTGCTTTATTTTAAACAGTTTACATGATACATCTATATGTCGTGGCCATATCGTAGATTTGCTCATTTCATGATATGATCGATCATTTCACGAAATGGTCGCATTTCATGAAATGGCCAACATAGTTTGATCAGATCGTTAAATCATCAACGTTTCACGATTTAGTCATCCACATTTGGCCAGATCGTATAAAATATAAAGAGTCTATAAAATATTAAAAAATTCAGAATATTCTAAAAACTTGTTTAATGTCATTTAAGTTAGTGCCGCGGCAGCGGCCGGCGAATGCCAGAAGCGAATCGTTTTTGCAATAGAAAACAGTTAGGTTAGGTTAGGTTAGACTTTGATAAACAACGCACGAGCCGAGCGAGCAAAGCGAGCGTGCCGCGGCAGCGGCCGTCGAGTGCCAGAAGCGGATCGCTTTTTAAAAAACAAACAATTATAATAATATAGTAGGATATATAAATATATATCCTAAAAGAAAAAATGCGTCTTAAATTATTTTATTTAAGACGCATTTTTTCTTCAATACATATAAGATATCCACATTTTCCATAGTACTCGAACCTCTTCGTCGTAAATTCTTTGCTATGACTTTCTTCATATTGTTATTAAACGAATTATGAAGTTTTTAACTGCGAATAATTAAATTATCGCCAGCGGCCGCCATCTTATCACATAAACACAGCTTGCAGCGCCTCTACCAATGATTAATGTAACTATTTTACGATATGATCAAATAATTTTGATCATTTCATGAAAAAACCGCGCGTTTAGTTGGCTATATCGTGAAACGATTTCTTATCATTGATCTGCTCAAACCACATCATGATGTGGCCAAACTAAATTGGCCATTTCACGAAATGCGACCATTTCGTGAAATGGCCAATCATTTCATGAAATGAGCAAATGTACGATATGGCCACGACATATATATATATAAAACTCAAAGGTGACTGATATAGTGATCTATCAACGCACAGCCCAAACCACTGGACGTATCGGGCTGAAATTTGGCATGCAGGTAGATATTAGTACGTAGGCATCCGCTAAGAAAGGATTTCCCGAAATTCTTGCGGGAACGTGGAAAAACGGGGATGCACGTACAAAGTCGTGGGCGGAAGCTAGTTTGATATAAATCTAAATCAATCTAATCTAAATAAAAAAATAAGACTGTGCCTACTTATGTTTAGTTTATGTCAGCAATATTTTTCTTATTAGCAAGAAACTTTAAAAGTTTAAACATTTAACTACAATTTTATCACTCTAATTGTTAATTAACAAAATTATTAATTGGTCTTTTTTTAGATGTCCTATGCTACATCTACTTTAAATTTCCAAGAACGCAGTATAGTATAATTTTATACAATTTGTCTTCATAAACATAAACTAGCTGACGCCCGCGATTTTCGTTCATTGACATATTTTCGCAGAATTAAATTAAAGAGCTAAAATTACTTCTCAAACTTCTCTCTGTCTTTTAATTTTTAAAGTATTGTATTTTTAAAGTATAAATTTTCCCAGCTGTTTTGAATTCTAGCCGAAACCAGATTTGTATTTTAGACTCCATTAATTTATGCTTAGTACATATTACATAATTAATGTTTATTCTCCCTTTATGTAGCATTAATGTATACCATCTTTACGCATAACATAATTTTTATCGTTATCATTGCAAAAAATAATACATATTCCATGAGCTACACACGTGCGCCGCTTAAACAAAGGAATACTGTATACTAGGTATTTAATACTAGTGAAACCTAGTGAATAAATTGCCGTTTCTTTGAAGCACTGTCATAAAAGCTGCTATTGACAGGCAACAATTACTCGTTACCCTTACTGCAATAATTCCTTTCAACACAGCTATTGATCTCAATTAAAAATTCTTGCGTAGAAGAGTCCACAACTAAATTATTCCAGTCTGTCTATGTGGCTTAATTACACGGTATATACGAGGTGTGAGATATAAGCTAATGGAGATTATGATAATTTTTTATTATTTGTAAAGAATACTGATATAGAATATAGATATAGATAATACTTTATAGAGTATCTAGTGTCAGGCTCCGACATCGCTGTATCGCTAGCTGCTGTATATAGGCAAG
Source organism: Colias behrii (assembly GCA_029959065.1). NCBI lineage: Eukaryota > Metazoa > Arthropoda > Insecta > Lepidoptera > Pieridae > Colias > Colias behrii. The sequence goes on from JARWMC010000001.1 coordinate 12,773,714, forward strand.
GTTCGCCGTCCGTTATTTTCAAAACATAGATCGTGGCGCCGTCAAGTAGGTTAATACAAATAGGTTCATAACAATTTAAGAAAAATAAACAAATATAAACACACATGCAGACACAACTGCTTATGCTTTTACACTTAAAAAAGGAAAGCTTAATGATAGGTGTAAAAGGATCAAATCTGGAAAAATATCTGAACGGTTTTTTAAGTATAAAAATTAAAAAATACTAATAACTGTACCTATCTATCTAGATAGATAATAAGTTTGTAGATAAAACAAAGATAGTTAATAGGGGAAATTTTAACATCTATTTTGGATTACAAATGGTCGATTAACCCAGTCATGTGAAGGTAAGAAAACTTTAGTCATTATTACAGCCACAGAATATTGGCTGAATTTTAAAGTTAAGTAGGCTTACATTTCAAAAACCCGTAACCTTTTTACAGTGATAATTCGTCTCATCTTTAGGCAGCACAAGATATAAGAATTTTCATAGAGCGTACTTACTTTTAATTTCCAAATACTTAATAAAAGTTTTTGTACCATACATTTTCACCATCTAGCGATTATTTTAATTGGCGCCATTATAATTATAACGTATACAAATATTGTATTTAACTTGGACCAAACAGAGTCGTGTGAATTACTTCACTCGGCTACTTTAGTTTTATTAATATTCCGAATACATATGCAACTTTAACTCTACTATTAAATTAGTTAATTAAGTGGACAACTACATTTACTCTCGTTTAGAACTCTAGAATTTCAATATATATATTTCACGTGACAATTTTAGAGGTAATTAAAAAAATGGTTGCCTGTAAAGTCGGTTTTACGGGCGAAGATTTTACGTGACAACGTCTTTTTCTCGGTAGAATATTTATGTGCTGCGCGCGCGGCAGACCGCGGGCCTCTCTCTCGTTCGGTGACTCATCGTAACGTTACCGAGCGTTACACTTTTTCATAAGTGACTCCCAGTCGCAACCTAATTTAAGACGTTGTCACGTCAAAATAAATTAAGATGGAAAACAACCTTTTGTAACTCTAATTATTATTGTCAGTTGTCACTGTCCACTGATCTTTTTCCCTTACCTATTGTTCCTTTCTTTTGTTTCTTATTCTTGTTTGTTAAAAATATGTGAATATAGGACAAAGTATGACGATGGTATTAAAATTAGTTAAACAGTACCTAGTTATGAGTTAGCGCTCTAGGTTCGTAAATAATCGCTGATCATATTTGTATAGATACTTAAAAATAATTTAATTTAAAGTATTGTTATATATATTTATATATATTTATATATATTTTTATATATATTTTATTTGTATTGTTATATATCGCTTAAGATTTTTTTTTCTAAGATATATAAGCCATAAAGGATGAAGGATGACGCTTTAGAAGCATGAATTAATCCGTTCTAACAATGCACCAAAAGGTAACTATTGAACATGAATAGTAAGATTACTCGACAGACCAATTTGTTTTTATAGTGCTTCGAAAGCAACTAACGAGATCACCTTCAAAGGGATGTTTCAATTCATAAATTGGCCAATAATGATGTTAAGCCTTCTGCAATCACAATTCACACAATCATCTCCCGGGTAAACCGTACCTTACCTTGAATCAATCGCTGAACACATGTACTAAGCCGATATAATACTACCCTACAACGTTTCATGTCCCATAATGAGTTGAATTACGCAGCCGTATCAGTTGTGTAAAGTTGCGTCACGCTAAATCGTATTTTCCACAACACTTTCAAGAGTAATCCTGTAAGCCAATATGCGAATACGGGCGCCAACCGCTTGTTAGGTAGAACGGTTAATAATGAGAATTACACAAGATATTATGTAATTTTCTTCTGGCTACATGTTGCGGGGATCGTTAATCATCTGAATACAGCTATATAATATAGTAACAAGCTGTTTCCCGCAGCTTCGCCCGCGTGGTCATAATACATTTTCATGGTACAAACTTTCACCCCCTATTTACCCTTGGGGGAATTTGTCAAAATTATTTCTTAGCAGATGCGTACATCATTTAATTATGATCTTAATAGCTATCCGTATGCCCAATTAAAATTTGCTCGATTCAATAGTTTTAGCTGTGCTTGCACACCTTTGCATTTTTAAACAGAAGATGTCTTCACAAAAAAAAAATTGTGAGTTCCCTAAATGTTTATTGATAACTTTGTTGCACTTTTCTTTCTAAAATTACTATGTATCGAATGAATGTGTCATAGCGAGTCACCGGACGATAAATAGGTGCTTGTGGCTGAAGAGCCACAGACTATTACTAGACTCTATGTGAACTTTTAATTAATTTCAAGCATTGCTGCAGAAGATGCTTGCAATTTTTAGTCTTTCATAACAATTTTTAAGACTAACGAGCACCATTTTTTAATTTTCTATAACACGTTTTATACAACGAGTGTATAAGCGATGTCTTCATAATTCCTGAACAGAGGAAAATCCACTAATTAGTTGAATAGAGAGAAAAGTATATTTATTATTAATCTACGCCCACATTCTTAGTTTCCAGTAATCGAACAGTTTACTAACATCGTTTATTTTATTTCTGAACGGAAGTAATTATCACGAAATATTGCTCTTGAAAAACAAAAGTATAATATATAAAGTAAATAATATTATAAGACACGCGCCCGCCGCACGTGTCAGTTGTGAAATAAAAATCATCTATAGATACATTAGTTACCCTTTCTATAGGTACATACTTAACAGCTACCAAGTACCAAGTACCATACCATTAATAAAATTAAAGTGTCTGTTTGTATTATTAAAATATCAGCTTTTTACTTAATGCATATTATGTATGTAAACACGGTACATATGCCAACACAGTAATTTTAACATTTCTGTCTGTCTGTTTGTTCCGGCTATTCTCTGGAAAGGCTTGAACGATTATGACGGGACTTTCACTGGAAGATAGCTGATGTAGGGAATAAGGAGTAACTTAGGCTTCTTTTTATTCTGATATTTCGTAAGGATTAGGAATATTAGGGTTAAAAGAAAAACTTGCGCGAGTGAAACCGCGGGACGCAGCTATTGTGAAATAAAAATCAAATTATCTGCAGAACACCCACGTAAAGTTAAGCCAATTTAATAGCAATGAGTTCCAACCAATTTGAATATTTGCTACAAACGTAGCAAATATTCAAATTGGAGAATATAATATTATAATGAATGACATTATTCTTGTGGATTCAGTCAAAAACAGATAATTGGTACCCTGCCTTATTATTGACAAGCATGTCTCCCCAAGTCTCGCTTTGTGATATTGGATATGTTAAAAAATTCCCACGCAAATATTATATTTTCTGTTTACATTTTTTCATTCAATATAAATTCAAAAACATACATTTTCGTCTTTCTCACGCAAAATATTTTACAATATCCATATAATAAGTTAATAGTGAAACAAGGCAAAGACTTTGGATTAGGATTAGGACCTAATGAAACAGATTTTCGGCAACAGCCGGTTAATGGTTTATTCTAGCTATGGAAGAAGAGACACGGAAGATACCATAACATCTTTTCAAAAGTGGCCCAATATAATATTATGTTGATGAGAGATTGAAAGAATTTAGGTACCTACCTTACATATTATAATATACTTACCTAAATAAAAAAAATATAAGGCTATTGGTCTTTATTGTTGCACATCTGTGCTTAAATTATTTATAATATAGATATCAATATTTATAGTTCCACATAACCGCAGCAACACATACGTCAATTAACATGAAATCTGTTCGCTACCTGTTGTGCCCCCGCGGTGCGTTGCGGGGGCCGCTCGCGGGGGACTGCATCCGAGCCCAGTGCCCCCACCCACCCTTAGGGTGCTTTTCCACCAGAGACGTGATATGCTATGTAACTATGTGATCGTTTCCACCAATGCTACGCTATTTAGCAGTGCGAGTAAGATGTGCGAGGAAGATGCGCAGCTCAAGCTATGCGATGTATCGATAGTAGGCCGTTTCGCACATAGCACGCATGCAATGCACAGCAAGCGTCCATGGCACGCATCCGTAGCATACATCCATAGCACGCATCCTTCCATATAATAAACATATTATCTTAGTCACTAGTGCCACGCTATGTACATTAATGAATATGATTGGTGGATAACAAACACATCCATAGCAACGTAGCATAGCACATCTCTGGTGGTAAAGCACCCTTAGCCTTGCAATAGCATATTGTGTGCGTAACATTTTACGAGTGAGTACAAAGATACTATAATAATAATTATTATGATGTGAGTTGGTTATCTTATTATGATCCCGCGACATATATACAGTATTATCTATGCCCGCGACTTCACTCGCGTGATACGTGGATTGAAAGTAGCCATTATGGTTATCCAGACTATTAGTACCTATAGACTCTTTCTTCTCTTTCTTACAGATATAGCTCTGTAAGAAATTTCATACAGATCAGAATCAGATCAAGATTTTGCGTGAAAACATAACAAACGAAAGTTAGAATGTATGGATGCATTCTAACTTTCGTGTTTATTAGTATATCATAAATGTATTTATACATTTATTTATCTATTAGAAACTAAATTACATAGGTAGTGTCTGATAAGTATTTACAGTTATACTACTAGGGATAGTTAGTGCGTATACAACATTAATATGTATGCAGATGGTATGCAGTAATTGCATATTGTCTTGTACCCTGCATGGCATTGAGAAAGTCATAGATAGATACTGTATGGGATGAAATATGTTGTTAATGTTCATCTCGAGTTATGAAAGTAATGAAATTTGCTTTAACCTTTCGTACTTACTGCCTTTTCGATTTAGATATTCCTAAGCTACGATACGACGACACACTACACAGAGATGGAAAATTTTAACGTCATTTTTTAATTGTTCTGAAACAAAATTTAAAAACCATTATTAAAAGAAACATTTGCGGTGAAACCTGAATTAGTGAGCGCATCATGCATAGTAATGGATAAGAAACATAAATAAGGTTTAAACTTCAAACATCGATTAATACTCTAGTTCTTGCTGAGAAGTGAAGATAGATCAATAGACAATTTCTTTAATAACAATGGCTACAAAATCTTTGCTTTCTTATTGTCTTACCCATCTACATCTACAAATAAATTGCCAACGTTAAAAGGTATGGGGATAAGGAAATGATTGACGTGGGGAATAAAAGGGCTGGGAAGAGAAAGGAAAATTATACAGTCGGCTTGGTAGAAGATAAGTCAGAAAAACTATACTTATTGTTTTTACGATTTCATCCAATATTCCTGAAGAAAATTCAAATCGTCCTTTAATTTTTTGCCTCCTCGGTACAGTGGTTGACGCGTGAGCGTAACACCGAGGGGTCCTGGGTTCGATTCCCGGTGGAGACGAAGAAAAAAAAATGTCTTGGTCTGATAGGACACAGAAGGCTGATCACCTACTTGTCCTTAAAGAAAATCGATCAGTGAAACAGATGTATAATGCATCTGCCCCTAACCCCACTAGGGGACATGGGACTTCACTTTTTTTTTAATTTTTTGTCCATACTCAGTAAGAAAAATAAAATAAAAAGTAGAGAGAAATAAAAGTCAAATTGCTTTAAAATATACGTTTTATTTATACATTTCCACATATACATAACAACTACATCAACATGAGGTTCACACTTAGGAATGACAGTATTTGGAACTGGACTGTAGGTTTTTACACATTTTCTACATACTAAATACATAATTCCTATGCAATTTGTAAGCAACGTATATTATATACGCCAAGAAAAAACGATAACTCGATGATTTAAATATTATCTTTCGTCACTAAATTAGTTTGGAAATTGTGCTATCGAAAAAATTAAAGCAAAATTAATAAGTACAATAATTATAACAGAACATGAATTGATTGAAATGGAGGATTTAATAATATATAAATATTATATTAAATTAAATACACACCATCAATAATGTCTAATCGCTTTTATGCGAGTAAAATACTGAGTTTTACTATACTGAAAGGAAACGTAATACTTTTCAATACTGAGAATTATATCCATAACAAAAGATACTTAAGCGTGTCCAACACGATTTTATGCACCACTTGTAATACATATACTATTAATTATTTGCGTGCGTTTTTACGAGGGATAACAAACAGACTATAATATATATTCTATATAATTCTGCTTTAAACAGGAAGAATAATTAAAATAAGTAATAAAAAAAAAAAATCCCGTTTGACATCCGTTTAGTCTTATTTGCATAACTATGCAAATAGGTACATGACATTCTGTCCTTGTCTTTCACATGACAAAACAGAGATAGCACTATTTTTTATGTTCGTATATTTTGTCGTAAACGGGACTTATTTTTTATTTGAAACTTAAGCTTAATAGACAAATGTTTTTTTTAAGATAATAATTGCGAATGACGGTTAATATAAAAATGGTATTATTATACATACGCTTTGATTTTAGAAAAACTTCTTATAGAATATCTATGGTCCAATATAGTTCGAATTATTTTATATGATTCCGTCATTCGCAACTATGCTAATACATTATATTTTGATTCAGATCAAATCAAAGCTTAAATTAATAAAAACAGATCAATAGACTAGAATTATATTTAATGGAATTCATACGATACAATATTTTTTAATTAAAATTAACTTAACACTGGGAAAATATTGCACATTACTTAATTCAGATCTAAGTTACATATAACGGAATGTAAAGTAAAATAATCAATAATGTTTTTATAATATACCTTTATTAAAAAATCATTTTCCGTCTTATTACAAAAAACAGACCTGGTTTAAACCCAAGTCATGGTTTAACCACAGTATTACAATATCTATACAGTACGGAAACGAATGTACTTGTGCAGAGAAACGGAGGGGAACTGGCGGGGGGTCGGGCGACGCGGGCCGCGTAAGGCAAACACGCTTAGTTTGCATTACCTAGCGTGAAAGTACGACGCAGTCGTATTTTTTGTGTAATAATTTTATTATACATAGGTACTTACATATTCTATTATGGCGCGCACAAACTGTTCCGTTTACGGATGTAAATCTACATTGAAATCCCAGAAGGAAACAATATTTCAGAAAGATTGTATTAATTGTAACTGTTGAATTAAAATCAAAGCTATGTATATGTTGTCCTCATTATTTTCTAATTAGATTGTACATCCCAATGCGAATGCATTACTTAGTTAAATGTTATAATATACAATTAAGAACATCCAAAAATAAAGTGTCCACGTAAATAATATTTAGCAGTGCAATATCTGTAATTATATATTTATGAACAAATAATTACATCAGATTTAATAATCGCAATTATTTTGAATGTACATATGAATAAATGATTTCATCATAATATTAATAATCACAATTGTTTTATTTCCCATTTGTTGCAACCCTAGCGTATTTTCGTGTGGCAGCGTAAGTACCTACGCTGGCGGCGGCATTGCGCGACATCAAAGGCGTTTCCTTACTGTAGGAAATAATATTGTAATTCTGTGGTTTAACTTTAGTACCGAAGTTTAAACTTGTCCATAACTTATAATACTTTTACATAGACCATGATTTTAATAAGTTTTAGACCCGGTTTTTAGTTAGTCTATGATTTGTAATAAGACGGATTGGGTCTTACAGCATATTATTTTAAAATTTCATTTATATTATAATAATTTATCGATGGTGTTTCTTTCTCAGAAATTATTAACATAAATAATAATAAATGGAAAATAATTGCCGTTATAGCTCTTCACAAATATAGCAGTGTGAGCAAATTAAAATTAAATCTAAATTTTCGAATTAAAATAGATTGCGATAACCGGTCCATCTATTTATAATATGTTTTGAATATTATATTAATTAGGTATAGTTATAAATAAATGCAAATAAATCGCATATTATGCTGTGTACATACACATTAGACCTCAATTCATGAGAGCGACATTGTGATTTTTTATTTGAAAATTTGTATATTTTTTGACGACATAAATTACATAATTTTTATGCGGTGTTTTAAGTGTTCATCGAATACTTATTTAATATTTATTCTGTAAAATGCATAATGATCTTTTAAAACATTTGTGTAAAACATAATTTGAACCTCTTTGAGTATGATATTGACCACGAATATAATATAATTATTAAAATAATATACCAGTTATTGTGATTTGAAAAGTCAGTTATATTCAGAATAATACAAAGCCATAAAATATACAAATTTTGGTCCAAAATTAATTGTTAATCTAATTTTCTTTACCACTCTGCCTGTTTAGTTTAGTCAAGTGTGTACAAAGCATAATCTCTACTAATACAATAAAATATCCTACTCTGTCATTCAGAAACTATCGCTACTCGAATAAGAGCAACAGTCAAACTTATACTATTTTATATTTTATTATATTGTTATATTTATTTACATATCGAAGTCCAGTTAACGTACCGAGTCATTTTTGTATCAGATAATATTTATTTAGTAAAAAAATACATGCTTTGTATATGTATATAAATGTAAGATTTTTCGATTGTGTACCTATATTTTGTAAAATTTGTTAATTAACATAATCTGTATGAAGATAATTTATACGTTAAAATGATTTCTGTAGTTTTAAAAATTGAATAATTTTATTGTTGAAATTTTTAATTATTTAACATTTAATTTAAAAGGGAATAAAAAGCTTAGATGATGTTATAAAGTTGTAAAGATTTTAAAATACATCAGATCTGAAATTTCTCAGACTTTTATGTGAATAAAGCTTTCAGTTTTGCAAATGTTTTTTTTTTTTAATATCCGAAAAAAATAGTATGCAGTAAGATTTTAATTGCGAATTAAAGGGTAAAACCAATAAATAAAATTAAGTACCTAATTATTTTAATTTTTTCGTCCATATTAATAAATTCCCGATTTTTTTGTAGTTTATTTGTATACCTTTTTTATAACCATTTTTTTTCTGGCTAATCTAGAATAGCAAAACAAAAATATGTTTGATATGATTAACAACCATTTCAACCAATATGAAGCACTTTTCAATGAATACAATATTGTAACGATGGAACACGACCTTTTTTGTTGAATTTATATATTGGTCAGGCATCCGCCCCGGAATGGCGCGAAAGGATGCGGGTTCGAGTCCCGCCTCGTGATCGAATTTTTTCTATTCTTTATAAATTTATATTTATAAAGCAAAAATATGTTTTATAAAATAGGCAAAAACTTAATTTACACATGGAACATAGCAGAGAAAACAAAAATATTGTTTTTCCTCATAAAATAATGTTAAAAAAAAAATGCTAAATGAGTATGATAATTATAGATGGCAATCAAAATAGGTTTTTATACACATTTTTTTGTATGTTTTATTCAAATGTAGAGATTGAATTTCTATAATTTACAGCTATGCTAAAATATATTCTGGAATGTTCCGTTTTTACCTACAAATAGATAATACAAATATATATTGATATGATTTTTTTTTATTTTTTTTTAATATCCTATAGACATAATCTCATTAATCACACGATAACCACATTGTGCATAAAATGTTTTATAAGAAATATATTGTATTTAATATATAATTTAGTAAGTTCAAATCCAAATAGCTTTTTTGATATTTTTCTTTGAGCATAGTTAAGCGAAAAATAGAAATTTATTTAAGACTTTGACACAATGTTATAATTTATATAGAACTTAATTTATTAATTATAATACAAATGTATAAGTTATTCATTTAAATAATCAACGATATTTTTGTGACGTTTAGTTTTTTTTTTTTTTTTTAATCTATGTATCATGGAAGAATATTTCTTAGACATTGCCTTGAAGACAAATAGCCTATGTAGTTAAATAATTTAAATTTTTGATGATGATGACGATGATAACATAAAAATAAATAAATAACACAGATCTAGATCATAACAAAAAAAATATTAAAATAAATTAAATTCGAATTCAGGAATGTATGGTCATTAAAATTAAACACAGACAAACAATGTCCAAGTCAGGATAATACATATAAAGAAATACTTAGTTCCCACTAAACATACACCAAACATCAAATTTACACTATTCGTAATATTATGCAAGTTATTTCATGGTACATTAAGCCTTATTACCTGTGTCATAAGGTCGAGAATTACACGCTATTATCGTCTATATCGGGGATTCGGTTGAAGTCTTCTGGGGCTGTGTTCCAATAGTAGAACGGTGGTCCGATTGAGAAACAGTACTTCATGTCAAGTGGAGTATCGTTTTCCACCCAGTACATTAGGTAGAAGTTACACATCTCGTCTTGGTTGGTTGATCTGAAAATAATTTAAAATCATGCTAATTAACCTTGTTATGTAGTTTCTAAATCGTTTTTACAAACAAAATAAAAAACTTTTTGAAGTGAAACTTCTTTAGGCGCGTTGAGAGTAAAATTTTAAGGTCGCATCATGGCAATACCACCACGTCATATCTAGTAAGGCGACGATTTTGGTATCTTTGAATCTTGCCAAAGAAGTTTCATTTCTGACACGCGTCGGCAAAAAGGCTCTTTTTTATAGTTCAACCCATGCAGGTCAACTTTAAAGTGCCCTCTAAAGTACAGAGAATTCTCCTGATACACTATTAAATTATATATCATAACGAAGAATAATCCACTAATTCAATTATCATTTCTTATCTAAGAATAGATAGCGATGCGAGCGAATTTTTAAAACAAGACTGCATAAACAAATTTGACATGAATTTCCAGAGCGGACATTATATTACGCACCTTGTCTTCTAGGTTCTAACACGTTTATTATAAACCGATAATAGTTTGAACCTGTATCGTATAGTTACTAATAGTATTTATTCAATTATAAAAAGCACTTTTTAATGGTATATAATACATTCTTAAACCGTGCTATACATACTTTAACACTTTTTAATAATTAATAAAGTCTTTATACATTTTAAAACCAGATATATCATGCTATACATACCCAATCTTAACCATATAATCGTGATCATTTTTCATAACACATCTCGCGGCCAAAATGTCCCCCTTCCCAATGGGGTCATTATACACCACGGGGTAGAACATTTGGGGTTTTTGCGGGTCCTTGGTGCCTATGAGGGTCCAGTCGTCACCGTTGAGTGACTTGCGAACCACGTAGCCCGATACTTGCTGGCCTGGAATACGGAAAAAATAATTAGAAATTAGTACAAAATTATCTTTATGTGCAGATTTATATTTATGTTACAAAGTTTTAAGTAAATAAATTTAAAACAATTACAATTTATTAATGTAATAAAATATCCACCTTTGTTTTGCACACACTTAATAGTACTAATAAAAAAGGGATATAATTTCATAAAATGCACAGAAGAAACTAAATGATCCCTCGTTTCTCTCTTACGTTATCGGTTTGACAACTTGCACAATGTTTAAGATAAGCGTGCAAGTAACATGCTAACAAGATACTCGAATATTCCAGAATATCGAAGAACATTACCTACATCAAAAGAGATTATTATATTCTAGACTCTTCTAGAACAAAACTATCACAACGAGTAACCTATCACCATGTGTTCTACCAATCATGGAACTTTAATTTCTCCATACTACACGTTCTCAAATGGAAAATTCTAGAAAACAACTCACCAAGGCTATGCGTGTGTGTGCGGAACGCGAAAGGGTGGATCACTTTATCAATAATACAAGCTGTCCGTGTGTTCTACCACTCATGGAACTATAATTTCCCCATAGTACCCGTTACCTAATGGAATATTCTAGAACCTTCTAGAACATTCTAGAACACAACTCACCAAGGCTATGCGTGTGCGTGCGGAACGTGCAAGCTGTTTCCATGTGTTCTACCTCACACACCTCTTTAGATCATTAATTTCCCAATACGACTCGCTATGAAATGGAACATTCTAGGCCCTTCTAGAACATTCTAGAACACAACTCACCAAGGCTATGCGTGTGCATGCGGAACGTGCAAGCTGTTTCCATGTGTTCTACCTCACACACCTCTTTAGATCATTAATTTCCCAATACGACTCGCTATGAAATGGAACATTCTAGGCCCTTCTAGAACATTCTAGAACACAACTCACCAAGGCTATGCGTGTGCATGCGGAACGTGCAAGCTGTTTCCATGTGTTCTACCTCACACACCTCTTTAGATCATTAATTTCCCAATACGACTCGCTATGAAATGGAACATTCTAGGCCCTTCTAGAACATTCTAGAACACAACTCACCAAGGCTATGCGTGTGCGTGCGGAACGCGAATGGGTGGATCACTTTATCCTCTCGCAATGTACAAGCTGTCTCCATATGTTCCACTTTGTGCGGGGCGATCACACCACTTGTACCGAGGAGTAGGACTCCGGCTTGGCGGGGCATACTGGAAATTTTAAAACATTTATGAATCGTTTATAATCACGTAGGTACATAATGATTTCGATGTACATAATTTATTTAAAAAGATACGTTTTCATATTCACAGTAAAACCACAGGGCACATGCTCATGCATTATCTATACTAATATTATAAAGAGGAAAGGTTTGTATGTATGTATGTATGGTTTTCACGCATAAACTACTGGACCGATTTTGATGAAATTTGGCACAGATAATCTTTAGACCCTGAGAAAGAACATAGGCTACCTTTTATTGCGAAATATGTACAACGGGCGAAGCCGGGGCAGACCGCTAGTTTCATATAAAATAAATAAATCGATGTACTTACACTGCTTGGGTATATTTCAAGAAGACGCCAGAATTGTCGGTTTTGCCAGCTGAAAGAATAGAGTTACGTTTTGATCAATGTTTTAGTTCTCTAAATATACTAAAAGGTATGGGAACTATGTCATAAAAATTTGGAGTAGATTATTTATTTTAATAAAAGAGAATATAAGTACAATGTTTGAACATGTTAAAAATTCTTAAATTTTATAATAAGTCGTACCTACCTACAATATGAGGATATCAGGGAAACCGTTAGAAAAATTTTGTTATATATTTTAACAAACCACAAACTGATAAAATGCGGTGTAGTATTTCTGAAAAAAAGCATAAACATTCAATAGGTGCCTAATACAAGAACTTACCAGGAAATTTGGACATATAATGCACTTGCAGCACGAGGTATTTGATTGGCGAGTCGCGGCCAATGAGGAAGCCGACATCTGGAGGCATTTCCAGACTTGGCGCATCACGGGCCCATGCGTATACAATCTGAAATATAATTTATTTTTGATACTTAATATGGTCTGTGTGTGTCTGTGTCATAGTAAGGAGTTTGGAAATTATACTTTTTACCGCGGTGAAACATCTAATTTCTAATTTTATGACTACGCTGGCGAAGCTGCGTGCGGAAAGCTAGTCATTTATAAAATGAGAGACTATTAAGGATTGCAGTATTACCTTTATGAGTGTTCAAAAATATCTATAAAAATGTTCCAAATGGGTAATAATCTGTAGTTATTGTGACAGTTTCAAATATCTCCGCAACAATATCAGTCTCAAGGTTTATGACATCAGTCTCCTTAGAGAGTATCATTGGGAGATCCATTACTGAATTTCATTACAAAATATTAGATGATTATGTTACAGTTTAAGTAAATTTTAAATTGATAATTCAAATACGCCACACGATGCAGAATCTCATTTAAAATGCAACGTTTCATTTCATACATTCGTTCCAGTATACGCTATCAATATTGAATCATATTTGACCAGTACATATTTGTTATAGATATACATAAATTACACGCTCATTTTGATTTGCCTCGTGCAAATAAAGGCCACTATCTTGGCGAATACAAAACTTGATCTTGGTCAAATAGAGTGTTGTTTTCTTAGTACAAGAGTTCTTAAAAATACTTCAATCAATGCCTTCAAATTGTATCGCCTATATCGAGAAATGTGAGGCTTAGGAGGCTATTCAGAGTTTCCAATTTTCAATTTTAATATTTTGTTGTTTAATAGGTGTATTGATGCGTACTAAATATCAGTACCTACTCATTATTATATTATTGTTGTAGCCTATCTATACCAATAGTAATAAACTGAAGAGATTTTGTTTGTTTGGTTGGTTGAACGTGCTATTCTCAGGAACTAGAATTCCGATTTGAATTCTTTCAGTGTGAGATAGTCCATTCAGCGGCATATACCCTATAGGAACTAAGACCAATATTAGCGTAGAAATGCGGGTAAAACCGCGGGGAACAGCTAGTTTAAAATAATACCTGTGATCCGTTCCGACAAGGATAGGAATTAAGACTAATAGACCAATATTAGCGCAGAAATGCGGCTAAAACCGCGGGGCACAGCTATTATAACATAATAAGTACCTGTGATCCGTTCCGACAAGGGCTAGACGTAGCGTACATGCTATCCACTTTACTGCTCTGCATTTCACCACAGCTCCTGAAATAAAAAAACATAAACATTTAAAAACAATACTATTTATTTATACTTTGTAAAACATTCTTTAAACAATACCCATTATTTTTATTTTTATTTGCCTTAAACAGTGGCGGGGCAAGACCTAAATTTGATGTGGGCAAGACAGATTTCGCGAGGCCCTGTTCTATGGCGACCTGAAGACGGATTTTATAAAATAATAAAAACAATTAACACTGCCAAGTTTTTATTGCATACTTTGATTTGATTGGTTGTCTTCCTAGTCAAGAAAGTAAACAAATAAAACCAGGGATTCCCGGCACTCTGGTTGTTTTTTGCACGCCTCATAAGCGAAGCGTTGAGGTGGGTACTACTGTCACTTCGCACAAAACATCTGAGTTTTCAAACTTAAAATGTCTTTATGTATCATACATTGCACTTGTAAGATAATACATACACACACATATTAAGAAAAAACACTATTTTTAACATTCATGATATTTTTGATGTCATTTTTGTTATTTAAACTAGTTAAAAAACAGTTTAAAAAAGTTCTGTCTTGGACGTCCGTGTGTCTGTATGTGCGGAGGATTTTCTTGTTAACACGATAGCGACCGAAATACTTTACTAATCGAGTCTTTTTTTTTCTCTTACGCTTGAGTATGCTCAGGAATAGAACCCTTTCATTTTTCAGGGTCTGATTCGATGTGGTTTAATTGTTATTAAATAAACAAAAATAATAATTAATAAATAATTGTTAAAAAAAAATTATGAGGCGTGCACTTTTGGATTTTCCAAATTAATTTTTTTTTTTAATTTATTAAGGCATTGGAACTCTGGTCGGTCGGCGGCAAATGTTGCCAGACTAAGAAACCATGTTTCACAACAAAATTGATTTATATCTTTTTTAACCGACTTCAAAAAAAAGGAGGAGGTTATCAATTCGGCCGGTATATTTTCTTTTTATGTATGTACTACTCCGAGGGTTCTGAACCGATTCTTTTTTTGTTTGATACGGAATGTTGTCGATTTGGTCCTATAAAAATTTTATTCAGATAGGCCCAACTTTGATTCACTTCCCGATAACCGATTGAGCTGAAATTTTGTATACCTACGTGTATAAATTGGATAGCGATTAAACATTATCATGACATAGAGCTGATTTGATGATGGAATCGGAGGGTGGCCATTTTATCGAGTTTGGGCTCGTTTGATTCGTGTTGAAAAATACACTAAAAAGTATTAAATAAAGTTTGGAAAATCCAAAAGTGCACGACTCATAATGCTCATTTAATTATGAAATATAAAAAATAAAAAAAATATATATATATAGATATACAGTCTTGTAGTTTTCGTTTTTTATTAATTGCAATTAAACGACACTGAATTAATTAATCATTCGCATTCAGTGACCTACAATCGTCGATTAGAATATTTAAAAAAAAATTAACTCAAATGATGGATTTTTTCACAAGTTATAGTGTTTTCAGGTTTCACACATGACGGACAGGAAAATTTTTTGACCTATTTCGGTGTTTTTTTCCAATTCTATTGAAGTAAATCAATTTTTAAAAGTATGGGATTAATCTCCATTAAATTATCTCGACAATAGTATGCAAAATATCTTGATTCCGTGAACTAACAAGGCTATAATAATAAGAATAGCTGCAAAAATGAGGCGAAAAAAATTTTTCGATCGTAAAGCACTCTCTGATGCTTCGCATCATGAGTCGTGCAATAAAAATAACTACGTTAATAACAACCGACTTCAAAAACGAAAAAACAAAAAATTAAAAGATTTGATATTATTAATTACTACATATTATTCAGATGTGCTATTTATTAAATAGGTTTGAAGTCGGTGCCAAGCACTAAGCACTTAGTATTAAGCCCGTGTACCGACATCAAACCTTTTTAGTTTTTAGTAAATAGCACATCTAAAATAGTTTGGAAAATCCAAAAGTGCACGCCTCATAATTTTTTTTTAATAATTATTTATTAATTATTATTTTTGTTTATTTAATAACAATTAAACCACATCGAATCAGACCCTGAAAAATGAAAGGGTTCTATTCCTGAGCATACTCAAGCGTAAGAGAAAAAAAAAGACTCGATTAGTAAAGTATTTCGGTCGCTATCGTGTTAACAAGAAAATCCTCCGCACATACAGACACACGGACGTCCAAGACAGAACTTTTTTAAACTGTTTTTTAACTAGTTTAAATAACAAAAATGACATCAAAAATATCATGAATGTTAAAAATAGTGTTTTTTCTTAATATGTGTGTGTATGTATTATCTTACAAGTGCAATGTATGATACATAAAGACATTTTAAGTTTGAAAAATCAGATGTTTTGCGCGAAGTGACAGTAGTACCCACCTCAACGCTTCGCTTATGAGGCGTGCAATAATAATATGTAGTAATTAATAATATCAAATCTTTTTTATTTTTTGCTTTTCCGTTTTTGAAGTCGGTTGTTTTTAACGTAGTTATTTTTATTTTATTTTATTCTCGCTTTAAAAAATTTTGAGGCGCGAGGCCCCTTGTACCGCGAGGCCGTAGGCGGTGGCCCACGTCGCCCACGCCTTACGCCGCCTCTGGCCTTAAATAACGAATGCGAGATGATGTAATATTAAAAACATGGTATGTTTATGGATAAACAATAAAACATAACTTTAAACAATAATTGATGTTGATGATGCATATGATTGTAATTGTCATTGAGAGCATTATGATCGACAGTAAATAATAATATACTTACATATTTCATACTGTGTAGTTATTCTAACGTATCTGACCATAAATCTATTTGAAGAAAACAAAGTAAATATTTATCTATATATAGCATTTCTTTCATTAGTATTAATAACTTTAACACACACACACTCGCTAAATGCAACAAAAGCCTCCACTGACATTCACGCAAAAAGGAACCTTAATACCTCTACCAAAAGACCATATTTCCTTGCACCAATTACTCTTAACTTACATTGTATTAAAATTTCACACTTACCATACAGAATCATTAGACCCTGGTTCAGAACAACCATACAGAAGCATGTGGTGTGCTGTGTGCATTGATGCATTCGGTTTGAAGCCCACTGCAATATAGAATAATATAATTAAATCATGATGTAAGAAACTAAATGTTATGATAACAAGTTTTTGGAATAGAAATAAACATGATAATAATATTCGAAATTCATATTAATATTGTGTCTTGCATTCAGTTTGATATTTCACTACTAATCCATAAAACAATTATTAAAAAATCTGTTTATTATATTAAACCTCATTAGTTATCTAGCAGATATTGTGATGTTTATTAAATAGTAAAATAACTATTATATGTTATTTAATTAATGATGATAAATAAGACACATACCCCCAATTTACACAGAAATAGGGGATTTCCATTTTATCAAAATATTGTATAACTGAGGTTATCCCCCAGAGACCTTTTGACATGTACAGAAATAATTATTATGTATGTAGCCATTTTAACTACAATTTTAGCTGAGATAATAACACTACTACTGCCAATAAAGGCTTAATATCATTGAGATAGACATTACTATCAATTAAAAAACAATCACTCACAAATTGGTAAACCCATCTGGGAGCTTCAATACCAGACACATTCACACATTAAGACGTTGATTAAAAAAAGAGCGTGTGCGCCGAGCACACATGTCAGAAGTGAAACTTTTTTGGCAAGATTCAAAGATACCAAAATCGTCGCCTTACTCCATGCCGTGACGGTACTGCCATGAAGTGAATACCAGAAGTTTCACTTCAATAAATGATATTATTAAGTTTTTCCTTACCTATATAAAAGTTTTGAGTTGGAGATATTCTTATAGGTGTACATAGATACAGTTCATCCTGAAACAAACAAACAAATTAAGATCAATGATAAACACTAATTGCACAATGGTACCCACATGACAACAACATTTACATACCTACATTATAACATGTAAAAATCCAATATTGTTAAATGACCTACTTATATTTAGACTGTACGATGAAA
This sequence comes from Colias behrii, assembly GCA_029959065.1. Lineage (NCBI taxonomy): Eukaryota > Metazoa > Arthropoda > Insecta > Lepidoptera > Pieridae > Colias > Colias behrii. The sequence continues at coordinate 12,792,148 of JARWMC010000001.1, forward strand.
GACAATTTGTCTAAATGTCTTTATCATAAAAAATGAAATATATAAAACTGAATTACCTTGTTACTTCATAATATTTGGAGGAGAGCATACAAACTAATGCCATTTTAGAAGACTTTATTTTTATTTTGAGTACTTAACCTTTTTTAGTCTGTACTCTGTTTATAGCTGGCTTTAATGTTAATTTTTAAGAGCAACAAAATTACCTTATGAACACTTGCAGATTTTCTTATTAAATATGAACATTATGTCCTTGATGGATGGATGGAAAACAATTATTAAAAAATCTGTTTATTATATTAAACCTCATTAGTTATCTAGCAGATATTGTGATGTTTATTAAATAGTAAAATAACTATTATATGTTATTTAATTAATGATGATAAATAAGACACATACCCCCAATTTACACAGAAATAGGGGATTTCCATTTTATCAAAATATTTTATAACTGAGGTTATCCCCCAGAGACCTTTTGACATGTACTGGTATGTGGAATTAAATAGACACAACCAGTTCAAAAACCTTAATCTAATAAACTTATGTTAATTTTTATGAACTTATTTATAATGCTAATGCAATATATCCACCCAATATAAATAGATTTAACTCTATTTATAAAAACAAGCAAATAAAAATATTATTACATTTGCGAAATTGTATATTATTATGGACATGAGATTAGAATCGGAACAAAATTGTTCAATTTATTCTTGTATTGTGCTGTATTATAACTACAATTTTACAATTATGTTGTTTGTTGAATGTGTATTGTATAAATGGAATTACATACTTTACTGGTGATTAATGAGAAACCTATTACAAATATAATAATGTTGTTCAGGAAATGTTGGAGTTTATAAAACAATTTTCAATATTTTAACGGCTTTATTTTGAAATTCTCAAATTAGCAAAATCACACCCTTATTATGTCTATATTATGTTATTTTTAAGGCAAACAACAGCAACCACTGAATCCATTTTCATGCATTAAAGTATAAATAGCCAAAATTTTGATTTAGGGAAAGGTTAAAACTTATGATGCTGGAATTTTTTTTTTTGTGGTATCTCTCAATGTTAGCCAGAAGGGCTTCTGAGTCGTTTTCAAAATTATTGTACATTACTACTAAATGTTTGTCCCCATAAAAAATCTTCGAAAAAAATATGGTTACGACTGAAATAAATCATTGTTAACTTTTTACAGACTAAACTTAAGCATACTGCATATCATTTCTGATAAAAAGCAATGAATTGCGATTCAAATTCTTACATAAATTTAATGTGAAAATAAAGTAACAAAAAAAACTCCATACATTTTTTATTGTCCCCTATGTGGACGACAATGAAAACCAATATTTTTATCAGAATTTTTGTATGAAACTTCCTATTTTTTTGTATCATAATTAAAAAGCAATGTTTGAAGTGTTATATCTGATAGATTAAACTATTTAAATTACCTTAAATAAACGAAGAATGACATATTATAAAAATGTCCCTATCAATCGTTACAATTTCGTGACACTGATTTATTGACATAATTAACCAACTTCTTGTATCACAAAGAGGAGGAATCTAACTCTAATCATTGGCAACACTGGTCATGTCACGAAAAGTAAGGTCACATTAACGCGCCGCCATTTTGTTCGTCGTCCAGACACGGAAGAAGTCCTGTAGTGTGCTGTGCAAAAAATTTAGTTACATTTTCCTAACGACGTATTCTCAACAAAAGTAAGTACATTTTCAAGAATTCACCTACCGCAATTGTAATATACTTAAATTATGACTAGAGTAATAGATTACACTTTCAATCTAATGGTAAATGTGATTATGTTTTGTGTAAAAGTATTTCTTAGGTTATTTTTTACATGTTACTGACGAACAATTTCTTGACATTTACTGACGTCAGTAAATTGTAGACGGTAAAGCTGTGGTCTCATGTGTAAAGTATGAAAATAAGATATTAAAATGTGTGTTAAATTAATGTAACGAATAAAAATAAAGGAGAAAAACAATAAATCTCTCAAGATTATTTTTTTGTAACTACAGGCCATACTTTTTTAAACCATGATGTAGGGTTAGTAAAGTCGGGCTTAGGGACTTGACTTTTCCTGGGATCTGATAACTTTTTTATAGTGAAAGCGGATCAGTGAGTCTTGGCCTCCAATTTTACAAGTGGTTTCTGATGAGATAACGCTTGCCTTATTGCATTTAGTGTTGATCGCTTTTCCACCCACACGAGTGATGCTTACTTTTGTTTTTATTTTTATTCAAAATATATCCAACAGCTTTTTTTAGTTTCAGAATGCCGCTAACCGGTGCCGAACGGCAAAAAAATACATTGAAAAACTAAAAAAGCAAAACCCTGAAAAATATGAAAAGAAAAGGAAAAAAATACCTCGAGAAAGTGAAACAAAGACAAAGAAAAATATCAGATCTTAATGACAGTGAAAAAGAAGCTCGAAGACAAAAATGGAAAGAAGCTAATGATAGAAGAAAAGAAAAGGAAAAGCAAACAGAAAATTATAAAAATTGATTGTTTGTTGATTATTTTGTAACTAAAAATATATATTTTTTTAACTAGTGACATCTTACTTTTTTATATGTAATATTACCTTATTCTGAATACAGCCTTACTTTTACAACTTCCTGACATTTCCTAACGAAACAGTTTACTGACAATTTCGTGACGTACAAATATTTTGAAAATGACCCTTCTACATTTTAACGCGGACGACATGCATGGACGACGCTGGTAGCGACATTGCCAAGGGCGTCCCCCCTAGACGGGGATCTCGGACCTCGGCTTGGGCTGTCGCTTGAGTGGAGGAGGCCGGAAGGGCCCTAGTCGGACGGGTGGAAAAATTGAAAGGAGAAAAACAATTTCTACTGATAATGTTGAAAAATATAACTTGAAACTTGTATCATCTTTCATGCAAGGGCCATACAAGTTTCAAGTTTAATTAAATTTCGCAATATGAAATTCTTTTATCACTTTAGAGATAAGCATTATGTGTTTGATTAGAGCGTTATTGCTCCATGGATCAATAGATAACAGCATCATTTTTGTAATAACTTTTTTGTATTAACTACCTCCTATTTTCATCAATGAGGTTTTATTAGAAAGCATGTGTGTAGATAAATAGAATAACAAAAGCAGTATCTACAAATATCATATAGGAATTATATTTATGTTTCAAATATTTCTTTATTATATTTTATGAACACGCATTTTTAATTGAATGGAATTCTTAAAATAAATCGCACTTTGTAGCTAATTATAGAATCCATCCCTGACCTAGCTTAACAGAAAAATAAATCTCACATGAATCTTTAGCCACGTATATTTTTTATTAAAGAAATACTTAGGTAAAAATACTTACTCTGTGGGGATATACATTAGGCATGAGTAAATCGTATGTATCCACTTCATATGAAAAAACTACCAGTATATTTAAGGAAACTATAAAAATTAACACTTTGAACAAGTTATTTAAACTTTCCATATTTATTTTAATAAAATAAAACCCGCGTAGACTTAGAAATGAGCTATTCGGAAAATGTAAATTAACACTTGTGTGAGTAATGTAGATATCGTTGAAGCGTTAATTTTATTTGCAATGTGTTCACTTATTTTCACAGCAAATAATACGACATGCACTCAGGTTGTAAAAACTAAGTACATACTGATGGATCAATAAACTTAATATAAAAAATAAACAACCACTGACGACGAATCCTGATTCTACTAACGTCATAGTGACGTCATACGTTTGTGTAGCCAGTAATAGAAGTTTAACCTAATTTAGAGGAATATAATATAAATTAATTATTACTATTTAGAATATTATTTAATGAGGATTTCTTTCAATTCAATTAGATACATATTCTTATCTCTATTATTAGTTAAAATTCAGTTGAAAATATCACAGATTTTCAAAAGAAGTATAACAAGGTCTGTTCTTTAAAAGTAATTTAATTGACATGGACTTTCAGTTTTGACGTGACAACGTTTTAAATTAGGTTGCGACTGGGAGTCACTTATGAAAAAGTGTAACGCTCGGTAACGTTACGATGAGTCACCGAACGAGAGAGAGGCCCGCGGTCTGCCGCGCGCGCAGCACATAAATATTCTACCGAGAAAAAGACGTTGTCACGTAAAATCTTCGCCCGTAAAACCGACTTTACAGGCAACCATTTTTTTTATATACAATTTACTGCAAGAACATAATTCAGTAAATCTGCAGTCTCTCCGCCAAATCTACATAAAATCATAAAATAGTAAAAAAAAATTGAAGTATTTTTGGGTAATTTTTGAAATCTTTATATGGTATCATTGATCGTTTAGAAATAAATTGTTTAGATGTATTTGTATTATTATAATACTATATTTTATAATTAAGGAATAAACTTTAAAATATCGATCATTTTGTTCTTTAATAATAAATCTACATTAACATTTAATTTCATAACAATGTCGTTTATTCGAATCAAGTTATAAAGCGACATCTACAGGATGGTACCGCAAAACGTCAAAGCGATGGAGTTTCGTCATAATTTGATAGTAATCCAATAGATGGCAGTTTAATCAAATTTCTAAACAAAAAAAAAAAACAATAACAATAATTATTATAATGGCTTGATTTATTGATTTATGAACTTCGTTATGAAACTGATAGAATGTGATATACAAAAAAAAAACTTTCTTAAGCAAATACTAAGAACATTATGAAAGCAGTAAGTAAGCAAGTAGGAAGGTACTTTTTGTTGAAGCCTATAACAGCCTACGATTAGTATTGTCGCGAGAATTTTTTATTCGTTTAAAATAAAAATAGTGTTAAAATAATTATGCAGTTCAATAGGTGAGGTTCCTTATGTAAAGAAAATTGTGAAATCTTGCAAGTTCCGTACTCTCGTTTATCTCATCTTGGCAACGAACCATACATCAAGCCCTAATGGAAGTATCTTGTAGTGATAAAGTTATTTGTCAGGTTTCAAAACTCCTGTTGCTCTCGAATAATGACGTATTTGGTATAAAGTAAAATTAAATGACGTTACAGCATTGAGATAATATTACTACGTATGGAGGAGACACCACGAACAAAATCTGTGCGCCATTTTTTTGCTCTAAGTTTTAAAAATTATTATCTAGTTGGGTACTTACTACTTACCGATGAAAAGTTATGTTAGTCACTTTTCCGTATTATTAGTGCAATATCGTAACACACACGAAGGCATATTTGATGCGTTTCACTTTAAAACAAATAAAAAATGAGCGTGCAGTTAAGCCATATGGCTTATGTTGAGCGGAACATAAGTGATGTAGGCGGTGTCGTCTCCATATGTATATCTCAATGCGTTACCGGGTTACAGTGATATTTTAAGCTGTATCTACCTAATATTAATTAACATAATTTTATTGTTATAATAATTATATTAATACAAGCTTACCGCCCGCGGCTTCGCCCGCTTTGTCTAAAACTTAATAAATTATATACTAAAACCTTCCTCTTGAATCACTCTATCTATTAAAAAAAAACCGCATCAAAATCCGTTGCGTAGTTTTAAAGATTTAAGCATACAAAGGGACATAGGGAAATAGGGACAGAGAAAGCGACTTTGTTTTATACTATGAAGTGATGATAGTGATAAGGCTAGCGACCTTGCTAGGTGATTTACAAGGCGGGATCGGGGGACCGGCGCGAATCTACCGAAGTAAAAGTACGTATAAAAATTATTAAAAAGATATTTGGATATGGAATCAAAATTTAAAACAACCATGCCCTGTGTTTCAATTTCACAAACACACTGTAAAAACACTACAATAATTGACGTTATATTGACTTAGAGTTTTGGTTTAAAGTTTAAAAATCGACCTCAGTTCATGATTTTTTTCCAAAAACCTGATTGTAAAATAAACAAATTAAAACAACCATGCCCTTTACCATATTCAAAACTTTAATATACATTTTTTTTTTTAGATATGTTCATTATGAATCTAAGAAGAAACACGGTTATAACTAGAGTTAATTTTCGGTATTAAAAGGGAATTCTACCCGATTCAAGCCTTAATAATTTCTCTTCGTACGTCCGGTTGTCCGGAAGAAATCACTAGGTAGGTACCTACAATCTACATAGCGATAAGACCGCCAATTTAGGTTAAATCTTATTGTAATAATTCTAAGATTATTGTAGCATTAATTAATAAATAAATAAACATAATTAGACAGTAACCACATAAGTATTTCTGTAGAAAAATTTACACATATTTTATAAAAGGGTAATTGCTATGCAATAATTGACACTACATTGCATTTTTAAAGACCTAAGGTAAAGACAAATTCAATAGCAAACAGGAGACGACTCAAATCTTTCGCGAGCGGTTTCACCCATATTTTATTTCGCAATATACAATGTAATTTCGTGGAAATAGTGAATTTTTCCGCTGTCCCAATTGATATCCTGTCAAAGCCGTTCAATATATCTCTTGTCGGGCGTGTTGCTCACACGTTTTTATGTTGGACGTGATCCATATTGCCTTCAGAAGAACAATGAAACATCTTGTATATAGAGCATATTTTTAGTTCGATTTTGTAAACTATGTAATAATGGTATTCATCAATTATTTTATTATCGCGTTGTGTGACTGAAAATAAAGTTAGCACTACTGCACAAATGTAATATAAATATTATCACGTTTGCTAATAAGTCTCGAGATGGTAAATTCAGAGAGGTATAGAAATAGGAGGCAAAGAAGAAGTTGTTTGCAGACACGGTGTTTACAACAAAATAATCTTAATTTTAAATTGACTAACAAGTAACCGCATCTCATGAAAGCTATATAATTTTATATGAATCTTATACGTTAACAAAATATCATACAGGTTCCTTATCAAGCTAAGGAACAACATGGTTTTAAATGCATCTAGATGTTTTAACCCATTGAGCCCCGAACGGCCAGATCCGACCGCGACACAATAGATTTTCTATTGTGTCTGTGATTCCGGGGCCTGAGTTATTAAATGATTTAATAGTTCAGAACTTCATATCCACAAAGTAATTAAAAAAAAAAAAATAGCACAGCTTGTAGGCATTTTCGAATAAGTAACTCCTAGTAAAGGGATCCTTACCTACATCCAGTTTCTATTATTGCCAGTCTACAGATTATACAATAATCTTTGACATAAGCCCGTTTACACACAGATCACGTATCTCAGTATGTATCGGTTCATACGTCAAGGAGGATACACACGTACGGAGTTTGACATGGATGTACACGTGACCTTATTGGCTTTGTGGGTGAATGCCAGCAGATATTGGGATAGGGTAAAAGAGTGTATTGTGGGCTATATGACGAATTAGATGGTATATGAAACGAAAGTGAATTAGGTACACGATTAATACAGTTACTCTGTGATAAATACTTAGTTGAGACGTTTTAATTATATTGTAATTTGTCACAGATTCTGTTTGAATGAATGTTTTCCAGTTGTAATTAAATTTATGTCGTCATAAAATCGCCAATCATTTAAGATGTATAAGAATAGAGGTATCAATCTGTGTGCAGTATGAGGTAAATGATTGGATAAAGCACTGCCATTGACGCCTGAAAGCGCGAAGATATTTTTTTAGATATTTTAAGTACACATTATTCTTTAAATCTATTGTCACACCAGTTCACCTTATTATACTCGTATTTATCCTGTTTAGTACAACAGTCTAAGTTTGTAAAGTATTCTCGTAAATATCCTTTGTTGCTAAGACCTAGAAAGTTGAGCCCTGAAACTTTAAATGAATTTTAAGGCAGCACGTAAAGACACTCCACGAGTTCAGATAGCTAAATAGCTAAGTTTGGTGTAATTAACATGCAGTCACTCTGAGAGTTATCACTTGGAATTAATGAGTTTTGTATTATGACGTAAACGGTGACATCAGAGCACAGTTGGAGTGCCTATTTGTGTTTTCCTTGGGATTTAATTGACATCTAACTCGTGGTTTTCTAACGCTAAATGATTATAAAACTTGTGATGGGGCTTTAAGAAGTTTTCTTTTAGGATTTTTTGGTGGAAATTAAATTAAGGAGTGTCGTTTTTTGCAAGCTTGTCAATTAACTCAAATTTACTTTTGAAGCTAGATAGCTTTTCTACTTGTACTACCTACCTCTGCGGGAACGGAATCTTTTTGTATCAAAATAATATTCACATATCAAACTCTGCGTTTTAACATTCACTTTTCAATTAGGTATATCATACAAATCTCAGTTGTCATTTCTCAAGGAGGTGTGTCATTTCTTATCTTTCTTCTTTTTCTTACGTGGCAACTTCTGATCCCAGTGAGGACAAATTCTTCCACATTTCTTATCAATTGATAATACATCCAATGTGACACATAAATGACACTTTAGTTGGACAAATGCACAGTGCAAGATAGTAAACACCGTATGAAAACCAGTCAAAAACAGCCACCCTATTGTTACACCCAAGAGATATTTAGCACGGGTGTAACAAAAATGAAAAAATACAACTTATCTACCAATTGCAATCCCAGTGCAGTCCCCTCGCAGATGCTTCGATAGGTTTCTTTTTTATCTTAGAGGGAAAGCCGGGGGCAATACGTTTGTCGCAGATATGAGAATTGCTTACGTTTGGTGAAATTGAATTCCAGTTCAGATGATTGGCCTTTATTGGTATTGTTGCGATGCGTAAAAGCATTTTTGGTTTTTCGTAGATTTAAGGTATGTGGATGTCGTAAAAGTTAATGACCCTTTGGGCTTAGTTATAACTAATAAGTAGAAATGTTGTAAATAACAACCGAATTCGCAACTAAGTGGATTCATTAATTTATTGTGTTAAATTGCACGTGAAAAGAAATGCGATGATATTAATTTTATAAATTTCTAAATAAACTGTTTTAAAAAATCACATGAAATTAATTTTCTAATTTTCATAGTCATGACAAATTGTATATCAGGTTGTTTATCGATTTATGGTGCTACTGGCTTTCCTCCCGCGGCTTCGCCCGCGCAGTCAAAGAAAAACCCGCATAGTTCCCGTTCCCGTAGGATTTCCGGGATTGCGTCATTTTCCTGGGATAAAAAGTAGCCTATGTCCTTTCTCGGGTATCAAAATATCTCCATACCAAATTTCATGAAAATTGGTTCAGTAGTTTAGGCGTGATTGTGTAACAGACAGACAGACAGAGTTACTTTCGCATTTATAATATTAGTAAGTATGGATACTATCTATCAACTATTAGGTATAATGGCAATGAAAAAATATTCAATTTTAAAAAGCTTTTACGTGCATTTTATCCAAAATAAAATAGGTCCTGAAAAATTGTTATCAATAAAACAACGCTTTTAAGTATTTCGTGTTACTAATTAGAAAAAAGCGCTAAAATACTCTTATTATATTCTTTTCTCAAATAATACAAATTAATATAATATTTTAATAATTATTTCTATGGCTGTTATCACATAATTCCTTTTTATATAAGGCTTGGCTAATCACTTAACTGTTAAGAAAAATACCAAAAGTATTTCTTTGACACGTTTTGACCCCTTAACCGAGCCTATCGCAATTTTACATTAAACTTTGTCACGCAAGGTCGTTCATAGATAAACTAGAAACCACAGACTAAAAATGTTTGTCTAGAGTTGAGTTGGGTAACTGTAGTTTTCAGAAAGTTTTTATTGACTTGTACTTGCTCTGTGGTTAGGGTTTTTTAAAGTTTGTTGGCGACAATTTATGTTGTTTTTGCGTGTTTTATGGTAGTTTACGCCGTGAAAACATCTGTCATAGAGGCTTAAGTGGTATATGGTAGGGTCAGTGGGTTAACTGCTTCATTTAACTAGATTGTATTTATTTGGGAATAAATGGCCAGTTTATATCAAAACTAAATAGACAAGAAAGGCAAAATTTATTGAAGACACTCAACAATTTAATTTCTCTATACTTAGTAATTATTTTTCTTCGTAAATAACCAAAATTGATGACAGAATAAAAAATATATTAAAAAAAAATATAATTCAAGAATAGCCAGCTTTTTATCATTTGTCTCCACTCCACATAGCAGAACTACTAAAATATTTCACGCAAGAAAAATTACAAAAATATAATGTAAGAAAAAATTCCCTGAAGCGTTCCATTTCACCGGGTCAGCTGGCAAATAGATCAAATGTGAATTATATTTTAAGATGTGTCCCCAGAATGTCCAAACATGAATGTATTGAGAGGAAATATTCCAAGTGAAGCCAATCAGGCAAAATAACCAAATAGTCGACAATACGCGCAGTCGTTTGAAAGGGACTATTTCAGTATCTTTCACGGTTATCGCACAAATACTATATGATATTTAAAAATATACAAGTTGTTTGTTGGAGTGGAATGGAGATTCTATAGCATTCTATAGACTATGGAATGATAAGCATAGGATCTAAATAATTTTATGAAATCGCGGATCTAAAAGCATTTGTCTTTTTACTTGACATGAAGCTATCGATTTTATCATCTTCACAAAATATTAAAAAGGGTTCTTTTTGTATTTTGTGTATGTCAATTTACTGAAGGAATTGGTGATATATTCTAATCTAAATTATGTGAAATATAATTCTCACACGTAACGAACTCGTGTGCTAAATTTTCATCTTAAAAATTTGCGCCTATAAAAAAATTGTTTCCGCCCGGGATCGAACCGGGGGCCTTCTGCGTGTTAGGCAGATGTGATAACCGCTACACCACGGAAACTTATTTACTTCGTATATAAATACGCATCAAAATCGAATGTAGATCAAATTGACCAATCAGAATAATTGACCCTGATTAATGCAAGAAACCTGTTTTGTAGAAACAATGATAAAATGTGATATTTTAATCCCAGTCGTAAATTGTTTGTTTTTATTATTAATCCATGATTTTCATATCAATATAATTCTAGATACTTATTGCTATAATTATTATGAAGTTTTCGTAAATATTTTTATCTCATTGATTACAATTTATACATAATACTTTAATAAATATTACCTACTGATGTTAATTCAATGTACATAATTGGTCACCATTGTACTTACAAACTCTTTGAACAATATATCTACACAGCATATATACTACTACTACGACAGCATATACCTAGTAGTTAATCTATCTGAAATTTAGTAAAAGTATTAGTATATCTAGTATTTTATTATCTGTGGTATTGCTATAAAGACAAGAAAACATAGACCCTAGAAGTTTCCAGACGATTTCAAGATTAAAACGAAACATCCAAATGTGCAGAAATGAATTATTTATTCCAATAGCGGGATGTTTTATAAAATACTAGCAATGCCCTGCGGTTTCACCCGCATAGATAGCGATATCGTGACCGTGAAAAGTCTACTATAATAGGTCGGACTATAGGTTTAATTTTTAATCACATGAAAATCACCTTCACCCCGTCCCGCACTACGCCTGCTCATTGTATTAGGCGCGGGACAGACACAAGCGGCGCGGCGCGCCTCGGGCGTGCTGCCGGCGCGCATCGGGTGGGCTATTGGCGCGCATCGGGTGCAAAATTTTATATTAAAATCAGCATCGTCACGTAATTGCCGCATTTTTATGTGAATGTATATAAGCGGCACGGCGCGCCTCGGGCGTGCTGCCGGCGCGCCTCGGGCGTGCTGCCGGCGCGCCTCGGGCGTGCTGCCGGCGCGCCTCGGGCGTGCTGCCGGCGCGCCTCGGGCGTACTGCCGGCGCAACCGTGGCGCAACCGTGGCGTGCCGTCTCGACGCCTTTCCAAAGATCTTTCATACAAAATGTAGAAGAAGTACGTGGTGCAAAACAGATTGAAGAGGTGCGCTTATGGCACGCCCGCGCCCGCGCCGCTTGTATTTGACCCGCGCCTAAAACACTAAACAGTATACCTACTATTTTCTGTAGATTGACTCTTTTAAAAATTCGTTATATCTTTTGAATGGAATATCCATTTTTTTTAATTTAAAAAGTATTTTGCTGGTATTAAAACAGTCTATAATAAAACATAATTTAATGGGATAAGGATTAATATATGTGTATGGATAACATGGTTTGATTACTGTCAGCACTTCTATTTACTTTGAAAACGTAAAAAAGTTGTTGTAGTAACATAACTACTGAAGATGGACATATGGTATCGCGGACTTTCTTGTAGATATTGATCCATTCTATAATACCGTAGAACATTTTTTTGTTCTATCTTCAATAGATTCCGCAGCGCACGCGATGACAGAAGTTTTATTGCGGAATTTTTTACACCTTGGGTTACATTATTGCATTTTTGGTAAGGATCTCTATTTTTTTTGAAAATGCAATATAGCCTATGTTGCTCAGTGAAGATGCAGCTTTCTAATGGTGAAAGAATTTTTGAAATCGGTCCAGTAGTTTATGCGTGAAAACAATACATACATACATACTTACATAATTACAAACTTTTCCTCTTTATAATATTAGTATAGATATTTTTAAATTTGTGTTTTCCGTTAATTCAGGGAATATAATATTTATATTATATAGGAATATCCTCATACAATAATGTCATGTCCCAATTTGTAAGTACCTACCTGAAATATTGAAGATTATTTTGTAACCCCCAAATTTTCTCAAGACAATACTACCATATACAAACCATTATTTATATTTACCATTATTTCCTAACATTATTACATAATGTGTGAACAAAAGCCATGCGTGAAGATTTATCGTTTACCGTAAACTTAATGGATGAAACAGGAAAAAAGCCTTAGCTGGTAAAGTCGTAACTGCGTCAAAAGATTCGCTGTTAATAAGGTATCACTGATATAAATTGGTCAGTATTGTTCTTTGTGTTGCGAAAGATCGTCTGTATAGCCTATGTTTGGTGACCTATACAGACATACTTATAATTTCAAAGAAAAACACAGGTATCAATTACCAGAGTTTATGTTATCTGAAGCCAGAAAGTGGTATTTAAAGATGTCTGTGAAAAATAGGATGAGTTCAAATAGGATTCTTTTAATATACATGTTTCCTATTATCAAACAAGTTTCATTTACAATATTGCAACGAAATGATCATGATTAAAAAATTAAAACAAATACAGAATTAAAAGCCACAAAACCTTCAACATTAAAACTAATCAAAACAGCCTTATAACACCGATACTTGATTGATGACGCGCGCCACGCTTAGGCGTGTGGACGCTTATCAACAAATAAACCGGTTCACTTACGAAAAAATACGTATTAAAATCCACAATTTTCACGGGAAATAGACAATAAAGTACGCTCCGCTTCACCCTATCATACCACTTTGAAACTCGATAGGTAATAGTACCATCTAGAGAAAACTCGACGTAATTGACTTACGCCCGCCCCGTTGAAAACGAAAGTAATATTATTATAAACGGGCTTTTAGCTGGCCGGGACTCAGTCTAATGCTATTAAATCACGGAAAACGTAAAGCGAGATTTATATGGATCCTACGAATTGGATTTTTAACAGTGACCTGGCTTGGCTTTGAGCGTAGTCGTGGACTATGTGCGGCATATATTTGCGCTGATTTAGTTTGCTTGGCACAAAATTCTTTCTTGTTTTTAGTAATCAGCCGAACCATTTTTTCTACTTTTACTTTGCATTTTCTAAAAAATATTCCTTAGAGAATGTATAGCATAAAAAAGGGTGTTACATGCTGTTAAGTCTGCCCAAAATATGTCTGCATATTGAAACCAAATAGTGCTAAAGCTCTTCACGATTCTCCTCATGATTACAACGTATGATTGTCACTAGAAAAAAGAAACAAACACTTTAAATTACATCTAGTCACTAGAGCACAATAATTGTATCAACAAACAATCTTCAGTCTAAATATAAACTGAAAATACAATTTACAAAACAATAGAAGCAAACTTAATTAAACTTAACACCAGCACGATTGAAGATTAAATTTTATTTGTGTTCAAGTCCTCTCCATTATTATACAAAGTAGGCTTTCAATAGGCCCTAGACACCCTAGGCCACGTAATTAGCATCCTGCCGGCTGCCTGAAAGATATTTGAATACGGCCGGGGTAGAGTTAGGCAAGGGGCACAATGTCAAATCAGTTGAAGTGTTTGTTAACCCCTTTTGTTACGTGTTAGCAGTATTGTGTATTGGGGTCTTATACTGGCAATTTAACTAGAATACTAAGTGTATTATTATCTTATTTTATCATTGATAGACATGAAAATACATAACGTAGACGACTAGGCGTATACGGTGTTGTATAGATATTTTTAATCAGTCGCTTTTTTAATACTACTTTACCTAACTACTACAAATAGTCAGTAGAGCAATTCTTATAGCAGTCTTCCTCTCTGTATATTTGTACTTTTTACCGACTCAGTGTTTTATAAAGTTTTTTTTAATGAAATTTTGAAACTACACTGATCGGATAAGGCCAATATAAACAGCTGCCACTCTATTACGACAATTCTAAAATTTGTGCATTATCTGTGCTAACATTTGAAGTTAATAATGAAGTGTTAGTCGTGTAGACCGCGCCTACAATCTCAGCGAGCAACGTACAGCGAGCGGTGTTAACGCTCCTCTGGACACGTTAATTGAAAGTGGATTGGAGGTGACAGTGTAGAACGGGCTTTACAATTTTTTAACCTAAAGGGATGTTTGTGTGCTGGCAATTTACAAGCATTGTACGATTCTTTTGTTCGAAGTGAATTTTGAATTTGGAATCCTGATTTCGAATGGTGGATACAATTTAAATGGCGGTTGATTCCGATCGAATTCGTAAAACGTTGCTCGAACTATTATGTTTCTGTAAATACAAAAATAATAACTGAGAAACAGAGGCTGATTTTTTTTTTCAAGACAAACATTCCAGATGTTTCTGTTTGAATGACGTATTTTCTGAAAAAGTAATTACCTACTAATTATAAACGATTAATCAATATGTAAATTAATTAATATTACTATAATATCCTACGGTATTTTTCCTTACACGTGATTTATTACAGAGCTGAAGTAATGTAGTAGAAAAGGTATTTTTGGTACTTACTTTATATAGCTATTTTGTTCGGTAAATGAGTTTCAACAAAAATACAACGTTAGATAGCTTGTTTCAACGACATGTATTGTGCCACAAGACACAAGCGTAAATTGTGGAAAATATAGTATTATCAGGAGCGTTTTCTAGATTTTATTAAAACATAATGAAATTATTGTATTTTCAATTTAACAACGTATAAAATATAATGAATAAGGTTTTCACCAAAACTTCACAAATTCAGGATCAAAATATGATCTTAAAATGTAGTATTAAGAGGTATTAAGAGGTCATCTTTAAAAGTCCAGTACTGTTAGGCCACATAAATTTCATAGTACATAAGACATTATTCTTCTAAATATTAATTTTACTTCCCAAAATAGGACACAGGATTTTTAAATCTTGTACAGTCTACAGAAGTATCAATCGTTCGGTGTTCGCACGGTAAAATGATCAGTTCATATAGTATGAGGAAAGCGTAACAGTAAAGGCTATTGCCTCATCCCCAATATCTTCAACATACGTTACTTATCGTCGTATAGTATACATTGCGTAGCCTGAACAATACTTGAATTTTAGATGTCGAACATAGGTAGCAATGTATGGTGTCATGAATAAAAATTTCGTTTTCTTTTGCGATGGATTAGGGATGAAGAATAATTTGTAATTGTTGGGGTAAAGGGCTTTAAAGCTTTTGTATTCATAATATTGGCGGAAAATCTATACTTTTTATACTCTATTAATCATCTCTTTAATTTGGAGATCACAGACAGTCCACTATGTGGAGCATGAATGGCGTCCGAGGAAATGGCAGCACACATCATCATGGAATCTACGGTGGTTGCGGAGTACAGGGCAAGACATCTGGGGTCTCCCGGGTCCCTCCCTGAAGCCGCCCTTACAAACCCTTACAAGCTGCTTGGCTTCATGGAGGAACTCGGGTGGTTTCAGTTTTAGCTGGTTTCCCCCACCTCCCTCTTTCACGCAAAATAGACGCTTGATGTCGAGTTGCGGAGAAGTGCTCGTATATATTTTATTTTACTCTATTAAACGTTTAAGGATTTGAAGAAATTTTTACAGACATATTATACTGACGTTCCGTAGGCATAAAAAGGTTGCAGTAAAATTGGGTTTACTGTATGTATGTTCGTGTAAATCGATAAATACAAAACCACGTTAATTAGAAATCATAAAATTTATAGCGATACGTAAATTAATTATTCAAAAACCTATACAAATAGCGTAATATGAGCCGTCAAGTCCATTCGACGCTGACAAGGGTTGCTTGTTAGCAAGCGATTATTTAGTTGACCTCCCTGTATATGCTTTATTTATGTCGCCATATTTCAAGGCAAGGGATAATAGGAACGGAAGGCAAATAGGCCTGTGTAAATAAAAATACGAGACCTTTCAAGTTGATGTGATATATGCTTGTACTTTTGCAGGAGAGTGTAGATGTTAATTAATGTCAATAGAGATGATCTGGCAATAATATCTACTTTCGTAGTGACTATGCAATATGTGATATTACTATTTTTTATGATGTAAATTGTACTGTTTTCATTTATTTATAGCTCTAATCTAAAATGCACGAGCATTTTTATTTTTAACTAGGTTCATTAGTTTATTAATAAACTGTAATTTTTAACGACTGGGCTCACCTTCAACCTTAACATAGATCGCTATGAAAAGCATTCTAAGTGGTCAAAACCACAAAACTTTGCGAATTTAATATTTGACTAATTTTTATTAATATTAATTTGTATGGATTTTTGTTAAACTGCGTACAATGACTTAAATCGTGTAACCTCTTCGCCAGACTGTCCATCATGGGGAACTATACTTACCTACCTAACCTATCAACCAGACTGAAAACTTTGAACAGTGAAATTTCTCGCGATATCAACAGTTCCGTGCTCATTTCCTACAAGCGTCAGCCGGATGGTATCACTAGAAAGAGGCGTTATTGTGAGAATAAAGCTCTCATTTACATTACACTGCTGCGTATGTACCACCCAGTATCATAGAGCATGTGTTGCAGCAGGCAATGTACATTTAAGTATTTATTATACTCGTTGTTAGATAAAGTATATCAAGCCCACGTTCCAGACAGCTTCCGGGCGCCACTGGCCACTGTCACTTCCAAATCAATGGGTTTTTAAACGACAGACAAAAAATAACAGTTATTTTTTGTCGTTATAGTTCGTAGAGCGTAGTTGTTTTAAATTGTAAGGCATAACCGTGTTTTAATGATGAAGTGATTATTTTTTCTTTGATTATTTCAGACTTGTTGAAACGTCGCATAGATTGGGCTTGCTTCGGATTTTGGTAAAGTTGGCGCAAGAAATAAGTATAATTTTAATTGAGGAAGTCTATTTAATTAAGTCGAAAGCCTAAAATTTAAACTATATCCATTTTTATATCTATTCAAGGTAGATAGCTATTTATTTAAACAGCTTCAATTTTACATAATATATGAAATGACTTCAAAATGATGTCTTAGCTATTCAAGTTAAATTAGTTACATTAACAATATGATATCATCTATTAAAATGCATTCAATTTTATAATCCACACAATATGAGTAGACTCTACAAACAGTATTGATAACATAAAATTTCCAATCGCTTGCAATTTACTGGAATATTGATACACGGCCCAAAAACTGGTTGAGTTTAAAAAGCTTAAAATCCTTCAGCATAACGGATCTCATATTTACATTTTACTTCGTTCATACAGAACAAACAACGATTACACGAATTGAATCGAATTCTTGATATCCCAGTTTGTATAATATATCAAAGTGCTATTTTTTTTTTTTTATTAAGGCACCCGTCATCACAGGGTGTTCGCGCCACCTCTGGATTATAGTCCAGAGACATTTTGTGCTTTTATTTTTTAAATACAATAAAAACAATTTAAAATACAATAAAAAATACAATATAAAATAATACTTTAAACAAGATAAAAAATACTGGTATAAATTACGATAAAATGACTAAATAAGTACAATACTTGCTTAAAAATACGATAAAATAAAATAAATAACCAATTTAATAAAAGACGGCACAAAAACACTCAACTTAATCCTATATCACAGTAAAAGAGCTAAAACTAATATCACACACTATTCCTTTGGTTGACTACGACTACAATATTTCTACAATATCGTAGGAACGCATCCCTACACTTGTCCCCCAGGGCAGAAGGCAGATTCTCACCCGTCATCGCCGCATCAAAGTGCTATTGGGTTGACGATCGTCTTTGAAATTGATATTTTACTCGGAAGACGTGCATATTGCTAAACGTCCGGCCAGCGCGGAGACACGTCTCGTGCAAAATAAAATTACTTCCGACGCGGACGGTATCAAATATATAAAATTCAATATTTTAAAGGACAAATATGTTAAATAGATTGACGCGAACGGAGGGACGAGTGCAAGAGAGCTTTATTGAAAAGTTCGCATGAAATTACTTTACAGAATACGATTAAAGTTATAATTCAACTAACTTTCCGCCCGCGGCTTCGCCCGCGTTTTCAACGAAAAACCCGTATAGTTCCCATTCCCGTGGGATTTCCTTGATAAAACCTATCCTATGTGTTAATCCAAGTTACCCTCTATAGGTGTGCTAAATTTCATTGTAATCGGTTCAGTAGTATTTGCGTGAAAGAGTAACAAACACACACACACACATCCTCACAAACTTTCAAATTTATAATATTAGTAGGATAGGATATTAATTGAAAGGTTTATGTTCGAGCAATGAAATACACAACTTATAGATGTGAGAAATATACTATTTTTTTTAATACAAAAATCAAAATAAAGATTTTTTTTAATTAACACAACATGTAACATGATACACAATAATTAAAATATTGAAAGTTACAGAGACTGGAGAGGCGATCAATTTTTTCAATAACAAATTATTATTTTAAAATTTTCGGGTAAAGGCAGCGGGATCAACCTCGAACCGTAATTCGATCTTGTTGTAACGCGAACGTGATTACAGAGGTTCTACGAAGGCTTTTATCTATAATGGTGCGTAATACTGAGCCCTCTCTCGGGGTTAGATATTTTCAGGAACAATAATTTTTCACGAGTATTATCTGCTATTTTTTAAGGAAATTTATACTTGGATCAAGTTTAACGGTATTTCAAAATGGAAATTAATAGAAAGTTGTTCATAAAATAAGAGACGATACTCGGTTGGTTGGCTTTTAAATCCACAGACATTTCAGGAATCAAAATTTTATTATAAACTACAATCTATTCCATATACGTATATTTAAATACATATACGTTACAAGGTATTAGGTATAGCGCTAAAATAAATGTTAGGTTATATTATGTAATGAAAAAAAAAGTGAAGTCCCATGTCCCCAAGTGGGGTTAAGGGGCAGATGAATTATATACATCTATTTCACTGATCGATTTTCTTTAGGGACAGGTAGGTGATCAGCCTTCTGTGTCCTACCAGACCAAGACATTTATTTTTTTTCTTCGTCTCTACCGGGAATCGAACCCAGAACCCCTCGGTGCTACGATCACGCGTCAACCACTGTACCAAGGAGGCGGTCAATTATGTAATGAGCTATTCCATATAAACATATTATTATGTAGATATAAACTTTATTATACACGGGAAAAGTCAATTATCCATCTCTAATTTGATAGAAGCACCGTCAACGATCTAACGTTTTACATGGAAAATGAAATTTTGAATTCGATTAGTCGAACATACATCTACCCTCCTAAAGTTGTCATGTACAGATATCCATAACGAGGGTGAAAATAGTCGGTTGGACGCCTCTGATCTCTGCAAATCCCGTTCTTACATATTATAGATCAGGTAGGGGATGTAATCTCATTATTGGCGAGATATTTAGAGATATTTAGTCAACCAAGTGGTGATTTAAATCAGTTGGTTTATATTTTAAAATTATTACTGCGTGAATATAAGCATATCTGATAGTTCGCTGTGGATGGACTGTTGTTCTTAGCGAGATGATAATATTATATAGCCTTCATCGATAAATGGGCTATCTAACTCCGAAATAATTTTTCAAATCGGACCCGTAGTTCCCGAGATTAGCGCGTTCAAACAAACAAACAAACTATATTAGTATAGATTTTACGCTTTGTGAAAACATTTATGACGTCACGAAATAAAAGCTCTCCAAATGGACGAATGCTTCATTAAATCATTTTAGCACTGAATCTAATTACCCATCTCCCGATGTTTTGTATACATATGATGAAATGCAATTTGTCTCATCAATTATTGCTAATGGAGCAGTTTGAGTAAGTGCCACTATGGATAATTAATTTTATCATCACATACTGTTAATAAAAATGAGTTGCTAATTTATTGCACCAGTAAAGCTGATTTTATATCGACGATAATCCATTAGTATTGCAGATAAAATGATAAATTGTTTTATTTTTATGCGTGGTTCATTAAGCGGGCTTCATGTGGGAAAATATTATGTTGAACGAGATGATTATTATGGCAAAGTCAAATATAATATTGGTCATATATGGTTTGTCTATAACTCATATAGACATTGCTAATTTTAAGAAAAAAAAAAGGACGTGGCGGAGTAGAAGTTTAATTTAATTTCAACTTAGTTTTAATTTTATTTCAACTGGGTTTAAATTTATAAATATGTCGCAGTATTTTAATGTAAAGTTATCAGATTGGGTTTTATTTAAACATTATTTGTGATATTAATTTGTTTCGGAAATTAAAGAAAAAAATATGATATGATCATATTTTTTAAACTATATTAAGCAGACTTTCGCAACTAATGCGACATAACTCTAATGTCTCTTACCTCAAACCTTTCTAAGTGACAGTAGAGCTAATTTTGGAAGTAATTAGTAGGTTATTTTAAAAGTACATTAAAAATAATTTCACATCAAAATTGTCTCTGAAAACAGCTCGTACATACACACTTGTTTAGATGAATAGCTTTACACAGAAAGTTTATAGGAATATCCTAATAATTCCATTTATCAATCTCTTATGTCTGACCATTTTAAATAGAGTTAGGTAAGCCTATCCACATAAAGGAATATTGATATAAGATGGTAAGGGGCTAATTTTAACTTAAACCTATCCGTGTGTCTCATCAGATCATCGGATTAGGACCAATTCTGTAGTAAATGTAAACATAAACATACACTCTTGATGTAAACTGTATTGATTTGTATTTGAATGATAAATTTGCTGTATTTTAGATATAGTTCTGATAAATAACATGAATGTGGATCATTTACTTTTGTGAAAGTATAATTTAAGAGGCGATAAAACGTTTTTAACTGTATTTCTTATATTTCATGAAAACGTTTGAATATAGTTGAATGATATACATATTTTGGTTTCTGTAATTTTAATTTTAATTTGTATAGAAATAACAGATTTTTGTATTTTTTCAACATTTTTATCAATATAAAAATGAGACAAGTTCTTAAGATCTTCAGACGATTATATTAGAATGAAACTAAGTAATTGTTTATTATGGAATGTATTCCAGTAGTCATACATGGCAATCTAACAAGAAATTCCATTTTCACACAAAAAGATGCGTAATTTTTGACCATTATATTTATTCACTTTCACAAATGTTTCCCGTGCTTTATATCTACGTGTTTCCGTGACGTCCTGACTAATTAAACTTTGGGGCTTCGCTTTGCTTTGTCAAAACATTCGAGTGTTAGTAACCTCAGCTGGATTGTCGTCACACTATCCAGTGTTATACAAACTTAGTTATACATATAGTTTGTTCGAGTTTGTTTGTTTGAACGCGCTTATTTCATGAACTACTGGTTTGAATTGAAAAATTGTTTTTCAGTTGTCCATAGAACTGGCATCATGTGAATGATGTGGATAAAATCGCGGGTCACAGCGTGTTATGCGTGTATGTGCTAAATATTACTGGATATTGCTCAAAAGAAGATCTGGAATAAATCTTGATTCGTGAAATAACTGAATTGGCACAAATATTATTTACCAAATACTTAGATATACACATAAAATTTGTGCATCAAAAACTTTACAATAGGTGAGTAATTTTCAACTCAAAATTAAGATTAACTTTTAAATCTTTTTAATTAATTGGACTCACGAAAACATTACTAACGACAACACTTTATGTCCCGACGTTTCATCAAAACAATTAGCTTCCTAGAACTAGTGTAGTTTTATTTTCAACTCAAAACACGAGTTCAAAGCGTTTGTCCGTGTTGCAGTTACGTTCGTTTATCACACTTCACGGCGATACAATTACAAACGTTCCCGAAACGCAATTAAACTTGTTAAAATTTTTTTTTATACTTGCGCTGCAGCAAATTCGGCGACTTGTTTGCGAACAAGTCGGTTGTTTTTTGTTTTTGTTCGTGCTATAGTTGTGATTTCGTAGTTTTTTAAAAGTTTAGCTGGTGTCAATTGCGATTTGTACCTATGATGTGTACATGAGATTTGAATTGGTGTTTCATGATTTTAATTATTATAGGAGAGTCACGTCATCGACATTTTATTTTGAAGTGAAAACTTCTTTAGCGGCGTTGAGCACTTTTTCTGTAATGGGTATAAAATCTTAAACTCGCGTCAGGACACGTGACCTGATCGAAAAAGCGTAAGACGGATGGATATCAAACATGCTCAACGTTAATAATCAAGTTTTCACTTCTGCCGGCACTCCCGGAGTGCAACCCGTCTTTTTTATTTCTTTGTATTGCTGTCCGCAAAAAACTGCAATTGTGGATTTCAGATATCCCATCTTTATCCAAGGATGAACAGAAGAGACAATAGAAATAGAGGAAAAATTTAACAATTTGAATACAAGCAAATTTATAAAAAACTGATATTAAAACGAATGCCATATTCCGTAATATACAGTAAATCACTGCATGGCGCAATAAAGTCTACTCCATCATGCAGAAAATACTTATGTGTAGTAGTGGAACTTCTCGTAGGTTTTCTGCTTATTATGAACTGACTTTGAACTGCAAAGTCAGTTAATAATAAGCTACTTTGTAAGTACAAATATTTTTAATATAATTATAAAGTTATAATACCATACATTTTTTGTATTTTATCCGTCTACTTGCGATATTTCTAAAACTCTATCGTATTCTAGGTAGCTACAGCATCAATTATTTCCGTAAAGTTTCACAATATTATATAAAAAAGCTATTACTTATATTGCTTTATTATGTGTATCTATTATCTTTAAGTAATTAGAATTAGAACCATTTCATAGCAAAGAAATAATAATTTATGGGATTGTAAATAATTTAGCTGATGGAAAAATTTACGAGCTATAATTTTCACAATGT
Source organism: Colias behrii (assembly GCA_029959065.1). NCBI lineage: Eukaryota > Metazoa > Arthropoda > Insecta > Lepidoptera > Pieridae > Colias > Colias behrii. The sequence goes on from JARWMC010000001.1 coordinate 12,815,519, forward strand.
AGTTACTTGGTGGTAAAATTTAATGTACTAGTAAGAAATTTATATAAATGTGACACATTAATAACTGCGATAAAAATTATGGCTTGCACATAGTTATGATTTTTAATCGTCCATTTAGTTCGTAAACTAGACTCGTAAAGATTGGGTCTATATTTTATATTTTACTGTAATTTTATGACGTAAAACACTGGTCATAAATAATAATCATGTTCCAAATCATATATAATTTGCCTAGAAAAAAGCTCATGAACACAAAATAACTCCCAGTACTTTCTCTCTACTAATGTAGAGTTGTATTTAATAATTTCTTATAATATTATGATGTAAAAATATGCAATAAAAAGTATGCAAATGATTTTACTTCACTTACGCTTCACAATTTTGAAAATTGAATTACTATGAGAGAAGACTAAATATTTATTTCTTAACGGTTTGTATAATTTTCTTTCTGATCAATTAAATTAACTTGTAATCTGTCAAAAACTTCTAATGTAAGGGGTTATGAGAACACTTTAGCACACTTGAGTAAATAGGCGTCCATTTTGAAGACTGTGTGTAACATAGCCCTCGGGCCTAAGGGATTTGTGTCTCTTCTCAATCGATGGTTTTGGACTAAAGGTTTAGTTTTGACTACACTAGAATTTGTTTATACATACTTATTGAATTACGTTCATCTGATAACGTTTATTACGATTATATGCGTAGATCGTAAACAAATTAAACTACATGGTATATTTTGGTTTTCATGTTATACGTTCTTATTACGAGACATGATATAAAACGTCGCAACTTTCTAGACTATTTTTAACTTATATTATTTACTGTAACTTATAATTGAATATTCTCGCAAAGGGTGAAAAGAATTGTACTGAGATTTATAAAAATACTAAAGGAATATTTGTATACCAATGATATGACGTGAAAATAACTATAGATATTTCGATATAAGCTGTAAAAGAAACAATACCAACCATGGATCTGCTTCCATCTTCATATTTTCTCGAACACAATTTTCCCCGATCCCGACCTATTTCGGCACATTCTATATTCTTTACAAGTAAACAAAGGATTGAGACACGTAGGTCATCATATTATGGTGTGAATGAACACCGGGATTGACGTTGGTTTGAACATGAGGAAATAAATGATTCCAAGTATACAATAGGAAGAAAGTAGTACAGATGAATTTGGCTTTTGTATCGAGTGTACCTTAACGTTCAAATTATTATTGTTAATAGAATGCATAATCAATTAATAAATTAAGGGCAATGTCTCATAATCAATTTGTTTTAAATTATTAAAATATTTACATAACTAATAACTAATAAATAAGTCATACTTAGTTACATTTACCCATTTCTAATACATGTAAATCATACATTTCTCCTTTCTCGCAATTTTTCCTACATAAAATAGCGTAAGCGAGAAGGCTATTTTGATCAGAGCAGTAATTAATAATATAGTCCGTTTTCTTATGGGAAAAGGTATACATTTTTGAGTAAAGCAATGCCATTTGGTACGAATGTTGTACTCGTCTACCTAAGCCCAAATCGCCCGGTAGCCAGTCATTACTCCCCGGCAGGAGGGAGGGAGGGGGGGGTTAAAGAACAGAGCGCCCGGCGCTCCGAAAAAAAATTCTGGCGGATTAATTTGGACCTTTGAGTCAAGTTTGGTGTCGTTATCAGGTAACTAGATGATGCCCGATTCATTCCCCATACCAGGTTTTTAGGGTTCCATAGCAAAATATGTCACAATCCTTAAAATAAAAAACTTTTAGTAGTGAAAAAAGCCAAACAAACCAGTATAGTTTTATATTTTTGTATTAAACTTGGTTTATAATTTTTATAATACTGTCTGAAAGGCCATTTAATGCAGATTATAAAAACATTAACATGTAACATATATTTTACCATTTTAAATGTAAAAAAAATTATACAAAGTACAAAAACGTTCGACAGCGCAGCGTAGGGGACGGCTAATAGACCCGAAAAACAAGCAATACTAACAAAAAACAAACAGCCAAGTGCGAGTCTGACTCACTCATCGAGTGTTTCGTACTTATTTGTCCCATACCATGTTAACTGGTCTGGTAGGACCTGGATACCTATAAATTATGTAATTGTGGAGGTGGTTGTCATTATTATTAATACTATAACGTTCTATTATTATATATCTTTATTTTTAACAATGTTACCTGACTTCATTTATAATTTAAAGATGATTAAAAATCACACTAATATTATAAAGACGAAAGTTTGTGAGTATCAGATATATCCAGGTCCTACCAGACCAGTTAACAGTTGATAACGACACCAAATTCGACTCAAAGGTCCAAATTAATCCGCCAGAATTTTTTTTCGGAGCGCCGGGTGCTCTGTTCTTCAACCCCCCCTCCCTCCCTCCTGCCGGGGAGTAATGACTGGCTACCGGGCGATTTGGGCTTAGGTGGACGAGTACAACATTCGTACCAAATGGCATTGCTTTACTCAAAAATGTATACCTTTCCATACAAGCATGCCCATAAGAAAACGGACTAATAGCAATGATACATGATAGATAGATAGATAGTATCACTATGTATCTACAGAACGATACAGAGTACAACAAAATCGTCAACTCTAGCGACGACAACCTAATCAACTAACTTCATTAAATAACGTGTTAGAACTTGTACATTGAAGTTAAAGATGTATGAAAAACAGATATGATTTAACCTATATTAATAAGACATATTATTTAAAATACAGAATAATTAGCGTGGGCGTTTGTGAAATAAATGAATCAAACAAGAGTCCACGTGTAGTAGGTGTGTAGAGATTCCGGGAAGTTACATACCAATTTTAGCTTTCAATTGCGTAACGTTAAAGTGTATGGATATACTTACATAACTAGGAAAGTATTTTTATTTATTAAATCAGAAACTCTTCTGTTTATACTAGACTATTTACTAACGAATCAAGCGGCAAGGAAGTTTTAATTGGGTGGCACCAAAGGTGGAAATAAATACGTAAAATTATCCCTACATTTTGCTAAAATACACCTTATGGTTTTAAAGATTGACCTGTAAAAACTTAATACTTACTTAAAAATAATTTAAAAACTTAAAACTCTGATGTTTATTTCACGCATTTCAACGATAAACGCTTCAAGATCACATCTCCAATTCGGATTGTCTTGAAATATCTTACGCACGTAGGTAATCCATGTAAATAGTACTCCCCAGAGAATCGGTTTATTCAAATTACCATATCCACGCAACACACACAATGTTCCTTATATCGGCATGATATAGTTTGCTGTGAGAACAGCGTCACCTGAAGTTGGCAACTTTTGCGCTAATATGGCTAAACTTTGCGTGGATATTGAATTTTATGAATACATTGAATGTTATTATAGGTACACGACTATACCGCTATGAATATTTGTTCAAGTATGTTAGATAAGCTTGAATAGTATAGTTGCCAAGTGTGTTGTGTATGTTATGATATTTTTCTCAGCGTAAGGGATGATAACTGATAAGATATGGATGTAGATTGCGTTTGTACTTTTATGTTTTTCAGAAATTTCAATTCCTGTCTTCCTAGTGCTGATATTATAGAAAAGCATGCATTCACAGGAGTGTACGTAAGTTAGCAGCATTAGCATTGGCGCTGATAGCGGGATTAAAGCTCCACACATTCTGATTCGAGATGAAAGATTGCTAATATTTATAAATTGTATTTTTTTTGCCTTCTAAATTTATTTCTATTGCTTAACGTTAATAAAGGACATTAATGAGAATGACGAAAATCAAAATATCATACTTTATTCGAAAAAGGCGCTTTGCTTCAGAACGGCCGCTTAGAATAACCGCTATCCAAATTAATGATCAACTACAACAGTTATTTTGTACATACAGTAAAATAAATCCAATCCAATACACATTGGCGTTGTTATTTAAGAGGCTTAACATCTATATGTGAATAATACGCATGCAAATAGCATCGGTTCACTGCTTTGCAAGTGTGGTGTGAGGAACAAGCGATTATCCTGATCATTTATAAAGTGCAGTTGGTAGAGTTTAGTAGCAAATAAATGTGGCTTTTTCAAACAAATTTATATTAAGTTATGAATTTAATGAACGGTGTTGCATAGCGACGTATTAGATAAGTGTAAGAAAAGTAATTTATGCATATTTGAACATTTTAATTATGCCAATAAATTATCATAATATTATCCTATGGGATACTGAAAATTATCACAGATGATGCAGGCACAGCTTTGTTTTCTGAGAAATTAACTTGGGTTGTAGGTCTAATGATGAAGGCCTTCATCGTAGATAATTTTGGGAAATCTACTAATCTAAAAAGATTAATCGATGAGTATATAGACTTTATTCAGTTTACTCATATGTAATTTTGGATTGCATAGAAAATAAAAACAATAGATATTAACCTGTCTTTATTTTAACATCACCGCTCCCGCTTATTCCTTGATATAATTTCAAATTTCCATGTGCATATTGACTCAAATAGTAACATTTTGTTACATTCACACTTGTTAGTGCTACAGCTACACTATTGTTTGTAACGAATTTGCTTTTCCGCTGTTTCGTAAACATTCCCCGCCATTTTGCTATGTCATAACATACATCCAATTTGACATTATGTGGCCAATGCACTCTGGATATCATATTGGTATGTAATTAAATGGTATTTAGATATAGTTATGAGATATCTCTGATCACTATAATAAAAGGAACTTTTAAAATTATAACAAGATAATAATAACGCAAATCGGTCATTAAACGGTAGGGATAGGTACCTAAAATTAGCATAGCAAATAACAATTGTCATACTTCGAGTCGTAAAGTCGAGTATTTAATTATTGTACTATTAACTTCGTGTCTTAATATTATTGCTATTTTATCAATAAGAAGACAGGGACGATAGCGAACACACCTCATGCAAATAATATAAAAACATGTTAAATTCCACACCTACAAAAATAAAACACCCTTATTCCTCAAAGTGAGATCCACTTTCAAAGCATATTCACCACCAAAAGAATATCATAAATCTTCAATATCTCAACCAACAGACAATATAATACTAAATCGCTTTTAGTCTCTCGAAATAAGTCACAGATAAAATATGAAAATTCAATATTCTATAAAATAAACATAATTCAGACTTGCAAAAGGAATAGAGTAGCTTTGGTTCGGATTTAGAAATACAATTTTCTACATACTGAACGTTCGTACGATCAACCGCTTTATTTGAGGGATTCGGTTTGACATCGACGTTTGAAATGAAATTTATTTTGCGAATGGAAGTCAATAACGCTCTTTGGTTTTATGATTTTGTCCGCCATGTGATTGAATGTCGTTTAATACTGTGTGAGTGAAATCCTCGTGTTAAACTTTTATAAGTATGTATTTTAATTTATCACTACAGTGATTGCCACCAAAACTAAACTCCTTCGAAACGGCTTTATCATGTTTTTGTTGTTTGTATTCTATTTATGAAAATTGCTAGAAAAACAAATTTTACGGGATCGCTTAGTAATGCAATTAAAACGTTTTGAGAGTTAAATCATTTACATGATTAAATCAATCATGCATTTAAGTAAAGAATTCGTATCGGTGTGACCATGTGCTTCATTAATTGACTTACAAGATAATACTGCTTAGTTGTTCAGGTGAAGGCACGGCAATGAATAAAGACAATGTTGAGTAAGAGTTTTATACAAGTTTTGCACTTTACATTGAAAAAAGAAAATGCTAATCGTATCGTTATCGTGTTCATAAAAAAATTCCTTCGCAACCTCCTTGACTAATTTTCGTGAAATTTTTTAACTAGGAATAAACCGGTGCTGTAAGATCGGTGCCTTCCACTCTATATTTTGCGCTGATTAATTTTTTTTTCAGGGTGGTTTTTAATTTATAAAATGTTATCCAGATCTTGTTAAAATTTAAATTCCGAAAGACGAATGTCACGGCACAAAACTTCGATCTTCAAACTTATCTTCTTGTGTTTCAATTTATTATTTAAATGTAATGTATTATTATAATTACAAAATGTTAATATTTTTTCCTGTAAACGATATTTCGTATATCAAATAAAAATTAACAATGACGATATTCAATGTATACTCATAATTGGGTCACGCTGTACCCACATTTGGGTACAAAATAAACTTTCTAAGGAACATTAAGTACGGTAGAGTACACAATCCCATGTTGATTTGCTTATTTATGAAGCAAAATGTATTGGACCGGAGTCACTTGAACATTAACCACGGTTAGTGACGACTTGACCAAATTTATTAATATTTTGAAAGGAAAAAAAAATTAATATTTTTGGCGTTATGAGAACCGTTAAAAGAGCTTTTAAAACAATGTATTTTTATGCCAATGCTGCAGCTTCAGCAAAATATATAAAGAAAGTTTCACAAGAATTTACATTTATTAAATCATTCAATTAAAATACTGGTAAAGTTGTTTTTAGTAATAGTAGGTGCTATTTATAGTAATCTGTGGAAATATGAAGAAAATGTGCATATAAAAAATTGTATCAAAATTTCACGTTTAAATATTGGATGATTTTTTCCGAAGTTGTAGCAATATAATTGTCTTTTTTTGCAAAGTCCACGGTTTTAGCGTCGCACAGTGGGGCCTATTTCAAGAGTGCTCCAGTGTAGAATGCAATTTTCTCCACAAAGGGCTATAAGTTTAGCCTAAAATGTACACGAGTTTCCGAACGCAATATTATTTTTACTACAAAAATGTTGCTGAATTTTTTGTAGAAGGACTCAATGAAAAATTGTTAATTAAGTGAGGATAAATTTCTGGACAAGACTGACTGTAACTTAATCTAAGGCCTAGGCTGAAAGTGTTTATTCACAATTGGGTGTTACTTTTTTTTTACATTCGTCATTACCATTCTGTATCAAATAAAGTTCAGTATAATATGCTCCTATTTCTATTCTTTGTGACGCGGACGCCGTGGCTCTAGTATAGGAATAAAATGGGCATGATTTTGGTTTTAATTAAAAAAAAAATAATAGTGATCACTTAATAACGGATAGGTACCTATATTGTTTATTTTTATAGGCTTGAAGTTTTAGGAAATATAATATGAAATCCATAGTGATGGTGAAAGCAATCAGCGGTTATTGACCCCTGTACACACGGTGATCAATATTTCGGCTTTTCAATTGACAGCCGACTCCAAATTATAGGTCGGGACTTTTAATAGAGGTTCACTTACGTTCCAATTTTGGTGTTATAGGGATATTTATTAATGTATAATTTAGTGGATTTTACGTGGCTCTGATATATTTTGGTAGTTGGAAAATTCCTTGGCGCAAACCGTTAAAGCAATACTTATGTACTTTTCGGTTTTTCGTCAACATAAAATAAACGATAATAGAATACAGTAGAGTAGCGTAGACTTCCCAAACTTTTTAAGGTGACGTCACACGAAAAACAAATGCGTTTGTTTCTGTTATTTTTAAACATCAGTGAAGGAAGAACTTATTTGGTTATAGTTTTCATTCACTATAATTAAGCTATTGCATAGCTTCTATCGCGGGCCTTGAGCGCGGGGACCGAATCCAGAAATTTAGTAACGAAAAACCTCACGCTCCCCACTCCGACGGGCGCGGACGTGTGGCTTGAAGGAATAGCATGCAATAGCTTTATCGCGGCAGTCCCCGAGTGCCACACGTCTTTTTTTTAATATATAAATTAAAGTAAAATAATTAACTTCCCAAAATAATATCCACAAGTTATGTAACTTAGGAACAACATAGCCGAGTTGTGTGAAAGCGTTACTAATAAATATTTTCACATCATTAGGCAATTACGTCATTAAAATCCATCTGTTTCAATTATATAGGTACTTTGTAATAACGCGTATTATATCATCTACTTTTATCAACACGTAAAGTAAACAGTATGAATTTGTTGTATACTAGCTGTGCCGCGTGGCTCCGCTCCAGTTGGTCTTAGCGTGATGATATATAGCCTGCCTTACTCGATAAATGAGCTATCTAACACCGAAATAATTTTTCAAATCGGACCAGTAGTTCCCGAGATTAGCGCGTTCAAACAAACAAACTCTTCAGCTTTATAATATTAGTATAGATAGTAAAAAAATGAAATAGTATTTTTATCGAAAATTATTAGCATTAATCATTTTCAGTAGCTTAATAGTAGGTAATAAATTTTAAAAGTCCAAAAATTTTAAGAGAATAAAAATGGAATAGACATAAAGATAACATAAACGCACAGTAAGTAAGTACACATGCGAATAATAAATTAAATCACGATCACGTAAATCACTATCATTAGGTACGGATATTATGTATTATACAATACCAATGTAAGCTTAAATAATTAAGCCTTAATTAAGCCCAATAAATAGAACACGGGACTGCCTACATTTGTTCGCATGCACTCGCAGTGCCGATAACATTTTTTAATTCTGATGTTTCAAGTGCGTTAGGTTTCATCAATTAATCAAAAAATAATATAGTCTTTTATTGTGTTAATAATCTTAGAAATAGATTGATCTATCTTAGAAATTAAGGTTTATAAGTAAGAGTTTTAAAATTCATAAAATACAACCGAGGGGGTCACCTAATAGGAAGCGATAACTACCGCTACAGAAGATGATAAAGCCAAAAAAGTCCCCTAAACAAATAAAATATAACACATAAAAACTGCACATTTAATTCATGGCCAGTAAATGTAACGACAATCGTTGCTGACAAATGTGATTTGACCCTCAATAAAGTTCTTTCATAACCTTTTAATTCCATAATTATCATTAATTGCTACGTTCATAATTAAACAACAGCCGACCACAGTGTAATGAGTTTAACCTGAAGCGGGTATGTCATGAAAATCAGTTAACATTGACGGTCAAATATCCCCAGGTTCAACACGATCTCAATTATTTTTAATTAAATATAATCGTGTAGTGAAAGATGAGACTAATTGGACGTATATGTCCTGTATGAGCATCGATTGTTTTATTAATGCAATTATTTATTACGAGCTACCACGCAACTTTATTTGCACTGAATATTTTGTATCATTTTTAATGGATGCTTGTCTTCTGTTGGTTGAAGCGTAATGCTATAGTAATGTCAATTGAATACTAAAATGTTGCATGTTATTTATAATTATTTTATTAGATACAAACTCATAATGGAGATTATAAAAATAATCACATCCAAACAAAAATAGGAATTGTAGGTACAAAAACGGGATTTTTAAATGCAAATAAGCTACTTATTACAAAACATTTCGTTCCACGCCACAATACACACACCACCATTTTATTTTCATCTAAATCTTATACAGAAGTCGCATCATATATTTACTGCAAACGGAATTCCATTTCAATTTAACCAAAGCAACGTTTAAATTAAATGAATTTTCCCCGAGCGCTAGTTTAAAAAGCAAATAAAAATCTAATCAAGACTGGGAAATAATCGCGTCAACTTCGATCGTCTTATGTTAACAAGATACCAAGACCAGATTGCTGGGACTGATTGAACTGAGATCCAAACAGAAAAAACCAAGTACACATTATCGAGCTAAGTGCGTCCGCAAATATTGGCTCAACATACACTTTCCTTACATCAAATAAGTCTAGACGCGACCAATTTATGTTGGCACTTCGATACATTTATCCAGCTATATCGGGATTAGGCAAGTATGATTGGGTATAGGGCTCACACTTGATCGGTCGGTGACAGGCGACAAGGGTGCATTCAGATTAACAGGGAGATCGACAAAGAAATGCAATTAAATGTGAAATAGGGGCTGTTTCACACGATTGTTGACACGCCGCGCCGTGACGAATGGGGATGTGATAGACACTATTCAGGATTGCATTTTACGGATTTTTTCGGGATGGCCCGCTATCAAAATGTCAAAGGATTTCGATTTTGTTAGGAAAATCCATGATAATTTTGTTCATAATCGGATTCAAAATTTCAAGTCAATTTTGAATAACAAATGCAGTTCAATTTAAGCTATTTAGGTCATAATCAAATTCAAGATGATTAACATAGATCATAATCGACTGGAATGGACAAAAATCTGAAAATAGATTAATCTTTAGAATTATGTTCTCCACTGTTACAGTGTAAGTGTTGTTTATTTTAGAAATTTATCAAAATCATTCATCATTACTTGCAAAGTAGAGAATGATTTTATGAAACTCTACAAAATTATAAATATAAAAGTTATGAATGTTTGGATGTATGTTTGGATGTTGGTTTCTCAATCAATAAACAATGGATCGATTCTAGATGAAACTTGCCCCAGGTATTGATCAGCATAAAGGTTATTCATATACCTCTCTTCTATGCGAGTAAAACCGCGAGCTCCAGTTTTTAATAGAAAAGCAACGAAAGTTAGACAAGAAATCCTGTTTGATTCATATTATTAGAAATATTAACATTTCATTTCTTTATATATCAATGTATAGTATCATCGTAAACGATTACCTATTCATAAAATGGTAAAGTTAAAACTCGGGGGAAGCCAGTTAGCGGACCGACTGAGCCATGGAGATTTATGCATTTTAAATTACACCTGAAACGTGGGCTCGTTTACACGATACGACACGATATTGGATTCGATTGCGATACGATTATCGTGTGGTGATAAACAATGGCATGGCATGATATATTTTCTATGATTTGTGAGAGATGATGCATTTGGGATCGGTAGACCATCCATACTAATATTATAAATGCGAAAGTAACTCTGTCTGTCTGTCTGTTACTCAATCACGCCTAAACTACTGAACCAATTTGCATGAAATTTGGTATGGAGATATTTTGATACCCGAGAAAGGACTTTTATTGCGAAATATGTACCACGGGCGAAGCCGGGGCGGACCACTAGTTTTAAATAAATAAAATTATTTTTGATAGATCGCTATGTCCTCCGTCAACACCGTGTAGTTCCAAAGTTTACTTGGAATAATATTTTTTTTGAATTTATGAATTTATACTACTTTGAAATTCAATATAATACTTTTAAATATATTTATTTAACTATACGAATAAACAATAAATAAACGCATTTGCAATATTTTAGTTTTTTTGATTAATATAAAAATAAGTCATAGTAAACCAAATTCGAATTATTAAGTTTTCGTATTTATTTAATGTCATTATATTATATTATAACTAGCGGTCCGCCCCGGCTTCGCCCGTGGTACATATGAAAAATAGATGTTGGCCGATTCTCAGACTTACCCGATATGCACAGAAAATTTCATGAGAATCGGTCCACCCGTTTCGGAGGAGTATGCAGACTAACATTGTGACACGAGAATTTTATATATAAGACTAGCGGTCCGCCCCGGCTTCGCCCGTGGTACATATGAAAAATAGATGTTGGCCGATTCTCAGACTTACCCGATATGCACAGAAAATTTCATGAGAATCGGTCCACCCGTTTCGGAGGAGTATGCAGACTAACATTGTGACACGAGAATTTTATATATAAGAAGATAGAGCCTAGTTAATAATTTTTCTATAGATAACTTATCTTACTAGGAAATTTAGATAATATTAATGGAATGTATTTAGTGAAAATTATTAATATAAATCGTGAGATGTGAAAGACATCTCTAATATTGGTTAGAGTTTGAAGTAAAACATGATAACGATCGACTTTGATGGCTTTCGGATTAGATCTATTTAATTTTGTATGTGGTTTGAAATACATGCGAATTATAAAAAAAGGATTTCTTATTGCAAAAAAATAATCTTACGCCTTAATACGCTATTTAGGGTCACACCCTTTTATTTTATAGAATTTTCAGTATTTATGATCGACGTTATATTTAATATAAAAAACTAATTAATATAATATAAAGTTTATTTCATTCACTTAAATAAAAATAACAGTTAGTAAACTACTTAATGTGATGTATAGAATAGACATAATACAATTTACTACTAAATATACATTATCAGCTAATGTCTAGTAAATTTAACGCTACACGGTTGCTTAGTATAATAGTGAAAGGCTACTAACAACTACTAATACAATACTCTATAATTCAAACATTATTTTTCTATTTTTAATCTCACTACATCCATCCAGCGTGAGAAATGGATAGCGCCAATTAGATTAGCAATAACCTAATGCAAGTATCGAAGGTCACCAGCGAGCATCAGTCTTGTGGAGACACTCCATCAATCACTGACAGCTGACCGTCTTCACGTTCTGAAATACATAATGTAAGAGGTTTATGCAGGGTTACAGATTATGTAATATTTTATCTGTGGTCTGTTTTTGTCATATTCGGGCGGGTGGTATCAATTAGAAAATTGCCTAGAAGGTTAAGAAGATAAATGTACCTATTGGTTATTAGATAATTTTGTTCATATTTAATTTCTACCTGTTTTGTACGAATTTTAATGTGTACTGTGTAGGTACGTGTTATGTGTGAAAATGTATCTATTGTTTACAATAGAGATATTGTTACTTAAACGAATTTTAATGTGTAGGTACGTGTTATGTGTGTCGAAAATGTATCTATTGTTTACAATAGAGATATGTTTACTTAAATGAATTTTAATGTGTAGGTACGTGTTATGTGTGAAAATGTATCTATTGTTTACAATAGAGATATTGTTACTTAAATGAATTTTAATGTGTAGATACATGTTATGTGTGAAAATTAAATTAATTAAATTATCTTTTCTAACTAACCCGTCAGCCTGTTCCGCTTAAAATAAATCTTCCCTTACCAAATTTCAATAAACGCAACCATTGAAGGCTTTTATTTTATGCTCCTCTTTTTAAATGGCCATTTGAATACTTTTACTTTTGATTAAATTTTAATTAGCATTTCGTTTAAATTAAAAATGTATAAGTATACAAAGGGTGTATTTACACGGGGAAGTGATTTCTTTCTGCAAGAAGGTGAGGGATAAATGCACCCCTTATCCGTAACCTGAGGGACGATCAAGTATATCGTTGGAAAAACAGGATAAGACATAAAATAAGTTTTAAATTTATTTAACAGATAAATTGCTTAGTTAATAAGGTATGATTTAAGTGATGTTGTTTTCATTAAATAAAATTGTCTGATGTTTATAATGAAGAAATAATATATTATAATATTTTTATTCTTTCGTTGAGCTGTAGCTTTATTCAAATTGTCTCTTGATGACATAATTTTAATATTATCTTAAGTAAATTCAAAACCAAGTAATTGGTATGCAAGGCAAGATTATGTTCTTGCCAGATTTCTACAGCACTTGATAGACTAAATTTCTGCAAAATTCAGCTCATCAATAGCTTCATTCAACAACATTTCAGATTTTAACTGAACATAATATTATGTCAAACATGCGCATTTATAGGTACTATTTCAACTTATAAAATTTAACTTTAAAGGCATGTCCACACAATTTGAATTCCTTGCCGCAATAATGTGTCCAGAATGACAGTTTGATTCACTTAGATCGTGTTACAGTGTAAACGCGGCATCAGACAAACGGGGTGCGACTTTTCTTTGAATATTTCAGATATAATTGTATAGATAGTTGTGAGAATGTTTGAAATAAAATATGTATTGTATTTGTGTTATATATCTGTCATTCACGCTGATATACATGATTTTATTGTTTAAGGATGAAGTCACTCACATACTTTTCAAAGCTGAGTTTCAAAGTACCTTATTTGTATTACATTAATATTACGTATCTGTCATACACACGCTGACATACATGATTGTATTGTACATGGATGGAATAACACATTTTTGTTACGACTTCTTATTGGACACTGGTTTTGGATATCAGTTTTCCTATATAGTATGGGATTCTCTAAAGACTAAAACCATCAACCTATGTGTTATGTAAAGTTGTATATATAATTTCTAATTAGGTATGCTTCTTGGGGTGGATGCTATTATTGTCAAGCCTTATATTTTCATACTATGCAATTACCCCGATGCACTACCTCTACATAAGTCCAGTACAATCCACAGAGCATATTAAAATTTAAAACAACGCATCTACAAATACCTGTAATACTTGTAAATAAAGGGAGGTAGCTAGACTACAATAATTATCACAAAATGATAAAGCTGGCTGCGAGGGGAGCCACACGTGGTTTCGCAATTTCGACCCATCCGTCCACGCTGGCCGCAGGCGACTGAAGTCTGATGTATTACGTGTTGAATGGCTATTGCTATTGTTAACTCGATTGGCTTGGTGGTAATAACAGATTTTGATCTATAAATAAATAAATAAATCAATAATTCGCTAACATATTTCAATCATCATGATCACAAAACATCTCTTTGTTACATGTTTTATTTAATGTCCGATTTATTAACATAATATTGAAATTCTACCAGCTAATTTATGTATGAAAATCTAACAAATATATCACATTTATATGATTTGTATAATTTTTATGTAAAACATAATGTCTTACACAGCAGGTGTTTAATTTTGTACGCGTGTAAACATTCACGCTTGATTTATGTGCGTATCGAATTTTCAGTGTAATTAGAAAAAAAACTTATTTAGTACGTATATTTCACAATGAATATATTATTATTAGTCCATTGAAATGTTACATTTTTTAGGCCTAACCCTGCGTTTTTTAGAGGACGCAATTTTATTTTTTTGATGTGTAGGGGGGGTCAGTGTGAAGCTAAAACCAAGTTTGTGGGGTCGCCACCCATGTCTCACGGCCGCCATCTTGAAAATAGCGGTTGAAATGGTTTTAACGATATATCTCTTAAACTATTTATCTGATAATAAAACAATGTTAACATTATTCGTTGCAAATTAAATTCTCTACAACTTTGGTTCAGTAACTTTTTGTCCTAGAACTTTAAATAAAAAAGTTATGAGCGAAAATGTTCAAAAATTGGAGTTATTTATATTTTCCAATAAAACTTTATTTTATCATTTTACGAAGAAATGATATCAGACCATTTTTTTAGATTGTTTTTTGAGGAACAACTTTTATTAACAACATGTTTTTATTACGTCAATAGCTAAGGTTTTACAGCGCTCTCAAGTGAGTACTATTTTTCAGTACTCTTATTGTCAACTGACACATCAAAAAAATAAAATTGCGTCCACTAAAAAACGCAACCCCAAATGTAACTTTTCAATGGACTATATGAGTTTATAAAAATAGAACGACGAAAAAATCTTAACACATAGGTACCTATGTAGTTCTTTTCATAAAAATATAATACATAATATATGAAACAGCAAGTAGTAAATTTACACTTAAATATGAAAAAAATGCTTTAATACAATAATAATATAAATTTCCTTGTCCAACCTTTATATGATTATTATTAATATTTTTTTATATTGTAGGAAGTTAATATTCTCTCACAATATTTTGTAAAAAAATAATTAATAGTTTAAAAATCAGTACGGTTTTTGTGTAATGCTCTGCAAGCGGCTCGTTGGTCTAGGGGTATGATTCTCGCTTTGGGTGCGAGAGGTCCCGGGTTCAAATCCCGGACGAGCCCGAAGTTCTTTTTTATTTTATTCCTTCTTCGTTGAAATTTAATTATCCAAAAAAGATGGCAACAACCAAGATCAAAAATAAATGTAGATATTTTAAAACCAATAAAATATGATTATAGTGTGCACTGTGCATGCTACGTGTATATTAAACATGCAGTAAAAAACATGAAATTTGTAAATCTATACTTATAATAAATCTGTAGAGAGGCCAATTCTGTACATGAAATATATTTAAAAAAAAACTATGAAGGGGTGATAAGGGATCGCTACTGATGCCAAAAATGCAATCAGTAAAATTTTTGTCTGTCTGTCTGTCTGTATATTCGTTATAGAAACAAAAACTACATGACGGATTTTAACGAAATTTGGCACAATTATTCTTCATACTCCTGGGCAGGTTATAGTATACTTTTTATTACGATCAATAATGAGCAGAGCAGTGAAGGGAAATATGGGGAAAACGGGAGAAGTTACTCCATTTTTTAAGCTTCCGTCGCGTGTGCAGCCTTAATGGTTAAAGCTACATAGAAATCATGAACGACACAAATGTCCTTAAATTATTATTATTATATAAAAATAAATTCCTAGACAGCATATTATGTGTATCTTTTAAAATTGACTCACAATAACACGTGGAACTTCAATAGCTTAGCAATTCGGAGCTTTCTGATTATATTTGTCTACTCTTACGTTTACAACACTCTCACTCATCCCTGATTAAAAAAAATTAACATTATTACCTATTCAATAAAAAAAGAATCATGTAAATCGGTGTAGAAACACCAAAGTTATACATGAAATCCATACTAATATTATAAATGCGAAAGTAACTCTGTCTGTCTGTCTGTTACTCAATCATGCCTAAACTACTGAACCAATTTTCATGAAATTTGGTATATTTTTATACCCGAAAAAGGACATAGGCGACTTTTTATCCCGAGAAAATGACGCAATCCCGGAAATCCCACGGGAACGGGAACTATGCGGGTTTTTCTTTACTGCGCGGGCGAAGCCGCGGGCGGAAACCTAGTTTATAATATGTATAATGTAGGTATATACAAATTTGATGAATGATGTTATTTATATCTACTTACCTAATATATGGCAAAATAACATATTATATTAAATTTATATTTCTAAGATAATTCTTAAAATCGTTCATAAACCCAGCTTATCCGTAAACATACTTTTGAATATGATCTGCTTTTTTTTCAATATTTTTGATTACCTAGGTACTCTTTTCACAAGCGAACGATCCAAACTTAATCGATGACGTCACAATTTTTAATTCCTGTACGACACATTTAACCCTAAATAGAATATGTGACGTCATAGCCGTTAAAATCCCTAAGGGCCCGGGCACACGATGCGTTGCGGCGCCGCACCGCAAAGATTTCACCGTGTCAGTGGGCACACGAGCGGTGCGGCGCCGTAACGTTTTTATGTCGCAGCGGCGTCGTAGCAGCGTTGCACAGCGTGTCCTTCCTTGTGACGCAAAACAACTGAGCGGTGCCGCTCCGACGTCGCACCGCATTCACCCCTCCCCGCCTCGTCTTGGTGGTTACAAGTCCGGTGCGGCGCCGGAGCGCATCGTGTGACATGCCACAGATATTTCTATGTAAGACGACGCAGCGACACCGCTCCGGCGCCGCACCGCCGCCGCAACGCATCGTGTGCCCCCGCTCTAAAGAAGTCATTACTCATTACTATGCCATCCATACGTAATACAGATTCGTGCAAAGCGTTCGGCAAATCCGTGAACCGTGAAATCCTTTGGCTTAAATCGTTTAAACGCTAAGCAACGCCTCAACACATTGCCACCAGTGACTGTTTGCTGGCTTTTTTGTGACCGAATTAAATTCCTTTCTATCCTTTGAAATTGATCGTGGCCTGCATGTGTTGTCTATCCGCGTTGTTCTTGTTTCAGATGATTTTGTCATGACAATATAATACAAGAACTACGCACAGAGAATTGGCACAAGTATCAAGAACTGCTATGGTACATAATATACAAATTAATGAGTCTCATGTAGTTGACGATATAGGATTGAAAGGTGATTTTTTATGCATTTGTAACTGTACTTGCGATGCGTATTGCTTTTATGACATTTATCAAGTCTAAATATTATACGTTATTAAGTTAAACGTTCTTATAAGTGTTGTTTCGATTTAAAAGCTTCGTTGGTTAAGTTGCAATGGAAATATGTATATCGAAAAATAACAGATTTAATATAGGTTCCTATTATAAATTTTATGAAACATGAATATGACCTCTATGTAATCAGCTAAGCTAATAAATTAATGTAGAAAAGAACTTCAGTTTTTGTGTAACAATTTATCGTTGGTCTAGGGGTGTGATTCTCGCTTTGGGTGCGAGAGGTCCCGGGTTCAAATCCCGGACGAGCCCAGATAACACTTTTTATCATTCTGAGATTTTAAAAATGGAAAAGTCCTAGATATAGCAATATTGTTCAAATATAAAAGACGCCACAAAATTTTTACTTCATAAATTAAGAGGCATTAATTGTAGATAGGTTGATGATACTTGATGCGTGAAATGTGTATGTTATTTTGGGAGAACGGAGTTCTGATATACTTAACTATTATAACAACAATACCTATGAGCTGAGAACCACCCCTTCTCATAGAACTTGAGAAAGTATATACAGACATAATATCTCTCTACTCTCGCAAGTACTCTATCTATATACATACTCTTCCAAAAATGGATACCATTTTTATACATTTTTATAATAATTTATCATTGCCATCTGCATAGCCGTGCACCCTTGTCGCCTGTCACGCGTCACGCATAAATAATTTGGCGGGAAAATCACACCAACCCGCTCTCAGGCGATGTTTAGCGAATTGTAATTTCATGTTAATTATATCATTGTGATTTAAAGCCTTAATTAGCTCATGTTATATGTTATTTTATACAGTAAAACTCATAAACATTGAGAATGCAATGAAAGTATGTATATCTGTATGTAGGTACTATGTGTGTGACGTTGAAAATTTGTAGTACAAACAAGCGATATAAAAACTGGCCAAGTGCGTGTTTTTGTTATCATTTACTTTTGAGGTTTGGAACCTTAAATAATTAAAAAGACAGTAGCGGATCGAACCAAGAAGCTTATATCTAATACACTGGAGATTGCACTATGAACGTTTACTTGTCACGGGAAGGTATGACCTTGAATGACGCCTGGTTGTTTTTTGTCCCTTTCACACCAACTTGCCGCTTGTTAGAAGCTACACACGCTTCTGCATCCACAACTTTCTTAATTGTAGTGCAACCACACGTTTTGAACTTTAAATATTGAAGTTTAATTGTTTCTGTGTGAATCTTTAATACTTTTATCGTTCTTGTAAGACTTGTTTCAAGGTGTCTATAAGAAATGAATGTAAAGTGTAGTAGTGATGTAGAGTAAATATTTGTAAAATTATTATAGTTATGTTTCTCTCCATAATACACGGGTACCACCAGAAGGAAGGTACCCGGTCCTTTGGGAGGCTTACGTGGGGACACAGGTCCAACACGTAGAGGCCCTTTAGAGAATTTTAATGTGTTGTGGGACACCAGCCGCAGCCTGCCCATGACTGCACTATAGAGATACAGCCCTGGGCAGTCCGCGGCCGATGCAGGACTATTGTAAAATATGGGAATTAAAAATCTGGATTATGGAAGGAGGTGTTCAGTGGATCGGTAGGTTGGGTCTATGGGGACTATGGGCGTCTGCCTTTTCAATATTAAAAATTGAAAGTGATGGCAGACGGTGACTCGCCAGCTCGGTTGATGGGCTCCCAAAAAGGTTACCGAAAATGGCAACAAGGGGGCAACATCAGCTGAGCGGCTAGGGGTGTAGAGAGGTGCGGCACCGGTTTCACCATAGCGGGCCCGCAGGCCCGGAGCGGGTTTCCCCGCTATTACGCCATTAGACACTTCCACCCCCGAGCATATAGCTCTAGCGGCTCCACTCTGGACGGCCAACAAAGGCAAGCCAGAGGTGGGGGATCCTGAACCTCGTCATTGTTCACTCCGAACTGCCACTGGGACAGTCCGGAGGTGAGGTCAGGGGCCTCCCCCGGGAGCGCTCGGTTCCCGCGGGGTCGCTACTCCCCGACACCTCGCCACAAGGTGCCCTGCGGGGTGACTGACTGCACGGCTGGGATATCTATTGTAGATATGCCAACCGGGGGCGATGGGGTCGTCACATCCCTACGCCTTTATAGTTATTATTATTGTACTATGTGTCAATATACTGCTCAAACGTAATAATGCTACCAAATAAAACTATTCAAAACTATGTACTACTTCAGATTCTGTAAAAACCCTATAGTTATTAGCTAAAATTTAATTCCAAAAAGTTTAAGTTCCTTCATTGTTTTAACCCATTGAGCCCCGAGCGGCCCGATCTGACCACGACACAATAGATTTTCTATTGTGTCTGTGATTCCGGGGGCTGAGTTATTAATAATAAATAAAAAAGAAAAATTGTTCATCAAAATTGTGCAACGAGATACTAGTATAGTATTATATTATCTGTGAAATACCAAACGTCAATATCTCTAAACACAAACGCCTTCATTAATTTAAGCCCTGCCGTTCCGCAAATCTCAATACTGTAAGTAACAATTCTTCGTAATAGATAATCAGCGAAGCGAGCGAATATTCCAGATATTTGAATACAGTTAACCCTCTTCCTGGCGTGATGGAACGATGATTGATTTCTGTTTGCTCTGAGGGTAGATCGCAATTTAATATCTTATTGTTAATCGTAGAAGTGTTGATTCAGCGAGACCCTTTACGCACTGCGCTTAATGTAAATTTTTATTCGTAAAAAAAACAAATATTATTATCTACCTATACAACTGTTTATGTATTACGCTTGAAATTGAAAATGAAATGAAAAATTTAGACTCAGAATGTATTTTTTATTTTTATTTATTGGAAAGGAACCTTACTAGCCAAGCTATTGTAAAATCCCATTACTACATTAGGTGTTTCGTACTTTTATAACAAGCATCAAAATATAAAATACGACAATATAATCATCCTCCAAAAATATTATAAAATATTAAATCAGCTGTATCGCGTAGACCGTAGAAGATTAGGTACTTCCTTTTCACAAGAGATATCGCTTCAATATCCATAAAGCGCAGTGGGTAATATCTAAAATTTACATCGTTAATTATTATAAACGCTTCAATTGTTTTGTTTATGTTCGCGTCCGAGTTGAATAGAAACACTAAATACAAATCTAAAATAAATATTTGCTTACAAATTGAGTTCAATGACTTATAAAATTTTATTCACTATAGCAATGCTGCTCGTTGCTGGTTTCAATACATAATTGTATTGAAACCAGCTTTTTGTCTTAACCTAATATTAAATTAATATGTATGACTTATGTAACAATATGTTATGGATTAAGAATAAGGTAAGCTCGCATATTTTTGTGAATTTGTGTACGTAACAACCCATATAACGTTTTGCTTAAAATTTACTTCTTGTCGTGTTATAGAAGAGCCTATAAAGCAAAAATATTTCGATCTCTGAGCGTTAACACTTTATATTTAATTATTACAATTTCAGCTAATGTGCTGGTCAATTGTTGCAACCCTTTTGTTGTATCAAAGTTTCAATGGCTAACTAAATTTAAATTAAGTTTAAAAACAATTCATCTTATCCCCATGCTCTATTACGTAACTGTAAACTTTGCTATTAACTCAAGTGTCGTGAAACCCGCAAATAAAGGGATTTATTTTTAACATACTGACACACGGACCTCGTGTTTGTAGTATAAAATGTTTTATATATATTAGCATAGGTAATTTTTACTTTTTCCAAAAATTTTCTATGTAGTCTATCTATCAGTCTATAGTACCTATTAGTCTATTCACATTTTGATATTGAAAATAAGGATCTCTCTATATTATGACAGTACTTCAAAACACTAACTTTCAGTTTTATTGGCTTTTTATTGCGTAGTAATTGGATTGATTATTTAAATACAACCGTGACTAAACTAACTCTATGATAGCAGGAATATTTTATTTAAATGTAAACACTTATTACGTAGCATTTATCAAAGAACAACCATACATAAAATTAAACCAAGCTCACCAAACGTCCAAGCAACGTGTAGTACAAAGAAATAATAGCATTAATGTAATTGCGATGCAAGGAAAGTTTGTCCATTAGAGCATTATTGATGGGTTTTAAATTGCACACAGCCCAGGGGACGGCCATGTTGACATCGGATGGGCCTGGGGTGCCTGTAATGATTTCTATGCTTATCGATTTGTGACAGGTATTCCATATGTCTAATGAAGTATTTGAGTTAAGGTCTATATGAAATTATTAAAAAATTAAGTTGTTGTTAGGATACGATTTTATTGTATACCATTTTAACCAATGTCAAATTAGGTTGGTGACGCGGTAATGTTTAACTACAAAATGGTATAAAATTATGAAAGAAGTCGAGATATTATGATACATACTTTACTATTTTATTTTATATTTTGGATGCCATTCACGTGTATGCATTTTTATTTTGCGCGATAATATCATGAATTCTTATTCAAAAAAACCGGTTCCCGCAAAACCGTAATATCTCGAAGTGAAGTTGCATTGCGAAAATAAAATCAAATTACCTTCGCCAAACGAGGCCGTATCATCATTGAATGCTTGCCAAGGGCGCAATCAGGAATCTAGGACAAGAGGTTGCGGTGTTTCTACGACTGTCTGGACTCTATCAATTACTTTAATTGACAATTTTCATAATGGCTAATTGCACTTTAAGTGGTGCGTTCTACGTTTATTCTAATGCGTGCTGTAATTCTTTGAAATAATCGTAAATCTAATTAAACGAAAAATTGGTAAGTTATAGAATTATTTTTCTATTCTCCACTGTCTTTAAGCTAAGCTTGCTTTCGTAGTTATTAGAAATATAATTATTAAAGGAAATTAGTTGTGTTATTAGGTCTTTGTAGTATTAATATTGGGTTTTATATTCGACGTAAAGGTCGATATCAAATTTGTAAGCACGTTCATATTTTTTAAAAACAGCTTTACAAACCAGTGGTGTCTATAGCTTTGTGAAATCGAAAAGCGTTTGCAGAGGAAGTCGACTCGAATAAATACTTATTACAGTTGAAATTGATATTTTTGATTTTATGGCATTCAAATGCTTTATAAATATAAATTTATAAAGAATAGAAAAAATTCGATCACGAATGGCGCCCCGGAATGGCGCGAAAGGATGCGGGTTCGAGTCCCGCCTCGTGATCGAATTTTTTCTATTCTTTATAAATTTATATTTATAAAGCATTTGAATGCCATAAAATCAAAAATATCAATTTCAACAAAAAAGGTCGTGTTCCATCGTTACAATATTGTATTCACTGAAAAGTGTTTCATATTGGTTGAGAATTGAGATGGTTGGTGTGTCCCTTAGACATATAAAACTGAAAGAATAGAATAAATTCGATTGCTCTGGCGGGTCACGAGTGGCTGAATTGGTCAGGCATCCGCCCCGGAATGGCGCGAAAGGATGCGGGTTCGAGTCCCGCCTCGTGATCGAATTTTTTCTATTCTTTATAAATTTATACTTATTACAGTTTTATGAAAGAGCGAAAATTCAATACTCAATAGCGTAAAATATCTACACGCATTCAGTGCCTATTTTCTAACAATTGAACAAAGAATCACATGCCAGGAGGTGAAAACGGTTTCATATTATATTTCAGTGTCGTTTTTCGATTTATTGCAAAGCTAGAGAACTCTTAGAGGGTGTAAGGAAAGAAGTTTTTTGTTAGATATTTGCCGACAACCTGTCCTGCCGATCAAACAACATATCCGAGGGAATATTTGCTCGCGTCGCTCTGTTTTATTGTGGTCCAATTTATTAAAGTTAGTTATTTAATAGAGTGTAATGATTTGATCTATAATAGATATTTGTCTACAAATGTGTCCACCACACATTTGAAAACACATCTTTATGGTACCTGAAGATACAAGAACAATTTCATTAACGTAAAATATACTTACGACCATATTCGTAATTAAAATAATATGTTAACGTAACTGGCCATATGAATCAAAATGTTCCAAAAAAGCAATTAAAAAATGACAACCAAAATATAACAATAAAGCTTTTAAGGCTTTTCACGGCAAAGTCTCTATTTCAATAATATGATTTCAATTCAGTTGCGATAAAGTTGGCTCTACATTGACACAAGAAAAGAATAACAACTCATTTCTACACACTTTTACATTAAGGCGTTACCCGGCAATTTCGACTATGTTCAACCTCTATAAAGTCTGGTACAACATAAAGCACAATACCGAAAAAAATATATAAAATAGGATGGTCTTTGATCTTTAATTGCTCGCGAGGACTTTTTTCCAAAGTTAATAGATTTCTAGAAAAAAAATGTGCCGTGGTCATCGATTTTTCCGCAAATTCTCTATAAACTTCGTAACCTGCTGACTTAGAGCTCTGAAAATTTTATGTTTAATAAATTATCAGTTACACAACAGTCCCTGACGAGGATTTTTTGTTTCACTGATTGGTATCTTTTTAAATACAAAATGCGAGGAAAAAAGAAGGTGCAGAGGGAGAGGTTTGAGATCCGTCAAGTATGGTCAAGGTTATTAGCGCATGTATAAGCCTTAAAATCTCAAAATAAAATAATGAAAATATAAACCGCTAAATCCTATCATCTAAACCGCAATAAAACAGAACAGTATTCCGAATGTTTTCACTTTTCTACACCGTTGAACCGAATACCATGAATACATACCAACTTTAAAAATCACCTTCTAGTTTCAACATCGCTTTCTTGAAAAATGATAGCAATGCAACCTGGAGCTTGTTATCGGAATGTATGTTATTGCTAGCTTTTTACTATGGAATTGTTCACATGCTCCTGTTTGATGAACTATATCACTCCCTTTAGACTAACAATAACACTAATAGAGATGAACTAAAAACTAGTTTACATAATATATTTCTGACACAAATAACAAATATTGTATTACAATCTCCGTGTGTGCTATTTTTGTTGTTTTAAGATCTAAGTTTGATTACGATCTTTCAACTATAGTAAGAATTGAGAATAAGTAGATTTATATTTAAATTGTATGGTTGCCCTTAGCTACCAAACACTAGTCTGTAATATTGACTTTAGTCGCCAGCCCTAAACGCCGCTACTGTTCATTCTATTACATAGTACCTTGTAGTACCTAGTACTTAATTACGCAAGATCCCATTCAATTTGTAGAGGTACCTATACATTAAGGTCCAAAGCTGGCCGTTATATGCAGCGAAATGTAATAAATACGACTTCAAAGCCAGTGGACACATTCTTTAGAAGACAATTCTCTTTCAAATTAAAGGACAAAAGGGTTTCGCTTCCCACATTACGGAGGGCAAAGCTTCATTGC
Source organism: Colias behrii (assembly GCA_029959065.1). Lineage (NCBI taxonomy): Eukaryota > Metazoa > Arthropoda > Insecta > Lepidoptera > Pieridae > Colias > Colias behrii. The sequence continues at coordinate 12,840,504 of JARWMC010000001.1, forward strand.
AGCCACTTACGTAGTTCGTTCACTTTGTAGTTACTGCGTTTTAAAATTCCTCTTTGGCCTCCTGTTACACCAAAGCAAATGAAATCGTGCTTAATTTTTGTTCACTCAGAAATCGATAACATTAAAATTTAAATTAAAAGGACAAATTATAATAATAATTAGTCAACACAACAAATTGTATATTACATAATCGTGCACAATACGAACCAAATACTACATAAATTATTGTAAATTCTGCTCAAATTTGGCTAACATTAAGGCATTTCATTCTTACACCAAAAATATCAATAAAAACCAAACTTAAAAGGTATTTATTCAGTTATACATTAATCAAAAAATGTTGTGTGGTTTTATGAAACCACGGTAAAAGTGAAACTGTTCGAACGGTTCCGAACACTGCTTTGTGTAGCGCATGTCGCGTGACGGTCGGCTGCCGAGTAGGTATACCTACTCGGCAGCCGCGATACACGCGACATGCGCTACACAGACCAAAAAGTTTGAGACGATGTAATAAAAGTTTCACTTTAATAAAGCGCATAAATGAACCAAATGCGTATAACAATTCGTTTGAGTGAAGTACATTCCTAGAGTTCAATAATGTTCCAATAAAGAGATAAAATGTGTCTGAAACCGCACGCAACATGCGCCTGTAATTTAATGAGTTAATTATCAGTGTTTTATGGCGTTAGCAACGCATATGGATGCTATTTGACAGGGGTTGTCGTTAACGATATGGGGAGGGTACTGAAATTTGCAGGGAAATCTCTGCTTTAATTACGTAAATAATTAGCAGAAAATTGGGAAATTATAATGAGCAAATACCTCTTTTTAAAAGCAATATAAAATTATAATGTATCTCTGTATGTGCGACTTCTATAGGTCATGGTCTAGATACCTAGATCTTCAATAAGTGTTATTTATAATGTTGTGTTTACTTTGTACTTGTTTAGCTGTAAGTGCAATGTAATAAATAAATAATTCTTACTATAATCAGAATATAAAATATGAAGCCTCCTACATAATTACAATAGCATGTAATGTTCTGCAAATCCAAAAAATAATTATAAACAATATATTGTGTTAGTATTAAAAAGACGTTGGTGTAACAAAAGCCATAGCAATTGAAGTAGCAATGCATTCCGACTTCAGCAATTATTTCAGTTTTGACTTGTTCGAAGTTTGCGAAGTTGCACTATCGTTTGAAATGACGGCGAATTGAGCGCCGATTGTACTTCCTTCTAACTGCGTACTCTTTTACTTTTCAATTGAAAATATTAATCGTATTTTCATTAACAGCTTCAAGCACGCAAAACCATATCTTGGGAATTAAAGTCGTCTATTTGTACTAGCTTCAAGAGATGTATTTTTATAGGTACCTATAGTTATAACTATAGTTGTTTAATCCGGGAATTACGTGTTTTCTAGTCACGATAATAATAGAGTTTTTATGGGTTTTCTGTTCTTGTCATTCTTCTACAAAAATAATCATAATGAACGGAACAAATTTCATACACTAATTAATTTTTATACGTACCTAGATGAATATTTTAAGTAAAATTAAAGGCACAGTAATAAAAGTAACAAAAACTCAAGCTAGCATCATAAACTAGGAAAACTTTACAAAATTTAAAAGGCACAGCTAATTAATGCTTTGGAAAATTTCTTCATTATTATGACGTTTACTAAAAAGCCACTCAAGATATAAAATAAAGGGTTTATGTGTGAATATCATGCTAGTTGTGACGTTAATTTGCATGACTGTCCACCGTTTGATCAAGTTTGGTCCAAAATGTAAGTTATTGTGTTTATTTTTTGCATTATCACAACAGCAACAGCATCGACAGCAAGTCAATGATATTGTAAATAAATATTACGTAAATTGTTTTTTTTTTATGAATTTTTAATGTTTATTTTTTGGTGTAGAAAAGGTTGTGATGCTATCTGATAAATCGCAAGATCACATCTTAATTTGTATATATTTTGTAATTTCTGTCAAATATTTTATTGTCTTTAAAATTTCCTATACAATAAAACAATAATATCATACACACATTACTCTGAAATGCGTAACATATTTTTGAATGATTATACAGTACATTATTTAATTAAGTATAACCTCTTCGCCTTATCATTTAAGGCACACATAATCACCAATATTAACGCGAGTTTCTAGGTTTACGACTTTGTAACGACGCGCTAAGCGTTGAATTATGAACGCAGGAATGTGTCACATTATTTATTATTTTTAATGTATAGGTCACTGGTAATGTAGAGGAATAAAACGTAAATGTGTTTGTTTTAAAATGTTACAATTGTTTGCAAAATCACCATTGTATAAACTTCTGAAAATTGTCCGTATGTAAAGTTACTATTTGTATTAAATTAATCCAGACATATACCTTAAACGAACACGTACCATTTGGCGTCCAATATATTAGTATCTACATCATTGTATTTACCAAAATAATCCATGATTTTATCCAGCCCTGAAACACGACTCTGTAGTTTCTTTTTTTGTTTTGATATTTTATATAGGTTTCTTTATTGCTAATATCTTGGAAAAAATAACTTGTGACAACAGTATTGTTCTAAATTACATGTACATTTTCTCAGTACATAAAGCTATTACAACTTTAATGACGTATCTCAGAGCTACGGAGCGAACACTCAATTACAATGTGGAATCTTCGTTAGATACAATGTAGGGTTGCCAACATGTTGTTAAGATAGTAAACTGTACTTGACACAATATAGGGGTGGTACACATGGTTTCTTATAGATGAAAATACCGGTGCATAGGGGATAAAAACGATATTTTATTAGTTCTAAATACGGGTGGATAAGGTGTTAAAAGTTAATTTAGTTACGAAATTTTGCAAGTTTTTTAAATTGCAAATATAGATGTTGTTTTGTATTTTTGTTACAAATCTTGTAGATGAACGTTAGATTCTATTTTGTAACAACAAGAAACTAGAAAGCTCTTTACAGATTGCCAGTTGTTTAAATATTGTTGTTACTTGCAATATACGTTGTGGGTTTATTTTCAGACTTTGTTTTTGTCTAATCTCCATCTTATAATATATATCTATAAGTTAGTATCCGAACCTGCCCTAACTATGGTATAAACATATTAAGGTGCATGCTAGGGGTGCTTGTTCCTGACATAACTTAACAGTCAACTACCGTGGAAATTCCGTCTAGAATACACGCCTCTTGAAACGAAGTCGTTGCTAAAAAGGCGAAATGTTGACGGAAATTGGAATTGGCTTCCATAGAGATTGTGTTAAACTTACTGTTTGAGTAAACTTCGTATTTGTTTGAGGTTTTCTCTGAATTGGAGGTGAAATTCGAAATGAGAATCCACTAGGAGTTGAGATCAAAGTTTAGGAAATGGGATTTCTTGCGAACTGAAATTATTTCATGTGGCTATAATTATGAAAGTTGAGTAAGATAATAATTTTTTAAAGTTTCGTCTATTGGGTTTGTCTTAACATAATTGTGTGTGTGTGTGTGTGTGTATGTGTTAGTGCATTTTATCTGGTAATGCATTTTTAGGTACATTTGTTTTTAATGACTCTCGAATGACATTTTTTACATAACAGTAAAAGAATTTCCTCAAAGTTCTCTTCAATAATACATCATAGATATAAAAGTTACAATACACCCTTATAAATACCACATCTATACCAAATAAAATCCATATCTATCAGCATGCAATTTAAATGTTAACTTGCAAATAACCACTGCTACGAACGAACAATATAACAGAATGATGCAGCCGTGAGCGGCCGTCACTGGCAACGATTTCCTAAATCAGATTGCGTTTGCGGTCGAGCACTGCTTAAACGGAATATAAAATGAGTTTTATAATTTGGATCTAGTTAACGCGGTCGTAGTGAAGGAGTTGAAGTTGAAGTAAAAGTACGAGATTTATTTGCGAAATCGTCTCTTTTTGGAGAGGGTTTTAGTTGAAATTGTTGACATTGCACACGCGAATTAAGATGTAATTTAGATATAGCAGGAAGTAAAAATATTATCCTTACAACATGATGAAGAGAATTATATTATTAAATTAAACTTTGTAGTAAGTAGAAAAATGCCACTATATTTGGTCTCTTACCATTATAATATCTTGTTATAATCCCTATGTGCAAAAATTTATGTTTTTATTATTACAATTTATTTATAAGTTTGAAAACGAATTCGCAGATATTTTTATTTACATTCACAGATATTTACATTTCCAATCCCACACATACCTATATTTTCCTATGCGAGAAAGCGTGTCAATATTCTAGGAAAAACGCTGAAATAGTTCTCAACTTAGCTTTAAATAGACATCAACTGACATCAATATCAAATAGAAGCGACAATAAAATTCAAAATACATAAAAAAGATATCGTTTTTCACAACAAAACACTAACAAGAATAATATTCTACACTATTTACTTATAAGTCTCTCTCTATCTTGCAGGATCAACGTAAAGGAATAAATAGCCACTCATTGGATGCATAGGAATAAGCAATTCGCTCTAACATCGATTCCAAGAATATTCGAGAATTCCCGGGTAACTCAAGCCAGGGCAAAGTATCCTGGTTACATGAGATTTGGGGCTTCAACGGACAATATTTGCCCGGCTCGAAATATGAGATAATGTATTTGGTTTGCGATAAAATCGGGTATTTACCTTCAAAGGTTATGTAGAATGAGTGTTGTAGGGATTCCACCAAAATATGATTGTTTGTAAAACATTTAGATTGTAACAAAAGCTTTCAATGATGTTTGTAAACGTATTGTAAATTGTTATTGGTATATTGGTATACTTTATGTGATTTTTTCTTGTAATGTTCCTGCGTAAGATATAACAAATGTATTTGAGATGTTAACTCAAATAATGATACCTTAATAAACTCTTCGTCAATTATACAATCGGTGGAGGCATCGTGGTTTGAAATTATTCATGGCGTATGGCTTCTAAGTTCTAATATAAATATGGAATAGTATAAATAAGGATTCGAAAGGCCTAACGAGGTAGATTACGGTCTTACAGTTAAAATAGAACTCTATATTGCATGTAAGATATTGTGACAAATATTTTGTTCGGCCTCTCTCTTGTGTTAAGATTTTCACATTTACGTTTACACTAAATATTAATAAATGCGCAAAGAAATGTTCATTGAATGCAATATCAAATAAAATGTAGATAGCAAGTATATATGTCGGAGAATTTAAATAACTCTCCATAATTAATTATAATTAGGGTAGATAATATGTGAAATAATATTAAATAATGACTCAGTGCGCACACCTTGCGCGGTCGATGGTAGTACCGAGACTATATCATCGAGCTACTGACTCAAGGAATATAAACCATAGCATGGCCCGTAAGCCCATGCATTTCATATCAATTCAATATCGACATTATGTTGTACACAATAGAGTACATTATAATAGGAAGGTATAGCCACATAACAACTACTCTGTTATGATTCCCACCTTGCACTTATAACTTGATGTATACTAGGTATAATAACAACACTTTACAATTGGGGCAGAGTAACAGCTAATAATTAATTTACGAAGGCTGAACCCGGTTCTAAAGTCGCACCGACTTCCATATCATTTACCACTACCGACGATATCACATTGTTATAGTCTACCTTCAGACAATTCAATAATCAGAAATGACTGTCAAAACAAGTAAAATAACATTGATGTTACAATCGGCTTTTCTTTCTTACTAACACAAAATCATCAACATTAAACAGAATGCTTTTTTTTTTTCAATACGAGCCTTATAGACGTGCAATTGCTCGTCCATCCTGACTTTTGTGTTCAAAAAGGTTAACTACTAAAGTGTTGACACTCGTACCAAAACATTATTACGCGGTGGTCTTGCAGCCTATAGACAATTGCAATGGGCTGTCGCCTGTGCTGTGCGTTTCTTTCATACAATACAATTCAAAGTAAGTTGAATTTCGCCAATAATTGTAGAATACCAATATCTACGTTCATGATTTTCAGCGATAATGAAACAATGAACTTAAAAACAGCATAAAACTTTAAAATAACCCGTTAGCGCAACACATACCTTGTAATTTTGTAAAACTCAAAAGAACACTGTCAAGACAAGTCTATGAGTTCGCTACCTGCAAATGACGTAGCTTGATCGGCTACTATTCCTTTCAGCGCCTTAAATAACACAACAAAAACAAAGCGCTTAACATGCTCTTTTTCTTTCGAAGATTAACAGGAGCTAGGTGACAATATTTACCAGTAAATGCGTCAACAATTACCAATGCGATTCCATAAACTCGTAAGTGCCATTCGTATCGATTGTAAGGTATGAAGTGGCTCTGATACATTTTCTATCGGATGTTAAGTCGACTGTCTAGCTCTGGAGGGACTTATATTAACTTTGCGATGTAAAAATGTTCAATGTATGTTCTAACGAACTTACTACACTAAATTTTTGCAGGTTTTTCCAAACTTAAATGTTTCAAATAATCATGAAATGATTGTATCAATAAATGAATGGTAACACTTCATTTGCACCTAACAAAACAAGAAGTTTATATAGCAGGCATTTTTTTTTTTATCGTATGTGACAACCTTAAACTTAAATCAATAATGTCATTTCATCGCACATGTCGCGAATCTTTACTATTTTTGCCCGAATTGAACATTATGTGGAGACAACTAGTTTCTACTAATAAAATCTACATGCGGTATTCTTGCACCCTTGCGTAGGTACCAACATCGAAATCAAAAGCTTGTATGTAAGCCCATCATCTATGAACACGAGGAGAAAATCTTTTTCTTATGACATGATGCTTTGAGGCTATTTTAGTCTGTTAAAATGTTAACGCTTAATAATTGATTATGCTTGAGGTCTTCTTAACTCTATTCAATAACTATGATAACAACTTTCTGTGTCAGTGATTCTTTGATTATAATATTCGATTTTTAAGTTGATCATTACTTTCTTGTAGGAAAACTGAACCATAATAATCTATTGAACGGGAATCTGTGTGTACTTCAAGAACGATGAACGAACGTCATTATATTTTGTTTTTACTTTAATTTCTCCGCGGGTGGCTGTCCGTATGCGAAGTGCACCAATCCTACTTTACGTCTTTTTTTATTTATTTCATACAAAGGGGCTAAGACTTAAGAAAAGCTAGGAGTAATCTCTCTACTATAATACCTCACGAATAAATATCTCTTATTTATCTGACGAAGCTACCGTTCGATGTTATGAAACCTTGCGGTGAATACCTATTCAATGTTGCAACAGCAACTTGCATTTATTCCAATTAAATGAAAACTCTGAGCAAGTGAGACTTTCAATACTCTTCTTAAACAAAAGAATGTAACCTCTTATGATTTTGAAAACTCGAGAACATCGTTGAATATAAAAGTAGCTATGAAGTCACATAATTTATCTAGTCCTTGGTTAACAACAAGGGCATTACAAAGCCTTATAAACGTTGAAAGAACTATAGATTGTGCTAGTGTTGTATTCACAAGTCTTATTTCCATTTCACAAAATTCGTGCTTTACTTTCAATAATGGATCTCACACGATGATCATAATTAAAATCATTCGAATCCGCGTCTATAAATTCAAAATTATTGTCCACAAAAACAAATATTTTTTTATTTTAAATTCACGAATAATTTGAGTTCCATTGTTATCCATAATCAAACTACGTCCGGCTCATAATAAAGCTCATAATATTTACATCATTAACAGTTATAGGTAATGTTGTACGGGCGAATGAATAGGTTGATACAGCGCCAATTCCCGCTACGCGAGTGTATACAAACTCTAGAGACCTGGTCATGCCGTCGGCTATCCTTTTACAAAGAAAAAAAAAATCAGATCCGCTGTCAATAAGGCACTTGAAATTAACGCCGGCAACATCTGTGACTGTAAGCAGGGTATCGTGCTGTAAACACACATTAACAGGGTATTGTTTCTTTAAGAGCGTGCCGCCCGTTGCTTAGAAAAACAAACCTCTTCTATGTGACCAAATTTATGACTATAAGTGCGTTGTTGTACTATTTCTTAAATATTCAACGGACCTTTGTTATTCTTATTGATTAAACTAACTGATTTTGTTTCATAGGCGAGATTTACCGTCACGTTTGTAATGACCTGTGAACACACAGTTATAGCAAACAATTTGCAACATGCGACGCTTTAAATGATTTGTGCCAAAATGTCTATCAAGACCCACAAAATCAATCGGCGTGTATCATAATAAATCAGATCATACCTGGTCATCTGCAATACCTTCTACCACGAATTTACTATATTCGTGTAGTTCCAGCCCCTTCGCAGCCGGTCGGTTAGCACCAACTTTGTAGTGGAGCACTCGATGTATGTTGAAACTCGATCACTGTTTTACCATACCATATCTCGAAAAAGGTATTCCCTCTCGCTTCTTAACTTCTTTCCACGTTAAAAATAATGTCCTCACAGGAAGATGAAGGCTGGCTTCGTAGTCGGTCTAGGAATCCGATGATAGTTTATTTCGTTACACCATTATGCTGCCGTAAACTCGCTATCATTCGGGTCGTACATCGGTATGTAAACATCATTATAGTTTATCTTCCTTACTTATGCGTAAGGCCCGGAAACAAAATGTTTCGGGAAAGTGTATCTGCCATTTCTTTTAACAGGAATGCGCACGACATGATGCTTTATTGGGAAACCCGCACACGTTGTCGTGCTAACATTCTAATGATTTATTGGTGGAAACAGTGGTTCTTCTCGAACCTCATTAACTATCTATATCTTCTTGAATCTCACTAACACTATCACTCGTTTCACTAACTTGCAGATTTGCACCGTTTAACATAGTCTTATTCGTATTGGAATCGGGGGTAATAAGTGCCGATCCCACCGCTGCTGTCGGAGAATTTAAATAACTCTCCATAATTAATTATAATTAGGGTAGATATGTGAAATAATATTAAATAATGACTCAGTGCGCACACCTTGCGCGGTCGATGGTAGTACCGAGACTATATCATCGAGCTACTGACTCAAGGAATATAAACCATAGCATGGCCCGTAAGCCCATGCATTTCATATCAATTCAATATCGACATTATGTTGTACACAATTGAGTACATTATTATAGGAAGGTATAGCCACATAACAACTACTCTGTTATGATTCTCTCACATATATATGTGAGAGAATCATAACATCTCATCATCTATGATGTACAACATAATGTCGATATTGAATTGATATGAAATGCATGGGCTTACGGGCCATGCTATGGTTTATATTCCTTGAGTCAGTAGCTCGATGATATAGTCTCGGTACTACCATCGACCGCGCAAGGTGTGCGCACTGAGTCATTATTTAATATTATTTCACATATCTACCTAATTATAATTAATTATGGAGAGTTATTTAAATTCTCCGACAGCAGCGGTGGGATCGGCACTTATTACCCCCGATTCCAATACGAATAAGACTTTGTTAAACGGTGCAAATCTGCAAGTGAGTGAAACGAGTGATAGTGTTAGTGAGATTCAAGAAGATATAGCTAGGTTAATGAGGTTCGAGAAGAACCACAGTTTCCACCAATAAATCATGATAATGTTAGCACGACAACGACAATGTTGTGTGTGGGTTTCCCAATAAAGCATCATGTCATGCGCATCCCTGTTAAAAGAAATGGCAGATACACTTTCCCGAAACGAAACATTTTGTTTCCGGGCCTAACGCATAAGTAAGGAAGGTAAACTATAATGATGTTTACATACCGATGTAAGACCTGAACGACAGCGAGTTTACGCCAGCACAATGGTGTGACGAAATAGACTATCATCGGATTCCTAGATCGACTACGAAGCCAGCCTTCATCTACCTGTGAGGACATTATTTTTTTAACGTGGAAAGAAGCTAAGAAGCGAGAGGGAATACCTTTTTCGTGATATGGTATGGTAAAAAAAAAAGTGATCGAGATTCAACATACATCGAGTGCTCCACTACAAAGTTGGCGCTAATCGACCGGCTGCGAACGAGCTGGGTACGGGCTGGAACTACGCGAATATAGTAAATTCGTGGTAGAAGGTATTGCGGATGACCAGGTATGATCTGATTTATGATGATACACGCCGATTGATTTTGTGGGTCTTGATAGACATTTTGGCACAAATCATTCAAAGCGTCGCATGTTGCAAATTGTTTGCTATAACTGTGTGTTCACATGTCATTACAAACGTGACTGTAAATCTCGCCTTTGAAACAAAATCAGTTAGTTTAATCAATAAGAATAACAAAGGTCCGTTCAATATTTAAGAAATAGTACAACAACGCACTTATAGTCATAAATTTGGTCACATAGAAGAGGTTTGTTTTTCTAAGCAACGGGCGGCACGCTCTTAAAGAAACAATACCCTGTTAATGTGTGTTTACAGCACGATACCCTGCTTATAGTCACAGATGTTGCCGGCGTTAAGTTCAAGTGCCTTATTGACAGCGGATCTGATTGTTTTTTTTTTCTTTGTAAAAGGATAGCCGATGGCATGACCAGGTCTCTAGAGTTTGTATACACTCGTGTAGCGGGAATTGGCGCTGTATCAACCTATTCATTCGCCCGTACAACATTACCCATAACTTTTAGACTCTCGAGTACTTCCGGGGATGAAGTAACAGGTTGAGATGTTTTTACTAGAGCCGGACGTAGTTTGATTATGGATAACAATGGGACTCAAATTATTCGTGAATTTAAAATAAAACATATTTGTTTGTGCGGACAATAATTTTGAATTAATAGACGCGGATTCGAATGATTTTAATTATGTTCATCGTGTGAGATCCATTATTGAAAGTAAAGCACGAATTTTGTGAAATGGAAATAAGACTTGTGAATACAACACTAGCACAATCTATAGTTCTTTCAACGTTTATAAGGCTTTGTAATGCCCTTGTTGTTAACCAAGGACTAGATAAATTATGTGACTTCACAGCTACTTTTTATATTCAACGATGTTCTCGAGTTTTCAAAATCATAAGAGGTTACATTCTTTTGTTTAAGAAGAGTATTGAAAGTCTCACTTGCGCAGAGTTTTCATTTAATTGGAATAAATGCAAGTTGCTGTTGCAACAATACAACAGCTGTTGCGAAATATTTTAGAAAGATAAAAAAATAATGACGTCTGCTTCTTTATTAACGATTTTCGGACAAATCTCGTTGTTGAAGTACACACAGATTCCTGTTCAATAGATTATTATGGTTCAGTTTTCCTACAAGAAAGTAATGATCAACTTAAAAACGAATATTGTAATCAAAGAATCACTGACGCAGAAAGTTGTTATCATAGTTATTGAATAGAGTTAAAAGGTTTAAGAAGACCTCAAGCATAATCAATTGCGTTAACATTTTAAAATATTAACAGACTAAAATAGTCTCAAAGCATCATGTCATAAGAAAAAGATTGTCTCCTCGTGTTCATAGATGATGGGCTTACATACAAGCTTTTGATTTCGATGTCGGTACCTACGCAAGGGTGCAAGAATATCGCATGTAGATTTTATTAGTAGAAACTAGTTGTCTCCACATAATGTTCAATTTGGGCAAAAATAGTAAAGATTCGCGACATGTGCGATGAAATGACATTATTGATTTAAGTTTAAGGTGTCACATACGATAAAAAAAATGCCTGCTATATAAACTTCTTGTTTTGTTAGGTGCAAATGAAGTGTTATCATTCATTTATTGATAGAATCATTTCATGATTATTTGAAACATTAAAGTTTGGAAATCCTGCAAAATTATTGCAGTTCGTTAGAACGTACATTGGACGTTTTTACACCGCAAAGTTAATAAAAGGCCCTCTAGAGCTGGACAGTCGACTTAACATCTGAACGAAAATGTGTCAGAGCCACTTCATACATTACAAGCGATACGAATGGCACTTACGAGTTTAAGGAATGCGCATTGGTAATTGTTGACGCATTTACTGGTAAATATTGTCACCTAGCTCCTGTTAAAAATATGTCTTCAAAAAAAAAAAAAAGAGCATGTTAATCGCTGTGTTTTTGTTGTCTTATTTAAGGCGCTGAAAAAGAATAGTAGCCGATCAAGCTATGTCATTTGCAGGTAGCGAACTCATAGACTTGTGCTGACAGTGTTCTTTTGAGTTTTACAAAATTACAAGCGGGATGAGTTGCGCTAACGGGTTATTTTAAAGGTTTATGTCTGTTCTTAAGTTCATTGTTTCATTATCGCTGAACGTAGATATTGGTATTCTACAGTTATTGGCGAAATTCAACTTACTTTGAATTGTATTGTATGAAAGAAACGCACAGCACAGGCGACAACCCATTGCAATTGTCTATAGGCTGCAAGACCACCGCGTAATAATGTTTTAGTACGAGTGTCAACACTTTAGTAGTTAACCTATTTGAAATTAGAAATAACACAAAAGTCAGGATGGACGAGCAATTGCACGTCTATAAGGCTCGTATTGAAAAAAAAAAAATCGCATTCTATTTAAAGTTGATGATTTTGTGTTAGTAAGAAAGAAAAGCCGATTGTAACATCAATGTTATTTTACTTGTTTTGACAGTCATTTATGATTATTGAATCGTCTGATGGTAGACTGTGACAATGCGATATCGTCGGTAGTGGCAAATGATATGGAAGTCAGTGCGACTTTAGAACCGGGTTCAGTCTTCGTAAATTAATTATTAGTTTTTACTCTGCCCCAATTGTAAAGTGTTGTTATTATACCTAGTATACATCAAGTTATAAGTGCAAGGTGGTTTTGTGTATTCCTCTAAATAGTGTCACTGGATGACGAATTGATGGCGTGTTATACGATGTTTATTACTGAGTTAGGAGAGAAGTTCTCCAGTCCATGCAAAATAATCTAAAATTTGCGATAACGAGAAGTATCGAATCGAGCCTCAAACTGGAGGCCGCGTACAGTATATGTTTGTCTCAAGAACTCCCAAATTTATCTAAGCAGTTGGAAAGTGAACCAATGAATAAAAAAAAATGTAGTCCACAAAAGTTACCCCTTACTTCCAGTAACTTCCAGGTTGCCTGGCAGAGATTGCTGTGTGTGAGCAATAAGGCCGCATATTGCGTAAAATATTTTTACCTTATAAGTTTGTACTAGATTTCCTTACATTGTTTTGTATAATAAAGTATTGTAAATAAATAAATATTCCGTATAATTTTATTTTTGTTTTATTTTATTATTTTTTTTTACCTATTTATTTCCTCGGTAATTCAAACTCAAACATTTATTTATTCAATTAGACTTCTTCGAGAAGCACTTTTGAAACGTCATATTTTTCATATTTTTAACATTTACCACCAATTCGGAAAGCAGTATTTATGGAGAAAAACCGGCAAGAAACTCCATATTATTTCCTATAATTTACGTATTACACAAAAGTTTCGTAACACATATGCACACTATACTATATATAATAGCTCTGTGTTTGACATAGCAAGGCGTGTATGTCATATTGTACATTAGAAGCTCCGCGCTTCGTGTAGTTGTGGGTAGCGCTTGCGCTCCTTGTGATCACAGTACATGGCAGGCTCCGCGCTGCATGTAGTTCCAGATGTTATGGGTAGCATTGCGCTCCTTGTGATCACAGTACATTGGAAGCTCCGCGCTTCGTGTAGTTCCAGTTATTGTGGGTAGCTTTAAGCTCCTTGTAGTCACAGTACATGACAGGCTCCGCGCTGTATGTAGTTCCAGATTTTGTGTGAAGCATTGCGCTTCATGTGACTACAGTACATGTCAGGCTTCGCGCTGCATGTAGTTCCAGTATTTGTTCAGAGCTCTACACTTACAATATAATACACACACACAATACATTCAAAGCTTCGCCTTTAGACGACAGTAGCAGTTGTTGATATCATCGATGATGACGATGATGAGTAATAATTTGAGAGTCGGTGTGAAAAGTTACAAACCGTGACGGGAAAAGAGTTTGAATACAACAAATGAAATAGCGACGCAGAAGTAATCTCGCAAAATTACTTGTCGAATTGTTCGCGCGAGAACGCGCTCGTTGTCAGAATGGCCGAGTGAGAGAATCATAACAGAGTAGTTGTTATGTGGCTATACCTTCCTATAATAATGTACTCTATGATGTACAACATAATGTCGATATTGAATTGATATGAAATGCATGGGCTTACGGGCCATGCTATGGTTTATATTCCTTGAGTCAGTAGCTCGATGATATAGTCTCGGTACTACCATCGACCGCGCAAGGTGTGCGCACTGAGTCATTATTTAATATTATTTCACATATCTACCTAATTATAATTAATTATGGAGAGTTATTTAAATTCTCCGACATATAATTAAGTTATTTAGCAATACAATTCAGTTCTCCAGTCAACGCTCGCCAATCAAAACAATGATATACCAACATGTCCCTAATACACAAATTTGAATTAAACATTTCCAACATATTAATACGAGTATCCGTTCCTAAATCCACGTTTATCGAAATTTACCATAAAACAACCCATTTGGTAGCTTCGGATGTTTGTTTGGACCAAACGTATTCCTTAAGTAAAGTAAACATATCCTTCCAATAATGACGTGGCTTGAGTCATGCTGTATTTATAGATGGTCGATACATGTATCATGTTGGTACATTAGATAGATGAATAGAATTTCGGTTTTATTACAGTTTTTAAGACGATTATGTAATACGTATAGTTATATTTTTATTATATAGAGCCCTAAAAGTGGCGTTGAATTAGTTAATTTACATAATTAAATATTTATATCGTTAGATAATTACTTTAGTTATAAATTAATTGTAGAGATTGTGGATATTTTTATAGAAATTGTTACTATTTGAATTTTGTTCTAACGAAGTTTGTATTCGGCTAAAACAACATAAGTTCTGCATAAGTATATTTAAACTTTAAACAGATTAGATCTCTAACAAAGCTTTCTTAGAAATCGGTTAAATTATTCTCGATGCAAATAAAATAACAAACACCAAGCATAGCTCAACTTCATATTCGAATGAACATTTTATTTTTAAATATTAAAACGTACATAAAAGTTTGCGACGAACATGCATAGCACGCGTACTCTACGCCTGCACGAGTTTCTGGAATTTTCCGATAGAGTGCACAACGAAGCGTTCAGTATCGCATACATAAAGACCTATGCGATAATAGACACCTCACTCAAAAAAACACATACTATAATGAACATTCTAAATTGCTTTTTATACCAACACAGTTCTCATAAATATTGGTAATACGGAATTGCAAAAAAGCGTACAATTCTTAATACTAATCCATTTAACGTGGCCGCTCTATTTTTTCTTCTATCTGCTTTAGTGTCAGAGCGGCATACTATAAGGATAATTATCATGAGCATTCGCTCGAACAATCTGAAATTCAGTCAATATTTTGTTGTTATTTCACCAGACAATATTTTCATACTTTATAAGAGCTAACGGAGAATTAAAATATATGTATTACGTTTTTATATTTCTGGATTACTTCTCGGTACGATATTTATTTTTAAAGCTTTTGCTGTTTTAAATACTCATTGAGTAAAAATAATACAAAACCTCGCTTCCAACGTTTCTTTGTTATGGTTATAAGAAATTTGAGTATTTGTAGGTAATGAATACCTTTCAACTATAGGCGTTCTCTATCTCTTCCCGTTTTTAGACAAATTCGCGGCTATCTTTCCCTTACAATCAATAGAAAGGAAAAATATAGACACTATTAATTCCCCTGTTTCTAACAATTTAAATTATGGATGTGATTCGGTTATTCAAATATTAATTTAGAAATTTAAAAAGAATTTCACACGTGCTACGAAACATTTAAAAAGCACAACACTAGAATAAGATAGTTTAATTCACACTTCATACGACTTGAATTGTAGCCCCGTTGAGAAATCTATGAACAAAACAAACTAACCTTACGTTTAGGATTACATTTGCTATGTTAAAGGGATATTGCAGTAACTTCTGCTTATTAAGCGAGTCAATCCATCAGTGTCGTGAGTACTATCCGATTATTTATACATTCCTACTAATCTTAACTAGACCAGGTTTTCCGAGAAACTTTTCTGATTTATTGTTTCGTGTTTTTTATTGTGAATATTTCGTTAAGGACTGTTTTGTTTTGACTGTATGTGCTTATGAGTATTGTTTCTAGTGGCCTACGCTTTTTTGTAATTTCGTATGGAAAATAGATGTTATTGATGGGCGACTTTCAAGTAGGTATTATAACATGCACACATTGTTTTATGCAATTGTTTCTTTCTATGCTAAAGTCTTAATATTATGAAACATCCGGCTTTAAAGATTCCTTATACAAATTAACTTGCAGCGATGTTCAATCAGAATAAATGTGTTGATATAAATTTTTCATATTTCCATAATTCAGAATTTAAACATTACGCACGATATCCGAATATTCTATGTAAAATAAAGTTATATAATTAGTCGCAATTTATCAGAGTAGCAGAGTAAATATCAATGTCATCTGTTTCATCACAAATTCAAACTGTAAGTTTATAAAGGCGGAGTAATTTCATTAGTGCCATGCGAACAGGCCTAATGCGCGGAAGCGTCGCTCCCCTGAGATAAACTCAATTAATTCGCTTTATAAGTCTTCGTCGATGAAAGCCTTTCAATTTTTAACACATTTACACGACGGAAGGGCACTCCACTGTATTATGTATCTCTGATTTTTGAAACTCAATTATTTCTTATGTATAGAGCGCTCAATTGTGTTTGCCTATTGTATAGTGTATACCTTCCTGTACAAAATTTATGTAAAACGTTAGGTAGGCATATAAATAGACAATACTGTTAAAAGATCGTTAAGCGAGTCGTTCTTCTAAAATAATGTAGATAAGTAGGTATTGACAGAACAAAAACTACCATGCTTTTATCCGGTACTAAAAGTTTAGTCAGTGCAATGGTTTTTATTCGATTGAGAGAGCTTGGTTTGGAATATCATATAATAATAATATCACAGTTTGTATATTCGTCATAGTACAGATAGGATAAAAAATATATTTCCTCATTCAATTTTTTCTCGTTGAACTTGCAGTTTACCGATAATCGTTCAAGGTGCAAGCCTTGCGGTATAAAGCAAGTTCACACTCTGCAAGGGTTTAAAGTGCGCATGACACACGTAACTTGTTGGCGCTGCGAGTATCCGAACACGGCAGTGCGGCGTGGTGTCGCGGTCGACCGACGCGTATCCACGCTTTCCCGCGTTTTCAGTTGACACTCCCGCGAACGTTCGAGGTTTGAAATTGGAATTATGATTTCTTTCGTTTTATCTGTGTTCAATTTTGTTATATTTTTGTTGAAATAATTTTTTACAGCTAATTAAATTATTTTTAATCATAGTTTGTTTAAGTATTTATAATTTTGAAATATTTTATTTTGTGTATAAATATTTTTTTATTCTGTTTCTTACAAAGTTCTTGTGTTATCTGTATTCAGAAAACTTTTCGCGCGCTACCATTCAAATATGGATGCAACATAGTTGCGAAATGCAGAGCTTGTGAAAATGAACTGTAAAGTGAAATTGAAAATGATTGAACAGTGAGTTATTAGTAATGGCGTGTAAAAGACTGATCTTCGTTTGGGCGGTCTGGCTCGCGTTGCCCCTGGCAACGGGCCATCTCAACGTGCTTATCAGTCAAGCTGAAGTTATGAAACTTTTAGGTAAGGAAAACAAATTACCATAATCATGATGTATTTTCCTTTAAGAAAATATACAGCGTATTTTCGTACACTATAAGCTCGTTTTTACATTCAATTTTTTATGTTAAAAAAAGAAATGTCTATTCTATACATTGTATATTAGAAATTATACATATTCAAAAGTACTTTCAAGGCCTAGAAAATTATACAGTAGGTATTAGGTATATTACTTTCATTATTCACCATATTTGAAAGTAATCGAGAATAAATTAAAATCTCATTAACGCATAATAATGTGTACTATTTATAGCATAGGCTTAATAAATATGCGTAGGGCCTACAAAATATACATCAATCTTTTACGGTATCATAATCCTAAGTGACAGGCAAGGTCATTAGTTCATTTGTGTTATCAACAAAGCCTCAATGTACTGCGATAGTATATTATTTGGAAATAAGCTAAATCACGATGTTTTGCACGTTTATTCTAATATTTTATTCTGACTAGCTTTCCGCCCGCGACTTTACCCGCTTTGTTAGAAATTCTACAAGTTTTACCTTTCTTGATAACCACTCTAGTAATCTATTTTAAAATAACTGCATAGGTCCGAAGCGCAGTTTTAAAGGTAAGCATACATAGGGACAGACACACAGCGTATGTATGTAACATCGTTGTTTTAGTGATTAGTAACTATAAAAGTCATTATAATTATCATAATCAATAAATTCACCGATTATTTATTTAGAAGTTAATAAATTTAGTCTACTGAACAACTACGTTTTTAAAGCTGGTCAAGTTTTTCAGTAAGTAAGGGTATGATTTTTAAGATACAATTTATAATTTTAATATAGAGCTCTATAACTTTTTATTTCGCATTTGGTTTGTCTTGATTAAATACGAAATATATATAATGCTTATAAGTAATATATATAACGGAAAGTCTTATATTCATTTCTCTTGAAGTTTCCCCTATATCAGTTTAGAACGTCTTCCGTAAACCAAGTGCTTCACATCTACCTATCTAACATTTTAAAATTATTAATATTCATAGCCCAACGTCTTTTATTCTGAGATTTTTTTTTTCACCCATTTTCCACTTCTAACAAAATATTTCTTAATAAGTAAGATGTACCTACAGATTTTAATCCTTGAGGGAGGCCTTTGTCCAGCAGTGGACGTCCCACGGCTGAAACGAACGAACGAACAGATTTTAATAATACTAGTAGAGAATGTAGCTAATTGTTTAATTGCTACTGGTTTCTTTGATCATTTATACTTTATATGCTACATGTTTTATAGAAAATTATTTTTAATAGATTAGTTATCTCGAAAGCTGAATATCAAACTAAATACCTATGTATTTTTTGCTACCCGAATAATAATATTATGCTTTAGCGATAACGATATCCATGTCAAAATTATTAAAGCTAAGAATGAGTGAAAAAGTCAGTCAAATATCCCAAACATTTCCTTGTGCCAGTTTTTCCGATTTCTCTTGAGAATGGCTGATTTTTCTGGGTCAAAACGAACCGATGCGAAATGTCTTCAAAATCCATTACAGTTGTTTTTACGTGAGTTCTAAGCAGATAATACAATGTACTTTTATTAAAGAAACTAAGTATATCTTTGGAATCTATATTATTTCTACTGATTACAAAAAATATCTTAACAATGTATTTGGTTATTATTTTATTGTATAAATGGCAATAAGCGTCATAAGCATTGCACCATGCTACGCGGAAGTTCTCTTATTACTTACAGGGTAGCTTGACTTGATAATAAAACCTATGGGTAATTGACGCATTTATTTATATGAATTAATATTTTTTTAATATGGTTGGAAGTTATAGATTATTGGGGTTGAATTGAGAATGTACTGTTGTTGTGTTGACTTTTTTGCATCCTTAATAATATATCGAAAAATAATTATATATAATTTGACAGAAAACTGTATTGAAAATACTATATTCATGGGTATTCTATTAATTATGACCATTGACCACCTTCTTTATAGAGTGGTTAACGCGTGGGCTTAGAATTGTAGGGTATGTTTAATTCCCGGTGGGAATTAAGGAAATGAATGTTTCGGTCTGGCAGGTACCTATTTGTCTGCAAAGAAAAACGATCAGTTAAACTGGTGTAAAATACATATGCCCCATACCCCACTAGGGCACAAGGGACTTGTTATTACTATAAATTATGTTGAAGTGAAATATTTACTATCTGTTAAAATAAAAATTTTGCGACTTCTATTTGCCATACTGTCTATACTCTCTGATCTGTAGAACATTTAAGTTATAGTACCTACGTTGTAAAAGTAATCTAAATAAAAAGTTCATAAATGACTAGAAAAGTTTTTCATTTGCAACAAAAATAATATGTAGGTACACAAATTATGCGCCAAATTGACAAAAAATCCAAATCACTCGCATTGGAAAACTTGTGGTTATATCTTTGTTTACTAAAGTCCGATATCTCTGACGCTATCAAAACATCCATACAAAGACCTGTCGCCTTAACGTTGACGTCATCCCCCATTTCCGAAGATCAAAAAATGTAATTATCTACCCCTGATCTACCCTCAACCATTTATATTTGTTCTACAAATTCGACGTATTTCGTACGCAATTGGCTAGGTTTCCGTTGTACGGTATGTTTTAAAAGGGACGAATAATTGTATCAATGTTATTTCCTTATATTTTTAGGAATGTATTTTGATGATATTATGTAATGGAAAGGAAATAAGTATTTATAGGAAAAATAATTTGGAGTCGTCATTTATTTGTTTGACAGGCAAATAAATTATGACTAAAATGATAAATAAAAGAAAGAAGAAATAAAACCAAATATATTCTAAATCTAAATTTAATCAAAAAGTACAGTATAAAGTAAAGTTTTTATACATGTTTATTTATATATCACCCAAAGTGTTTATTATCTGTTGAAATAATTATAAAAGAAGAACGAAAAAGAAAACCTACGACGTCCTTCATCGAAACGCAAACAAAAATCGTGTCGTGCCACAACGGGAACAGAACTATAACGCACTAGAGGTTTATTACTTAAGGGAGCACATTCGTATTGGGATCTTATTAGAGATAAAAGAAACTTGCCACTGCGCTATGCATACAAAACGTCGAGACTCATAAACCATGCTGGGGACAAATGCATGGAATAAAAATAATGGCCCGCGCATGATGGTATGACGTCGTTATGATATTCCACCGTCTACTGGGAGGAACTCGGATGTTTGTGCTGGAAAATAAGATGAGAATTATTAAGGAATTCCTGTTTTAATAGTCGTAATAGATATTCGTACAAGATATAATATACGTTATTGCTAACCGCTTCGTTTTTTTGTGAATTTTTAATAAACATTGCTATGACAAAATTTCTTTGTAATTTTTGTGTACGAAAATGTCTTCAATCTTACATCTTTAAATACAATATTATCAACACAGACCACTTCAGAACTGTATTTATTTAAGGAATTAAAAAGAAAATGAATAAAACTTCTTAAAATAAGTTCATTAGCGATCTATTTGGTTTGCATAAAGAAAGTCGTTAAGAGGCCGTTTCAAACGCTCTCTGTGGAATTATAACTTCATTTTACATTTATTACTTTTGACACGATTCTTATTAATATTTTCAATGCTTAATCATTAGTCAAATATCTTTTTCATATTACATTCTTATCATTAACGCTTTCAGAGGCGGACGAATTTATAAAAACCTATTCAATAATTATTTCATCGTAAAGGCAACTTAACAAACAGCTAAAACAAAATAACCTAAACGTTGACATAAAAACTTCATCAGTGTCTAAATGATTAAATCAAACAAACGACAAATAACTGTCGTATGTGTCAAAAATAATAGAGTTAAGCGACATCTGTCGGCTTGGGGATTAATGACAGTTCAAACATCAATTGGGCGCAGTATGGGCACAGTCTTATCGGGTGGGTGCAGGGAGGGTTCATCCCTGCATGTGAGATAATTGTGCTTTTTGTATTGTACTAGCATATTGGGTTTGCTCTACCGTAAGTTATTCAGTTTGCTATTTTAAGAGTCTATATTCGACGCTTATGGCATGTGATTTATAATTTGGCTATTCGTCAATATAGAAGCAGGATGCTTATGTTAAGGAATATTGTGTTTTTGTACGGAGACGATATAATATCTACTTTGTAGATAATATTATTAATTAACTAAATATGCAGCAATTGTTTATTATTAAAAAATATAGACTGATAGAGTTAATGTGAATTGATGTTCCGAGTAATTTAGTAGTGTATGGAATTACATCCGAACTTTAGTACCCAAGAACATTACATACCATAAATAAATAGCAATAACAACTCTATTATAGTATTTCGTTAAAATATTGTACAACAACAAGACGCCAAGGCAAATGACCCACTTGTTGCCGCTAGAACATTACTGCTTCCTACGGTGAAAGCCTTATTGAGGGCAATATCAATAAAACTATGAACTTCATGGCAGTCGCCGGTCAATACTTTATGTATCTACGGATATTTATGGTTTGCCTTACTTTACTAGTTACGAATTTGTGAAATATGTCTGTATTTACCGCTATGGACGTAAATGTAAAGCTATTTTAAGACTATGAAAATCTAAAAGCGTTTTTGAAGTATTATTTTTTATAAGTAAGTAATATAATATGTTATGCTTGAAAATACAGTTGAACTAAAGTGTTTTTATATTTTATGAATTCCATAGGTAGTTTTATAATATGTATTGATTTCGGTTCGGTGGTTTTGAACACTTCAAGTTATACGTATAGCTGCGGTTATGCATCGCTAATATTATATCAGCTCTACTACTAGATAATTTGTTTTTATTTTAAAACAACGATCTATATTGAGTGATTCCTTCATTTTCAATGAAGTAACATACCTTACCGTACCGATTATATCTATGTTACCTTGTAAAAAATTAACTTGCAAGTTGCATTCATATTCGTCTTTCTGACTGATGAATATTCACTGTCTTGAAAATAATGGTAACTAATCTTATACCAATATGCATGCAAGCGATGATGTTGATGGAATATTCTACAATAGGTACGGTAAAAAAAAATTGGTTGTCTGCAAAGTCGGTTTACTGACGATAGTTGAACGTGACAACGTCTTAAGGCCGATTGTGCTTCTTTGTCGCTCGTTCCGCGCTCTCGCTTGCACTGCAAGCCTACATGGAACGTCTCAGAGCGAGGTAACGCCGCATGAGTCATGTTTTTTCGTGCGTGCAGCTGGCTCTATCGAATTATAAGACGTTGTCACGTCAATAAATAAATAATTTATTAACTACACACAGTAACGAAAAAATATACAAAAATAACAGCATAAAACACAATTAATAAAAGTAATATTTTGACAGCAAGCGTATTGAATTGCCTTATAATTGGACATAGGTGTCCATATTTTTAAAGAGGACAGAATAAAATGTCATGTAAAGTGATGAAGAGGGTGCGTACTCAATACAAATTGGTTTGGTAGTCGAGTTAATTATACCGCCTATGATTAGTTGGGTTTCATATTTTGACAGTTTAAAATTATTTCGTCTGGCAATTTAATAAGTGCATGGTATTATTTTTAATCTGTTGGAATGTTTGAGGGGTATTCCTACTAATTACCTTGTGGATACGAATTGACACTGTCATTTGTTTGTGATGTTATTAATTGTAGAATGATGAAAAGTGAATTGTCATTCAATCATGTTGAAACTTTTACAGTTCTGTCTCTGTTCCAGTTAAAACACTTCATCTGTTCAAGGTTCAAGAGAATTTTTAACAATGACTTTATACATGACTAGCTTACCGCTCGCGGCTTCGCCCGCTTTGTCTAAAACCTAATAAATTATATACTAAAACCTTCCTCTTGAATCACTCTATCTACTAAAAAAAAACCGCATCAAAATCCGTTGCGTAGTTTTAAAGATTTAAGCATAAAAAGGGACATAGGGAAATAGGGACGAAAGCGAATTTGTTTTATACTATGTAGTGATGATCTTCAGGTATAACTAATATATTGGCACAAGCCATAATATGTCAATAAACGTTAATTACTCGCATTTGATTTCCATACAATTAGACCCTCACACATCTTGCCCTGCGTAGATCGTAACTCATAATTTAATAACAATAATTCAAACGTACATAATTCACAAGTACATTAATCAGTCGAACAGCCGATAATATCTCCCTACGGTGCTTCGTTAGCGGAATGGCTTCATGAAATATATCATGGGTTTATCATTTTTGGCCCAATTTACCTTTGCCTTTGACCACTGGGAGCAGTTTGATTCTGCGTTGAGTTGATGTTATGTTTCGGTTTTGAAAAATCTCTTCGATAATGGATGTAACAAAAATGTAAAAATTTTATTAGTTTATCTTCTGATTTGCATCTATTGGTTGTATAGCAATAGGTAAATATTATATAGGATTTACTTCAGAAACACCAATATGCTCATATTATGACAAAGTTAAAGTATGGTTTGTATGAAATCGGATCGTATTCAAAACGTTAATAGAGTCATTTGACTCAATGTGAAATGCGAAATTTTTTCTTATGATAAAAATGTTACGATAATTTCGTCACAAACTTCGCAGACCCTATTTCCATGAAAAATCTAGAAGCTTCGCTAAATGTTTTAGAAACTTGTACTTATTAAATATTAAAATGTGTAAGTACACACTCTAGGGATTCTGAAATTTCTCACTAACTTCAAAACGTGCTGATGAAAGAGTTTTCCGTTTGAAAATGTTTTCATGCTCCAAAATTTTAGTAATTCCGTATTAAATGTTACAAAATTGTACAGAGGATCGTTTTCAAACATGGAAAGTGCAAGGTTGTTTTCAGATTAGAAAGATATTAAACACGTCACAGTATTTTGCTTTCCTCGAAATGAATCATAAAATGAAATTGATAAATTAATGAAGTTCCAAATAATGACTCTATGTCCCAACATAAACAATTATATAACTAGATGTACCGCGCGGTTTTACCCGTTTCATAGCTTATGTTATTATCTTGGTAGGTACAAAATCACCATCAGGGGGATGAATTTAAATTTTATACAATTAATGAACACATTATGATATATGGAATTATCGGTTAACCTTTTTTACAATTTTTATACTTTACCAATCTTTTAGGTTCTTTATTGATAAAAATAGCGTGTGTACATGTTATTTGAAGCGAATGTTCGTCGCGTATGCGTAACAAAGTAAAGTGCATGGGCGTGACAGAGTTATGGCTTGTTTACTTTACACACGTATTACATTGTTTTCAAATAACGCTTTTAAGATCTATTTCATTATGAAAGCTTTTTAATATGGAGTTTTGTTTGTCAGCGTGTTGTAATGAACTTGAAATTTTAACCTTAAATTACGTTTTCTGTGAATATAAAAAATAAATATCCTGAAATGCATGCGAAAATTTATTCGATTCTTTATAAAATTTTAACACAAGTAATTATAACGTTATTTATTAATTTACTATACATTATATATTATTTTGGTTGATCTTCGTTCAATTTACAAATTCCATTTAGTTTCCATGTAGTCCTTTAATCTGAAAATTTTATGGATAAAGCCTTCCTGATATCTAGGCTCAAAAGGCGCATCAAGGCTTCACAAGAAACTTCTTACTAAAATATTCATATCTTCTACAAACTATAAACGTCAATTAATATTGATCAAGTTTAAAGGTTCAATAGACGTAATATTATCTCCTTTTTTTTTTTAATAGTGGGGAAATCTTCTTAGATACCCCCGACTCCCGGGGATGGAGCCGTGGTTATGTCGGATTTCTACCGACTAAAACCCCACTCTGTTCCATCGCGCTGCTTTGGACGGAACTGCGGGAACGGTTACGACTCTACCGCGTGTGCCGCCCAGCAGATGCCCGTTTCCAGGCCCACCACTAGAACCCCCCTCGCTGGTGGCTGCTGGAACGAAGGCTTACGCCACCAACGCGCAGACAATGGATCTTTCCCCGCTCCATCATCCGCGTTCCCCCGAACCCCCGACCCCATCACCGTCCGGCCGGAGGGTGCACGCCGGAAGGTCCTCCGATGTTTGAAATACACGTCGGGGGACCCTCCGGCGCATTTTTATAGAGATTACCTCGCAGCCCCCACCTCACCAGAGGTGGCGGCCCTCGGTCCGGCCCCACGGACCGGATTACGAGTTGGCAGACGGCCGTTTTACAGCGGCCGCCGCCCCACACCTCTCTGCAGGAGTCTCCGCGCGTCATCACAATGACGCGTCGGGATCCCGCCCTCCGCTGCACGGCGTGGCTTGCTAAACCAGCGAGCCCGGCGCGCCGCGACCTCTGGCCGCCATCCACCGCCGCATAAAAGCCGGCTCCTCTCTGGCCCACAAACAGGGCCTCTGCCGTCGGGTCAGTCGAGGCTTTCCAACCCCAACTGCCGTTCAGCGCCACCTTTGCCTAGTGAACACGGGGTCCACCAAGCCACGACCTCTGGTCGCCATCCCACGCCGCACACAGCGGCCGCTGGGCCACACCTAGCCCTGGCCGTCGGGCCGGTCGAATCTCCCCGACTCTAAACCAGCCGTTCAGCCCCTCGCTGGTCCAATTTCGCTTCACTCAGAGGGCCATAACTCTGAGCTACTGAGCCCCTCCACCGCGACAAGGCCTGGACCGTTGGGGGGTAATATTATCTCCTGCATACTACTATATCGTACTAAGCTGTATGTATCTCTACTGCGATGCTATTTTACGACATTCCTTTACGTCCATCGTGCTATGGTATTCGCCACCTTGTCATAATATTCTCTAATACCCCGATAAGTGTTATTTTATGACCGTTTTGCTATTAACGAAGAAATAGCTCTGTACTTTGTTTACTTTTCGAGTTTATTACATTTTTATTACGTTATGATGATTGATTGATTGATGATAAGCTTCATTTTACTTTGAGACATAAATCTTGTAAGTGCTTTAATTAATTATGATGTTAATTCTATAGACTTAAGCACTCTAAAACAAAAGGGGGAAATGTAACTAGGCAATGATATTTGATGGAATGAAGTAATGTCTTAAAGTAAAAGGTATATTTTTCTTTGCGGAAATAACAACTGAAAGAGGGAAAGCCTCGCAAACTTTCTTGGCATAACCATGAGGTAAGCAAACTTACTTTACTATTATTTTTATAGCATTTGGGGTGGTTTAGTATGCAAATGTTTTTGTTTCAATCTAATGCTATATTCCTATAGTAGAATATCCGGATAATTTAACCTTTTTAATGATAAAATAAAACTTCAATACAAACAGTATTTACTGTGGTATTTACCATACAAATAATAGTGTAGGCCTATTCCATAAAAACTTAGTAACAAAAGGAAATATATCCGTATTCCATTAACATAAATTATTTGACCGTGAACTAATGTCATTGTTATCCCCAAAGAGGATCCTCTGTGATGAAATTAATCGGAAATATCGTGGTATCCATATTGGCAAGATTATACGCTTCTTGGTTTCGGTCAATGTGAGGTCGGATAGCTGTTTCGTAACCTTTCGATAATGCTATTATTATTTAGTTTGCTCCTTATTGTGTATTACGATATGATAGAGCCTTATATTATGTTCGAAGAAAATGGTATAGATATTGCATACGAACTTATAATAAATGTTTTTTATCTCCTTCTCTATTTAAGAGAAGGATATAAAAAAACAAAATTTATAATACCACTTCTTCAACTTACTTCAATAATATTCTATAGAATGAGGTATTAATTACCTTAATCTATAGAATTATAAATGATAAAAAACAATGATAGCTACAATTTGTAGAACAAAAATCTCTAATATATTCAACTAAAATCAAAAACAGCATCGTATAATTATTACCCACTTTTCAAAGAACAAAAAACGCATAGACGCGACACTAATAATGTTTTCGCTCAGTCACAAGATTTGACTAATAGCGCTCTTGTCGGAAACACTCCGTGGTTCCCACGGGCGCTTCGGGAACACCAATTTCATGTGGTTTTGTCGCTTCTACGTCTCTTCGAGGAAATTATAGAGTACTTAAAACTTCTAAATCGATTTAATTTTTGGACTAATAAATGAGTTTTAGTAGGGACGAGGGATTTCGATTTTTTATAGAAACTTACTGATTGTAATTTGTTGAAATTTTATGAGAAGTATCTACCTATAGAAACTTGCTATTGTATTATAATATACTACTATACTAATATTTTCTTAGTTTTCCTGACAATAAGCCTTATGTAAACATAATCTTTGTACAACGTGAAGAAACAAGATTCAATCAAGAAGTTTTTTCCTACCTAAAGCTTTATTTTAATGATAAAGCAGGAATAACATAATATTAATTATTCTATACAATTACTACTAGTTTCTAACTTACGTAGCACAATGATCCGAAAAACCTTAATTCATAAACGTAATTACTTATACAAATTAAATGCGTAAAGAAACTCATGAGTCACTTTATAAAATGAAGGCATTATATTAGCACAAATTTTACCGTGAAAAAAACATTCAAAGGACTGTCGGCCACAGCCTTACTTGCTGACACCTTTGACAGGCTTTCTTAATATTTCATGTTTATGTATAATTTTTATGGCATGAATTGATCCTGTGAAATTCAGGTAAATTGCTTTCCTGTACATTTGAATATGCATAAATGAATGTGCTCTTCTTGTATAATCGTATAGGAGCTACCAACGTTGACAAGAGAGAATTTTAGTATAGTAGGTTCAGTATAACAGTATATCAAAATATACTGTTTCTCTTCCTATTTCGGTTAGATTCCGGGCTGTCTGGCTGGCCGCAGTGGTTGCGTTTATTAGTGCGCATCTTATTTGCACAGGAAAATATCCGTAATTTAAAGTCATTTATTAACGCGTAATTTTCAAATCTTTTGCCTTTAGATAGATCCATCAGACATAAATTTTTTATTGCAAGACGTTTTTTTCGTTATTTATAGGTGCCAAACGCAATTTTTTATTTCAAAATCATTAAAATGCCATCGAAATAAGTGAAGCTTAAAAATTACGCGTTAATAAATGACTTTAAATTACGGATATTTTCCTGTGCGCACTAATAAACGCAACCACTACCGCCAGCCAGACAGCCCGGACTCTAACCGAAATAGCAAGAGAAACAGTATATCAAAAACCCAACTATACTAAAATGACTTTTTTTAAAACGTTACTAGCTCCCGTACCATAAAGTGTAATGTATTCGTAATATGTATAAGACGGTATTGAAGAGTAGCTCAATTGTACCTATTTATAATTTACAAGTAAATCTGGAGAAAAGAGAGTCTTGTCAGTATGTTATGTTTTTTTTTATTCTATAACCGGCAAAGGAGCGGACGGTAGGTACACTTGATGTAAGGTGTTCACCGCCGCCCATAGCAATTGCAACGTCAGGTAACCTTGCGATTGTTTTGCCGGCCTTTGAGAGACGCATACGCTCTTTTTTTGAAGGAATCCATATCGTAAACAGATGGAAACACCGAAGATGGCAAACTGTTCCACAGTTTTGTTGTTCTGGGCAAGAAATGTGTTTGAAGTTTTTTTTTTTTTTAATACTTATCGGCTAAGTATTGCTATCACGCTTTTAAATAATCGATTGTATCACGTTGACATTGGTACAATTTTTAACTTATAATTTTTACAGGTGCAAAAACGAGAAGGTAATTTACTGTTTAAAATCAAACACAATGACATCGTTTGTAGGGTAGGGTTTAAGTCGGTTAACGAGCACGCAAGTCCATGTTTTTATTGGATTTATTTTTAAAGCTACTAATATACATTCATAGACAGCTAAACTACATATTATTCAGAGAGTTTTATGCAAATAAATAATGCGGACATTATTAGTTAAACTTAAATCGTTTAGCATCATTGACTTTTATTCAGATTTATAGTTTAATTTGAAATTGTCTTTGTTAAGTTAAGCAAATAGGTACATTATTTACAAAAGTATAAAACAATATTAATAAAGTTATATCATGATTTCAATTCATTATAATTAAAAATATATATTTAATGATGGCCCCAAAAGTAAGGTACGTAAAGCTGGCGATGAAAAATTAGCGAAATTAAAAAAAAAACAACACCAGAATTTGTTGCTTATTTGTTGCTAATTAGTTGCTATAATGACGATTTTGTTGCTCAACCCGTTCGCTGAAAATCAGCAACAGTTCTAGCTTAACGTTAAGGTAGCGTGAAGAAATCGGAAAAAGGGATGGATCGTTGCAAAAATGCAGGTGAATTTGTTGCTAATTTGTTGCTGCATAAAAACAGTGAAAATTTTGAATTTTTTTCATTGGCGCCAAAAATAACACTGGCCACGTCAACTTAATTGTCGATTTTCGGTAGTGAAACATAAAAAAAAATTTGTTGCTCCTCACATCGTTCACTGGCACAGTGTACAGAGCTAGCAACAAAATAGAAACCGGAAGTAGAGTTAATTTTGAAACCGGTTTGCTAGAAATTCATCCACGCCAGCTTAACTGTCAATTTTCGGTAGTTAAACATAAAAAAAAAAATTGTTGCTCCTCACATCGTTCACTGGCACAGTGTACAGAGCCAGCAACAAAATAGAAACCGGAAGTAGAGTTAATTTTGAAACCGGTTTGCTAGAAAATCGTCCACGCCAGCTTAACTGTCGATTTTCGGTAGTGAAACATAAAAAAAAAAATTGTTGCTCCGCACATCGTTCACTGGCACAGTGTACAGAGCCAGCAACAAAATAGAAACCGGAAGTAGGGTTAATTTTGAAACCAGTTTGCTAGAAAATCGTCCACGCTAGCTTAACTGTCGATTTTCGGTAGTGAAACATAAAAAAAATTTGTTGCTCCTCACATCGTTCACTGGCACAGTGTACAGAGCCAGCAACAAAATAGAAACCGGAAGTAGAGTTAATTTTGAAACCGGTTTGCTAGAAATTCGTCCACGCCAGCTTAACTGTCAATTTTCGGTAGTTAAACATAAAAAAAAATTTGTTGCTCCTCACATCGTTCACTGGCACAGTGTACAGAGCCAGCAACAAAATAAAAACCGGAAGTAGTGCCAGTGAACGATGTGAGGAGCAACAATTTTTTTTTTTATGTTTCACTACCGAAAATCGACAGTTCAGCTGGCGTGGACGATTTTCTAGCAAACCGGTTTTACAAAATTAACTCTACTTCCGGTTTCTATTTTGTTGCTGGCTCTGTACACTGTGCCAGTGAACGATGTGAGGAGCAACAATTTTTTTTTTATGTTTAACTACCGAAAATTGACAGTTAAGCTGGCGTGGACGAATTTCTAGCAAACCGGTTTCAAAATTAACTCTACTTCCGGTTTCTATTTTGTTGCTGGCTCTGTACACTGTGCCAGTGAACGATGTGAGGAGCAACAAATTTTTTTTTATGTTTCACTACCGAAAATCGACAATTAAGTTGACGTGGCCAGTGTTATTTTTGGCGCCAATGAAAAAAATTCAAAATTTTCACTGTTTTTATGCAGCAACAAATTAGCAACAAATTCACCTGCATTTTTGCAACGATCCATCCCTTTTTCCGATTTCTTCACGCTACCTTAACGTTAAGCTAGAACTGTTGCTGATTTTCAGCGAACGGGTTGAGCAACAAAATCTTCATTATAGCAACTAATTAGCAACAAATAAGCAACAAATTCTGGTGTTGTTTTTTTTTAATTTCGCTAATTTTTCATCGCCAGCTTTACGTACCTCCAAAAGTATTCAAAGGAGACGATTTTTTTTGTTTGGAGAATAGGCCCACCTCAATTTCTTAGCGTATATTAATGAAATGTGTGTTAATTTGTTCCTTGAAGTCCCCAGATTACAGTGGTGACATTACTTTTACATGTTTTAACCGGAATCTTTAGAAATACGTGTGCAAACATTCACCTCATTACTACATAAAAACTAACTAATAATGAGCGATTTGTCTTGTGTGACCCATCCGAATCATTGGGTACAATATATTTAAATAAATTAATAAATAAATATTAGAAAACATCATATACATTGTCACGATTTAAAGCTCGGAAATCAGACACAACGAAGGTACCACAAACACTGAGACCCGATTTGGTTATAAATAGTATAGAAAATAGATATAAGTGGGTGTACCTCAAGTTTCTGGACCTTGATGCGATTTTAGCGATTGGGAAAACTGATACAATAAGAAATTATTAGTTAAGTAGGTATGTAGGTATTTAGGTAGGTACGTGATATTTTATGACTAGGAGTAGGTACATAATATTAGGATATGTACCTATCTATTTGCACAGCTATTTTATTATTCATGTTCAATTATAATATTAAACGCTCTTAAGTTGTAGCAATATAATTTTTAAATAGGTAAAAAAAACATTGTTTACATTCATTGCAAACATTGACGCAGGGGGCTACGACAGGAGGAATCTGACATATTCCGTCAAAGCAGCCAATAGATATAACGTTTCGTTACACGGATTTTTTTAGCTGAGTAGAAACAATTTGTTTTATTTGATAAATGACAGGATTTAAAATCGCTATCAATCATATTCTTCCATATAAATAAGAATAAAAACAGTTTCTAAAGTGGTTAATGAAGGCAATTTTTTTCGCTTTTTGGTTTTATTTTCATTCTATCGATAAAAACGTTTCATTCCAGTTTTTTTTTAATGTTGGCCATTGTTCTTGGTTTGTAGACAGCACACTACAGCAGGGATGATATCAAAATAAGGCTTTTTAATTCGATTTCATGATTCCGGTTTCGTTTGTAAAACAACGAAGTTACAAAATTCATAATATAATTTTATATTTTTACACGTTTTTTTTTTATGACTATACGTTACCGAGTCTTGGTGGGCCCACAAAAAATAGTCTCCTTTGTATTAAGTAACTTAATTAAGAAAATAATGAAGAAAAACTTATCAAAGGGTTTTTTCCTTGTACGGCAATAATTTAAAATTTTAACGAGCACCGTTAAAATTTCGTGGGCTTAAAATAATTCTTTTTCACACTGTGAACCATATTTTTTAAATTTGACCCATTTTAACTCGTGTATAGTAATGCTAATGAGGTATTTGAATTAAAAATTAAAAAGGTAGAGTATGTTGTAATAAAAATGGCATAATGCTAAAAAATGGATATCAGTCCAAAAACCCTAAATTAAAAAAAAAATATTATATAAGTTGTTGATGGTGAAGTAGAAAATAAAAGGCCAGTCGCGTCGATGAATAAAAATGGAGGCTTTAATGCAGATTTGGCAATATAAAGTACAGAGAGAAAACTTTAGTTACATACGTGCGCTCAGGTGAGAGGAGGCCGAAGAACTGCATGAGTCACTGACACAGCAGTGGCTCGCCGCAGCCTTTTACAGATAATGTTTAATTGTTAAACAATCGCACAGATTAAAAACAATGATAATATATCATAGACAATATTGACTAATGTACATTAAAATAATTATTTAGAATTTAATCTTTTTTGAATGGCGCGTCGCGTCGCTAACATAAGTAATGTATTCTACTTTATTATCTGGATTTAATTACTTTGTATCAACACACATAAAAGATATGAACTGAAGACTGAAAGATATGAACCTTATTCAGAAGAACGAACAAAGACGGTTTCATTGAAAAGTTTTATGTGTATTATGAAATATACCTTAAATTGCCAAAACAGACAACTGGTAGTAATTTTCAATTACTGTGTACCAAGAAGATACGGAATAAGGATTTCCGAAAATGAGGTCAAACGTAAATTAAAATTTATTACGATGATAACAGAAGTTAAGCAAGATGGTGATAAATCTTCCTCAGTACGCTTTCTCATTGAGTACAATTTTATTTCAATTATTTTTTGGTACGGATTACGAGAATATAAAACAATGAATTCATAATTTTCAATAAAACACAATACACAGGAATAATATCTTAAATGAATACTTCAAAAGTAGATTATTATTATCTGAAAATAACTTTCAGAAAGGCAGATACATAACACAGATATCATAGAGAAATGATGAAATAAAGTGTTTCATTTTATTGAAATATTATTCAAAACGAGAATGAATACTTAATATTCCCCTAAATTGCTCGAATACGCCAAAATTGTAGACTTTACGCGCCGCGGCCGTATCTTTCCCAGACTCATAATATACAGGCCCCTAACAAGATAAGCCACAAAAAGACATTCAAACCAGTAGGCATTCGCGTGTTAACCAAACAAAGAGACAATAAATACACCTTTATCGCAATTTAATAAATGTTCCTGCAACGAGAATATATTCAAAGCTTCATGTTTATGGATTTAGCTAGTATTTATTATTATTATTATTACTTATTTTTATTTTTTATCCGACGAATCTTTTAGTCAAGGCTCTGTTTATAAATAAACTTTTGTTACAAATATTCACAATACTCTGTTACATCGTATTTCATTACGAACTTCATTCACAATGATTTATTGTTGAACAAAAAGTTGGAATATATTTTAAGACCATCATATTGTAATACATTTCACAAAGAAAGAATCATAATAAGATTCTGTTTTATTTTTGGTTGACTATTATGTGAATATTTTATCATTTCCTCTGAAAATTAGTCTTGTCTTACAACTGTAAAATAGATAAATTTAATGGAAGAAAAAGTCATAGTTACTAGCATGTTTCTAGTCATAAATTACACCACCAAATCAGTACTATGTCATTAACATTTAAATGTAATGCCACCATCAGCGGTAATTCCCCACTAGTGGTCTAGAATGATCCAAATGACAAGCGTAATGCAGTCGTATCATTTTGTAATTACACTGCAATGGGCCATTACTGTAACTGGAGCGTAGTGTGATGGGCCGAAAAGTTTCAGACAATGTTACTGACCAACAAAGTTATTTACTCGTATTAAGTAGGGCTTTTAAAAAGTCACCTATTTACTTGCAAAGGATCTGTATGTGGTCGTATTTTAAAAGTTAAATAGTATATTGTGTTGTGTGATTTTCTTTTTCTTCAACCCCCACAGATAAAGAATAGATCTAATGCGAAAGGAATTCGTCTTACGGTGCATTTACATCAAACGAGCGAATGCTCATTCTAACCCCACTATGTCAAATTCTTTTACTGTAAACAGGCGTAGAGCATTCTTTCATTGTTTTTATTTCGTTCAAAAAGATTATGCTTTAAATATACTGAACAACACTCAATACGAGTTTTCGTTTACACTAAAAGATCACGAAAGTATGCTCTTGCTCTATCTATAGCTCTATGTTCGTTTGATTTAAATGGACCGTCACAAGTTGCAAGCGCTATACATATATATTAGTTATACGTCATAATATATTTCTGTGATTTTTTATTAGTAGACAGTATGACATTTTGTTCATTTCTGGTATTCCATGGCCAAGTTATGTAATAAATGTAATGTAAGAGCTAAATATAACGCAAGATGTAAAAAATATATATATACATTAACTTAAAATAATAATATGATGATTTTCCTATGAATTAATTATGACGCTCTAGTGAGCGTTTTTTTATAAGCAATCATACAAAGCCACAAGCCATGGTCATTTTCTTGATATAATATGTATTTTGTCAAAATGTTATCCATCACTTTTAAATATAATGCTCTAGACATATCTCAAATATTTCAATTAAATAAAAAAAAATGTTATGTATTTGACTCGAAAGATTACTATAAATCCAAACGATAACCTAGGAGGTAATTAGCAAAACTTACAAAAGCGTCACGCTGAGCTCATTACCAGCTACTTAATACTGTCTCGTTAAGGCATGTATAACATAATGAGACAGGTTCATATTAGCGCCTTTGCGAGACAAAGGAATCGCTGCGGGCGCCACGCATTCCCTTGTCATTAGTAAGTTTTAATAATGAGAAGCATTGTTTCAAGAGACAAATTGTATTTGAAGCCTACCTTGGGGCTGGTGTTATCTTAATGGAGTAATTACGGTGGGGTGAAATATTTTTGTTTATTATTCGATAGTAAAAAGAGGGGTACATTTTGATTAATTAAATGGCAAATTTACAAAAAATTTATTCAAAATGTGATGTGTTAAATAAATTATATTTTAACCCAGTTTCGAATATAGTTTGAGGATGACCATGCTTGCTAAAAAGCGTCGAATACCTGAATAAAAAGCATTTAAATTCTTTAAAAGGACCCATTTTAGACGAATAATATGTGGATAAATTCAACTCAGGGAATACCTATTATAGAATTCAACCAGGTTTTCGAGCCTCAATATAGAAAAGAAATAAAAATTAAATAAATGAAAATATTCATATCGTATCAAACATTTGTAAAACTGTATATCATTTATCGCTGGAAATTCGTTCACACTATAGGAGTATTGACGTTTTAACATACATTTTATCGGCCGTGGGAGACCTTTTAAACTTTACAGCTGGAATTTTATTTTATTTCAGTGTTCTTTATTAAAATTTCATCACCAATTCGTTCTCGGATAATTATAAAGGATAGTTAGAAAATAAAACCATCTTCTGCAAAGTAATCAAAAATGGCCCTCTTTTGGAAATAATAAGTTTTAATCGATTGTCTTTTTTTAACCACACAAATTTCTTCTATCTATCTACGCTTCGAGTGGAAACCTTTTTACATATACTTTCGACATAAATAAATAACAGCTTAAGAATAAAAATAGTTATGCGTACTGCGTATTTGAATGACATCTAACACGAGTAAAACATCAGTCTAGAACATAGAAATCTAAATAACAAGACACTAGAAGTCGTAAGCGTGCGTGACCTTGTCGCCACTCAGGTGATTTTCACATCACCAGTGCATTCGTCACTGTTCAGTTGCTCTGGAGACGTATGAGTGTATACATGGTGTGTTTCAGCAATTCCCATTGCAGAAATTCTTCCACAAGTTGTAATTATACTTATAAAGGAATAATATTTCATCAGAAAATATTTTTTTTTAGAAATAATGCCGTTTTTCCTTAAAATTATAGAATATTTACAAGTATTACGAGTGTCACCATAGTAATCGAAATAACAATGAATGACACAGTCGACCATTCTTATTATCACGTTTGTTCGTATTGGAGCAAAAAGTCTCATATACTTAGGGATGTTATTCTAAAATAAACCGTAAATTCGTGCGTTAGGATACATATTCAAAAGCTTAATTTAATAGTTAAGTTAGTTTTCACTAAAATCAAGCTGTCCAATAAAAGGCATAGTTTACTTGTGTGTTCTGTTTAGCTTTCGGTTTGAATGTGTTGATTTTGGCGACAGCGGTTTTCATACGAATTATGACATTATAGCACTTCTATGTGTCTTGTTATTTAGATTTCTATGGTCTAGAAACTTTTACTCTCAATGGGAACTACGACAGTAGTTACGTAAGAGTATAAGATAAACAGTACTCAACAAGGGGTGTCTAGGCAAGGGTGTGAGGGTAGTGATTCATCAATCGCAAAGTGGTACTTCATATTCAGTCCGTTTGACTGTCGCGTCCGCTTTGCCGCCTTTGAATGAGTGATAGCGTCTTTTTATTGGTTATTTTTTTTAGACGTGACATCGTCTTATAATTCGATAAAGCCGGCTGCACGCACGAAAAAACATGACTCATGCGGTGTTACCTCGCTCTGAGGCGTTCCATGTAAGGCTTGAAGTGCAAGCGACAGCGCGGAACGAGCGACAAAGAAACACAATCGGACGTTGTCACGTTCAACTATCGTCAGTAAACCGACTTTACAGACCATCAATTTTTTTTTAATAGATGCAAGCTGAGTAAGGTACTTATAAAATGGAATGGTTGTTGAATATTTACAATATTTTTCGAATGAATTTTGATAACAATGCTCTACAAAAGCTTAAAATAAAAAATAACGTGTTAATAAATAATTGTTCTTTGCATTTAATTCCGTTATAAAAAGGTTAAAAACATACTTTTCAGGAAAAATAAGATGAAATAATATTCAATTTCATTTTCATTTCCCTCACATACTTACTTATGATATAAGTGGTAACCTATTAAAAACTCGAATTTCTATTACCCGAATCTTAAAACCCCGAAAACGGTTGTTAGAACTTTTAAAAGACAGATGTAATGAATGACAAATTTTTAAAATTCCTTTTTTAATTTCCCAGATGAATCAATTTCCAGATGCACCAAAACCAGATTTTTAAAAAGTATTTTTTTGTTTCCCGTATTCTCATAATACAGATCTCATTATACCAGATTCTCAGAATACTTTTTTTTGTTTCCCATCGTACCATTTTCCAAATAAACTATTGCCAAATTTTCATAATCTTTTTATTTGGTTCCCATATAATCGTATAACAGATAAACTATTGTCAGATTTTCATAATCTTTTTATTTGATTTCCATACAATCGTGATAACACCTTTACTATCGACTGAAAATAAACATTGTCAGTAAGTAAATTTATTGTTTTACTTGTCCATTACAGACCGGTTTTAGTGCCAAAGTCGACTCAGTAGGTAAGGTTTGAACTACGACCCCCACGCTAGAACTGACTCGCTATTGTTTTACTTGCCCATTACAGAAAGGTTTAAGTGTCAAATTCGACTCAGTAGGTTAGGTTAGGTTTGAAGTGTGACCCCCCATGCACGAGCCGAGCGAGCGAAGCGAGCGTGCCGCGGCAGCGGCTGGCGAGTGCCAGAACCGACTCGCTATTGTTTTACTTGCCCATTACAGAAAGGTTTAAGTGTCAAATTCGACTCAGTAGGTTAGGTTAGGTTTGAAGTGTGACCCTCCATGCACGAGCCGAGCGAGCGAAGCGAGCGTGCCGCGGCAGCGGCCGGCGAGTGCCAGAACCGACTCGCTATTGTTTTACTTGCCCATTACAGAAAGGTTAAAGTGTTAAAATCTATTCAGTAGTTTAGGTTAGGTTCGTGCTGCGACCCCCTGGAAGGATTTCGTTTTGCTGGATATCGTTTATTTGATTTTCAAAAATCTGGACATTGTTTGTCTGGATATCAATTAACTGTATTTCAAAAATTTGTGTTTTAAAAATCTGGCTTTCGTGCATATGGATTACGGTCATCTGGATTTTGTGCATTTAGATTTCGTATGTCTGGAACTCATTCGTCTGGATTGTAAAACGTCGTACAAATAAAGAAATGGGCAAATGAAATTCGGAGTTGCGATTATATGGCAAACAAAACTTCGAAATTTTAAAATTCGGGGTTATGAAAAAATGTCCAAACGTTTTCTGGATTATGATATTCGGAATATTAAAATTCGAGATTAAGATAGGTAACCGATATAAGTATGCATTTCCAATATTCAACAATTTTGCTGAGTTCACGGATATGGATTAGAAAATGTCTGAATTTTGTAAAGTCTGCAGTTTTTAGATATTTCCAATATTCTTAAATTGGTTGGTAGTGAATTTCTTCGTTCACCGTTGTGAATGTACCAAAAATTGTCCGGGCTTTTTTCTCCGGCTAAGCAAATAGAGTTAGTTGGATAATTTGACGCAGTCGCCCCACGGGAATCGAACTAGCACTGGGGAGCACACCATTTGCTCAATGCATTTTGTGTGTACCTAACCCAGAAAGAAATACAAGCAATTTTATATCCTAACTTCCAAGGAATAGAGCGTCAATTGCCTTGAGAATGGATACTCACTTTAAAAATTAGAATAATAAGATTTTTTATACGAATGCATTTGAAAAATGCATTTATGCGGGTGTATAAATTTTGTTGAATTTTCATGCATTTGCATTTGAATGTCTACTGCAGATGTAATAAATGTTTATCATCCAGTCCAGTCCTTAAGTGAATATGAAACGTAAATTTGAAAAGTTCGCTAAGTTTATAAGTTTTGCATTGCGTTAAGAATGTTTATCATTCCCTAGGAAAGGGTCTTTTAGAAATCATCTTACAGCGCGAATATTTGCTCGTATTCAATATATCTAATTTCATAATAAAAATAAGGATGTAGAACATGCTGGTAGATGATATTTTAAATTATAAGTAATAATGAACTAAAATAAAAATAAAAAAATAACATTCAATCAAAGATGTTTATCTTAAAGTGCAAAACCTTCTTGGGTATTTGATAGAAAATAAATACAAACATCTACAATATCGATATGAATTATAATGAATTGATTGATTTCGGATTATTCTTTACATAAGATGTAATAAACGATTACGTTGCTCATGATAAATATCTATGTAAAAGAAAGAAATAAGTCTTTAATTTCTTAATGAACTTATGTATACGATTCAGTCTCTACCAGTTAAGGTTAGTTCCATCCATCTAAAACATGGTTTTACAAGACTCTATCTCTCATATATTCTGATGAAAACCTTTGTTACACAGGCCTAGATGCAGAACTATACTACGTGAGGGAAGGGGTTGTTAACAACTATGCTACAAGCTTCGTAGTGCCTGTACCGGCGCATATTGCAGATTTGGAGTTCATGTGGCAGGCTTTAGGAAGAAAACCGGTATGTATTTTAGTTCATATTCATATAATAATACTGTTAGGTTATGTAGGTTTGATATCTTTCTTTATATTGCTTATATTAAGAGGTATCTAAAATAAGTTTGAAATTATTCGTATTTTATGCAAGATTGTCACATCTTTGCATCTTGTTATAATTTAAATAAACCAAAATCGGTTTAGTTGTGCCTTCAATAAAGCTTTATACTAAGGTCCTTAAACTTATTTTGAGGATTGTGGTTTGTATTCTTATATGAATTATTTGTGACAAAAACAGTTCTGACAAATAAGAATTTTATACTCGATAAAATAATTAAAATATGTTCTTAGAAATGTGTGTTAATCGAAGATGTAACTTCCATGGCTCTATAAAACACGAAAAAATATATGAGTAGGTATAACAA
Organism: Colias behrii; assembly: GCA_029959065.1. Lineage (NCBI taxonomy): Eukaryota > Metazoa > Arthropoda > Insecta > Lepidoptera > Pieridae > Colias > Colias behrii. The sequence goes on from JARWMC010000001.1 coordinate 12,881,103, forward strand.
ACATTAAATTACTTGCACAATAAAACACATTAATTAAAATATATCGAAGATCTAGATTTTAAACAATAAAAATCGTGACTCGTGCAGAAACAGTTTCAAAACACAATTTTAATTGTCCGCGTTGTTCCCGCGCTTTTCAATTTAGCTTTCAAGAGATTTAATTTTCGAAAACAAAGGCGCGCGTTTAGCCGTCGTTTTTCAAAGAAATTCTTAAGCGACACTTATTTATATACTTAGTTTAGAATTTAAATTCATGAGAATAATTTCTTTTCCTGTTTTAAAAGAATCGGTTTATGTTTTTACTGAGCATCTCTTGAGTTCCTTTGTTTAATAAATGAGTTAGTAGGTATTTAATGAAATTATCTTTGTAATTAATTTATTTTTATTCTTTTATAATAAAATTATTTTATATTCCCTTAACTAAAGTCAGCGTGATTGTTGTTATAGGTAAACCAGAATCTGATGGCAATTAGGGAAATCAAAATTTTGAGTGTGCAACCCTAGGGAAAATGGACTGAACGATCTTGGTACTGCTTATTTTTTATTTTGTCCTCAATATCATTAGTCACATTACATAAGTGGACAACACTGTACTTAATAATGAGATATCCACTTAATATTATGATTTATGTAGGTACATACAGTACTCCAAAATTAATAATGCGCATGCAGATCTTCGCCAATTATCGTATTTCCAGAAACACCCGAATCACCCCGAATCATTGAATCGTAAGTGCCCTAAACAATGCACATGCATCTTGCACCTTGTTCGAAAGAAATAGGAGTCAATTCAGAGTCATACACAATCGAAAACAATTCGGGCGGTAGGTGACGGTAGCCTGTCAGTTAAAAAATTAAAAAATCCGTCAGTTGTCTTTATATATTGGTGGTGACCGCACGTATTATCTCGGTATGGAATTATATAGAGCTGCTGTTACATACCCTTCTTAGTTTTGTTTCAAAGTTGAATTTTCCGATAAAATGATTATTTACACAGGTAGCAGATAGCAGATAGCATAATGAAAGTTCTGATCATTCTACGATATCAGAAATAGAGCTAATCCCTGATTCTGTAAATCCTTTGGACTGAGATTTTAATGATTAGATTTCTACAATTTAAATGTAAACCAGTGTTTGAAAATATTTTTTTAAATATAAACTTTGTCTTATTTTAACCTTCCATACATCCATCATCACGCCAGCTTCAGTAAGACACTTTAATAGTTCTAAGTATAGAATTTTCCAAGTAAATCAATACAACAAATATATATTCGCAATCGTGTGGCTTATCCTCGCTATTAACTTACATTGAATTATCGAAACAAATTTCGTTACTTATCTCTTTTACCATAAAATCACAATAAAACTCATAATTCTAATAAACTATGCATGAAGAAAATACATTTAACCACTCTATATACATATCGTCTTCGGAGGCTCGGGGAATATGACAGTTGCCGAACAGTGACGAATTTTTCTATGCGCATTATCAGTTTGGGAGTACTGTACTTACATGTATAATATACATATTACTTTTATATAGGTAATACATATTATTATTTACACATACCTATATTTGTATATTCATTATCATTATGCCATTTGAAAATATGGATGTAATGATAATGCAGATCAAATCTAGATTGTTCATATTTTTTTTTTATAAAACAAAATAAAAATAAAATAAAACTTTGTTTATTTTCGTAGTTAAGTATTAACAGATACACACATTATAAAATTGACTTGGACAGCTTGGACTTAACGAATAGCCGTATTGGAAACTCCTGTAATAAGTTTTCATAAAATTATATTGTAAACAACAAACAATATTATAGTTACCTACATATAATATTTTTAATTTAAAGTATCAAAACGGCTAAGTCCAATTTACCAATAAAATATTCAAAATTGAAAATTGTGATCTGTTTGACCCTTCTTCATGGAATGTTTTTCTATACACATTATAAACAACACCTCTTGCTTGTGATTGCAGCGGATTTTTAGACATTTTCGAAGATTTTTTAGACAAAATCCTAAAAATTATTCATCAATTGCAAAGAAGACAAATAATTTGACAACCAATTTGATAGTTGTCAAATAAAGTTGCCACATGAAAATCTTTTATTTCTTAAATATAAATATGCCATCAGATTCTGGTAGACCTATATTTATTATTGAAATAAAAGGTTGCAAGTTATAACCGATTATATTTATAAATCTTGTATGGCTCTACTATGCTAAAAGGTTGTATAAAGAGGAAGGTTTAGGATTTATACTACTAGACCGGTTTTATTTCCGTATTACGAATTATTAATTCTATTATTATATGTATTTGAAGTGAAACTTCTTTATCGGGGTTGGAAAAAAATTTAGTGTAACATTTTTTCGTTACGCGTGACATTTTTCCGTTACGCGCCATCTTTTTCTTATCCTTACCACGCGTGATTCGACGTATTTCTGTAAAGTTGCATATAGTAAATTATTTTTTGAAATGTAAGGTCTTAAAGAAGTTTCACTTCTTACGTGTGTACACTATTACACGCACACATTTTTTTTCCTATATGCCAAGACATAGAGTCTTTGTATATTATTGGCATTTAATCTATATTCCACAAACATTTCTTCCATAAACACTGAATCTCAACACACAATATAAATATGTAAATTTGTTATAGCTGCCATACATGATGGCTATAGACTATGACGTCAGAGCGGCAAGGAGCGCCATGCTACCGCCGCAAGTTAATATCTCCGAGAGAGGCTTCGTGCCGACCACGTTGCAGACTTTTAGGTATGTTGTATTTTTTTTTGTATAAACTTTGGTTTAATTTACGTAATTTCAGATTTGTTTTCATAATTTTTCTCTGATGCACGTGACTCATAAGCATCTTTGTAATATGAAATAAATTAAATAGATAGGTAGGTATAGGTATTCGTTTTTGTTCATATTATGTTCGCAATGCAACATAATATTTGCTTATTATTTACCTATACAATTTCAGACTTTCTGAATTTTCTAACTAAAAATAAATTTATCGAGTCTTTAAAATACTAATGTTTTCTCTATGAAAATATTAGGTAATGTTTAATAAACCGAAAAAACTATACAACTGATTTTGAAAATTCTGACGATAATAGAAAGCATTATTCCTAAGTTTCAATTTTATTTTTATATTCATCCCATTTCCCATCCTATTAATAATTAAATATTATAAGTATTATATATCCATATTTATTACAGGGTGCGCCTCCCCTGCACGGGAGTTGTAAGCGAAGAGATTCTAGTCACAATACAATTGAATATCTCTTCCGCGGATCGCGCGAATAAAGACGTTCGATTGTTATTCAAGAGGAATAAAATCTGCTTAGCTGGTAAGTTGTTTCTCTTTTTTATTTTTATATTTAAAATTGATAGATTTGTTTGAAATGTGAGACTGTAAATGGAGGGGAACTAATACTATTTTGATATATATAGAGATATTACTTATGCTTTCAGTCATTTGTTAGCTTATACCTACATATTATTCAATTTAGGTAAGATTCATCTTTTAATGTTTTGCATATATTTTGAAAGACGCTTTAAACTTTTAATTTATTAGAACTTTAATACAAAAAATAGCTACAAAATTATACAAAAATCTCACCACTCACACATTAAACTATTTCTAAATTTCTTATTGAATTACAAATTGTGACTATTGTAAATTGTTGTAATTGTGTAATTGTGCAAATTGTATTTTAAATTACCTATCAAATATCTTTATTTACTTGTACTACTAATTATTTATTCGTATCTTAAATCGATGGTAACAAGACAATGGCGTTTTACTACACCATACATTTCCATTATCAAATAGGTTATTTATCAAAACTCTACACATAGTTATTCAAACTCTTTAAGTCATTTACTAAATCAGATTATCGAACACTCCACGCTATGTTAGCCGTCATATGTTTCCACCCTCCTAACCACTTCAAATAACCAGACCCAATATATTTACGAGTCATTCATGAAGAAAATTCATATTGTTTTGCTTTGATGTGATGAATTATGGGCATTCCAATTGTAAATACTATGAAAGAGGGTTGTGGTTTTATGTAATTGGGATTGTATTGAGAATTATTGTTATATTTTTAATGTAATAAATTCAAATTCAAATCATTTATTGCATACCAACACATTTTTAGATACATATTAGCAACCTTTTGCAGGCATTGCAATAGGTACATACCATCAAATATTGTATGTTTAAGAGGGTAAAAATGCTTCTACTTCAATTATACCTTTAAAAGTTTATTGTTGAAACGAAGCGGTCCACTTTTCTAAATTATTTTGAAATTTAAGAATGCACTTTATATAATACTAGCGGTCCGCCCCGGCTTCGCCCGTGGTACATATTTCGCAATAAAAGGTAGCCTATGTTCTTTCTCAGGGTCTAAAGATTGTCTGTGCCAAATTTCATCAAAATCGGTCCAGTAGTTTATGCGTGAAACCCATACATACATACATACATACATACATACAAACCTTTCCTCTTTATAATATTAGTATAGATAAGTTTTATAATCCATTTGCTTATTAGTTTCTGCCAGAACACGATATGAATAAAATATGAACAAAAAACATGCAAATCATAGAATAACTTTTTATAGACTTTCCAAGTTACTTATTTCTTCTAAGAATCCATAGATATTAGCAATATACATTATAGAAACTAATCTCATAAAAAATCCCACTCATCTTATAAAATCAATGCTTTCAATTCGCGGACTTATTCAAATACCTATTCCCCTCCTACAAATCACTTTAATAACAACTGGCTGTATACTAAAAACACATAAAGCAATAAAACCGAACTTTTCCCGAACACTTCGTCTGCAGAAATAATAATAACAATAAATTTGAAGGGTGTTTTTATCGTATTCAGAAAAGCTTACAACTACACAATATTCGAATATAATTATCTGATAACAAATCGATTTCGAAACATCGATTCGTGTTTGTTTAATCTCGATTAAATATTGTTGTCGAGCGTTTTGTTTGAAGATCTTGATTACACTGTCGCGATATTTCGCAACTTCGCTGCATAAAGGCGCTATTTTGGCATGAATTTATAATAATTGCATGCAAAGCGTATTTTCATTTATTACACTAGACCTTGTTTTCCCTTGAGGCGTTTTATAGCGAACGATTATTATTGGGTTTTATATAGAGCTCGTTAAACTTAACTAGTGTGGCAGATTAAACACATATTATATAATTATAGAACGTTTAGCAACATACTGAATTTGGTTACTTATAATATTTGCACGTGTATTAAAATGTATTATTTTTAATCAAATACAATTTTTTTCCTTATCTTAATTGGGAAAACAAATTAATTCAATAACTCATCCAATTTTCATGGTCGCGATATTTTAAACTGTTGTTTTACACGCAAGAAATATTTAAATGCAAAAGGTAATTAATTAAATATATGTGTGTTCTTATTTATTTATGAGCAAAGTGTATGCTTTTTAATGTGTATTCACCAACAAAAGTAAACAGAATGAATATAGTAATTTTTTAGCAAAAAATAGTTAACGAAATCAATGTCTATCAAGGAAAATCTATGCTTTATTGTAATCTATACATAAAGCTGAAGAGTTTGTTTGTTTTTTTGAACACGCTTATCTCGGGAGTCGGGAACTACTTGTTCGATTTGAAAAATTATTTCGGTGTTAGATAGCCCATTTATCGAGGATATATTATATCATCACGCTAAGACCAACAAGAGCGGAGCAATACGGGTGAAACAGCGGAGCACAGCTAGTACTTAATAAACCTACTTTTCGTTCACGACAAAATAATTTGCCAATATTAATATCAAACTTGCGAACCCCTACTAATATTTTTCGCTCAACTGATACAAGTTTACGTTCCACAAATCACTCCCTCCGTTATTAGCATGTAGACGATTGTGTAGACGCAACAGGATATTTTGCAAGGGATGAAGACGTATTATGAGGGGTCCTGAAGGCTCCGCATCCCCATTTTAATGTGTTTACAAGGAAGTATCGATTGTTCTATTGTTCTGTTATTTGACTTGGAAATTTCGTACCCTCAACTGAAAAGCGTCGAGTTTATTGTGTGTTTTATCAAATTTTTATTGCAACGGCGTACAATTTGAACAGGCGGAATGTTTGCGTGCTAGTTATGTGTTTAAACGTTTCCTTTTTCCTTTTGATATAAAGGAGTGAATAGGAATATCATTTTGTTCGTTGATTGATTGAGATGGTGTGCAAAAGCTTTTATTGTTTTAAGAGATTTTGAAAGCTCTTTGTTCCGACTTCAAATTGTTCTCAATTAAAAGGTTTTACATGCAATTTACAAATTACTTTATCTTTTAACACCTCTTGTACACCTTTACTTCACATAAAATAGAGACATCTAAAATACTCCAAAAATATTAGTCCATAAAGAAACTTTACATTGCAAATATAAAATTTGTTCCAATTTATTTTATTTTACCTAGTCCCGAATTAATACAGCTAGTTAACGCAAATCCGCTGTACCGTGTAAATTTTGTTTTTCACTTGGTGAAAATTTGCATCTGCATTGGTCTAGAAAATTCCACGTAAAGTGTTAATTATGATTTTAATTTTATCAAAAATGAGTGGCAATTAAGATACTAGCGAAATCATTTCATGTTATCTTCAAAATAACGAAAATGTATGCTACATCGGTTATGATGTATTATTATCTTCATATATTATATTTTGTCTTAACTCTCGTTTTGGTACTTAAATACATAGGTACAGGGTTTAGTGTAAAAAATGAATAATCCTAAAAACTGTTTGTTAATTCAAACTTTAACGTCTTCTTTTATGATGCAAAGAAGACTCTTCTTCTTTTATTATTCCAGTGTTTATTCATTGTTGAATATTATTTCTAGGCGTCCTTTTTATATACAACACTTAACGCATTAGCATTGTTAAATAAAAAAACATTTTACTTTCTCAGTTTAAAAGCGACATTTGTATTCGATAAGGTACGAAAAGATTTACTGCGAGCTCAAGATTCATTATTTAATTCCAACAAATCCCTTTCTTATCTCACGAGTGATATAAAATGTTCTCTAACCAAACACTACATTGAAGTATATTGTTTCAACCGAACCTGTACTAATAGTATTTGCTATGGACCCTTGTTTTCTTGAGAACCTTAACGGATCGAAAGCGAAGAAATACCGCTCTCGTTGTATGTATTTCTGATTCTTTACGCGTGTTTTTGTTTTCTTTGTTTACTCATACTCTAATAAATACCAGTAAAAAAATTTAGATAGTTTATGTTAAGTGCGCAAGTTAGGCAAGGTAAGGGAGTTAGTAAGTGGAGGCTGTCATTATTACAATATGTTAAAAATAACAGCAAGTTTATCTAGTAGGCTGTGGAGAAAGTCCATCAAATACTCGTGAAACATAATAAATTCCACTATGAAGTCTCTTTTTTCTTGAGGTGACCATAGGTGGCTATAAATTAAAAGGCAAGCTGTCTTGTGTGCTTTACTAGAAATAATTCATCGTATGATATTATGTTTGATTGACAAACAATTACACCTAGGTATATAATGATAGGCTGTAATGTGTTTATTCTGATTCACTAAACCGCGAATAAATATCAAATCCTCGTACCTATAACCGTCCATAAAATTATATTCACTGAGAAGCAAACATTTCATTACGCGCAAACTCAGAGTGAAGTCAATTCTAAGATCTTCATAAAATTTTATTTCAATATTAAAATTCAATTAAAGTCTATAGATAGCCCGTAATTTTTCCACCTGAAGACGTTTCAGACAAGGGGAAGTATTTAATAACCGTTGATATCTGAGTGCGTACCTGCCCCCGTACCATGATATCTTAAAGCAGTATTATATCCAGAGTGGAAAAGTGACAGCGCTATATAGATCGTCTATCACCATCACTTTCTCACACTGGAAAGAATACCGCTATAAGACATCATAGTAACCCCCCTGGATATAACTTCTCCCTCCCTATCCGTTGAAAGTTTTTCTATTATCCCTAATATTTCATTTAGTCGGCTTCAATCTAATATCATTATGGCAGCGTCGTCGAGAAAAGCTTTTTAAGTGATGTAAATAAGATTGTATAACGCTTTTGTTACGTGTTTATTTTAATAACGTCTTTAACGTAGTTTTACGTAACACTTATAAACAATGGCAGGTGTGTGTGGATTAATGCTGTATTGGTTAAAATCGCTTCGAAAATTAGCCATTATTTGTCGTAAAAAGTGAATGACAAAAAAAAGTTATTGTGGGTTATCCATAAGAGATAGACATATACCATCGCGGACTTTTCTGTAGACCTTTTCAATGTGTACAATACTTAGTACATTATTTTGATAAAACTCGTAGGGTTCACGCTGCGTTTGCAATGTAAGCGGAAAAAATGTAATTATTTACGACATCACATTAGAAACCTCAAAAATAGCAGTACTTCTCCACTATTTAATGGATTTTATTATATACGTACATATAAACCTTCCTCTTGAATCACTCTATCTATTAAAAAAAACCGCATCAAAATCCGTTGCGTAGTTTCAAAGATTTAAGCGTACAAAGGGACATAGGGACATAGGGACAGCGAAAGCGACTTTGTTTTATACTATGTAGTGATTTTTATTACTTGCGTTAATTGAAAATTATAAATGTATTACGATTTAGATACTTTTATATATAATATTCAGAATTCTTTGATTAAGTAGTAGATATTGCAAAAAAATAATTGGTTGTCTGTAAAGTCGGTTTACTGACGATAGTTGAACGTGACAACGTCCGATTGCGCTTCTTTGTCACTCGATCCGCGCTCTCACTTGCACTTCAAGCCTTACATGGAACGCCTCAGAGCGAAGTAACGCCGCATGAGTCATGTTTTTTCGTGCGTGCAGCCGGCGCTATCGAATTATAAGACGTTGTCACGTCAAAAATAACTAGGAATAGAGTTATGTTGTGGTTATGTGAAGACGTAGTTGACATTTAACGTTTTTTGACGTGACAACGTCTTATAATTCGATAGCGCCGCCTGCACGCACGAAAAAACATGACTCATGCGGCGTTACCTCGCTCTGAGGCGTTCCGTGTAAGGCTTGAAGTGCAAGCGAGAGCGCGGAACGAGCGACAAAGAAGCACAATCGGACGTTGTCACGTTCAACTATCGTCAGTAAACCGACTTTACAGACAACCAATTTTTTTCTATAAATTTAGTGATGAGTGTGATCTTTATGTATCCAAAGCGATATACATATCAATAAAATATCAAAACCAAAACGTAGTAGTGTACCTTTAATACATCAATATAACTACGAGTATCTTACATGCCAACCTAACCAACAAAAAATTACAGGCGTATCTACAATAGTAATCCGCAACGAGACAGCCCGTCTCGCGGGCGACGCCACCCGCAACACCGGCGGTGTGCTGTTCGCGGCGGGTGGCTGTGCGGCAGCCGCGTTGGCTCTGCTGGCCGGCGCGGCGGCAGTGGGCACGCTGTATAAGCGCGGGAATAAAGCAAGGCACCATGATTCTATACAGTAAGTGGATATACATTAGTGCTGATTTACACAGGGTCAGTAGACAAGTCAGTCGCAACGCCAATGTCGGCGCCGCGACTGAGTGTAATAGTGAAGGAAAACATCGTGAAGAAATCGACATGTCGAAGAATCAAAAGTTCTAATATACGTCACATCTGCAAACCCGCACTTGGCCAGCGTGGTGGATTACGACTTGATGGCAGGCCCGTGTCCTAGCAGTGGGAACATAAAAGGCTGATAATGATGTGAATGTGTTTATGATTCTGTAAAATAAGTTGTAGTAGGTGTGGAGAAATGTGGAAAAGCCATTTGAGTTTTTGGTACAGCTGTTTTTTGTGTATAAGTGTGGAAATATTGTGTAGGTTTTAACTTCATTTGATTTATCACATTTGTTAGATACATTTCATCCTAATTTTTGAACTGAATTGAAGATAAATTATCCGAACTTTAATGAGAACTACTATGAAGGGAGGATGGAATTTTATAAATGGGTAGGGGAATGCTTTATCTTCAAACTGACTCTATGACGTGACTGCAATTCGATTTTATTTAAGCAACAGGGTAAACCACTGTTAATGTCATACAATAAACTGATATTAGAATTAGAGTAAATTTATTTAATTTCATATTTTGTAGCAAAATATAAAGATAAAATACATTTTCCTTTTTCTGCGCTAAATATAATGTACGATCGTTTTAGTAACCCATTTTACCCTGTACACAATATCAGGTTTAGATTGACCTGGTGATTGGTGTAAGTTATGAGATTATTATATTTTTATAACAAATTTTTGTTATGATAATTCTTGGGAAAATTTTCAGTAATAAATGAACTTATTGTGTGTTGATTAAAATGACATTGCAGAAAAACAAAGTTTGTAGCAAACGAATTATATTTTTAAGGTGAAATTCCTTTTCATTGGATTTTTTTGTATCTGAAGATTGTTACTGGATTGTCTGTAGACAATTTATTCAGTCTAATATTAAAAATACGAATTGTGCTAGAACTTTATGACTCATTTTCTCTTACTTTCATAGCAAATTACATAGTATAGCTCATACTATAAAATTCCATAACTGACGACAAAACATCATTATGACTATTCGTATAGGAGCTACCAACGTTGACAAGTGAGAATTTTAGTATAGTTGGTTCTTTGATATACTGTTCCTCTTGCTATTTCGGTTAGAGTCCGGGCTGTCTGGCTGGTCGCAGTGGTTGCGTTTTTTAGTGCGCATCTTATCTGCACAGGATAATTTCCTTAATTTTAAGTCATTTTTTAACGCGTAGTTTTTAATCTTTTGCCTTTAGATAGATCCATCAGACATAATTTTTTTATTGCAAGACGTTTTTTTCGTTGTTAAATAGGTGCCAGACGCAATTTTTTATTTCGTTTTTATAAAAAATTCAAATTATTTTAGAATGTCTGTAAATTTCATATTATGTTCTTCAAACATTATATAATCTAAAATTAATTAGCCAGACGCTAATTCGATTGTTAAGTATTAAATAATGTGTATAAATAAAAAAAGTAATGAAGCATGCAGCTCATCAGCTAGTGTATTTTAATTATGTGACAGGAAATAATTGTAAGAATACAATATTATTTATACTTGTTCTTATAAATAAAAGATATAATGAAAAAAAAACATAAAAGTGAAAAATAAATTAAAGTTACCATGTAGTTACATTGAAAAGAATGCAATAAAAACTATATCGATGAAGGTTAAACAATTACATTGTTAAATTTAAAAAGCCATCTTCATAATCATCATCATCATCATCTTCCCTCTTACTGTCAGAATTATTTATGTTATCGTCTAAGGAATTGTTATTGTTTTCCAATATTCCACTATCTGTAAACTAAAGAGAGAAACTAAGAAAATTAGTTTCAATATTGATGTACACACATACACACACACAACACACACACACACACACACCACACACGACACACACACGTGAACACACACACAATCGCATGTGTTAGTTTGTATTGAATTTAACTAAAGTAGTTAGCATGAATTTATATAGGTATACTAGCGGTCCGCCCCGGCTTCGCCCGTGGTACCTACATGTTTAAACTATCCTATCTCTCAAGTTGGATCGAACTGCACATGGTGTGCGAATTTTATTATAATCGGTTAAGTGGTTTAGGAGTCCTTTGAGGACAAACGAGATTTATATATATTAAGAATTAAGATTAATGAATTAATATTGTTATCATCATCACTACATAGTATAAAACAAAGTCGCTTTCTCTGTCCCTATGTCCCTATGTTCCTATGTCCCCTTAAATCTTTGAAACTACGCAACGGATTTTGATGTGGTTTTTTTAATAGATAGAGTGATTCAAGAGGAAGGTTTATATGTATAATAACATCCATTAAATAGTGGAGAAGTACTGTTATTTTTGAGGTTTCTAATGTGATGTCGTAAATAATTACATTTTTTCCACTTACAGTGCAAACGCAGGCTGAACCCTACGAGTTTTATCAAAATAATGTACTAACTATAGTACACATTGAAAAGGTCTACAGAAAAGTCCATGATGGTATATGTCTATCTCTTATGGATAACCCACAATAACTTTTTTTTGTCATTTACTTTTTACGACAAATAATGGCTAATTTTCGAAGTGATTTTAACCAATACAGCATTAATCCTTAACCAATTAAAGACCTTGAATACATTGTTCATTTAATATAGATCAATATGGCCCTGTACACCGTATGATTTAAGTGAATATTTTCGAAGATATTACAGATTTAAAAATTGCGGGACGTAGCGTTTGCGGCGGTACCGGCCGGCCGCCCGCGGCCCTTTTATATATTTTATACCCGTGCGAAGCCGGAGTAGGCCGCTATGTTTTTATATACAACGTTCACAGTTTTTCTGTAGTGTATTTAGTATCAGCATTGCACCCGTGCGAAGCCAGGGCGGGTCGCTAGTTAAGTAATAAAAAAAATTGTTTTGTATAGAAGATTGTTGATGTACCCTAATAGTTTATTTTTTAGCCTAAGGAATAAAATGTAACAATGAAAGGTACTTGTTCCCACAACACAGGGAATCCTAGAGTAGGAACAATTCAATTTCTATGCATCTTATATTTTAGAAAAAAAAAGTTATTTTTTATTGTTATTTAATTTTCGCGGCCGACCCTTTCTATCTCTCTTGCACTTTAAACTATCTCTCCATATACACAATCATCAAATTGTTGTACTTACCTACTTTCACTACGTTTTTATTTGTACATATTTAATACTTAACAATCGAATTAGCGTCTGGCTAATTAATGTTAGATTATATTATGTTTGAAGAACATAATATGAAAATTACAGACATTCTAAAATAATTTGAATTTTTTTATAAAAACGAAATAAAAAATTGCTCATGGCACCTATTTAACAACGAAAAAAACGTCTTGCAATAAAAAAATTATGTCTCATGGATAGATCTAAAGGCAAAAGATTAAAAATTACGCGTTAAAAAATGACTTTAAATTAAGGATAATTTCCTGTGCAGATAAGATGCGCACTAATAAACGCAACCACTGCGGCCAGCCAGACAGCCCGGACTCTAACCGAAATAGCAAGAGGAACAGTATATCAAAAAACCAACTATACTAAAATGACTTTTTTTTAAACGTTAATAGCTCCCGTACCATATCTAACACAAAGAACGAACACCACAAAATGACGCGACTTCAAACAAAAGTCGCTGCCACTCAACACTTGTTAATATTTGTAGTTGTATAGAAGCTACCCTTGTCTCTTCACTTGATGGATGATAGGAGGCTTTATCGATACATAATAAATTACCCGGCGACATTTAATTGCAAGGTTTATGTAGTACAATGAAAAATTGCCATGTTCGGTTTTAGACAATGTCTATTGTTCGAATGAGCTTCGTCATTATTTTGTATATAGTCATTGTGCCTTACTAATTTAGAAGGTTTTGTAGTGTTCAATAAGTACCTAATTATAATAGTTGACATTTTATGCTAGTCTTAACTATAAACTATGTCCGTGCTAAATTTAATCAAAATCGATTAGGTCTTCTTATTGTGAAATTGGAATTCATGAACCCATGCATAATAATGTAATATATTAATGTATATGCCTATATGTTTATTGCTTATACTATACAAGGATAATCGAGTTTGATTGTGAAATAAATTGATTCATTCGTATCCAATGAAGTAATTGATTAAAACAAATTGCGACCTTTCAAATTAGGTTAATTAAATAGACTTTTCCTTGTTTACGTATTTTTGTGTTAGAAAAGTAATTGATAGTAACACAAACAAAAATTAAGTCAATTACAATCTGTAAATTTTCCAATCAACGGAACATAAAACATTATTTGAAACGACTGGAAAATAAAGTTCATACTCTGTTTGTTTTTTTATAATAATATGAAGTAATTAAGACGTGTATACTGTTGCTGCTGTATTTGCATTCTTTCTTTAAGTAAATATAGGATAAATAAATCTCTGTATGTTTAAAGCATTGCTAGCAATGATGCACATAAATTCCCTTTACCTATGTGTCCCTGCAGGTGGAACAAAATGTATCGCTAATGCTTATGATTATACTAATTAATGACGATTCTATTTATATTATACAAGCAAGAAACTATATGAAAATTTGATATTTTAGTATTTCTTACATTCAAATTCTAAATAAAAAAATATAACCATGCAAAAATCTCACAATATTGCCTTTATTATTCATTGTTATATTCATTACATTCAGCACATACTAACTATATCATACTTTATAGTACATCCTACACTACGGCCGCCTACGGAAGTCACCAGAATGTCCTACTACGACTTGATACTCTCGGCCGCCCGCCCAGTTCCACTGGCTCTTATGCTACGATTGCCAGCCTGCATAAGTTTCCTTTCGGTAAGTGTACATAAGAGAACAATATTTTTGTTTAGTAAGAGTAATGGTTTAGTTTATAGAATGAAGTATATAGTGAAATGGAGATACAATTTAAAGAGCAGTCAGTTTTTTCATTAGGTATTTATAATCGTTTAGGAAATCGATGGAATTTTAAGAACACTAGTTTCCTTCAATAAATGTTCCCGGAAAATGTAATATTATGTAGTGAGACTTGAGTGAGTCCGTAAAAGTTAAAGTATATAAACAATAGAAAATTACTTTTCAGTATTCAGCATGTACCTAGCGATCATAGATACATATGTAGTAACATAATATACTTATGCATTTATTTTTTATATTAATACAATTAGGTGATAAACAGGATGATTAAATACATGCTATAATGTTAAATGTATCGTTTAAGTTAAACAATACACCACACATAATTGATAAAAATTAATCCGATTTTAACCTCTTTTATTCCGTCATTATTCAGCGATTAAATATTTTTACCATATTCATTTTATCTCATTATATAATTTTATTCATACTTGTTATTGGATTCAGTAAAATGAATAATACATGTATTGCGGTATTCATTTACACCACGGAAGTGTAATTAAATACAAGCGGATTTTTCTTTTATTTGATTTTCATTTTAAAAAATTATTTCAAAATATTGCACTAAAGTTTTTATCTGTAAAAATAATACGCGTTTCTTTTAACGAGGTTATATTCAATACCTGAATACATTGTAGCGATATGGTTTTGGTATAATTGAGTAACATCGACACCGCAAGAAACAATAACATTTTTTGTTTTATTAAATTATAACGTTTATTTTTTGTGAACATTTTACTAACTTAATATCCTGTAAATTCTTTGATTTATTTACTACACAAACTATTACCCAATACTGGGTAAATAAAAATTTCTCATTTCACCACATTCTATACTTTGTAGTTAATTATGAACCATAAAAAATTGCACTTCTGATTGCAATTTTGATGATCTGATTGAATTGTGCCGTACTCTCATCACATATCTATACTTAATCTTATAAAGCTGAAGAGTTTGTTTGTTTGAACGCGCTAATCTCGGGAACTACTGCTCCGATTTGAAAAAAAATCTTTCGGTGTTAGATAGCCCATTTATCGAGGAAGGCTTATAGGCTATAATATCATCTCGCTAAGACCAACAGGAGCGGAGCACTGCGGGTAAAACCGAGGAGCACAGCTAGTTATTCATTCAAAAATATACCTACTTCCTTGTTTAATTCAAATTCTATAGCCATTAGCCTATCTACAAATATATATGTAATTAAATATTAATATTACATTATAATAACAAAACAGGCAGCAGAAGATCCCCATCGCCATACGCGACGACCCACATCGGAGAGCACGTGTACGCTAAACCGGAGTCCAGGGTTTCGTACTATGCGGCTTCTAACTTGACGCATGTATCACAGGTAAGTTTCAATATATTGATATAGATTAACATAGAGATTGTTATGTAACTTGATTAAAAAAAATTGTCAAATACTGAATTCAGTTTCATAAATTGTTTAACGTTAACTTTAACGTTATTTTTAAGCCTATCCTAGCCTATTTTTGTGTCTTTTATTTTTTGTGAGATAATTCTCATAAATCATAAATAGCATGATGTGTATGTTATATGGTAGAAATGGAGATTTTTAATACACAAGAATAAAGCAGCATTCTATCACGATTATTATTATTGTTATCATGACGTGCAGAATGATTATTGAAAAAGCCTACTTATATTATTACGGATATAATAGAAAAAAAAAAAACATTTATTTCCATCATCCATAACCGTAAATGAATTACGCCGCAATGTCTGTTAATATTTGGTTAAACCGATCTCCATAATTAATATCATATAGGTATTATCATTTAATTTCTCTTCTGTTATCCACATTTATTTAATCGAGGAGCCATTTCATATATTAATAATTATTTTAGAATGTTATTAGTAAAACGACTAACATTTTCCATTTCACAAACAACGCTGCAAATGCTTATTAAAAAAGTTTATACAAAACTAAGAGAAGTTTATAATGAGGATATGAACTGAAATGACTGTTATTTTGTGAACATGGCTGTAGGGACACACATATGCAATTCGCTGATCGAGCTTTTTGTATATGTGTGCGTCCACATTGTTTCCCCGACGCTTTCTACATTTTATTAGAATTATTATTTAGTAGTGCATAACGGCTAGCTTAAACAACACATATTGTAAAGAGGAATAAAAGTGATTCAAGTAAAGGCCTTTATTATTTGGGCAACCTTGGGGGCAGCAGCACTACTCAACAATGGCAAATGGTTCGTATTTAAACAGAAAAATAATTAGAAAATGGAGAACTTGCTATTGTTTATAGTCTACTTTCGAAATTGAAAGTTCTATTGAAATCTGCTAATAATGTTACATTTTAATTCAGTTTGAGCCCTCTATTACAATAATACATGCGCAGTCAAATATATTATAATTAAATAAAGATTGTTTACCAATTCTTGAGGCTTGTATTTACCGTATTCTACGAATTTATACACCTTTACTTCTCAGATAAAAGAAAATCTGTTTTTCTAATAACAATAGCTAGAAATATTTTTCCATTATACAAACACACAAAGGATAAAACACGAAATTATCCAACAAAGGTTTTTAAAAATTACCTTCTCAAAGCGGACGTTGAATTGCGCGTGAAATGAGCCCTTTACCTCATTAGAGATCCAATTTTAACTGCAACACCCTTCAGGTGATACAAACGTAATATAATTAGGGATCTTCGCTTAAGATATTGCAAAGCTCAAGTTGCTCTAGAAGGCTTGTTTTTATCAGGGTAATGAAAAATAACGAGATTGAGGCTTTAATTATTTTAAAGTGCCATTCAAACGAACTCAGCGTTAATCAATGTAAGACTTCCTATTTTTAACGAGTGGAACATTTTACGACTACAAGAGACAGGGATTTGTGAAAACATATTTAGGGATCGCAATACTTGAAACTATTGAAGATCGTAAAACATTGGACGTGAAAAGTACGTAATAACCCATTATAGCTGTTATACCAGATAAGATTATTATAATAGCGTATCCAGTATCCTATGTTTTCATTATTAGGCTTGGCACGAAGCAACGTTTTTAATTTGCAACTCCCTTTGTTCGTAAATTTAACGCAACGTTGAAATTCTTGGGAGGAAATATGGATTAGTGTTCAACGGAGGCGTTAACGAAGATTGCTAGAAGCTATGTCAAGTTTTAACGAAGCTCAAACGTTTTTAAAGTAAGATAACTGTGAGATTGCGCTGTATGTACAGAAATTATCGAAGCATTAAAGTGTAATAATTAAGCGTTTTTTTCTTAGCTTAAGTTAATTATGACTCTTGGGAATCATTGCAATATACTTCAAGATGTTAATAATTTCGAAACTGAGTTCTTCGTATCGAGTTAGCTCTCTAGACTAATTAACTTGATTAGATGTTGTTACCTTTGTGAATATATGAAGCAATCGATTGAAATTGAAAACGTTCCCCGAATCATCTCCATAAAAAAAATGTAGTTACTGCAAATACTTGAAGAAGTCCCTTGGACAACATGACACGTATAATATCCTTGGCAAAACACTTCTATCATCTACATATCCAAAGAAAACTTGAAATACATTCAAGAAACTGCAAATATACATTGTATGGATCGTACAATGCCTCAGGTTAATCAAAAAACTGCCAGTCCGGTAGCAATTTCTGAAGACAATCATTAATATCGCCAATTGGAACGTCAGCCAGACCACAGCGATTTGGTGAAATGTCTACAGAAATCTAATCCTTTGAAAATAGAGATCTAGGCTACGTAGTACGTACGTGCAATTTGTGTGGAAAATACAGGTTTATTGTATTTATGAAGTGTCAATTAGTGGTAATTTCCTTGTATTCTATTATTTATTATATTGTAAGTAATTTATAATACTGGGAATGGAAACAATTTTGATGACCGGTGTCGTAGAGGATCTGTAAGGCTCAATTTAGGATTTATCAAAGCAATTCGTAGAATGAGTGTCACACTAATTTCGATGCAGTTCTACGAATTACGACACTCAAATGTAACTTAAATTTAATTAATATAATATAATGTGTTAAATATAACATAAAAAGTATATATTTTAAAATAATCAAGAGTAAAAATCATTACAACATATTATGAATTATTATACTTATAAGTTATACATATTATAAAAAAAAAAACAAGATTGTATTAATTAAATTACTTTAAATAGTTAAGTCAACACTAAATTACTATTTACACTAATTTTTAAATAAACTTACAATTAATATTTATTTTAGTTCATGCAATCGATGTCACATTTAGTTGCCTTATATCCGTGTAAACATTCCTCACGAACACAGCCATACCGTCATAAGACGATATTATTGCACAAAATAATCTCCACTCACCCGCAATTTTTTTAATTTTTTTGTCAAGGTGTACAACTTTATAAAATACTGTTAAACGTTATCTAATAAGTGAATTGTAAAATTCTTTGAAAATAAATGTCTCTAAACCTAAATTTTAGATGTTCTCAAGAGTCTCAAGAGCCTCTGTCTTACGTATAGTTGATGTGATCAATCTCGAAAATTATAGTTTATTCTTTAATAAAATGCGTATCAGTAAAATGTATTCATCAATAATATTTCTATTATCATACTTTCCATATAGGTTATCGTTTCTTTTCAATACTTTTTCACTAACAACAGCAAACAATAACAAAGGACCGAGTGACGGACCCTGCGGAACAACTGCGCCTGCTCACAACACCACGGTGTAACATTCGCTTGGAAATACTCGTCCATGAAGGGACCTTTGGAAGAATATATAAGGGCGTGTTCAAACGGGGCGATACGTATGAAGAAGTGCTTGTTAAGACTGTGTCAGGTTGGTGATTACATTTATAGTGTTATTTTTTATGGTCAACTAAGACTTGAGCGTTACCTTCCTTACCTTATTCGATAGTGTATCATGGTACTCCCTTTTGGAATTTGAGTTAAGCTTAAAGATTTTATTTCTATTATATAGTAAATTGCAAGTTTTTTTGTTTATTTGGACGAATTATCACATAATTTAAAAGTAACTTTTGTATTTATAGATTTTCTCTTACACTTGTCTTTTCCTAAATTCATACATACACACAAGCAAATACTAAAACTACTAAATTTTAATTCTGACTTTAATCAATAGACGCGGCATCAGCAATGCAAGCTGCATTACTTGTAGCAGAAGGATTACGATTCTTCGGTTTGGTTCACAACAATGTTCTATCTCCAATGGCCGCGTGTGCGGAAGAAGCCAGGAAACCGCTACTAGTGTATTGCTGTGTATCGCACTCTTCTAATCTTAAGAGGTAAGAATAATTTGAGATGATGTGAATGTTGTTAATCTGTAGTTGTATCCTTTATAGTAAAATTTTATTGAAAATGTAATATATTGTGTTGATATTTAAATATAAGTCAAATTTTGAATTATTAAAGAACACACGAAACGTAGATTATTTCTAACTTTATTTTTGTGACCTATTTTTCTGGGTGGAAGTTATATTTTAATATCGAATTGAACCGTAAAACATTGGGTTCACATTGAGCAAATACGTTATCGACACGGAAATAACTGGAAGTAGTTACGGAAGACCATACACATCACAAAACGTTGTTCACACATTGTACACAAACGTACAGACTGGCATTAATACATTCATCGAAAAAATTCAATGCATTAGTAAACTCGCATATACTGTTGGAGTTCGGCGCGCAGATCGCATTCGGGCTCGTCTTACACTTACACAGAATTGTACACACTAGTGTCTTCATTCATACACACACGTATAAACAAGCGATATTGCAATCCATACACTCATATACACAAGTTATATTCTACCAAAACACTACAAACACGATAAACTCGCAGATACCTCACGTCGTGCCGCGTGGGCCAGCAAGCCGCGCCCGCCACCCGCGAGCTGGTGGAGCTCGGCGCGCAGATCGCGTGCGGGCTCGCTTAATTGCACTTGCATAGGATTATACACACTAGTGTCTACATTCATACACACTCGTATAAACAAGCGATATTGCAATACATACACACTCATCTAAACAAAATTGTACCAAAACACTACAAGCACGATAAACTCGCAGATACCTCACGTCGTGCCGCGTGGGCCAGCAAGCCGCGCCCGCCACCCGCGAGCTGGTGGAGCTCGGCGCGCAGATCGCGTGCGGGCTCGCTTAATTGCACTTGCATAGGATTATACACACTAGTGTCTACATTCATACACACTCGTATAAACAAGCGATATTGCAATACATACACACTCATCTAAACAAAATTGTACCAAAACACTACAAGCACGATAAACTCGCAGATACCTCACGTCGTGCCGCGTGGGCCAGCAAGCCGCGCCCGCCACCCGCGAGCTGGTGGAGCTCGGCGCGCAGATCGCGTGCGGGCTCGCTTAATTGCACTTGCATAGGATTATACACACTAGTGTCTACATTCATACACACTCGTATAAACAAGCGATATTGCAATACATACACACTCATCTAAACAAAATTGTACCAAAACACTACAAGCACGATAAACTCGCAGATACCTCACGTCGTGCCGCGTGGGCCAGCAAGCCGCGCCCGCCACCCGCGAGCTGGTGGAGCTCGGCGCGCAGATCGCGTGCGGGCTCGCTTAATTGCACTTGCATAGGATTATACACACTAGTGTCTACATTCATACACACTCGTATAAACAAGCGATATTGCAATACATACACACTCATCTAAACAAAATTGTACCAAAACACTACAAGCACGATAAACTCGCAGATACCTCACGTCGTGCCGCGTGGGCCAGCAAGCCGCGCCCGCCACCCGCGAGCTGGTGGAGCTCGGCGCGCAGATCGCGTGCGGGCTCGCTTAATTGCACTTGCATAGGATTATACACACTAGTGTCTACATTCATACACACTCGTATAAACAAGCGATATTGCAATACATACACACTCATCTAAACAAAATTGTACCAAAACACTACAAGCACGATAAACTCGCAGATACCTCACGTCGTGCCGCGTGGGCCAGCAAGCCGCGCCCGCCACCCGCGAGCTGGTGGAGCTCGGCGCGCAGATCGCGTGCGGGCTCGCTTAATTGCACTTGCATAGGATTATACACACTAGTGTCTACATTCATACACACTCGTATAAACAAGCGATATTGCAATACATACACACTCATCTAAACAAAATTGTACCAAAACACTACAAGCACGATAAACTCGCAGATACCTCACGTCGTGCCGCGTGGGCCAGCAAGCCGCGCCCGCCACCCGCGAGCTGGTGGAGCTCGGCGCGCAGATCGCGTGCGGGCTCGCTTAATTGCACTTGCATAGGATTATACACACTAGTGTCTACATTCATACACACTCGTATAAACAAGCGATATTGCAATACATACACACTCATCTAAACAAAATTGTACCAAAACACTACAAGCACGATAAACTCGCAGATACCTCACGTCGTGCCGCGTGGGCCAGCAAGCCGCGCCCGCCACCCGCGAGCTGGTGGAGCTCGGCGCGCAGATCGCGTGCGGGCTCGCTTAATTGCACTTGCATAGGATTATACACACTAGTGTCTACATTCATACACACTCGTATAAACAAGCGATATTGCAATACATACACACTCATCTAAACAAAATTGTACCAAAACACTACAAGCACGATAAACTCGCAGATACCTCACGTCGTGCCGCGTGGGCCAGCAAGCCGCGCCCGCCACCCGCGAGCTGGTGGAGCTCGGCGCGCAGATCGCGTGCGGGCTCGCTTAATTGCACTTGCATAGGATTATACACACTAGTGTCTACATTCATACACACTCGTATAAACAAGCGATATTGCAATACATACACACTCATCTAAACAAAATTGTACCAAAACACTACAAGCACGATAAACTCGCAGATACCTCACGTCGTGCCGCGTGGGCCAGCAAGCCGCGCCCGCCACCCGCGAGCTGGTGGAGCTCGGCGCGCAGATCGCGTGCGGGCTCGCTTAATTGCACTTGCATAGGATTATACACACTAGTGTCTACATTCATACACACTCGTATAAACAAGCGATATTGCAATACATACACACTCATCTAAACAAAATTGTACCAAAACACTACAAGCACGATAAACTCGCAGATACCTCACGTCGTGCCGCGTGGGCCAGCAAGCCGCGCCCGCCACCCGCGAGCTGGTGGAGCTCGGCGCGCAGATCGCGTGCGGGCTCGCTTAATTGCACTTGCATAGGATTATACACACTAGTGTCTACATTCATACACACTCGTATAAACAAGCGATATTGCAATACATACACACTCATCTAAACAAAATTGTACCAAAACACTACAAGCACGATAAACTCGCAGATACCTCACGTCGTGCCGCGTGGGCCAGCAAGCCGCGCCCGCCACCCGCGAGCTGGTGGAGCTCGGCGCGCAGATCGCGTGCGGGCTCGCTTAATTGCACTTGCATAGGATTATACACACTAGTGTCTACATTCATACACACTCGTATAAACAAGCGATATTGCAATACATACACACTCATCTAAACAAAATTGTACCAAAACACTACAAGCACGATAAACTCGCAGATACCTCACGTCGTGCCGCGTGGGCCAGCAAGCCGCGCCCGCCACCCGCGAGCTGGTGGAGCTCGGCGCGCAGATCGCGTGCGGGCTCGCTTAATTGCACTTGCATAGGATTATACACACTAGTGTCTACATTCATACACACTCGTATAAACAAGCGATATTGCAATACATACACACTCATCTAAACAAAATTGTACCAAAACACTACAAGCACGATAAACTCGCAGATACCTCACGTCGTGCCGCGTGGGCCAGCAAGCCGCGCCCGCCACCCGCGAGCTGGTGGAGCTCGGCGCGCAGATCGCGTGCGGGCTCGCTTACTTGCACTTGCATAGGATCGTACATGCAGATGTAGCTGCTAGGAATTGCATGTAAGTTATAGTTATGTAGGAACATTTGATGGTAGGACTTAGGAGTGGGATACTTCTAATGATTATTGTGTATTTGATGAAAATTGTCTGTTTTAATGTACTTATCAGCCTAATAATGGCCAGTCTTCTTGTTGTGTAATGAAAGACTTTTTTTCAGATTTATTTTTTGCATAGCATTTTTTCATCTCCAAGATATTTCTGGTTAATACGATCTTTATTGAAGTGAAAACTTCTTTAGCGGCGTTGAGCACTTTTTATGTAATGGGTATAAAATCTTAAACTCGCGTCAGGACACGTGACCTGATCGAAAAAGCGTAAGACGGATACCATTCCAAAATATCAAACATGCTCAACGTTAATAATCAAGTTTTCACTTCTGCCGGCTCTCCCGGAGTGCAACCCGTCTTTTTTTTACTTAATACGAATACTGGCAAAGTCAAAATTTTGAAAAGGTTTCTCCTACTTGATTGAATTATAGCTATTACTAGCGGTCCGCCCCGGCTTCGCCCGTGGTACATATGAAAAATAGATGTTGGCCGATTCTCAGACTTACCCGATATGCACAGAAAATTTCATGAGAATCGGTCCACCCGTTTCGGAGGAGTATGCAGACTAACATTGTGACACGAGAATTTTATATATAAGATTTTACCTTCTTCACACAGAGTGGACGAGAAGTTAAGACTGAAACTGACAGACACTGGTCTATCCCGGGATCTGTTCCCGGACGACTACCACTGCCTCGGCGACAACGAGAACCGGCCCGTCAAGTGGATGGCGCCCGAGTCACTGCTGCACAACCAGTATACTACTGCGTCTGATGTGGTGAGACTTTTGTGAAATAAAAAATGGTTTCCTTGAATAGAAAATTAAAAAGATACCTTTCTTTGTTTTCCCTAATTATTGTTTATTTCAATATAATATGTATGTTGAGTGTTATAGTGTTATAAATAAATGGACGCCACTTGGATCTTTGGCGTACGATTTTCTCCTTATTTATACAACGCTCTACCAAAAAGTTGTGCATTTTTCACGCAATCGGGCTTAATACTAAGTGCTTAGTGCTTGGCACCGACTTCAAACCTAATTAATAAATAGCACATCTGAATAATATGTAGTAATTAATAATATCAAATATTTTATATTTTTTACTTTTCCGTTTTTGAAGTCGGTTGTAAACAATCTACTTCAAAAACTTAATAAAAAACTTAGTAGTTATTTTTATTAAGGGCCCTTATTAGGTGAAAACGGCAAAATGGACTGTTATCTATGAGCTATTATTGATAATATTGAAGTTATTTCGCACTGAAATTTCTAATATGTATTACAGAACGTATGTGTGATGGGATGACTGTTTCCAAAACACGATTGGAAAAATTTTGCTTGATAAAAAAAAATCCTGAAGTTACCTCTAAAATATCATATAAATGCTCATTACAATCATATTTTACGATAATAATTCGTATAAAATCACAAATACATAGGTATTTACCTTCTCGATTTCGTGACTGTTTTAGATTTAGAAAATACTAAATATTTTCATTCACTTTTTGATAAAAATGTGAATGGCGCTTACGATTTTTAGTTTCGAGCACGTTGTTTCCATACTAAACGCGGACCCCCTCACCCCTCACACAAGGCGCGAATATCTGAATTTTCGACCTCTTAAGTGTTTTTGACGTGACAACGTCTTATAATTCGATAGAGCCGGCTGCACGCACGAAAAAACATGACTCATGCGGCGTTACCTCGCTCTGAGGCGTTCCATGTAAGGCTTGAAGTGCAAGCGAGAGCGCGGAACGAGCGACAAAGAAGCACAATCGGACGTTGTCACGTTCAACTATCGTCAGTATACCGACTTTACAGACAACCAATTTTTGAAGTGAAACTTCTTTATCGGGGTTGGAAAAAAATTTTGTGTAACATTTTTCCGTTACGCGCCATCTTGTTTTTATCCCTACCACGCGTGATTGACGTATTTCTGTAAAGTTGCATATAGTAAATTATTTTTTGAAAAATAAGGTCATAAAGAAGTTTTAC
The DNA here is from genome assembly GCA_029959065.1 of Colias behrii. Classification (NCBI taxonomy): domain Eukaryota; kingdom Metazoa; phylum Arthropoda; class Insecta; order Lepidoptera; family Pieridae; genus Colias; species Colias behrii. The sequence continues at coordinate 12,906,704 of JARWMC010000001.1, forward strand.
TTCTTACGTGTGTACTATAGTACACGCACACATTTTTTTTCGTTACGCAATTTCTGGATTCGGTCCCCGCGCTCAAGGCCCGCGATAGAAGCTATGCAATAGCTTACAATATCTCAATTTTTAAATGTTTCTTGATACAATCTCTCAGTGGTCTCTCGGGGTAACTCTCTGGGAGCTGTCCACACTGGGCGCGGGCCCGCTGTGCGAGCTGGACGCGGGCGACGTGGGCGCGTTCCTCGCGGGCGGCTACCGGCCCGCGCAGCCGCACAACTGTCCCGATGAGCTGTGAGTATTTGAGATAGACAGAATAAAATGTTGCTGATGAATACAAATGTGCTTTTTTTGAATCTAACCTAACCTTTCTTGAACTCAAACTTAGCTTTTGAATCTAACCTAACCTTGAGATAAACAGAATAAAATGCTTTTTTTGAACCTAACCTAACCTTTCTTGAACTCAAACTTAGCTTTTTTGAATCTAACCTAACCTTGAGATAAACAGAATAAAATGCTTTTTTTGAACCTAACCTAACCTTTCTTGAACTCAAACTTAGCTTTTTTGAATCTAACCTAACCTTGAGATAAACAGAATAAAATGCTTTTTTGAATCTAACCTAACCTTTCTTGAACTCAAACTTACCTTTTTTGCGACTAACCTAACCTTATTTTGAACTTGAGCTTACCTTTTTTATTTTATCCTAGCCTGTTTTTGTTTCTTACCTTCACCGCGTTGTAACACAGCATAGCTTGTTTTTTAACCGAAACTTACCTAACCTTACCTTTCTTCATTTCTATTCCGTGGCGGAGTTACGGGAACGGAACGAAATGTTCCACGTGCCACGGCAATAAACGCTTGGGTTCCAGATCCTGCATCCTTTTCCACCTATACGCACTTCCTCCTTCCTCCTGATTCTTAATTAATAAGAACACTTTACATAAATAAAAACCACCATTTCAATTACAAATTTAGTAGATATTTCATACTAAATATAATATCCCTACAAAGGTACGGTCTAATGTGCTGGTGTTGGACGATGGCGGCCGCCGCTCGTCCGCTCGCACCACAACTCCTCGCCGCCCTTCATGACTTTAGACAAGCGCTTAGCACTTATATTTAACTAGCTTTCCGCCCGCGGCTTCGCTCGTGATTTTAGAGAAAATCCCGTTCCCGTAGGATTTCCGGGATAAAACCTGTCCTATGTCCTTTCTCGGGTATCAAAATATATCTATACCAAATTTCATGCAAATTGGTTCAGTAGTTCAGGCGTGATTGAGTAACAGACAGACAGACAGAGTTACTTTCGCATTTATAATATTAATATGGATTTAGCTTTTCTACCAAACTTAATTATCTGAATACACATTTTTTGTATCTCTATCAATAATAATTGGCTCTTCTCCATTTTCGAAAGTGTTAGCTCTTTCGAAGTTTATATAATTATCCTAAGCTTTCTTGTTTCGAAATAATATATTATATGTTGCTCTGTCAAATGTTATGCTCAATAGATTTTACATCAATTTTCACATTTTGTCATATCATCAAAAAGCAAATGTGAATGCGTGGAAATAAGTATGTTACAACAAGATTTTTAATTGCTTTGAACGAATGGGTCTCTGAAATCGATTTATATGTAAAATCTACTGGGCTATAATTTATTTTAGTCTCCTTTTGCTAAAATTTTATATAAAGCCGTCATAGTTCTGGTCTTGAAAATTAATAATCTTTGTAATAAGGCTCTTTGATCATTTCAGGTTATTAAAAGTCAGAAGTAATTTCTCATTATAAAGTATATTTTACTTAGCATGAAAATATGGATTTAATAATAATTAGACTTGTCTTTCTGTATTCTGAATCTATTGTAAGTGAAAAATTGTAATGCTATTTCTTATTGTAACTGCTTTTTAGAATACAAAAACAATCAATTTCTCTTCACTACTTCTTATTGATAACAATATCTTTCATTATTCATAAATGAAAACAATAATGTTTTAAAAATAATTATTTTAATTTGTTTTGTTTTTGAATTCTCAAACTGTAGTTATTATGAACCAATCCAATATTAAAAAGTCTCGCTTCTTCACGCAATCAAATCTTATTTCCGATCTTTTAACGAATATAAGTACCAAAGTGCCTGCGTGCTACGTTTTTATTTTATTTTATTATTTGTATGCTGTCATGGGGGACCAATTGGAAATTGACGGTCGAGGGTCACTTTAAATTTCATGATTTTACGAAAAACGCACAATTTGCATGGAACATTCTAATCTATGCAAAAATGATTTTTCTCAGATATAAAAACAATTAATGAATTGGCTATTGTAAAACTAATAGACAAAGATAAATTTTGTATTGAAACGAAAGTCGGTGACAGCTGAAAAGCGAAACATTAGGTAGGTATCTAATATAATAAAATAAAAAGTAATTTTTTTATCAAACTGTATGTTAAATTAAGTAGCATTTTAATACGAAACAATGGAAATGTAAATAACAGAATCGGTGTTTATTAAGGGCCATTTATATTCTAAGAACGGGAATTCTTGGAATTCTTAGATCTAATTCAATGTCTATTTATTAAGGTTATATTACCAAAGAAATACTGAGAAGTATTAATAAAATTAATTAACGATAGACCTAATTAATGTCAGAAATTACGGATATAAGTTACCACAATATGAACGTTAGAAATAAATTTCGTGTCTATTTTTAAATCTTTAACGTGTGTAAATATGCAACTACCTACATTAAAATTAAGGATTTGTATATAATATGAAGTCAATGCAAAAGGAATTTAATTTTTGACCATAGTATAGGATATACAGTGGAGATAGGTAAGTATTAGGTTAAGAGTTCCTGAGGACATCGTCCGTCCAGGCAGTAAGGATTAACACCAAAAACTGTAGGTGACACGAAATACGTTAAAAATTGGGTTTGAGGAATTATAAACAAATAAAAGGCGTCAATTTTAAGACACAATATTTATTTCAAATTAAATTTATATAATGAAAATCATCTAAGTACGTAATGTTTTTAAATAGGATACCTTCTAGAATCATTCCCTACATACAACTCATGGTTTCCTTTCACACGGCAAAAAGTTCAGGTGGATCTTGTAAATCTAATAATGCATCAATATACTGATAGGATTAGATCTTACATAAGATTCATAACGGTTAGCTTGGAGAATTGTGGCCATAAATACAAGAGCTACTTCAAATAAACGAAATTTAAAACGGCCATTTTGTCAGTTGAATTCATGCAAACCGTACCAATAAAAACTGTATGAAAGAATGCAAATACGCCATTGTACTTGAAAATTAAAACAATAAACCATAGGAATGCTCACAACAAATGAAAAAGTTCAAACACAAATCCCCGAATACCGAAAAATATCGAGTTTCATTTCGCAATGGAAATTAATACGACGCCTTATAACTTGTAAAAATAATCCCTCGAAGCCACATTCAGGATTTCGTGTCTATAGTCGTCTATTATACCAAATGTTATACATAGGAAAATATATACACATTATATTTATACTGGTTTAGTGCAATATTGTAAATAGACATTCACTTGTTTTGTTTTACACTTTTGCTTGTTAGTTTTACAAAGATTTAGCGCTGCAATATTTATCCTGTTCACATTATCTAAATGTTGAAACTTCCGTGTTTATTTCTTGCTAAATAAAATAATTTTGACCCTGTGATCCAAGGCCGTTGTCTTAAACTGTTTCAATTAAAATATTTTTTCTCTGTGATGCTCAATATTAATTTAAACCAATGATTTAAACCGTGTTTATTTTTATTTAAAATAGATACAACTAAAATGGCTTTGCGCGATTTTAAAAACATTTAGAAGTGGCCTATAAATGCCATTAAAATGATCTCATTTTTCGTTTTTTTTTCAACGAAAATAAGTTTATAAATCAACGGCCTTGGTATGTTTATTTAACTTTTAGCTTCTAATCTATGTATGTTATTCGTAATTGTATGTAAACGCGTTATGGATTATACAGGGTGTTTCAACTCTTAGGCATCTCATGCGCTTAGATCTCTTCTATGGAGTATTATTTGCATGTTTAGCTAATTAGATATTTAAGTTATCGTGGTTCGATGTCTAAATGTTATAATAATATTTATAATTGTAACGAAGTTTTGTGCACGTATGGCTCGGGTAAATATTAAGTTTGTATAGCTTATTTATGCTCAATAATAACGATTATTTTATTAATGACATCAAAATATATGTATATAATACTCTAATATTATTTTATGTTATCAACTAAGTATTTATTTTTTGTTACGCATGACTACTGACAGCTAAATGAAAATATTGAGGAAATGAGTTTAAAATTATTTTTTTTAAACAAAGATAATCGACTGCCTAACTTTATGTAAACCACTCAATTATATCTAATTTCAAAATCGAAAATTCCCTCAAATATTTTCAGAAGTCAAAAATGTTTCTCAATATTTTTTGTTATATTTTACTCCAACACGAAACGTAAACTTCAATAGATCGATTCAATCTTTGACTGAAACAATAAAGACCAAGAACTATCTGGTAGTAAGGGGTGTTCAATACTCAAGTTCTGCCTTTCATCTTTACTGAAAGATACTCACTTCAAGACATAATTAGAGCGTATCTTACGACACTAATGTTATTGAGAAAAACTGGATCTTACATGGTTTTTTCTTAGAAATGTAGGTAATTAAAGGATTGAAATATGTGTTTTATTTATTAACCGACTTCAAAAAAAAGGAGGAGGTTATCAATTCGGCCGGTATATATTTTTTTTTTTGAAGTGAAAACTTCTTTAGCGGCGTTGAGCACTTTTTCTGTAATGGGTATAAAATCTTAAACTTGCGTCAGGACACGTGACCTGATCGAAAAAGCGTAAGACGGATGGAGAGTAGACAGCTATCCCCTCTCTACTACGCGCGTTTTCACTTCTGCCGGCACTCCCGGAGTGCAACCCGTCTTTTTTTTTTATGTATGTACACCGATTACTCCGAGGTTTCTGAACCGATTTACGTGATTATTTTTTTGTTCGATGCGGGATGGTGTCGAATTGGTCCCATAAAAATTTTTTTCGGATAGGCCCAGTAGTTTTTATTTTATGAGCATTTTTGTCTGTACTCGATGACTAAATTGAAATGTAGCAAGTAACTTTGATTCACTTCCCGGTAACCGATTGAGCTGAAATTTCGTATAGGTACGTATGTAAATTGGATAGCTATGGAACATTATATAGCTGAACATAGAGCTGATTTGATGATGGAATCGGAAGGTGGCTATAGGAACTCAGTAATATATTGACTCAACTTTATCGAGTTTGGGCTCGTTTGATTCGTGTTGAAAAATACACTAAAAAGTATTAAATAAAAATAACTGCGTTAAAAACAACCGACTTCAAAAACGCAAAAGTATTAAGCCCGTGCACCGACATCAAACCTTTTTAGTAAATAGCACATCTAAATAATATGTAGTAATTAATAATATCAAATCTATTTTATTTTTTACTTTTGCGTTTTTGACGGTTGTTTTTAACGCAGTTATTTTTATTGATTAATATCTTACGTTTACCAAAAACAAGCACCATTTATATACCTGTTTTGTTAAGACGAATAAGTATTCCTGTTATTTGGGTTCAATTCATTTGTTGTTATCCATAAACTACATAATTATTGTATTTTAAAAATGAGGTCTACAGTTAAAATAATATTTAAATGAACACGCTGTAGTTTTGTATGATGTATTGATGTATTATTTATTTTTGTGCATAGACTGGTAAAGACATGTCATCATTTTACTTATATTTGGGCTCATAAATTAAAAAAAAAATCTTATTCAGCTATTTCAAAATTTAAATTTGTCCAGATAAAAGTAAAAAAAAAATATTGTAAATGATGAGTGGTGTAAGTGTCGACACTGAGTGCCAGATAATTGTGATTGTACGTTAAATGTTAAATGTAATAAGCAAGTGTTAACCATAAGTAACGTATATGTATCCGATACGGCTTCGTGATTTACGAGGAATAAAAGATGTTATTTTACAATATGATGTGTTGTTTTATTTATACACCCTGTATGTATATTGTATAGTTTGACCGCCTTCTTGGTAGATTGGTTAACGCGTCGTAGAACAAGCCTGGGTTCGATTCCCAGTGATATCTAATTATTAGCAGAACTCAGAAGACCGCTTTGCCCGTTATGTTATATTATTTACGAGGAAGTAGAGAAAATGATCACTATAGCCAACTTTACAATAGAAATAAAAATGTCTATGAGTTAGGCATAAAATGTTATTTTACACATTACATACACTCACCGGCACGGAATCTTGGCCACTTACAAATTTGGCGATAAAAAAAGTTTGAAGTGTTTCCCACGAATTTTTTGGATGCAGATATGTTAACACATAATTACTTAAAGTTTTTGTTAGTAAATCATTAAGTTTGAAAATAAGCTTTTAATGTTTTTTGAGAGTTAGTCGAAATTTGTCATTTGTACGGTTAAGCCGAAGTTACGCTTTGTTTGTTTTAAACTTTTTACATTTTTGTTTACGCAATTTTAAGATACTGGTATTGTTGTGGTGTAGTTAATGAGCCTTAATAACGATAAAAAATGCCGTTAACATCTGAACAAGTTGCACAGGCCATCACAATGATCGACCAGGGACTGACGCAACGTGAAGTAGCTAATGCACTGAATGTACCACGTTCTTCGATGCAATATGCATTGAGAAGATACCGGGAGACTGGCAGCTACACACGAAGACCAGGAAGTGGAGGTGTGTGGTGCACATCAGCTCGAGACGATCGATTTATTGTCCTAGAGATACTGAGAAATCGCTACCTGACGGCTATTGAGATACGCCAGCGGCTCCAAAACATCCGTGGCATAAATGTGAGTGAGCGTACGGTGAGGAGAATAATGGAGGAAGTTTATTTGAAGGCTCGCAGACCAGCACGTGGTCCAGAACTCCTCAGACACCACAGGGTAGCCCGTCTACGTTTTGCGCGAGAACATGAAAACTGGAGTCACGACCAGTGGGCTCGTGTGCTGTTCACAGATGCGTGTCGAATCGCTCTACGAGCTCCAGATGGCCGAGAGCGAGTATGGAGGAGACGAGGAGAGCGGTTTTTATCCATCACCACAACCCAAACAGCGAGTTTTCACGGCGGGTCAATTATGGTATGGGGAGGTATAAGTTCCGATGCTCGTACGGAGTTGGTTTTCGTAGATAACCGGTTAAATGCGATCAGGTATATTGAGGAAATTCTCCAGGAACATGTTCAGCCCTATTCCGGGTTTATCAGTGAGGAAAATTTCCTATTAATGCACGATAATGCACGTCCGCACATCGCAGGATGCGTACAAGAGTACCTTCAAGAGGTTGGTATTACAAAATTGGAGTGGCCAGCTCGTAGTCCGGATCTTAATCCAATAGAAAACATCTGGGACATGATTAAAAGGAAGATTAAGTTCGGTTCCAACCCACCACAAACGCTGGATGAGCTTAGAAGTGCAGCAAGGGCCGCTTGGGACAGTATAGCTCAAGTGGACATCAAAAATGTCATCCAGAGCATGCCAGATAGGATGCTAGCAGTAATTAAGGCAAGAGGTGGAAACACCAAATACTAAAAGGTAATTTTTTTTTATGTAAACCATTTTTTCAAATTTTTGTGAATTTTTAAAAAACCTGTTGAATTTTCCACAAACAGTGTACTTTTTTGTTTAGTTCATATTTTTGAGGTTGAACGTCCTATTATCATTAAGCCGGCGCCAGACATGGGGATCAAAGTTTGAGCACACATTTTCAAAACTTCGATCAAACTTTATATGCACAAATGTATCCGGCTAGACTTGTATTTCAAATGATTTACGGGCACAGTTACCGCAAAGATGGCTCACAGAATAGACGACGATTTTGATGACTCCGTCAGACTGTTTTATTTGAGTGCCTTTAATTTTTTTGGTTGAAGTAGCTCAATAAATAATTCTATTACTGCGTCATTAACCCACTCCATTATTGACGCTCAAAATACCACTCACAGATTAACTATTGCATACAACTGCTCCGTTCAGCGGCGCACACGCAACAAGTGTGGCAGGCCGCACAAACTTTGAACTTTGTTTACTTTGATGTGCGCACTAAAAACCGACACAATATGATGGCAAACTACAAATATGTGTTCAAACTTTGCACAAATACGCAAATGTCAGGGCCACACTTCGCGACTTTGTAGGTATTTGCGTATTTGAACATATGTCTGGCGCCGGCTGTAAATTGTTATTAAAAGTTTCGAAAAACATTACGTGTACTAGTTTTAATTATATTTTTATTAATTTTTGTAACAGAAAAGAAATAATGTAATTTTTCGCAAAAATTAGTGGCCAAGTTTCCGTGCCGGTGAGTGTACATACCTACATCAAAATAAATACAAAACACACTATTTAATGGTAACTATTTTAATGGTATTAAAACTAATAGAGCATAAGGCAATTGCCTATTGACTATTTGATATATTTAAACTTTCCTTCATAGGTATTGCAACTTCATAGTAGGAAAAATTACAAAACCATTTTATAAAATGGCAACCACTAACTTAAATCCTCGTTAAGATTACAACTGTTCATTCTGAAATGCACTTTAAAAGCCACACGACATACGACATAAAGTTTTGGATAAAAGTTATCTTTGCTTTTATTGGTAGGTATATTTGTGTTGAACTATTTTAACTTGATATATAAGCGATAGATGTGTAAATGAAACTCAGATATTAATATTTGATTGGCTACAGTTTTACCGCAACTTCGAAGTGAGAAATAAGTTCATATATAAAAAAATGAATGATAGATAAAATATATCAAAATTTAGTTAAACAAAAGTAAACTTTGAAACTGTTTTTACATGTTGAAAAGATAAAAAAGATCATTAAAAATAAAATACAGAAAGTCATTAATAACACAAAACAGAGCTCAATTTTTTCCCACAAGCGTTAATACTCTTGTTCATCAAAGAAAAACATGATCTATAAACGTCCCAATTTGTGTATTAATGTCTAGTTTTTTTGCGACGTTATTTATCTCTCACTTAAGACCCTTGCTTCGAGACTGAGGGAAATATCTATTGGAAATTTTAAAGTTTCGCAAAGTAAATGGTTTCTGGCTTAGTGAAACGGTCGGTTAACGAATTTCGCTTTTGGCAGTATTTCAGATGGAGTTACACGTTGGATAAGATAGTGGGCGCGTAGTCTTTTTATGGAGGCAACTTTTTATGAAAATATAGTTTTGTAGTTTTGCTAATCCTTTAGTTCAGTTCACATCATTATTATCTATGAAAATAAATTTCAAATTTACTGTAGTTATAATAAAACATAATATGGTTTTATTTTACCTTAGTAAAATGGTTGAATGCCATATTGTGATAGTGAATAAAATTATCTGTCTGGCAGAGCATAATGGTTCGTATCATATTATCTAAGGCTACTTTGGTAAAATATTATTATTAGTTTTTACTGCATCTTGATAGTACTGCTGCTAAATAGGATAAGTTGGAATGTCACCTGACATCTGATTGAAAATGAAAACCAAATACTTTCTTGTCTAAACATAATAATACATATCAATGATTTCATTTCACTTTAAGCTCTACATCTGTCTATGACTCACAATAATAATGAAAAATTTTAGGGAATAAAACTTCTAAAAATTTACTATGAATCCATATTCCTATCATTCATAACAAACTGTATACACAGTCACACAGACAAACTAATTAAAAGGCCGTCGAGCGAAAAAAGGATTAAGTCGCATATCCGCCGAATGCTGGATGATATTTGAAACATTCGTCACCCTTTGCCAATCGCTTTGAGGCCTAATTTAATTAAATTGATATAGACAAAGGCCATGTTTCGCTTTCGAACGCTCGTAATCTAAATAATCAGATTACGTTCGTTCGTTATTGGCTGGCGCTTAATTTTCGTTAATCTTTTTACACTGGACATTTGTTTAATTGGTTTACGTTTTCGGACACACAAATAATAGGATATGCGATGAAATGAAATTTGAATTGAAATGATGAATGAAATTTTACGCAGTGCATCATAATACGAATTTAAATGGATTGCGGTTTGCAATTGCGATTATTTGATTTTTAATTGGAATCAGTTTTAGATATATAGCATAGTTATTATCGCTCAATATGATAAGTTATAAAATCCTATTAATATTATAAATGTGAAAGTTTGTAAGTATGGATGTATGGATGTATGGATGTATGGATGTTTGTTACTCTTTCACGCAAAAACTACTGAACCGATTACAATGAATTTTAGCACACATATAGAGGGTAATTTGGATTAACACATAGGATAGGTTTTATCCCGGAAATCCCACGGGAACGGGAACTATGCGGGTTTATCTTTGAAAATGCGGGCGAAGCCGCGGGCGGAAAGCTAGTGTCAATTATAATTTTCAAGTTTTACTTCAGGGAAACGTTGAAATGTTTAATGCCTTTACTCCCTTGTTCAAACGTGGAAAATTATATTGCAGTTGAACTTCTAGTATCAGCTAAAGAAGCCATTGCCTTTGTATTTATACTAATATTATAAAGCTGACGAGTTTGTTTGTTTGAACGCGCTAATCTCAGGAACTACTGGTCCGATTTGAAAAATTCTTTCGGAGTTAGATAGCCCATTTATCAAAGAAGGCTATAAGCTATTTATCATCACGCTAAAACCAACACGAGCGGAGTAATGCGGGTGAAACCGCGGAGCACAGCTAGTAAATAACAAGAATAATTAGTAAGTCCCACGCGTCCCTATCACAGTTGAATCAACTCTATTATAGTATTGTTGAAGTTATAATTTCAGCTTTATCGTGTGCATTGAGTTTTAACTAGTTCTAGTTCTATTCTGTTTGTTTATTTAAAAATAAAGCACGTACTCTCCAATGTTTATTCGGGTTATATTCCTTTAGTATAAAAAATGATCCTCTTTATATCCAAGAGGTTTCTTATTCCTGTAGTAATATTCTTGTATTAGTGTTTATGGCTTATGATTTGGGATTGCTTGTAAGATATTTATTTTGCAGAAAAAGCTATCTCTAATTATTTTCCTACAGCCGAAGCGAGCGAGCTAAAAGAATTTAAATAAACTTTAAAGTTTAAACCATATAATATATTCAGGGTGTTATAAACCACAAAACGACTTTCTTAATCCTATAAAACATACAGCCATATCACTGGAACTGCTAAAACTATAAAACACAAAATGGTCGAACCGCGGTGGAATCGCTCCAGTCTCATAAACTAGTGTTTATGACCCGACTACAGCTGCCTTTATGATCGCACTGGACTTCTGAAATGTGCTGGATGTTACATTGTATTAGGAATTTTGTTGGTTATTGAAATATGGCTATAATGTGGGTACGGAAATTGAAAAAAAGTATTGAGTTAAATATGGAATCCTAATTTTATACATAGGAAAAGATTTATAGGTGAGAGTGAGATTTATCTAGATATTGCTGAATCTGTTTGTTATTTATGTAGTAATAAGTTGAAATACCAATATTCATAGATCTAGAGCAAAATATTGCACATTTACACAAATTAATAATTGACATGAGCAGATGAAATGATCCCTGATACGATTCACGATGTAATTGTGTATGTAATACATATAATATACCAACTATTATAATTACAAAAAATATATTAGGTATTCCATTTATTTACGTATTTTAAAATAAAAACAAACCAAAGTATCCCTTATCACCAAGCACCAAGCACCTTAAATAAACAATTGATTAGTGACCACCAATCACATGAGATACATATCACAGCTTCCAACTTCTCACCTCGTTGCAACACGTGCCCCAAATGTTCATCATCTTAACAACAAAAGGTCGTAACTACAAACACTGAAAGCGACTTTCAACCCTATATCCTTGAATCAAAGGTGTTATTGTCATAACGATTTTATTTAATTTAGTTTTTGCTAACAGGGACTTTGTGTTATATCGTCCATTCTAGAGAAATACTTTGACCCACTGAGCTTGCATTTCTTTTTTAGTTTCCTAAAGGAAGTTAATTAAATTATGACAAATAATAGGAAAATAAATTTATTTTAATAGTCAAAATAATATTTTATACAAACTGTTAAAAATAAATTAAAAATTAGTTTGATTTCTGCACCGTCAAGGGTCGTCGCTACAAACTTGGAAGTAAAGTTACAATTAAGATGTTCTCAATACAAGTCTTGTTTGTTTTCATTGCATTGAAAAAGTCTTTAATTAACTTTAAATATATCTAGAGCAGTCAGCATATTTCATTTTAGTGATATTTTATATTTAACTTATCATCATCATTACAAAGGAACTTATCTCTAAATCGAAAAAATATTAAATATTATACCTGTTTCGATTTACATACCTAAAATGTTAAAAAAAATACAATAAAAGTAATTAGAAAAAAAATTATATATCTCGAAATTACATCGACGAAAAAATACGGAAACATTTGGTAACATATGTAAAGAATAAATGAAACCACAGAATTATTTCAATATTTTATTTTTTAATACATTAATATTTTTTCTCAAACGTATTTCTATGTTCAATATACTCTATAATACTCAATAAAATGTACTTAAATATTCATAAGTACTGTTCGAGTTTTAAGAGCAGCCGGATATGAAAGCGAGTGGAGCCGTAGAGCGCTTCCGGTAGCCTTTCAGATGATGTAAAATTAACTATACAAACTTTGATATAATATTTGATGTAGAAATAGAATTAGAATTAAATTATGCCGAGAGAAATATCTTAAATACATGACCTATTATTTGTAAAAGAAAACGAAAATAACATACAGAAAATGAAAATAACTTACATAAAATGGTCTAAATAATTGGTCGATAATAAATAAAAAATGTGTGCGTGTACACACGTAAGAAGTGAAACTTCTTTATAACCTTATTTATCAAAAAATAATTTACTATATGTAACTTTACAGAAATACGTCGAATTACGCGTGGTAGGGATGAGAAAAAGATGGCACGTAACGGAAAAATGTCACGCGTAACGAAAAAATGTTACACGAAATTTTTTTCCAACCCCGATAAAGAAGTTTCACTTCAAAAAGTTTTGTTACTATTGATTTAATATAATAGATGCAAAGCATTGTCAGTAATTAATTATAGGTGTGTTGTATGCTGTGGTTGTATGCCTAACCCCAGTTTAAGTACAAACTATTGGGAAGGTATACTTACTTACTTGGTACTTACTTACTCCTGTGGCGCTGAAACCCCGGAAGGAATTGAAAATGAAAAATATGACTCTATGACCTATTAATACATCTATTGAACATGAATAAAATAAGATATAATTTGCTACTCCTACATGACATCCATTATACGCAATATCATATAATTTTCTTTACAAATCTACTATTTTCCGAAGCCAAATTGCACAGAATTCATATTATTTTATTACACTTTTAATCATGTTATGTAAAGGTCAATGTAGGCGTTACAACAGCTCATCCGTTGGGAACTGATGAAATTTCAGACTACAAATATTCTGGTAGAGAAATTCAATCAATGAAACAAATGTGTTATTTGCCCTTTTGATAACTCACGTGGTGGAATAGTTTTGAACAGGGTGCTTACAGAATCTTCTGTTTTCAGTTTTGTGAAATTGAAAAACGAGACGGTGCTAGTTTCCATTTATTTTGGTTATAAAAGCATGCCAATGTGTAAATAATGTTAAGAGAAGGCTATCACTGATTTTTGCAAACGTAATTATGAAAAAAAATATATATTTGAAGAATTACGTACGAATAAGAATCATGTACTCTAAATAACCTCAATAAAGTCAATTTTTCAAATTTCAAAATTGTGAACTTTCTATGAAACATGTTTGACCCATTGTTGCATGTTTTGTTTGTCATGATAGATAGATAAGAGCTCATATTAAATTTCATTAACCTTATCTTTACTCTATATTTCTGCTCATACTCGTACGCAAGAAAGACTTAGAAAACGTTCCTTTTAAAAACACCATTACACGTAGACAAATCAGAATGCATTATGTAAAGGTCCTTGTTCTCACACCAGGGGTTGCAATAGTGAAATTTATGAGTGTTCTCCGGCCGTCCCATCAATCCCTCTTAGCATTTAATAGCGCCATCCCACATTTGTCACCGTACAACCTTAATAGGTAAATGTTCGACTACGTAGGTCTTGGAAACAGTATTGTTGTAGATCTTTACTAAAGTTATGGTTAGATAAATATTTATAATATAGTTGTTATTTTATTCTTGAATTTATCATTATCATCATAATATACATTCCTACTGCTGGGACACGAGCCTCCTATGAGGGCGATTACCTAATCGTACAGACAATACATGTTCCCGGAATGCAATGCGTCGATGTTGCATATTTTATTATACTGTATATTAATTATTATTTTACCACACAATAAGTCAGTTCGCATTCGGACTCCGTACCGGGCGGAGCTACATCATCTCATCTCATTATAGTTAATTAATAATAAATATCTCAATTTATCTCAAATCTCAATCTTATAATTTACCCCAAAACCTCCCCCAACATTGGTCCTTCGAGCAAACGGTGAATTGCGGGACCGGGACAAACAGTGTGCATAAATTTTGTGCTGTTTGTGTGCGTGGTTCGGGTTTCCGTGATCACATCGCGACCTCGGTGCTTTTGGAAGGCACCACACATATCTTCACATCTCTACCTTGGTGTCTTGGGGGGACACCACACCTCAACCTCGGTGCTTTAGGAAGGCACCACACATCTACATAATATCTCAACCCTGGTGCCCTGGAAAGGCATCACACCTCTACACGTTGACGGAATAATTCACATCTCGGCGCGGCGTAAGCGTAACTTGAAGCTAACCAAGTAAGGTTTCTTATTTTATCTCTTATTTTGAAACATGTCAATGGAGGATATTTTAGCTACCCAAGAGCAATTAATAGATGCATTGGATAAGCTACATATAAACTTTAAAAAGGATGGAGCGGAGCGAAAGACTCCCGATTATATACGAAAACGATTAGAAACGTTAGAAAAATATTTTGTAGACTTCCACAACAACCACATGACTCTTCTATCTTTCAATGATCACTCTCATGAGTATTTTGCATTCAATAGATATGATCAAATTAAGAAAAAATACAATAACGTAAAGACAGCCTTGCAAAATTATAAATCTTTAGAAAACCCTGAATTACAACCTCCAACCTTTCAAACCCCGCCAACCTCTCATGAATATCAAGAAAAACCTCCCAACAATATCTCCAATATAAATAAAACGGAAGAGCTTATGAAAAAACAAACAACCAATATTAAGGCATTTTTGCGAACTGTTTCAAACATAAATCTTGATCTTATGTCGGAAAAGTGGGAATTTGAGGATATCCTAAAGACCTTGCAAATCCGCTGGTCGGCAATTGATACCTTGCATTGGGAATTAGAAAACGAATTGAGCGGAACGAACACAGAATATGAAGAACAATTTACTAATTATGAAAAATATTACTATAAGTTAAAAACAGATATTAATAAAAAGATGTATTCTCTATCTCATATAGAAAAATCAACCCCAAAAGTAGAGCTGCTACATTCGAAGGAAATTACATGCAATGGGTTTCCTTTAAAGATCTATTTACGGAAACTATTCACAATAATCCGTCACTATCTAATGCACAAAAGTTACAGTTTCTTAAGAGTAAAGTTAAGGGCGAGCCTGAAAAAATGATACAACATCTCCAAATCAGCTCCGACAATTATCTCATATCTTGGAATATCCTCAGTCATCGTTACGATAATAAGCGATTAATCTTTACATCTCATCTTAATAATCTCTTAAATATCCCTAATATTCAATATCAGTCGTATCAACATATTAAACGGATTCATGATGTTACATATGAGAGCATTAATGCAATTGAAAACCTTGGAATTAATGTGTCATCTTGGGACCCTTTTCTTGTTTGTATATTATCTCAGAAGTTAGACCCAGAGACATACAATGATTATATGCAATCCTTAAAGTCGCCCAGAGAGATACCTGTATTGCAAGACTTTTTACAGTATTTAGAAACCAAGTTTATGACGCTAGAGGTAGAGACCTCACGAAAAAAGCATGAAAGCTACACTACAAAAGCATTTAATCAACCATCAAATCAGCATACACATTTAAGAAACTATAATAATCAATCATCCTTTTCTAAAAGTAATGATAATAAATTTAAACAGAGTTTTAATAATCCATATTTTACAAATCATGCTATTTCACAAAGAACGTATTCCAGTAATATTATAACAAATGTAAAACGCAAGCGGTGTCCGATGTGCAATTCTAGCGAACATCGCCTTTATACATGTCCGACGTTATTACAAATGCATCCTTATGAGCGAAGAAAAACGGTTGAAAACATGAAACTTTGCCTCAACTGCCTACATTACCACAAAGGAATGAAATGCTTTTCACAGATATTGTGTAAGCAATGTAATAAAAATCATAATACCCTTTTACATGAATGTTTCACGTCACAAAATATGACACCGGAAGCGTCACGTTCGAGGTTCCACGTGCCTCGTTCGAAACCTTTACGCCCACAACAAGAAAATATGAACACATTAGTATCCCTTCCATGTGACCCCAGCGAAATACCTATTACCCGCTACTGCAATTATCAAAGCAGCAGATGGATCTCACCTTAACACGAGAGCGCTTCTAGATCAGGGCTCACAAATCTCAACTTTAAAAAATACCCCGTAAAAATGAATATATCAATGTAATCTTAATTTAAATAGCAACATCCAGCAGTTATGGGAAATGAAGGATGTACCTTACTCTAAATCTTACTTTAAATCTATCTCAGGAAGACCTTTAAAATAAAATTTCGAAGAAAAATTAGGTGCGTCAAAATCTTAAATGTGTCGCCTAATTTATGCGATTAGAAAACAAATTAATAAAATAACGTCAATTAGCACGCGATAATAAACTCGGAATACAAAGAACTCAGACATATGATACCTTGTGTGTCGGACGCCGACTTAAGGCCCAGTGGCCACCTACCGCGCACCTTACGCGCAGAGTCATCAACGAGTTATGTTCGACGCATAAGTAGCCTCGAAAACTTTAAATGGATTAGCCCTAAATGATCTCATGTATAGAGCGCCTAATCTGCAACAAGACCTTCAAATCCTAATTTTTAGATGGCGCCAATTTAAGTACGGGTTTACGGCGGAATTGATCTCAAATCCTACAAAGCGACAATTTTTGTCCGAAATATCGAAAATCTTTGATCCCTTTACAAGATGAGATTACATTATAAAATAATGTGATGATTATAATTATCTTACTATGAAACGATCTATTGTTAAGCTATCACTGTTACCTTCGTTAATACTATGATATAAATATCTACTATTAATGAATCTACCGACTATGATAAGGAAGAAATTAAAACAAAGAATTCATATCTCGAAACAATATGTCCCATGATAAGAGAACATTTAAACACAATGCGACGCTATAATATTACATCTTGAGCACGAGTTCGGCGAATTGGAATATTATAATAACATTTTATTTATGAGTGATTCGTTTGATATGGGAGCTGTATGAGTATGTTTTAATTGAAATCCTGGTTGTTGTGGTTGTTTGTGGAAATAATAACGTATTGGAAACAATTGCGTCGTCGACGAGCTTCAGCAGAGCCGGCGGTGGAGGCTGCGACAAGTGTCGCGGTCCCCGCCCGGCCATATCCAACCCCGGTGAAAAGTGATTGTGTGATAAGTGTTTGTGAGTGTTATGTGCGCGTAAATAAAAAAAGATCTTTCGTGTGTTTTCAAACTTAAATGAATCTCTGTAACGCTATTATAAAAACAATTGTAACTTAATCTTGTAACCCTATCGTAAAGAACAAATGTATCTTAATCTTATACTTATTGTATCTTCATCTTGTAATCATAACTAACCAAATCATTTAGTAAATAGACACTAAATTGTTTTATCATCTTGTTATTTTTAAGTTCATCTTTCATCAAGTTACTAACCTTCACCTTTTTCTCCCCCGGGAACATGTACGATTACCTAATCGTACAGACAATACATGTTCCCGGAATGCAATGCGTCGATGTTGCATATTTTATTATACTGTATATTAATTATTATTTTACCACACAATAAGTCAGTTCGCATTCGGACTCCGTACCGGGCGGAGCTACATCATCTCATCTCATTATAGTTAATTAATAATAAATATCTCAATTTATCTCAAATCTCAATCTTATAATTTACCCCAAAACCTCCCCCAACAGGCCATAATCCACCATGCTGGCCAAGTGCGGGTTGGCGGATATCACATGTCGTCGAACTTTTTGATTCTTCGACATGTCCTTTCCTTACGATGTTGAATGTAATGAATTGGTATTGAATGTATACCAAGGACTAATAATATTTTTACGCTATAAAGAGGATAGGTACAAAAGAAACAAGAAAGGTAACGTCGTTGTTATAGTAGAGAGCGATCCGTAGCAGACATCAAAGAAAAAATAGAGCTAAAGCAACACAAGTAGGTAATATAAGAAAAATATATAAAATTATAACTTTGTGCTTTGTATTATGTTTTCGTTTAACACCTAAAAGCTTTCTAGTTCAATTTTGATTCTAAAAAAGACTTATTAAGTATAGCGTAAAATATATAAAGACCTTTCAATCTGTCAGCATTCTAACACTCAATAATAATGTTTCAATAAATCCGGCTTCAACCCATCCTTAACCACATTTCATGCCCAGTTTCACCCTACACTATGATCAAATTTATGATCAAACAGTGCATGTGCATTTTACGATAGTGGCCTATTGCTCCGATACCTGAATTTATGTCACTATTGACCCGTGTGCAAAAAACTGGATTAAGTTTGCGTATACTACGCGCGCAATGTTTTTTATCGTGCGGTTTCTGGACTGGAATTTTTAGCCGGCCTGTTGTGAGCTTTTTTGGAGTGGAATAAACACGAACATTCATTGAATTAGTGTACAAATGTGCATGTTTGAAAGTAAAGAATAAAGATGCTGGTTGCTTTTCACACATAAAGTACGGATTTATTTTAAAAGAGTAGATACTGATAGAGAAATTCAGATTGATATTGCAAATAAGGATTAAACATTATAATATTCTTTATTTGCATAAGTGATCAGCATTCTGGTAAGTCTTATACCTAGTGCACACTAAAAGTTTTGCGTTTCTGGCCACCCATAAATGTTTATATTACGAATGTTATATTTTTTTAACATATGAAGTCTCATAAGTTGAGGAAAAAAAAATTTGGCGGGAAACGCTTGTCAATTTTTTTTTTATCTCAAGTTGAAGTTCGTTGTCCGTAGCAAAAACGGAACTAACACGAAACAATTTTAGGGCGATGATTTTTGATGATTTTAAAAGTTCGCTTTCTCCGAAAGTTTGCACTGCTCGCCTTTAAAATACTTTTGGGAGGGAAGCACCTCATTTGAGCACATTAAGGCATTGATATGCTGAATTTTATCGCGGCCGTGTTTCTCTCTATGATGAAATTCGTGAAGGTCGACCCTCAACTGCGATCACGGAGGAAAATATGGCTACCGTCAGACGACTAATTTAAGAAAATAGCCATATCACTTATTAGAAGATTCGAGGACATTTGGGGATTGGTATGAGCCAAATTCAGAATATTTTACATGAACATTTCAAAGTTAGGAAGCTTGGTTGCCGGTGGATTGCTCCCAAACTCACTCCAGGACAAAAACGACATCGAGTAGATCGGTGTTAAGAAATGCTATTAAAGTACAATTACGGACATTCTAATGCCGTGTATAATATCGTGACAGGATATGTAATATGAATACATGGTTATATTCCAGAAAGAAAACACCAATATTCTTTGTGGGTGTTTGAAAGTGACAGCAAACCAACCAAATTGAGGCAGGCGATAAGGGTCGGCAAACAAATGATTGCATTATTTTTCTCTAAGACGAATCCTGTCTACACTATCCCACTTGAGTAACAAAAGACTGTTAATGCCGAGTGGTACACCACTATTTGTTTGCCCAATGTCTTAGAAAAAATAAGAGAAAAGCGACCTAGAAGTCGCATCTTGTTGCACTATGACAGTGCTTCGGCGCACACCGCGAACAAAACAAAGTCATTTTTGGCTTCTGAAAACATAGAGCACGTGACTCATGCCGCACGCAGTCCTAACCTAGCACCTTGCGATTTCTTCCTTTTCCCAAAAATCTATGATTCAATGAGTGGTTCGACATTTACGTGGCCCGAAGAGGCAGTGGTTGCTTTCAAACAGCACGCAGAAAACATACCCTCGGACCAATCGTCCTCATGTTTCCAGAAATTATTTGAACGGATGAAAAAGTGTTTTAATTGTAACGGAGAATACTTTAAAAAGTAGTAAATATAATATTAGACAAATCAATTGTTTTATTTATTAGTTACGCAAAACTTTCAGTGTGGCCCACGTATAAATACAATAGTCATGCAATGTAGGTTGTTATTTGAAAACATAGTTAATGAATTCTTGGGAAAATCTGACGATACTATAATACATATTTTCTATAACATTATAAAACTTATAAATATGGAACCTATTCTACAAGTATATAACATATAAATAAACAACAACGTATGTTAAAAGAATAGCAAAATGAAAGAGTTCTTTCAATCCACGGTACCATTTACAAGAGTCGTGTTGGAAATATGCTACTCATCTAGTGGAAGTAATCGATGTGTTACCAAGACACTGCGACGAGATCTAACGGAGGGCTGCAAGAGGCTTCGCGGTGTGGCCACAAAAAAGCGGTATTTGTGTAGCGTGTACAGTGGTTGACGCGTGATCGTAGAACCGAGAGGTCCTGGGTTCGATTCCCGGTGGAGATTATGAAAAAATGTCTCGGTCTGGCAGGACACAGAAGGCTGATCACCTACTTGGCCTTATAAAAAAACGATCAGTGAAACAGATGTATAATGCATCTGCCCCTTGGGACTTCACTTTTTGAAAGCGTTTTTACAATATAGCTGCTATACTAATATTATAAAGCTTTTTTTTTTTTTTTTATTAAATAAGGTTGCTAATTAAAATAGCACCTTATACAAATTACAATCTAGCCTACAAGACTAATAAGTAATTTTATGTTAACCTAAATTTCTAAATAACTTATTCTAAGAGAGTGTCCAATGTCACTTGCTTAGTGTCTGTTAAGGGGAAGCTTATAGCTCTTTATATTATAAAGCTAAGAGATTTTTTTTTTGTTTGCTTGAACCCGCTAGTCAGGAACCACGGCTCCGATCTGAAAAATATTTCACTGTTAGATAGTCAATTTATCGAGGAAGGCTTAGTTTACTTAGTAATTTCCATTTCCAGCTTCATAATTTCTGGATAATTTTGCCAAGGAGGCAATTTGAAGTACAAAGTATTAAATTAGCTACCAAAAACGGTAAACGTTGAAACTGGCCGTAAATAGAACACCAGTCTGTATTTTTACAATAATAGATGTTTCGTAGCCCAACATCGCGATCTCTGTAAGATCAAACGTTGCTAAGTTACCAAACATTTGAGAACAGACACTCAAACTTCTCTTATTTCGTAATGTCCTCGACAATATTAATTTATTGGATGACGGTTCGTTTAACTTTTATTTTTATTTCGTTTCTACGAAAGAATAATATGTCGAGAAATACTTTTTCCTTGGAATTAAATGTCCCTTAATAAATATTAATCACGGAATCGCAAATATATTCTGAAACGTGCGTTTTGAAACTTTTTTGTTTAATTTTTCTAATGAACTATATTTCTTCAGAATTCAAAATTAAAGGGTGGTTATTTCTAAGTATACATAATATATTTATTAACTTATAAGAAACCATGTTTATGCTTCTAGTTTTTAATAATAATAAGTATACCAAAGTACCTATATAAATTTATTATATTTAATAAATAAATTAAGTAGGTAGTCCATATCTATACAATTAAATAAACCTTGGAAAATAGTCTCATTAATATTGTTAGGATTATTAGGTGCGCTTGAGTGTTTTGGATTGGGTAAATAAAATATAGAGATTATAATATTATTATGATCAAATCTATAAAAAGCAGGAATATAAGTGTATTCGTAAACTTGTATTAAGATGATCTCGAATATAATATTATGACATTACCATTTGAAAGTTAATAATATAATCCAATATTTATACATAACTACATACAATAAAATATTATGTAGGTGTTTGCTACGAAATCTAAGAAAGAGTCCTAAATATTTATGTTTTATGAAAGTCTTTATATTTATCTTGAGTATCAAGCTAATAAGAAAATATAGCACTTATACTTGATTATTATCTTCAAAACTTTATCACCATTGACGATATAACAACACGGAATAACTTCTCATTGGAACAATCCAAAATGTACCCTATCACCGTCCAATAAGTATTAAATTAATTAAATTATGAACAATAGTTTTGTTTACAAGCACTTGGTTAAAGTTTAATTGAAACGGGGTAGTTGATGGGTCGGGAAGCGAATTGGAACTTGTGAGGTTTAAGGGCTGTCGAACATTAGGTCGGTGATGCTTACGCTATTATTCGCGTCTAATTCTAACGATTTCACATACGCACGCACATGTGAACCTACAAAACGTGTGGGACGGCATATCAAACCTTTTTCCTCACATGAGCGCAAACATTGAACATGAATACAAATTTTTGCATGCAAGTGAGTGGTCCATGGCATAGCCTAAAACAATGAGTGTCGACATTAACCAGGCCCTCTTCCCATGAAGGTGAACACATTCTCCAATAAAAATCGGCATTAGAGGACATAATTCAGAGCTAGAAAAATTCGTATTCTCATAGGTTCAGCATAATATTTTGTAAAATTAAATTGTAATAACTACTGAAATGATTTAAAAGAGCAACTATGGAGTTTGTTCCGGTTGGAGTGCCGGTTCTTCTCCATAGATACTGCTTTCCGAATCGGTGGTAAATGTTAAAAATATGTATACGTTTCAAAAGTGCTTCTCGAAGAAGTCTAATTGAATAAATAAATGTTTGAGTTTGAGTTTAATGACGAGTTCTGTGTAATATTTAAAGAACAACTATGACGATATGGAATGCTTTAATGCTTTAATCTTGGTGTCAGGAACTTTCAGTTACAAATCTTTCGCTCAAGTTTATTTTCATGATCAATTTTATTAATTATGCTTAATTATAGCAACCACTAAATATGATATAAACCAAGAAATAACCGCCCGCAAAGCAAGTGATAGATCTCATCTGTAAATTCATGTTATTTCAACTTTTTTTACCAATGCATGTCCAGCACTGTCGACGCTTACCCTAACAATGATTCTAAGAGGACGATCATAGTAGGGTCGCGATACGATTATCACTTTCCCACTTGTCTCGCGGGAGAGGTTAAGTTGTAATGATGTTATTGTCTTTGGTATGATTTAGTCCTGTTTTCCTTTTACAAGGTAAATTATTATAACAAATGGCATGTCAATAAATATTGATATTTCTTAAAATAATAATAACTTAGGTATAATATTATTTTATACGTTATATGATTTAATATAAATAAACATTATTTTAACCAGGCAAACAGTTTTTTTGTGACACGAAAAAAATCCGATATAATTATGGTGTTTATTTGAAAATTAGGCATTCTATGACACATATATGGTCGTTATTTCCAAATTAAGCATTCTATGACAAAAAGCTACTAAACCTACTCAAAAAATGTTTATGTTAATGCTGATAAGCAATGCTGAGTTATTTAAAAACTAATTTGAACTACAGCGAACAATCACAGGAATGAACCCAAGGAACTTACACATGAAATACTCGACTTTAAAACTGAGAGAAGCGAGATTAAAATGATGGGAAAGTTGGAGTGTAAATTTTAGTCTGTGA
This sequence comes from Colias behrii, assembly GCA_029959065.1. NCBI lineage: Eukaryota > Metazoa > Arthropoda > Insecta > Lepidoptera > Pieridae > Colias > Colias behrii. Next base: position 12,930,709 of record JARWMC010000001.1, read on the forward strand.
AGGTCTATTTAATAAAACTTCCCCGGTTATAGAAGCATTTCTTGGAAGCTTTGACGGTTATGGCTCAAAGAGTGAGCTTTACGTGCTTGGCTGCAAGTTTTTTTGTATCTAATCTTCACTATTAAGGAACGATATAAAGTTTTATATCGGACATGTGGAAAGTACAGACTACTTTCCAAAGAAAGTATGTAGCGTTGAGATGAATTTTAAATAAATAAGTACTTAGAGATTATTATAGAAATATCGTTCCTTTGGTTTCTCATTTTGGTAATTGGGTAACCCAGATAGATAAATTTTACTAAAACATTTGGTTATGTCACAGCCTCGCACAAAACAACTACTCATGTAACGCGTCTCCTTCCATTACCAAGTAACAAACATTCTCCTTAATCCCGCCCAAAAAAAGAAATATACGCTCAAATTATATGTAAATCCACGTGCTTAAAACCTTCCCATCTTGTTCCAACTATTAACGTCTTAGCAGAATAACATGCAAATTTTACCCGATCGAGAATCAAGTCTCTCAATGATGGATAAAACTGGATTAAGCCGGTTTAGAGCGGATAACACCGCACCGGAGCGGAGTCGTTCATTTATTATGTAAATATGCGACAAATTAAATCCGAAGGGAATTTCGTTTGATAAACGTAGGCTGTTAAATTATCATGTCGCTCGTGTAGCTTTGAAAAACTCCCGACGATTAAATTTAATTGTGTAGTATATAAAATATATTTATTTCATTTTAATTTTAACCCGTTTGGGTGAATCATCTGCAGTGTCATTAATTATTACAAATTATTTTATAAAAAATTATGCAAAAGTTACTTTCATGTAAAAAACCTTTACTTTATCTCAATTTAAAAATGTATTTTGAGTCCATACTCCATCATCATGAATCTGATGGATTAGATAAAAATACACCCAAGGTATTAAGTACATACTAGACACCTACCGTAATGCAAAAATGTTGTATTATAAGCGGCAAATAATTTTAGTACCAAGAGATTACAACTCAAACTATAACAACATCATCACATGATGTAGATAACAATGTTGTTACCTCAACGACCAAATAAGGTCTAATAAAGTCACTCCCCAAAACGGGGATTTCTGCTAATCGTCTGTTTACAACATGTCTAACTTTACAGAACAGCCATTACAATGCGGATAACAGACAATTAATACAATTATAGGACTTGTTGAGTTGTCTCGCTAACCGGGGTTTAATTTCAAACTATCCCGACTGATATCTGATTGCTCTGAGTCTAAATTATTATTAGATTCAAACAATTACCATTTTGGGAACGATTATAAACGTAAGTACGCATTACATTTCAGACTCAGGAATTGTCATATAATACCTATTCCGTGAAAAATACATTAAACTTTAAATTTTATTTTTCAACATGTTCCTTTTTTTTTAATAGTGGGGAAATCTTCCAAAGATACCCACGGCCCCCCGGGGAAGGAGCCATGGGTTATGTCGGATTCTTACCGACTAAAACCCCACTGTGTTCCGTCGAGCCGCTTTAATGATGGGGCCGCGGGTATTGGTTAGAATTCTTCCGCCTAGTGATCTGGTGATTATTTGGGAAGTTTTATATAGGATCTTATGATAAAATAAAAGTAAAAGTTGGTACATCATATCTCTTCGTGTTCCCGAGAAAACAAGGTTATGACAGACATACCTACATGCGCTGTGTAAAAAAAGTGATAAAGCAGTCAGATTTTAAGAACTTTGAAATAAAATACAAGTAAGTAGTAATTCTCATTAGATCGAAAAGGTGAACCAGAAGTTAACAATAAATTAATTTGTTGGTATTTTTACATTACACTAAATGCTACCGGTGTTTCAATTACGTGTGCCCGCCACGCCTCTCCAGTCCTTCTATCCAATTAGGATTAAAGGTGCATTACCACTTGAAGCGGGTATAATTATTTTTTATTGATCCGAGCTCTAAAGGTAATTGGTAGAAGAGATCGTGAAACCTTGTGAAGCAAGGAAAACTATGTTTTAACTAGACTGAAATGATCTGGAAATGTAATTAAAAGTTGTAGGTGAGAGACATTGGAAATTGACTTGTTTGTTAAAAGCATGATATCGTATCTAGGGAAGAAAATAAAAGACTCTCATTATTACTAATCATAGCACCTTTCAGCTACCTTAACTTTAATGATGAGTGCAATGAATCAATATATTGTAATTTTGAGTAGGTTTATTATGTGTATAAAAAGAGCATATTTTTATTTCGTTTCCCATTCGCTGACAGCTTCACCGCACCTCTTGGAACCTGATCAAGGGAATAATGCCTGTATTAGTGGGAGGCTTTTTGAAAGGTGTCCGTGATTGGTTTTTAATTATTTATTATACGAAATTGCGTGACATGATACAAAATGGTGGTGGATTAATCAAGTTGGGAAATGAATTTGTACACCTATGTGGTAGGTATTGATTAAAGTAAAAAGGTTTTAGCGGTTCTGAAGTAATAATCTTATAGATAAGATAAAACTGTTATGTCTACATCATGTTTAGTTTACAACAACATCGCAACGATTTAGTTTTTGTTTATATTTGGGGAAGAAACAGTTTATTTTCAAAGATATTTAGGAAACCAGAACCAATATATCATATAAGTTACCACTGTGGCTACAACGCTTGCTTCGAGCCAGTAAAATAGCAAAGCAACATTGTAAACAGAACAAACATTCAATGGTTCGAACAATTCGAAGTTAGTACAATCATTTAAATAATTCACCCGCACTCAGTTTGACGACAGGAATCCGAACCGCTCAAGCGTTCAATTCTAAGATAGTTTTATTCATTTGAGTAAATTTCACAGGCGATCACTTCGCAAATTGCGTCGCTCGCTGCTGATCGATTGTGCTGCCATCTGGTAGCAAAATGATACCGTTTTGCTTGTACCATATTGTATTTTGTTTGTTACTTCAGAACTTTCGACTGGGTGAACAGATTTTGGTGTGGATTGGAGTGTGGTTTATTTTAATTCTACCACTGTGAAAGCGGTTTCGTTTTCTTTTATAATAATTGGAATGCTATATCTTGATAAGACGTTTGTGAACAGCTATCGATTTTCTTAAATACGATACATTGTCAGATGTTACTTGGAGCTTGGAGCAACTATGGAGTTTCTTGCCGGTTCTTCTCCGTAGATATATACTGTTTTCCGAATCGGTGGTAAATATTAAAAATATGTAATGACGTTTCAAAAGTGCTTCTAGAAGAAGTATAATTGAATAAATAAATGTTTTAATTTGAGTTTGGAGTTAATGTGTATTATAATTTATTATATTATAATAACAAAATACATTATTGCAAAATATAAAATATCTCAATATATGTCTGTGATCTCAATAATGAAACACACAATTAATGAAAAATTTGCTCTGAGCTAATTTTCCCGTACAATAAATCGGAGCACAGATGATATTGGAGTCTCGTCTCCGATACAAACATTTTATTTCCTTTATTAACACACGGCGATAAAACGACTCCACTGTTTTTTAATCACGTTGTTTGTGTCGTCGCCAGGCGTCGAGGATCTTTGATTATAAAGTTAAATTGCAGCTGCAAGTTTTATCACTTATAATACCACAAGAGCTTCAAAATTATCGGGTATTTTCCGATAGGTTCGTTGCAAACAAATGAAGGAGTCAAGTTTTTAGTCAAGGTTAAAAAATCACGAGCGCGAAGCGCGAGTGATTTTTCCTGAAAAACTTGACGACTTTATTTGTTTGCAGGGAACCTTGAGGGAAATGCCAGATAATTTTGAAGCTCGTGTGGTATTCGGGGGATTATTTTTCCGTCCCAAATGTCGGCCAATAATTTCACAATTGAATTCAACCTGTCAGTTTGACGTCAACGACCAGAGAAAATTTTCAAAAAATTATCAGTATAATACCATGTAGGTTGTACCACGTGACGTCGAATGGTGCAATTCTATTGGTCGATATTTGGGTCGGAAAAATAATCAACGAAATACAATTACGACGTAACTTACGAAAGTTCAGTTCCCTGTTTTATTATATTCTGTTTTGTATGTTTCAAGGTGTTTTGAATTTATTACTACGGTGATCTAATATACCTATATTATAAAGGCGAAAGTTTGTATGGATGTATGGATGTATGGATGTTTGTTACTCTTTCACGTAAAAACTACTGAACCGATTACAATGAAATTTAGCACACATATAGAGGGTAACTTGGATTAACACATAGGATAGGTTTTATCCCGGAAATCCCACGGGAACGGGAACTATGCGGGTTTTCCTTTGCAAACGCGGGCGAAGCCGCGGGCGGAAATCTAATATATTATATCGTGGATCTAGAATGTTTCAGCCTACGTAATAATTAAAATGAAAGTGATATAATAGTTGCCCTGAAAGGAAAAGATACAACTTTTTAAGATACTGAATTTGCTCCATAATAGATTCTTTCGAATGACTAAAATCTTTGTAATTATGTCTTATTAAATAATGTGATTACAAAGAAGGTAAAATCATTAATTGTTTGTCTTCTCTTTTAATCCTTGATCCTTACAACCGATAAAGCCAGCCGTAATTTCAGCATTCAAAATGCAAGAAATACTCTGTATTATTTTCCAAAACAACCAAAAATTCTCTGTATTATTTTCCGAAACAACGAAATTGATACGTAATGAAACTATTTATCTCCAAGAGCGCAAACAGCAAAACAAACACAATACAATACATTGAGATTGGGGCTGCAGGGGTAATTAATTCGAACACATAAAATCTAATGACCCATTTATGTTCCGTTAAGGATTAATTGAGCAAATATGCAATGTTTCGATCCTGATGAAATTCTTTAGGCGGAATTTGGGGAATTTTCTGTTTTATTCAATGTTTGTATTCATTTAACACTACAGCGCACGCGCCCTTTTTTTTACATGGTTGCTCGCGTGCTCTACCATAGTAGAAAACTGTATTTGAAATATTAAAAAAATGGGTGGTCCTAAAATGATAATACTCAGTAATATTAAACTTTTAATTATTGTAACAAATAATTATAAAAAAAAATAAAATGTTAATAGCATATAATTAAAATTAGGATCAAATTATGAGATCAAGAAAATAATCAACATTTTTGGCAAGTTTGAGATCAGCTCAAAAAAAAACAACTTTTATTAAGCGATGACCGACTTATTGGCCATCATCCTGACATTCAATACAGACCACAACTTGGTGATCAGGACAAATCCATCTGGTACATCACTTACACCATTTTTTCGAGCTCGGAAGCACAGGCAAAATTTCCCATTTTTTGAGGATCATGACGTATTGGTACCTCATCTACATGACCCAAAAGCTATTTACTTTTATTTTTTAATTGGCGGGGACGGTTTTCGACTGTCAATCTTCTTGCCATGAGGGGTTTCACCAGCTCGTACGAAAGATCGTAAAGAAAAATACGTCTCACAATTCTTTCTTGGCCTTTGTTTAGTTGGTGGATTATCAAGGCATTTATGAATCGGATGTTTTGATATCTTGCCCGGGTTGCTAAAGGACATGTTTTACTCCAGCGTGTTCCATTTCGAGATACATAAATGTCATCAGGTGTATTGTTTTGGACAAGTTCAGAAAGAGGCGTGTCATCTTCAGATGATGATGCATGATTTTCACTTACAGCTTCCTGCATCTGATTCCTATCTTCCTGTTCCATTGGTTGTACATATACTTCCCCATCGTCCGAGTCACTTTGGATCACTTCCTCGTCCTCTAATTCTTCGTTCAGCCATCACGCGCGCCTACAATACGGGGTCCATTTTTTCGCTAAAGCAAAGAAATATTAATTATTAAATACATCATTATACACGAAATAGTAATGCAACTGTACATAGTTAAATTTTAAAATTTAAATCATTCAATGTCCATTGATAATAATTTAAAAAACCCAAAAAAGAAAGTTTTACTTACCTTCAGTTTTATTACACCAATACTCGCATGTACTACTATAGTAGAAGCCGAACTTTGACACGTCATAACAGGAACATGCGCTTACGTTGCAAATATGCACCATACTAATCCGTTTGGCAATTTTGTCGACTTAGCTTATCTGGGAGCAGGAGGGGTTAGGTGTAAGAATGAATGAATGGCGATAAAATAAGTAAGTGCGTTCTACTATAGTAGAACGCGCGTGCACTGTAGTGTTAATAATGTGAATATCTGTATTTGTATGGAAGCTTATCTTTGCTTATGTTCTTTGTAAAGTCTAACAGCCGTACAAATAAACGAGTTATAACATTTTATGAAAAGAATAAACTAAGAATAAGGAAAAATCATACAAATAAACACGTAATAAATGAAACCTAGTATAACTTCGTAATAAGTATTCATACTAATGCTATTTCGTCCTTATTCCGGCTACCTCCCTAGTATAAGTCTGACATAACTGAGTTATAACGTATTTTTTAGTACATTGTGCTGTGTTTTACAAGTTTTAGAACCTATTTTCAATCTAACTTTGAGATAATAGCAATGAGAATAATACGAGAAGTAGAAAAAGTTGAGCAAATTAATAATTTCATTACGTACCTATTGAAATGGAAAATTTAGTATGAAATGTCAAAATATACGAAATTATGAAAAACCCTTTTGATATTTATAATGATTTATTTATTTACGACATGCGCCAAACCATACATACATAAAACACTTATTTCTAAACTTATCACAATAATCATATCATATATAATAATAATCACATCAATATCATATCTATGCATTGCATAAGGTTTGAATAAGCAAGTTTTTATTTGTACGGGTGTAAGGATATATTATATAGAATTGATGGCAATTTTTTTGTTGCAACATTAATTGATGACCCATAAGAACCTTGTAAGTATAACCACAGACTAATAATAATATACTACGTATACAAGTATAACCTTATAAGTTTCTAGTTTAAATTTATTGTTGAATAAACATCAGGTTTTTATTAATAAATAAGACTGTTAGAATATGCCAAATTTCCACAATTACTATAAATAGTCATACAAAGAACACACTTCTACAATAAATGTCCGAAGATACTTCACGATTAACTTATTTTCCTCCCACAGGGACACAGCCCCTTGAGAGCATTTAAGCCGTAATCCACCATGCTGGCCAAGCGCGACTTTGTAAATGTCACATGGGTTTTAACTTGCCTCCTAGACATACCATTTTCATCACTATTTCTATCTTTGCAAATACTATTTATTTATTTATTCTTCATTTTATGCACACTTAAGAAATATAAAAAGTTAAAAAAATGAAAAGATATAGAGCGGCACCATGGCTATAAGCCATTTCTTCCAGGCAACCAGAACTATTCCATTTTTCACAAATTCAGGACATCCTGTAAAAATACGTAACATCAAACATTAAATCGTTGCCATTTAAACCTACCGTTTCCTCTTGGGGTTGACCTACCGCGCCTTTGATGTTCGCAGGAACCAAGCAATGTTAATTAACCATCGATTTGACAACTTCCACTCAATATTTGTATTTGCGAAGCGAATATGGCAATCTGATTATGTTAACGGTTAAGTGGAGACTGCCAAATTATTGAATTTGCCCCGTTTATTTTGCATACGATAATGTTAAATGAGCTGTTGGCTCGTGTGTGATGTTACGTTTAGTGTTATTTTCTAAGCCTTTTATTACAGCTTTAACATGTTTTGTAATTTTAAAATGGTAACAAATATTGTAGTCATATGTGTAATAAATAATTTTAAATATAAATAGAAGTTTTATTTATTATTTAACACTTTAGCTGTTCACTTATGTCACAACTGTATACAACATGTACCTACGTTTAAGAGCAGCAAATTGCCCCAATAATTTCTATTAAGTGAAGATTGAAAGAATGTGTACAGTAAACACGATATATCTCAATTTGAGTAAGTCAACTGGGAGTTAATTAAATAATTCCTGCCGTTCGCCCAAGTAAGCTTTTACTTAATGACAATTTAATGCTATACCCCGGCTTTACTTGTACTTCAGATTTCCTGTTAGGGGCTTGCGCAAAACGGGTTCAGGTGCGATCTTGTATTCATTATTAATTACATAATTTTGTGGTATTTTAAAATGGTAAATTTTAATCTATACTAATATTATAAAGAGGAAAGCTTTGTATGTATGTATGCATGTAATATGTATGGTTTTCACGCATAAACTACTGGACCAATTTTGATGAAATTTGGCACAGATAATCTTTAGACCTTGAGAAAGAACATAGGCTACCTTTTATTGCGAAATATGTACCACGGTCGAAGCCGGGGCGGACCGCTAGTATAGTATAAAATAACAGAATTTAATGATAATTATGATATTTTGTTTTGACAACTTTTGAAATGTTTGTTGTGAAAGTGCTGATGAAAGATGCAAGGAAAGAGAAATATTTTGTTATTATTATATTTTGTAAAATTATGGACGACTTTGTATTATTAAAATTAAACTAGTCCCTATAAAAGGGAATTTCTAGCAACCCAACTCTTTCACAATTTATTCATTTTATCGAAAAAGTTGAAGTTAATAATTTAAAATTACACGTTCTAATGAATCAAAAGAAATTCCGTAATCGTCATGGCGCCTACAAATTGTTCACGCAAAACTTCGACTCGTTAAAATTGTGAGGAAAGCTGCGAAATTCTTTTTGATTATCACTAATTACAAGGGGGTGGCCGTTTATGAAAATTTCAACTGGATTCCGGTTCATTGACCCGGCTCGAAATTGTTGGGAGAGATGTTTTTAAATTGTAAACAACATTTAATTGTATATTTATTACTATGAAAAATATTTTTTTCTAAGAAAATTTTGTACCCTAATCAGAATTTCATTTTAATTTTTGAAGGTTATATCATAAAACGATTACCAAGTAAGAAAAAACTTTAGAGCAAGATATACAAAAAAATTATTACCATCCTGTTAAAAGGGCAGTTTTTCTAAGAATATTCATAGTTCTTTATAGTATTTGTTTTATGTTTCCAACAAACAAGCTGAGAGATCTTGTGACTAAAACTCTTGTTTATCTACCTAATTATTTTGGTGAGGTTAAATTTAAGGTTTGTAAAATGAATGAACATTTAGGTACTAACAAATATTTTTCGACTATAATGCATCTGTTATTTTCACGATTGTAAAAGGAACATGAAATTCATCTCTGAGCCATATCAAACCGTTCTAGGTTTGTATTTCTATACACACGAGTTGCTTTGATTTAAAGCTACAAAGGCTCGTCAAGACCTACATTTTAATGTATGACATAATTATACACACGTCTTTAGAATTTAAACATAGCAAGCAATTATACGTTAATTAGGATTTAACCACAATATTTTTGTATTGAAATGCTAATAAAGCTTTTCATTTTGTATGGGCAAAATGCATTTCACATTTTCCATTACCTACTAGGTCATACATAAAGCTGAATAAAGGTAAGTATATCAGGTCAAATATACTTCAAGGCTTGCTGTTCGTGTGGATATTTGAATAAAAAGCCTTTGAAACTACGCTTAAATATTACGTGAAAATATTACCAAGTCTCCATTAAAACGTAAGAAATATTTGCTCAAAAACTGTGTCACGTTTGAGTTATAATGAAGTGATTTAACCATGTGCTATTGCCGTGGGCTTAATATTGAGGCAAGCGTAAAAATAAAGTCTTAACTACGGTAAACTATTGTTTGTTGAAGTCGGTCGCGTTTATGGTGGAACTCAGTTTTTCTTTATGTTCATGTAGTGTTAACATTGTTAATAGATTTATAATTCTTTGAAATATATTTTATGGAATATTAACAAGATAAAATACCTTGAATAAAGGAAAAAATAATAGAGAGAACTTGCTATTCGTGCTTTAGAAGCAATAAACACGGTTGTATTTTTTATGTTTCATACCTAAGAACTCAATAATAATATCTGAAATAGACAGTACATATTAACTCTATGGAAATAGATGTGTTCATATTTAGTATAATATAATATGCGGTGATATAAATTTATTCTCACATAGCATAATATAATAAATAAATTGTTTTATTTTTGTTTCACTACCAATTTTAATCCAGAAAATTTTATATGAAATATCATATCATCCTGTACCATCTAATTAGATTACATTTGTGTATCAATCCACAAATAGACAAATCAAAAAGCATACCAATGCATTTAAATTAAACGATTAAATATTATTCTCAAACGCGATGATAGAGGTTATAAAATAAATAATAAAACTCGTTTGTTTGTCGAAATCACGTTTGTGGTGGCTAATTAAACACATTAGTTTATTTCATCGAAATTATCGCGTGGTACAGACTTAACAAATAGTTATAATTTATACATTTAAAATCGGCTACTCACCTACCTGCAGCAGGGGCAATATTGGAATTGCACCCTTCATTGTGATGTGTACAGGCAAGCAGGGGCAACTTATGACCTGCTACTTACGTACCTGCAGTAGTAATTGGCTCCTTAATTGTGAGGTGTATAGGCAAGAAAGAAAGAAACTTTAACAGCTGAAATTGCTCCGACCGCCGTGCAACTGAGATTGTTCCAATATTGCCCTTGTAGCTGGTACATGAGAAGTCGGCTTAATTTTTAATGTACTGTTGACAGTTATTATTCGAAAAACATGGCCGCTGCTTTCGATAAAGAATTATTGTATTGGGAACGGCATTTATATTTGAATAAATAAAATGAATATTTTAAAGCGCCTTTCGGTTTTAATCCGTTGCAAAAAGCTCTATGCAATTATTATGATTGAACTCTTTATAGTATTTCTCAACGTACGCAAAAACAATGAAAGTGGAAAATAACAAATAAAAAAATGTGTATTTTGAAGCGTATATAGGTGAAACTAAATAAGTTATACTTAAGGTAAATCTGTGAGTAGTTGGATACTCGATAGCAATCTATTTCTTTTAAAATGTTTATATTTGTTTTTATACGTTGCATGTAGACTTTTTTAGATTAATTACAATTACAGCATTAATCATAATAATTAAAATTTAGGTAGAAAATTATTAGTTTTAATGAAACCAACAAAATCACAGCCACACAGCAATTTTGAAGCGATATACAATTTCATTATTATAATGTGTGTTCGTTTAATTAGAAAATGTTATTTTTGCCAGAACAAAATCACATTCTATAGAAAATATTTAGACAGATGAGGAACTGATAATTTATTATGAGGTACTAAAATGTTTTTTATATTAAATATTGACGTATATTTTATAGTTTCTACAGCTACTATATAATAATATAACAGAGTGAGCATTGAGCACGTGAGCAATATATTATAAATGAAGTTATAATAATATAATGTCTGACGATATTCACTGGTCAACTTAACAACTTAACACTGGTTTACTTTAAAATAAGATTATAAAATGTAAAGCTAATATACTTAATATAACATAACGCAACGCGTTTAAAATCAAGTATTTCTATAGCTCATGTATTATTCTAATGAATCTACATTCTTATAAAGATTCATCCAAATCTGTTCAGTAGTTGCAAATCTCGGTAATTGAAGCTCATTTCAGCTGACTCTACCCCAGTACAAACACAGTGAATGATAAATAGCAAATACCTAACACCAGGATGGGTTCTAGTCAATAATGACGTCATTAAGGGTGGCAATGATGAATCACCACACCCCTTAACTGCGGCGTGTTTGCAGACATTGGATACGATGCACTTATCTGAAATTGTGGGAACTGTATACTGTGTAAATGAATTTTGCAATTAAACAAGATGTTTGAATGTTTAGAGAATTATAATATGAATGTATGTTTGAAGATATTAGATACGATGCTGATATCTCAAATTATAGGCAAACACTATTTAAATTATTTTTGCAATGAAACATAAGTACTTAACACGTTCACTGCGGCATGTCCAGTATCGGGCCATCAGCGACTACACCACAGTGCGGCGCCCAAAATCGCAGTTTTCACCATGGTGCGGCGAGGTTTTTTATATGTTAATCAATGACTAGAAAAGAGACAAATATATTTTTGTGATCACAGTTTGAAGTAGGACTCAATTTCGTTTTAAAATCGTATGGCAAAATATTGGACACAACGCATAGAAAAGAAACCGTTTCTTTTGTGTGCGGCATGTCAAATATTTTGCCATGGACAAGCACCTCATGCCGCACTGTACTGCGAGCGCGCCGCGTGTCAGTCTCGCATAGTGATGCACCAGGACCGAAGTACTTTTCTTTTAATTTTTTTTAAATGACAATGATACCTTAGAGGCTTTAGTTTTTTTACTTTCTTTTATTTCGTAGCATAAATGCAAAAATGTGATGACAGTTGTGAAAATAATATAAAACATTAAAACAAAAGTTACTGAACAATTTCCTGATAGTACTCTATCAAGTACCTTGTTTTATATGTGTTTTTATTTTTGTATCGACGATCTCGTTATCTGTTAACAAACAGACTGAAATATACAAAATTGATTTATATCGATATCGATGTTTTATTTTACAGTGTTTCCCATCGCTATTACTGTAAACATGCCGTATCAACGCAGTGCGGGATGGCAAATAATTTTTCACAAAATCAGGGGTTTACATTTTCCCTCATATCTTTTAAACTATTGGGTCAAACTAAAAGCTATTTATGCGGTATATACTAGACTATATATACTATTATCTGAAAAAAAAAATTTGAAATATCTTGAAATTTTATGAAATTATTAACCTTCAAAGTCAGAAGGTGCGATGTGATAAAAATGGCTCATGACGCACAGTGGTGAACTTGCCGATGTGAAGTATGGAAGACATGCCGCAACAACGGTAAGTTTGGCATTTTAGGTGCCGCAGTGAACGTGTTAATAGATGTTCCTAGAGAATATTTAGAGCATGTATTTCTAGTTGTTGAAAAAAAATATGGGAAGAAATATTCCGAAAGTATGAACAAAAATTAAATTGTAAGTAGAGCTGCTTCTTAATAAATATTTCCTTTGAACACGAACACGAACACGAACACGAACACGAACACGAACACGAACACGAACACGAACACGAACACGAACACGAACACGAACACGAACACGAACACGAACACGAACACGAAAACGAACACGAACACGAACACGAACACGAACACGAACACGAACACGAACACGAACACGAACACGAACACGAACACGAACACGAACACGAACACGAACACGAACACGAACACGAACACGAACACAAACACAAACTCGAATTTTAATTCGAACACACACACAAACACAAACACGAACAACGAACATCGAACAACGAACAACGAACATCGAACAACGAACAACGAACAACGAACAACGAACAACGAACAACGAACAACGAACAACGAACAACGAACAACGAACAACGAACAACGAACAACGAACAACGAACAATGAACAACGAACAACGAACAACGAACAACGAACAACGAACAACGAACAACGAACAACGAACAACGAACAACGAACAACGAACAACGAACAACGAACAACGAACAACGAACAAAGAACAACGAACAACGGACAACGGACAACGAACAACGAACAAGGAACAACGAACAACGAACAACGAACAACGAACAACGAACAACGAACAACGAACAACGAACAATGTGAATGTGAATGTGAACGTGAATGTGAACAACGAACAACGAACAACGAACAACGAACAACGAACAACGAACAACGAACAACGAACAACTAACAGCTGTTCGCTGTTCGTTGGTCGTTGTTCGTTGTTCGATGTTCGTTGTTCGTGTTTGTGTTTGTGTTTGTGTTCGAATTAAAATTCGAGTTTGTGTTTGTGTTCGTGTTCGTGTTCGTGTTCGTGTTCGTGTTCGTGTTCGCTGTTCGCTGTTCGCTGTTCGCTGTTCGCTGTTCGCTGTTCGCTGTTCGCTGTTCGCTGTTCGCTGTTCGCTGTTCGCTGTTCGTTTTCATGTTCGTGTTTATGTTTGTGTTTTGTGTATGTTCACATTCACATTCACATTCACATTCACATTCATATTCACATTCACATTCACGTTCACATTCACATTCACATTGTTCGTTGTTCGTTGTTCGTTGTTCGTTGTTCGTTGTTCGTTGTTCGTTGTTCGTTGTTCGTTGTTCGTTGTTCGTTGTTCGTTGTTCGTTGTTCGTTGTTCGTTGTTCGTTGTTCGTTGTTCGTTGTTCGTTGTTCGTTGTTCGTTGTTCGTTGTTCGTTGTTCGTTGTTCGTTGTTCGTTGTTCGTTGTTCGTTGTTCGTTGTTCGTTGTTCGTTGTTCGTTGTTCGTTGTTGTACGAACAATGTGAATGTGAATATGAATGTGAATGTGAATGTGAACATACACAAAACACAAACACAAACACGAACATGAAAACGAACAACGAACAGCGAACAGCGAACAGCGAACAGCGAACAGCGAACAGCGAACAGCGAACATGAACACGAACACGGACACGAACACGAACACGAACACGAACACGAACACGAACACGAACACGAACACGAACACGAACACGAACACAAACACAAATTCGAATTTTAATTCGAACACAAACACAAACACAAACACGAACAACGAACATCGAACAACGAACAACGAACAACGAACAACGAACAACGAACAACGAACAACGAACAACGAACAACGAACAACGAACAACGAACAACGAACAACGAACAACGAACAACGAACAATGTGAATGTGAATGTGAACGTGAATGTGAATGTGAATGTGAATGTGAATATGAATGTGAATGTGAATGTGAATGTGAATGTGAATGTGAATGTGAATGTGAATGTGAATGTGAATGTGAATGTGAACATACACAAACACAAACACAAACACGAACATGAAAACGAACAACGAACAGCGAACAGCGAACAGCGAACAGAGAACAGCATACAGCGAACAGCGAACAGCGAACAGCGAACAGCGAACAGCGAATACGAACACGAACACGAACACGAACACGAACACGAACACGAACACGAACACAAACACAAACTCGAATTTTAATTCGAACACAAACACAAACACAAACACGAACAACGAACATCGAACAACGAACAACAAACAACGAACAACGAACAACGAACAACGAACAACGAACAACGAACAACGAACAACGAACAACGAACAACGAACAACGAACAACGAACAACGAACAACGAACAACGAACAACGAACAATGTGAATGTGAATGTGAACGTGAATGTGAATGTGAATATGAATGTGAATGTGAATGTGAATGTGAATGTGAATGTGAATGTGAACATACACAAAACACAAACACAAACACGAACATGAAAACGAACAGCGAACAGCGAACAGCGAACAGCGAACAGCGAACAGCGAACAGCGAACAGCGAACAGCGAACAGCGAACACGAACACGAACACGAACACGAACACGAACACGAACACAAACACAAACTCGAATTTTAATTCGAACACAAACACAAACACAAACACGAACAACGAACATCGAACAACGAACAACGAACAACGAACAGCGAACAGCTGTTAGTTGTTCGTTGTTCGTTGTTCGTTGTTCGTTGTTCGTTGTTCGTTGTTCACATTCACGTTCACATTCACATTCACATTGTTCGTTGTTCGTTGTTCGTTGTTCGTTTTTCGTTGTTCGTTGTTCGTTGTTCGTTGTTCGTTGTTCGTTGTTCGTTGTTCCTTGTTCGTTGTTCCTTGTTCGTTGTTCGTTGTTCGATGTTCTTTGTTCGCTGTTCGTTGTTCGTTGTTCGTTGTTCGTTGTTCGTTGTTCGTTGTTCGATGTTCGTTGTTCGTGTTTGTGTTTGTGTTTGTGTTCGAATTAAAATTCGAGTTTGTGTTTGTGTTCGTGTTCGTGTTCGTGTTCGTGTTCGTGTTCGTGTTCGTGTTCGTGTTCGTGTTCGTGTTCGTGTTCGTGTTCGTGTTCGTGTTTGTGTTCGTGTTCGTGTTCGTGTTCGTGTTCGTGTTCATGTTCGTGTTCGTGTTCGTGTTCGTGTTCGTGTTCGTGTTCGTGTTCGTGTTCGTGTTCGTGTTCGTTTCGTTTTCGTGTTCGTGTTCGTGTTCGTGTTCGTGTTTGTGTTTGTGTTTGTGTTTACGGCCCTGCCTTCATACGAAACTGCTGAATACGCCGTTCGCGGATTGTAAGAACCGTTAGGGTCGCGAATACGATGTATTAAGGACCCGTTGGCGTAACTAACACAAACACAAACAAACACAAACACAAACAGCCATCCACATGCTTGGCGAACGTTCATAATGCACATCCACATGCTGGCTGTTTGTCACAAACACCGCAAACAGCAAACGAAGTCCCAAACACCAACCACAATCACCCAACACAAACAGCCATCCACATGCTTGGCGAACGTTCATAATGCACATCCACACGCTGAAACACCGCAAACAGCAAACGAAGTCCCAAACACCAACCACAATCACCCAACACAAACAGCCATCCACATGCTTGGCGAACGTTCATAATGCGTCATCCACACGCGACAAACACAAACACAAACAGAAACACAAACACAAACACAAACACAAACACAAACAAGTTATGGGACAACCCTACGCTACGGGCGATATTATATCAATCTGCAGTTTTATGGTAAACTCGCAAACATTTTGCACATAACTTTAACCAAGATAGATTGAGATTATTTCTTTCTTATTTATACTTAACTAGCTGTGCCCGCGACTTCGTCCGCGTGGAATAGTGACTGCATAGTAAACTACTTAACACACAATTATTGAGTAAACACGTACTACTATAAACAATTAAATAATAAGCACTTGCAGATTATTTTACAGTTAAGAAATAAAATAAATTTAATAAATAATAACACAAAAGAACGGTTAGTAAAATTTATTACTAAACTGAGCTAAAAAACTTAGGTACAAAGAGTTCAAAATTTCCTGGGTATGGCTATCTTCCCACTCCCATATCCTTCTACTTTCACAGACTTTCAACTTTTCCCTTTCACCCCTAGTAAATGGCAGAACCGATTTTGATGTAAACCATGTCTAATCATCATCATCATCAATACATATAATAAAATTGTAGAAAAGTAGTGTCTGCACAATTGAAATATGTAAAAAAAAATTAGCAGGTGTTATTATTGAGTCGTGCCCGAATCCAAAACTGTTGTTGAAAAAATTTTTGTCTGTTTGTCTGTTTGTCTGTATGTTTGAACACGCTAATCTCAGAAACGGCTTATCCGATTTAGGTGCGGTTTTCACAAATATATTGTGGTAAGCTTCATTTAACATTTAGTGTTTATTTCATGTTAATCGGTTAATAAATAAAAAAGTTATGACCATTTAAGTAATCACGGCGAACATTTGCTAAGGCATTCTATTGATACACTGTACAGTGTACAGTCGGCCAAGAAAGTGGTGTACCACCCTAAGTTTGAATATCGCTTGCAGATTCATAGGTGATAAAGATTAGTTTCGCTTGCAGATCGATCTGACAACTTCTATTGCTGTCTTTATCTGATTATTGATAACGACAATTACTGTTTGTAACGTGACAGCTGTTCTTAGTTTGAACTTGATGGAACCAATGACGTCGTAAAATCAACGGCGGGGGGCTGTAGATTTTGATGACAAAATTGTATCTACAAATTCAGAATTGTAATCAACAAGTTACATAAAATTGTAAAGGCACAAGGCGAATCCACAAACCTACAATTTCTGTAAACTTGTAATTACAATATCAATAAAAAACAAGCTAAAAATAGATTTATCCTTTTATTAAATTTCTACAATCAATTTTAAAATACTTATAACAAACAAAAACATAGCATATATAGTAATATTTAGAAGATATTGAAAATTTTTAAAAATTAGAAACGGGTGTAACCGCCGTTGGCCTCTATAACCTCTAAAAGACGAGACCTCATTGAACCAACAAGCCGTGAGCAAATATCGGTTCCCCGCATTTCCTCCCAAATATAATTACAGTGACTAATAAGAGCTTGTTTGGTTCTTTCATTTTGATGCGACCATCGTTGGACCATAAGGCCCCAAAGATTTTCTATCGGGTTGAGGTCCGGCGATCTTGAGGGCCACTGAATTACCCTTACGTCAGTGTGTGAATGAAACCAGGCTCTTACGATCCTCGCATTATGAATTGAACAATTATCTTGAACAAAATCAAATTGTGGCACTTCGTTCTCCGGGTAAACATTACGGACTGTCGGTAGCATTGCATTCTGAAGCACGTCGATATAATTTACAGCCGTCGCTCGAGGAGGTAGAGAACACAATTCTCCTACACCATCCGCACTCATCCAGCCCCAAATATTTACGGAAATTCGACCTGATTCTCAATTTGGGATTACATGATCATCTTTATACCGTGTTGAATTATATCGCCAAAGGTGAAGACGTCCATGCTGACTGGATTTAAACGTTTTTTCATCACAAAACACTGTATTAGACCAATCAAACTCTAAGTGCTCTCTGGCGAAGTTCAGACGAGCAAGTCTGTGAGCATCCGTCAAATATATTTTCTTGGCGTAATGCCTGTGGTGCAACTCCATGTAATGTAGATGATTCCTTATTGTTTGGGCACTCACATCGAACATCTCCGCAAAATGTTTTGTGGGCTTAAAACCATTGATTTCATATTCCCGTCTCATGAATTCTCTATCGTTATTGGAGAGTGCAGGCCGGCGACCACTTCTTCTGTGATCCAACAAACTTCCCTCCTCTCCTTCACGACGAATCCAAAAGCGGACAGAATGCCTCGATATATTCAAATTCCGGGATATCGCACTGATACTGCTTCCCTCATTTAATTGGGCAATTATTTGTGCTCTTTCGGCAATGGTCAAGTTGGCAGGCATTAATATGATTTTATATGCAGTTGATTGAAAAATAACACGGAAAATATATCGATTTTTTGCATATATTTGACAAAATGTCAATTGTCAGTTTTCTTTTTCAAATGGAATTCGGTTGTCTATTTAAATAGTTTTTATTACTTTTGTTTGGAAACATTTCAATTGCTTTGTAGAAACTAATGTCCTTTTCATTTATACTAAAGGTTAAAATGTCATGTACTTATATGTGACATATGACGTATGAATACTAAATACATTTTATTTACGTCATGATAATGTTGTCTCTTTCAGTAATATCTTTTTATAACGAACCTTGTTGTAATTTTCGATGACCGGGAAACTAAATCAAAACTGGTACACCACTTTCTTGGCTGACCGTACGTTAATAACACATAAATAAATTTATTACGTAAGTTATACGCTACAGTGATTGTCATACCGAAAGTCCCCAAGTGGGGGCGGGGTAAGCTGAGGGTGCAGTAGGGGGGATGAGTTCAAAGGACCTTTATTTAGATTTTTGCACAAATTGCATTATAGTTACTTCTAGGTAAATTTTCTACATAAAATTTCCTTTAAATTATGTCGTAGGTATTATATTTTTAACCCCCGACGCAAAACGAGGGGACGTGTTATGACCGCTATGTGTGTTTGTGTGTCTGTCTGTGCCACCGTAGCCCGCTAACGAGTAATAAGAATTAGATGCGGTATTTGTGAAGGGGAATATTTTCCGACGCTGGTTCTTAGTTAGTTTATCAAAATCTGTTCATCCATTTTTTATTATATAGTATAGGGCTAAAAGTGGGAATGAAAAAAACGAATGTTGTAATTTATACCCAAGTGACAAATCAAATGAAAGTACACGACCTGTCAGAACAATTAGTCAAATTTATCAAAATCGGCTCATCCATTTATTTGATATAGGGGTAAAAATGAGAATTAAAAAATGAATTTTATCAAATTTACCCAAGCGACATATCTAATGAAAGGCATGACGTGTTAAGTACAATTAGGTATATTTTATCAAAATCTGTTCATCCATTTTTTATTATATAGTATAGGGGTAAAAGTGGGAATGAAAAAAACGAATGTTGTAATTTATACCCAAGTGACAAATCAAATGAAAGTACACGACCTGTCAGAACAATTAGTCAAATTTATCAAAATCGGTTCATCCATTTATTTGATATAGGGGTAAAAATGAGAATTTAAAAATGAATTTTATCAAATTTACCCAAGTGACATATCTAATGTACAATTAGGTGTATTTTATCAAAATTGGTTCATCCATTTATTGGATATAGGTATAAAAGTGTGAATAAAAAAATGCATTTTGTGAAATATACATAAGTGACATATCAAATGAAAGGGCATGACGTGTGAAGTCATGAAGACTGACATGAGAAGAAGTGTTTGTGTTTGTGTTTGTGTTCGTTGTTCGTTGTTCGTTGTTCGTTTTTCGTTGTTCGTTGTTCGTTGTTCGATGTTCGTTGTTCGTGTTTGTGTTTGTGTTTGTGTTCGAATTAAAATTCGAGTTTGTGTTTGTGTTCGTGTTCGTGTTCGTGTTCGTGTTCGTGTTCGTGTTCGTGTTCGTGTTCGTGTTCGTGTTCGTGTTCGCTGTTCGCTGTTCGCTGTTCGCTGTTCGCTGTTGTGATTTTGATTTCGCCGATTTTTATGTAAACCATGTCTAATTGTACCTATATGTACACGTCATATCCTTTGATGCTTCATTTGGTTTATTTATTTCCACTATCACCCCTTAGGTGCACTATATGTAATAAACGGATGAACCGATTTTGATAAAACCAGACTAATTGTAATTCACACGTCATGCCCTTTCATTTGATATGCCGCTTGAGTGTATTATTTGACCACATTCGATTATTCATTCCCACTTTTACTGCTATAATCCAATAAATGGATAAACCGAATTGGATAAAAATATGACTAATTGTACTTTCACACGTTATGCACTTTCATTTGATATGTCACTTGGGTATATTTGACAACATTCGTTTTTTAAATTCCCACTTTTAACCCTATTGTGAGAAATTACACTCGAGGCCGGGTTAAATATTAGTTTGAATGTAATAAGAATGTACTGCGATTCTACACAGCTACCTAATTGATGTAGGTAGTTGATAACAAATCGCAGCAAGTCAACCACTATTAGCAAAGTGGGGGTAGTTGGGTCGAACGTCGTATAATCAACGTCCCAGCCCCTATGCACGATTCGTACGAATGCACCACGAGCCAAAGGAAAGCGGCTTTTTATAGTATTCGACAGCTAAGCATGTTCAGATATGAAATAATGACAACTACATTGACAACTATTCATCCACAAAAATATTAAATCAAAAATTACGTCTAACACTATATATAATAAATGGATGAACCCATTTTGATTAAATATGCCTTCACACGTCTTCATGACTTCACACGTCATGCCCTTTCATTTGATATGTCACTTATGTATATTTGACAAAATGCATTTTTTTATTCACACTTTTATACCTATATCCAATAAATGGATGAACCAATTTTGATAAAATACACCTAATTGTACTTTACACGCCATGCCTTTCATTAGATATGTCACTTGGGTAAATTTGATAAAATTCATTTTTAAATTCTCATTTTTACCCCTATATCAAATAAATGGATGAACCGATTTTGATAAATTTGACTAATTGTTCTGACAGGTCGTGTACTTTCATTTGATTTGTCACTTGGGTATAAATTACAACATTCGTTTTTTTCATTCCCACTTTTACCCCTATACTATATAATAAAAAATGGATGAACAGATTTTGATAAAATATACCTAATTGTACTTAACACGTCATGCCTTTCATTAGATATGTCCGATAGTGACAGTAGATAGTGCCCCTGGGTGGGATGGCATTACCCCCAAACTACTTAATGCTACCAGATCAAAACTAGTACCTCCCATCACACACATCTGTAATCTTGCTTTAACTTCGGGTATTTTTCCTACGGCTCTCAAAAAGGCTATCGTACATCCGGTTTACAAGGCTGGGGATAGAGATAGTATAAATAATTACAGACCAATTTCAGTACTGCCAGCTATCTCCAAAATTTTAGAAAGAATAATATACAAGAACATGAATAGCTACCTTGAGAAATATAAAATCATCGCTGACAATCAGTTTGGTTTTCGAAAAGGCATGTCAACAGAAAATGCAGTCGCTGCACTTCTAGAATTTTTAGTTAAAAATATAGACAACAAACTAAAGTTTATTGGCATATTCCTCGACTTGTCCAAAGCTTTTGATACTGTCTCTATCCCTATCCTACTAAAAAAGCTCGAGCGAATTGGTATCCGGGGAACGGCTTACAAACTACTAGAAGATTTCCTCTCGAATCGAACTCAATCCGTTAAGATTGGTAGTCACATCAGCACTGAAGAATCTTTGGAATTTGGCTTACCCCAAGGTAGTTTACTATCTCCACTCCTCTTTCAAATATATGTTAACGAACTTTGCCAACTTGCTTATCCTTCTACACGTATCATAGCATATGCTGATGATACTGTCCTTTTGGTGAGTGGCCGTGACTGGGATGAGGCAAAGAAAGGAGCGGAAGGTGCTTTAAGTGTTGTTCAAAATTGGCTTTCTTCAAACTTCCTGAGTCTAAATGTTCAAAAATCTAAATTTATTACCTTTGCCAGTAAAATATCTGCCATTCCACCTGAACCCTCTTTCAAAATTTTAGCCCACTCGTGCGATAGAGTAACCTGCAATTGTCTATCTATAGCTAGGGCCGACACAGTTAAATATCTCGGAGTCTGGATAGACTCTTGCCTTTCCTGGAAACAGCACCTTAACGCTATCTCTTCACGAATAAGGAAGTTAATCTTTGTTTTTAAAAAATTACGAATCCCTGCTAATAAAGACGTTCTTAAAATAGTGTACACCGCATTATGCGAATCAATTATTGGTTACTGCATCACCGCTTGGGGAGGTGCTCCGAAAAACAATATTCTACAAGCCGAACGAGCTCAAAGAGCAGTGATTAAAACTCTTCTCAACAAACCCTTCAGATATCCAACGAAACAAGTATACACTGATTTTAAGGTACTTACAGTGCGCAAAATGTATATACTCCGGGCAATGTTGAAGAAGCATAAAAGCCTTCCCGCAACTAAAAGTAAACTCTCAGATAAGAGGCGACCCCCGCCGATATGTCCAGTCATATATACAAATACTAAGCTTGCAAAAAGACATTACGACTACCTAAGTGCACATCTATATAATAAATTACATAAGACACTTAATATACACAACATGAACACATTACAATGTAAGTCCAACCTAACTAATTACCTTCTAGAGCTTAATTATGATGAATGTGAACACTTGTTAGATCACTATATTATTTAATCCAAACTACAAACTAGAAAACATACACACACACACACTCTTACACACACACGCACACTCACACACACACACACACACACACACACACACACTCAATACGTATATCCTTTCTATTAAATTCCTTTAGATTTTTAGTTAAATTTCTTTTATTTTTTTTAAAGTGAAACTTTTATTACATCGTCTCAAACTTTTTGGTCTGTGTAGCGCATGTCGCGTGACGGTCGGCTGCCGAGTAGGTATAAAGCAGTGTTCGGAAAGTTTCACTTTTACCGTGGTTTCATAAAACCACACAACATTTTTTGTAAAGAGTTTATTTTTTAAAATCATCAAATTTTTGGCTAAAGTGATACTTGCATAGTATAGAATTGTTATAATATTCAGGTATATAACTTGTATCAACGGACGGATAAATGTCTCCTGTAACACAGGACATTTCCTAGCATAGGAGACATTGTTCAAATATCTGGGGGCACGGCAGTGCCCCCGCCAAGTCGAGCAAAAAAAAAGCGGCACGGCCGTACCATCCTTTTCTCGAAGCAATTCGGGCCTTTTTCGACCCCCTATAATTCGGTTGTGGATAAAGCAAGAAACCTGAATCTTCAGTATCTAATCCGGCATTGTATAAACACGGAATATTTAAAATTTCAGTCAATTTGAACCAGTAGTTTAAGAATGACAACTTGTTAAAGTTTCTAAATTTTGTCACTCACTGACTCACCGATCATCAAAAGTCCAAGGCACTTCTAGCAGACTTAGAAGCTTCATATTTGGAATACATATAGAGTTTAGTGTCTTAATCATGGGAAAACTTAAATATTTTGTAATTTCGGTCCAGTTTTCCAAATACACCAACTGCATCAATAACTTTGTAATCCCATATAAATATATGGGATTACAAAGTTATTTATGCAGTTGGTGGTTGGTGGTGGGTATG
Source organism: Colias behrii (assembly GCA_029959065.1). NCBI lineage: Eukaryota > Metazoa > Arthropoda > Insecta > Lepidoptera > Pieridae > Colias > Colias behrii. The sequence continues at coordinate 12,954,904 of JARWMC010000001.1, forward strand.
ATAGGTACCTACCATATGAGGCAAGGGAGGGGGTATAGGGTGGGTAAGGGTGTGTTTAGCCCATGAAACTGAACAACATTATTACTTGTAAAATGGTCGACGTAATGAAAAACACATGATTGGACATGTCTTGAAGTACGAAAATCTAATAAAACAATATATTATAATTTAAATCTGTTATATATAAATTGTTGGCGCGACTAGCCTCCTTACAGACAGACTGGCCTCTATTTTACTCTATGACTGACAAGCAAAATATACGCCAAAATGACAGAACAATGAAATGTGAATGCCTTCGAGCGAGCGGCAGCCGCACGCATACGTGCGAGCGCCCTCATGCTGTTCGGATGTGCCTCGAAACCTAACCTATAAGTTTGCGATTTTCATTTATAATTTCGATTGATAAAAAGAGGAAGACTACATATAAAAATAAGAAAATATCATAAGACCTTTAACAAAATTCGTTAGAAGTAGATGGTATCAAAAAGAAAGGCTCTACAAAAAGAAGTGAGATCCCATCAAAAACATCCTGTAAAAAACCCAAGTCTCGCAGCTCAGTCTTTCTACCGTCAAAAGTTGTGAGATCCATGTAATACCAAGTCGGTTAATCTATTTAGTGTCTACTTGAAGGAGCTTCTGTCTTAAGTTATTACATAAGTTATTATCATGCCAATATTAAAAATATTTAACGTTTTAAACAAATAGATCGACTTGGACATCGCATGAAAACAAAATGAATATTACAATATTATATTAGATTCTTTAGTCTCTCGCGCCTCACGCGATTGAAACTCTCGTTCCTGTTGGTCGCTGGCCCGTCGTGCTGTGTAGTGTGATACATACTAATAATCAAATCAAGCGATGTCCAAGTCGATCTATTTGTTTAAAACGTTAAATATTTTTAATATTGGCATGATAATAACTTATGTAATAACTTAAGACAGAAGGTCCTTCAAGTAGACACTAAATAGATTAACCGACTTGGTATTACATGGATCTCACAACTTTTGACGGTAGAAAGACTGAGCTGCGAGACTTGGGTTTTTTACAGGATGTTTTTGATGGGATTGCAATTTAATTGTACCTACAGCTACGGTTTATGTTTTACTTATATGTAAGTTATCCTATAATTGCATGTACATGTATATTTTTTGTTGTCAAATAAAGAATTTATTATTATTATTATGTGTATCTCATTCCATAATACTCGGGTACCATCATAAGGAAGGTACCCGGTCCTTTGGAAGGCTTACGTGGGGACACGGATCCAACACGCAGAGGCCCTTTAGAGAACTTTACTGTGTTGTGGGACACCAGCCGCAGCCTGCCCATGACTGCACTATAGAGATACAGTCCTAGGCAGTCCGCGGCCGATGTAGGACTATTTCGAGATATGGAAAAACAAAATAAACTGGGCTATGGAGTGGGATGTTAAATGGGCCGGTATTTGGGGACTATTGGAAACTATGGCACCTGCCTTTCTACTAAAAGAAAGTAAAAATATGTTGGCAGGTGGTGACTCGCCCTCTCACTGTATGGGCCCCCGAAATAAGTCGCTGCAATAGTGCGACAAGGGGGCAACATATTGCGAGCAGCTAAGGGTGGAGAGGCGTCCCTGGACTTTAAACTACGATCACGCGCTCCCTGAGGGTCCAGCATCACGTGCCCACTCGCCACTTACGATTCGCATCCACCCTTCGAGCTAAAAGCTCTCGCGACTCCACTCTGGCCGGCCGGTTAAGGCAAGCCAGAGGTGGGGGTCCTGTCCTCGTCAGGCTTCACTCCGACCGGCCGGTGAAGGCAAGCCGGAGATGAAGACAGGGGCCTCCCCCGGGAGCACTCGGTTCCCGCGGGGTCGCTACTCCCCGACACCCCACCACAAGGTGTCCTGCGGGTTGACTGATTGCACGGGTGGAATATCTGTTGTCACGTAGACAATAGATATTCCAACCGTGGGCGATGGGGTCGTCACATCCCTACGCCTTTTTATTATTATTTATATTTTTTTGTATTTTATAAGTTCTCTCATAATCGAGGACTCGAACATTTTTGCGGGCTTTTGGCCAAACAAAGATGCCTATACAAGCTTATATTTAATCGGTGGGACAAACAGACAAACTTAATTAATCTAAAGATAAAAATTTGCGAACTATACGGCACGTGTTTAAAATAACGGCCTTTTGTAAAAGAATATGTGTGTTACCATGAATGCTTAATGTTTTGAGGCTTAAGTGAAGTGATTTTGGTATGATTCCTGTAGTGGAGATAACTATTGGGACCGTTTTGACTGTACTGACTCGCCATTGAGTTTTTATTTCAATGGAGAGATCAGTATACTTAGCAATTTTGTTGGAGAATGTGGATGTTAGGTTGTGTGTATTAGGGATAGCGATATCTATTAAATATACAACTTTGTTTCGTTTATCTAGGAGGGTAATATCAGGTCTATTGCTTTGTATTGTTTTATCCGTGATAATGGTTCTGTCCCAGTAGAGTTTGTAGTTTGTGGAATCTAGAATTATTTTAGGGGTGTATTTATAGTAAGATACTTTTTCGGTGATGAGATTATATTTGATGGCCAGATATTGATGTATTATAGACGCGACTTGGTCGTGCCTATGCTTGTAGTCTGTCTGAGCAAGCGACCTGCAAGCCCCTGTAATGTGCTGGATTGTTTCGGATGCGCTGTGACATTGTCTACATTGGTCTGTAACTAAATTTGGGTCTTTCCGTATGAACTTCCTATAGTTTCTCGTATCAATTATTTGGTCTTGTATGGCAATCATAAAACCTTCTGTCTCTGGAAACAACTCGCCGCGTTTGAGCCATGTGTTCGATGCCAGCTTGTCGATGTCAGTATTCATCAAATCGCGTCGGTGTCTGCCATGCAGAGATTTCTGTAGCCATGCATCTATTTTCTCTTGTGGTTTTCTAATTTTTTCATTTTTTTGGGTACTTCTGTCTGATCGGTTTAGAGGTGTGAGTTTTTTGTCGGTGTGAGAGATAGCCTTGTGCAGTATGGAATCTAAGGTTTTATTGTGAAAGTATGAACGTAAATTAGTAATAATTTTATTATGTAGGTTTTGTATATCGATAATACCCCGTCCTCCTTCGGCTCTAGGTAGCGTCAGACGTTCTATTGCAGATCTTGGATGGTGTTTACGGTATTTAGTGCTTAAAGTATTTATAATTCGTTGAAGCTTTATTAGTTGTGTTTGAGACCAGTTAATTGTTCCAAAAGAGTAAGTTAAGATAGGTATAGCAAAGGAGTTAATGGCTTTGACAATATTTTTAGCGTTAAGATGTGTGTTCAATATTTTATGTAATCTAGCTCTAAAGCATTTTTCAATTTCGATTTTAACCTGTTTATGGAGAATATTTTGATTTTGGTAGAAGCCTAGATATTTATATCCTATTTGGTTGTCTACTGGTTGGATAACTTCGTCATTATGTAAAGTGTATGAATTCGATTCTAATTTACCTCGTTTAACACTCTGTATCTTACATTTATCAATACCGAAATTCATCTGTATGTCGGAAGAGAAAACTTGCGTTATATCTGCTAATTTGTTGATTTCAGCTAAATTTGAAGCGTATAATTTTATGTCATCCATGTACATTAAATGTGTAAGTATGAATTGATTATTGTTATATTTTAAACGGAAACCTACATTAGCCTTGTTTAATAAATTAGAAAGTGGATTTAATGCTAAACAAAACCAAAGAGGGCTAAGAGCATCCCCTTGAAATATACCACGGCGAATACTTATGGGCGCTGTTTCTGTAAATTTAGTTTGTGTGTGGAGTCTTAAAACTGTCTGCCAATTATTCATAATGGTTCGTAAAAAATTTATAAGTGTAGGATCTATTTTGTAGTGTTCGAGTATATATATAAGCCAACTGTGGGGGACCGAGTCAAATGCCTTTTGGTAATCTATGTACATTGTATATATATTTCTTTTCTTGTTGTATGCCTGCTTTGAAACCACTGAATCAATAACAAGCTGTTCTTTACATCCCTGAGTCCTTTTACGACATCCTTTCTGCTCTTCTGCTATTATGCTATATTTTTCTAGGTGCTGATACATTATTTGACTTATACATGAAGTGATAATTTTGTATATATTTTGTAGGCATGTGATTGGTCTGTACTTTGCGGGATTTTTTGGGTCTGATTTGTCTTTAGGTATCATGACGGTTATTCCTTGAGTAATATATTTAGGCATTGATTCGGGTGATTTAATAAAAGTGTTTATATGAGTTAATAACAAATGGTGGACGGCAGTAAATTTTTTATACCAGTAATTGTGTAACTTATCAGATCCAGTAGCTTTCCAATTGTGTGTCTTTCCTATGACAAACCGAAACAATTCAATAGAGACATCTTCATATTTCATGTCTAATACGTCGGTAAGACTGTCTTTTTCATCTTTAATCCATTCTGCGGGGTTGTGTTGAATTGGTTTCGCCCAAATATTTGACCAGAAACCATGGACATCTTCAGGATTCGGTAGTTCATCTAACTCGTCGCGTGGCTTTGAAGAAGATTGATTAAAGTTCCTATAGAAAGATTTTTCGTTCATAGTGAAATGGGTATTTTGAGATTTCCTCAGTGTCGTTTGCTTATACCTACGTAGCCTACTGGACAGAGCGCTAAGTTTCTGCTTCAGAGTATCTAAGAAATGTGAAAGATCTGTATTTTCATTTTCATGCTGAGAGTGAATTTTATAGCTGCGTTTAATCGATTCAATATGTCTTTTTAATCTTGGGCTGCTGTTTCCTTTAATGTATTCGGTGAGTCTGCCAATTTTAACTCGGAAGTCTTCAATTCTTTTTTCCAATCTAACCTGCCAGAGTGGAGTTTTATGCTTATGTGGTGTATGAATGGGGTTATTTCTAATTTTCGATCCATTGTGTGTAGCGGCTGTGTATGCTGCGGAGTAGATAATTTCTTGGAGGTTGGGAAAGTCTGTATCCTCTCGACAGTACTTAGGTAGTATGGTGTGATTAATGAAGTTGATTAAATGAGCTAGTTTTTTGGTTATTTTTTGCTTAGGGATTGATGGTCTTTGTGTAGGGTCAGTGTTTTTAAATATATCTAAAGTATTTATAAAAGTATTTTCAACATCTGAAGAAACAAACATTGAAGTTTCTTTATGGGCCTCCGCTTCATTTTCTGCGAGTAAATTGCGAGAAAGAATTGTTTCATCATTTGTTAAAACTCCTTCAATACTAGCAGCTGTATTAATATATTGATAGGAAACTGGTGTTTCATTAGTGATTTCATCTTGTTCGTGTTGTTGCTCAAGATGCAAAAGTGTACTAGCTACTTCGTTTCTTATTTCTTGCAATCGGGTATCAGATATGAGTTTGTTATTAATTATGACTCTACGTTGATCAGATATACGTTGTTCAGATACATGCGAAATATTAGGATGTTTAGATATTACAGCTTGATGCAGAGGTTGAATGTAAGACGTTCTATTGGTTTCTAAATTAGTGATTGCATAGTAATGATACATTATACTTTCGTTTATTGCATTTGACCATCTCATTCTTTGGCCTGAGTTCTCTCTATTAAGTGAAACGGGATTAGCTGGAGTAGTAGAATTGTTTTGACTTGATAAAAATACTTCAACCTCTCTACGGATTTCCTGTACTTTATTTTGATTAAGTAAGTTGTTGCGTATAATAGCTCGGCGTTGGTCGCCTATACGTTGTCTGCTGACTTGCATTTGTGGGAACTGTTGTATGAATGATGTGTGTAATGCTGGTAAATATGTGTTCGTATCAGATTCTAATAAAGTAAGAGTAAAATATGTGCGCAAGATAAAGATATTCATTTCATCTGTCCATTTCTTGCGGGCACGTTTTTCAACGTTGGTGGGTGCAGGTATTTCGGCACAGGTTGCCTCCTGCACAACATCCTCGGTTGTTATAGAACTTGAATAGTTAGATGAGCATGATGAGGGTGAAAGATGATTGGTATAAGAGATTGGGGATGATTGGAGGGAGGAAAATAAGGATTTTGGGGATGATGCAGATGATGAGGGATTTTCATTTGTTGTGTTGTTATGGAGAGGGCTTCTCCTGTTCAGCCCCCTGTCGCCGATGGATCGCATGCTGTCACGTCCAGCATCGGCTCCAGACGCGCCCCGACGCCCTCCGGGCAGCGACCGTAGGTTATATCTTTGTCTGCCTCCTACCTCCTCCATTTTTTACATTGTGTTCCCACGAGTAGCTAGGGACGATCGGTCCACCACGGCAGAGCCCCGCGTTCACCGTGGCAAGGGTAGTTTAAACCGGATTTCCCCTGGTCTCCGGAGTTCGCAAACTAGCGACTAAGCTCCCCTTAGCCATGCATCCTTCGGCGCTTGCTGTTCCACCTTGGATTGGGCTGTATCTCGCTTGGTCTGGTTTCTCGTCTTGGGCCTATCCGGCATGAGTAGCTCTACCGGCTTAGCCCCGAGAGTCATTGAAACACACAAGCCCCATCACGTCGTCAACGTAGAGATACGGTGATGGGGTTATTATTATTATGTTTCTCATTTCCATAATACTCGGGTACCACCAGAAGGACAGTACCCGGATCTTTGGAAGGCTTACGTGGGGACACGGATCCAACACGCAGAGGCCCTTTCGAGAATTTTAATGTGTTGAGGGACACCAGCCGCAGCCTGCCCATGATTGCACTATAGAGATACAGCCCTAGGCAGTCCGCGGCCGATGTAGGACTATTGCAGGGTATGGAAATTTAATAATTGGGCTATGGATTGGGATGCTAAATGGACTGGTATTGGGGACTATGGGAAACTATGGCACCTGCCTTTCTACTAAAATAAAGTAAAAATATGTTGGCAGGTGGTGACTCGCCCTCTCACTGTATGGGCCCCCGAAATAAGTCGCTGCAAAAGTGCGACAAGGGGGCAACATATTGTGAGCAGCTAAGGGTGGAGAGGCGTCCCTGGACTTTAAACTACGATCACGCGCTCCCTGAGGGTCCAGCATCACGTGCCCACTCGCCACTTATGATTCGCATCCACCCTTCGAGCTAAAAGCTCTCGCGACTCCACTCTGGCCGGCCGGTAAAGGCAAGCCAGAGGTGGGGGTCCTGTCCTCGTCAGGCTTCACTCCGACCGGCCGGTGAAGGCGAGCCGGTGATGAAGACAGGGGCCTCCCCCGGGAGCACTCGGTTCCCGCGGGGTCGCTACTCCCCGACACCACGCCTTATTATTATTATTATTATGTCGCTTGGGTAAATTTGATAAAATTCATTTTTTAATTCTCATTTTTACCCCTATATCAAATAAATGTTTGCCTATTTCGTTGGTGGTTAATGAATGAAAAGGCAATTAGAAGAATATATATATTTTTATATATAAATGATATTACATTGATTATTTTGAGACGTGATTACATTTGGTTGGTTGGTTAGCGACTGGCTGCTGTATACCATATTAAGATTCGCAGATCGGTTTCGCATCCTAATATGGTTACACAAATATTGCTGACATACGTATACATTATATTGATAGGCACAATACTTCCCTTCCTTTTAAAAAAAATTAAGACATACAAAAATAATAAAAGTTATATAAAAAAAAATCAATTAGGTAGGTATATAAAACAAAATACTACCTAACATTAAAATAAGTGTGTAAAACGTATATGAAGTGTATAAAATATCTCAATTGTTAAGTATATCGCAAACAAAAATAAAATGTATAATTTAAACAGAAAAAATTTATAAACTATATATTATCTATAACAATTAATAAAAATGTAAGTTAGTACATATATAAAGTTACAAATTAAAACATAAACCGCACAGTAGGTTTGATAATTCGTCCGTATCTTGTTCGGAACTGATGATTGTTATTGTTTCTGTCGTTATGCGCCTCGTTATTTGTTGAATCCATTGACTTATTAGGCGAGGCGTCTTGTATTGCTGAGTCGTTGTTGACGAGAAATGCGGGTTTTAATCTATCTATAGAAATGGTTCTAATGTTATCGCCGATCTTAATTTTGAAAAATTTATCTTTACGTTCTAAAACTTGATGGGGTCCGGTATAAGGGGTCGTCAATGGTTTTGTGACATGGTCGCAACGTACAAATACGTGTGTACATGATGATAAGGCGGGGTGTACAAATATCTTATCTTGTCTGTGCGGTCGCCTCGGAACAGCGGCAAAGTTGCGAATGCGTGTACGCAGATCTTGCAGTAATGTCTCGTTATCTGGAGATTTTTGCTTTGAAGGCTCGAAAAAATCTCCGGGTAATTTGAGAGTAGAACCATAAACCATTTCCGCAGCAGAAATGCCTGTATCGTCGCGTAGGCTGGCTCTGAGGCCTAATAAAACTGTAGGTAATTTGTTTACCCAATTTTCGGTATTTCCACGTGACATCAATGCTGTTTTGAGCGTTCTGTGCCACCTTTCAATCATACCGTTGGCTTGTGGGTGGTATGCGGAAGTACGAATATTTGATATGCCTAATAATTTCGATAAATTGCAGAAAAGATGTGATTCAAATTGACGGCCTTGATCTGTGGTTATTTTTGCGGGACATCCGAATCTTGTAATCCACTGCGTGTATGATGCGCTAGCGACACTTTCGGCGGTTATGTCCTTTAGACATTTAACTTCGGGCCATCCTGTTGTTCTATCAATCATAGTTAATATATATCTATAGCCTTGACAATACGATAATGGACCGACTATATCCATGTGAAGATGTTCAAAACGACTTGTCGATGGAAATGTGCTGAGTGGTGATATTGTATGACGCTGGATTTTAGATTTTTGACAATGAATGCAGGCTCTAGTCCACTCGTTGATGTCTGAGTTCATAGACTTCCAAAAATAGCGATTTGTTATCATTTTTCTAGTGGCACGTGTACCGCTGTGACTAATATCGTGAATTGCATTAAAGGCTGTAACACGATAGCTCTGCGGCGTGCGCACTGTTTTGATATCTCACAATATATCGGTTCGCTGCAATTTGGATATATGAAGGCCTTGAAATTTAAATTTTTGGATTGTAGTAAATGTATTAATTCTTCGTCGTTTTGTTGAGCCTTTGATAATTCGTTGTAGTCGATTGGCGAAGGCATGTCTATCTGTTCGACACGTGATAAAGAATCCGCCACGATATTTTGCGAGCCTTGAATGTATTCTATAGATTTACAAAACTGGCTTATGAAATCAAGGTGTCGTAGGCGTCTAGGTGTATCACTGGCACTCGTAGCTTTTTTATGTAGGGCGTAGACGAGCGGCTTGTGATCAGTAAATACGGTCACTTCTTGACCTTCAATTATGTGCCGAAAATGTTTTACTGCCATGTAGATAGATAGAAGCTCCCGGTCGTAGGCACTGTAACGTTGCTGAGCTTCGCTGAATTTTCACGAGAAGAAAGATAGCGGTTTCCATGTATGACCGATTTTCTGTTGAAGGACAGCGCCTGCGCAAGTGTTAGAAGCATCACTCATAATAGCTAAGGGTGCTCCGGAAACAGGATGTGATAGCAACACGGCCTCTTTTAAATTATTTTTGCATAATTGGAACGCGTCTTCGGCTTCTTTGCTCCATACGATTGGAGTTTTATCGTTGCGTTTTGTGTTGTGTAAATATTCATTCAAAATTGCGTGGTATGAAGCGGCATTAGGTAAATGACTTCTGTAAAAGTTAATCATTCCCATAAAGCGGCGCAATTCTGATACAGTTTTCGGCTTGGGATAGTCTGTAACAGCCTTTACACGATCGCTCAAAGATAGTATACCGTCCTTTGATACACGGTATCCCAAAAAATCGACTTCCGGTTTTCCAAAATCGCACTTTGCTAAGTTGATAGTAACGCCGTATTGATTAAGACGTTTGAAAACGGTTTCTAAGTGCGCTCGATGTTCCGATTCGGAGTTTGAAAAAATAATGCTGTCGTCGACGTAATTGAATATAAAGTCCAAACCTTCAAAAACGACATGGTTCATAAACCGTTGAAAAGTCATTCGCGGAAATTCAAACAGGCCAAATGGAGTTATGATTGCGGTTTTTTCAATGTCTTCCGGGGCGGTGGGGATAAAATGGTATGCACGATGTAAATCAATTCGCGAAAATATCTTCTTTCCAGCCAGTAAGTATGTGAAATCGTGAATACGTGGAATCGGGTATCTATCTGGCTTAGTGATAGCGTTTAGGTTGCGATAATCACCACAGGGTCGTATTTCACCGTTCTTCTTGGCAACAACGTGCAGCGGGCTGGCCCAACAACTCTTCGAAGGACGACATATTCCAATTTGTTGCATGTACTCGAATTCTTTCTTTACTTTCAGGTATTTTTCAGCGGGAAGGGGGCGAGCGCGTGCGAATACCGGTGATCCCGTCGTTTCGATGTGGTGCATAACATTGTGTTTTGGGATGTCTTTGTAGCATAATGGTTTAGTTATATCGGGATAAGCTGATAATAAATCGTAGTAGGGGCTAGTGCTCTGTATTGTTTTGATAGTGTCTTGATTGCACTTTACCATAGACCCAATAACGTTTAGACTTGTCACTGAATCAATAAGTCGTCGACCGTTCACATCCACTAATAGTTTATGATGATTCAAAAAATCGGCACCAAGAATCGGCTGTTTCACATCGGCAAGTATAAAGTTCCACGCGTGTGGTCTTCTTAATTTTAAATTTAATTCTAAGCGTTTAGTCCCATAAGTACGTATTTCGCTACCGTTTGCAGCATACAGTTTGTAACTATCACTATCACTATTTTTAAATGGTTTTTTTACAGCAGGCAAAACTGAAACGTTGGCTCCCGTGTCCACCAAAAAACGTAGACCACTGTTTAAGTCAGTCACGCAGAGGCGGTGGGATGGTAAGAGGGTGCAGACATCCGCCGCTGACTGCACCTTATTTAGTTTTCCTGGTTCTGGATTTTCTGTTTATTCCATGAGCACGGCTCTGTACATTTCTTAGCTCTATGGCGAAATTTTGCGTGATAGTAACAAAGATCGCCGGCGCTTCGCGACACACGTTGTATCATATTACAGCCACGGGATATTGGACGATAGCGATTATGAATATTATAATTTCGTTTTTTGTGACGAGTTGTTTCCATATTCTGCAATTCCATTATTTGTCTTGATAACTGAGCTACTTGCGCTTGTAGACTGCATAAACGAGCCTGTTGAGCTGATGATGATGTGCTGGCTGACGGCTTTCTATTTTCACTGTTCATTTTGGAAAATCTTTATAGCTTCTTGAAAAATCAATCACGTTGGTCGCGGTAGTATCACGTCGGCCAGGATCACGTCGGCCAGTTGATCACGTCGGCCAGTTGATCACGTCGGGGTCACCAATTTGCCTATTTCGTTGGTGGTTAATGAATGAAAAGGCAATTAGAAGAATATATATATTTTTATATATAAATGATATTACATTGATTATTTTGAGACGTGATTACATTTGGTTGGTTGGTTAGCGACTGGCTGCTGTATACCATATTAAGATTCGCAGATCGGTTTCGCATCCTAATATGGTTACACAAATATTGCTGACATAGGTATACATTATATTGATAGGCACAAATGGATGAGCCGATTTTGATAAATTTGACTAATTGTTCTGACAGGTCGTGTACTTTCATTTGATTTGTCACTTGGGTATAAATTACAACATTCGTTTTTTTCATTCCCACTTTTACCCCTATACTATATAATAAAAAATGGATGAACAGATTTTGATAAACTAACTAAGAACCAGCGTCGGAAAATATTCCCCTTCACAAATACCGCATCTAATTCTTATTACTCGTTAGCGGGCTACGGTGGCACAGACAGACACACAAACACACATAGCGGTCATAACACGTCCCCTCGTTTTGCGTCGGGGGTTAAAAATATAATACCTACGACATAATTTAAAGGAAATTTTATGTAGAAAATTTACCTAGAAGTAACTATAATGCAATTTGTGCAAAAATCTAAATAAAGGTCCTTTGAACTCATCCCCCCTACTGCACCCTCAGCTTACCCCGTCCCCACTTGGGGACTTTCGGTATGACAATCACTGTAGCGTATAACTTACGTAATAAATTTATTTATGTGTTATTAACGTACACTGTACAGTGTATCAATAGAATGCCTTAGCAAATGTTCGCCGTGATTACTTAAATGGTCATAACTTTTTTATTTATTAACCGATTAACATGAAATAAACACTAAATGTTAAATGAAGCTTACCACAATATATTTGTGAAAACCGCACCTAAATCGGATAAGCCGTTTCTGAGATTAGCGTGTTCAAACATACAGACAAACAGACAAACAGACAAAAATTTTTTCAACAAAAGTTTTGGATTCGGGCACAATTCAATAATAACACCTGCTAATTTTTTTTTACATATTTCAATTGTACAGACACTACTTTTCTACAATTTTATTATATGTATTGATGATGATTATATGTATTGATGATTGATGATGATGACTTGACAATAATTGAACTTTACACAAAACAATAATCTCAATTTTCCAAATACAATCAACTTTTAACAAATTGCTTTCAAAGTCGTACCCATAGTACATAATATCGTACATTTACAAACATGTTATAAACCTCATATAGTTGTACAATTCTACAATTTCAAGAAAAATTTAATATAAACAAAACAATGAAAATACAATATCTATAATTAAAAAATAACATTAGTACGTAACACAAATCATCACCAAATAGGTGAGCGGTTTCCAATGTTTAATTACTGCAGCATAATGTTCATAAAAATTATTGTTAAACTAAGACAATGAACGCTAAATTAAATAACATTACTAATTATGATCTACACTAACATTTTTACTGAACATATTTACAACGAAGCAACGTCGATCGCTAACATCTACTATCCTTATTACCTATATTTACTAAGTAAAAGAGTAGTACTTATATAAATATATAATAGTACTATAAATTTATAAAGAATAGAAAAAATTCGATCACGAGGCGGGACTCGAACCCGCATCCTTTCGCACCATTCCGGGGCGGATGCCTGACCAATTCAGCCACTCGTGACCCGCCAGAGCAATCGAATTTATTCTATTCTTTTATATTTATAAAGCACTAGCTTTCCGCCCGCGGCTTCGCCCGCGTTTTCAAAGAAAAACCCGTTCCCGTAGAATTTCCGGGATAAAACCTATCCTATGTCCTTTCTCGGGTATCAAAATATCTCTATACCAAATTTCATGCAAATTGGTTCAGTAGTTAAGGCGTGATTGAGTAACAGACAGACAGACAGAGTTACTTTCGCATTTATAATATTAGTATGGATTTGAATGCCATAAAATCAAAAATATCAATTTCAGAGTAGTACTTAAATTAAATATTTATATGTCTATTATCTATTTCATTGTAAGTATTATAAAACTACTAGGTTTCCGCCCGCGGCTTCGCCCGCTCAGTCAAAGAAAAACCCGCATAGTTCCCGTTCCCCTGGGATTTCCGGGATTGCGTCATTTTCTCGAGATAAAAAGTAGCCTATGTCGTTTCTCGGGTATCAAAATATCTCCATACCAAATTTCATGAAAATTGGTTCAATAGTTTAGGCGTGATTGAGTAACAGACAGACAGAGTTACTTTCGCATTTATAATATTTGGATGGAATTTAATTTTCTTTTTACGTCTCCAAACCTTTATACTGACTGCATTAATCATAATGATATTTTTGAAACACTTCAAAAAGGTTTTCTGTGAATTTCATTAACTTTTGTGCTATAAAACTAAAAAAAACTTTTAACGTCAGCGCATAATATTTTAGGACGAAATATCGTAAAAAAGAGGTATGTGTGAGCAAGCCAGGCCGGATTTCCACCCAGAACCATGAGGCTATACAAAAAATAGACTATTGGCTTTCACGAAAGATATATCTATACATTGACTTTGGAATTTTACTATAGTGATATTATATCTTCTTCACAAGCAGTTTGTGATGGCTGTCACTCTTTCTAGCATAACTGCTGATTACATCTGTATAAAAATTCAGTACAGAAATATTTTCCTACATACGCCACTTTTTACCGAGTTCACACGAGTGATACTGCAGATTCCTGCTAGTTAAGAACATTTCTTTTAATTTTCAGCGGGAATCAAAATATATTATAGGTAAGTGAAAAAATGGTAATTCGTAGCACAATAGATGTCCATTATGAGTACAATTACTAAAGCTTTCTAAAAGCTCGTAAGCTATATTTATTAATTTACTAGCTTTCCGCCCGCGGCTTCGCCCGCTTTGTCTAAAACCTGATAAATTATTTATACTAAAACCTTCCTCTGATCACTTTATCTATTACAAAAAACCGCATCAAAATCCGTTGCGTAGTTATAAGATTTAAGCATACATAGGGACATAGGGACAGAAAAAGCGACTTTGTTTTATACTATGTAGTGATTTAGCATTTAATAAGACCCACAGCGTAATGCATTACGCAATACACAGATTATAATATTGGAATTGGAGATAACTTGATTGCCTCTCATTTAAATCAGATTACCTGGAGTGCATGTAACTCGTGATTCCGAATTGATAACGTAGCCTATAAACTATGATAATATATTGTGTGATAATAATAACATTATGTTATGAATTAATATTATTATTCTTACATATTTTCTACTGTAACATGATGAAGGAATTAACAATGCTTATTTACTATTTGTGTTGTCATGTAATGTGGCTGTTCTCTGGTAAATCCAATTCTAAGATAACATGAAAATCAGTCAGGTGGAGAATAATTATAAATTTAGAAATCAAACCCCACGTCAGCATAACTATTTTAAATAGCCCAATGGATCGTCCCTTTTCCATTAAATAAACATACAAGTCCACCAGTTTTAAATATAAAAAAAAGACGTGTGGCACTCGGGGACTGCCGCGGTAAAGCTATTGCATAGCATGCCTTCAAGCCAGGTTTTTTTCGTTACGGAATTTCTAGATTCGGTCCCCGCACTCAAGGCCCGTGATAGAAGCTATGCAATAGCTTAAAAAAAATAAACCTACAAGTCCACCAGTTTTAAAAAAAGGGGGACAAAGAAATCGAAACATTTTATTATATTTGATAAAACGCATTAAGTTGAAGAGTGAGTGAAGTGGCTAAAACCTCAGTCTGAGTGCTGTTGTAGGTTGACCATAATGATATTTACCTAGAACATCCACTTTGTAGCGTAAAGTCTTATGTACAGCATTACCATCCAATCAAAACTCATCCCTATCACCAAGTAATAGAACTCAAAATGTATCGGAGATTTACGCTAAGATGCCATTTCCCTCTTGAAATCTTCCTTGCAGGAAAACTCAACGATTTATGTTTAAAATTCATTTTGTCGGTCGGTGAGGATGCAAAAAGTACGTTCTACATTAATAAAGTCACGTATGTAATTAAGGAATTAAGGTTTACTTTTGATGCGCATACAATTTTTTTAAACATGAAATGTTAAAATATAGGATTACTGCAAAGCTTTCCATGGAGTTGTAATGTAGTATTTTTAGCCAAAAGTGAGTTAATTATAGCACTATATTGAGATACGTACTTAATGCAAAATGTCATAATTATTATAAGACTCTCTACTCGCCCTCGATTCTTTATTATTTTATGAATGATTATAAAATGATTTTTATTTTATTTTACCCTTACATAACATTAGAAATAAATGCAAGGAACATGATAAATTCAATTCAATTCATTTCAAAATGCTAAACTAAAAATCATTAATTTTCCTACAAAAAAAGAAAAAACAACTGCTATCAATCAACACACACACCTATCAAAGCTACAAAGCAAGTATCAATAAAAATCAATACTCGAATCATTTCTTACGGAAGAAAAAGAATAACATACAATTTATCGTATGAAAAGTGTTACTATATGTAATTTTCAGTGTCGCTCGCGTCAACGGAAGTCCTTAGCTTGCTACCGCCCACACTTCCGACGTTTGACAGCATAATTATATATGCAATATGAATTTTTATGAATAATTCAGCTGGTAATCTTAATAATGTTATTTGGAGGCGACATAATATTTGAAACTTGATATGGTTGGAAAGTTTATTTGCGACTTTTCGGAGCTTTTGTAAAACTAGGACACGTTTTTAGACTGAATGTAAAATATAGATTATGTTATAAATTAACATGAGTCGTCATTAAGGATATCATGAACAACTTTTTGATTGTATCTTGTTTAATGGAATTGTGGGTATGGTATAATTAACGTACGTAATTAATATAACAAAATCATTGATAATGGAACCGATATTTTTCTTTTACCTCACGAAACAAATCAAAAAGGGTAATGTGTCTGTTTTATTTGGCAATAAATTGATAAAATTAATTAAAAATTATATAAAAATTAGCATTATTGAAATACTGAATATCAGTTACAAGTCACAAAAAATTAAATCCCTATCCTGTAAACATACAATACTATAATCAAACAAAGTAGATACGTAATTATTTTGTAGGCTGAGCCAAAGCTATATATAGCATTTTATGAAACATAGATACTGAGTTACTGATAAACGTTTTTCATCATCCGTGATCGATTTGTTTCTATTCCTTTAAAACTTATATTTATATATGTATTTGAATGCTATAAAAAACTTTATATCAAATTGAACTTTCTTTATTTAGAAACCATCAGTTCTTTTATACCTACGCAATACGACTTTTTATATTCTCTTTATGTGATGCATACACGTGCTGCCTTAAATGTTTTCTTTACAACTTTTCGAATACTAATGTCGGGATAAGCCTTTCACGAAGTTTCCGCCTCAACTTGTTTTTGATAACCTCAAACCTTGAAATAATAATAATAATCCATGTAATAAAACTTTATTTTCCATGTTCGAATAATAATTTGGATACATTTTGCGGATGAAAAACTCGTTAAATGTTATTTCTTTTTTATCATATAAGATTTTTTAAATTGAAACAGCGTAAACCCAGATACGTAAATCATTATATTATTTCTATTAACTATGTATAAATAAATAACTATGGGGATGTACAATCCGTCCAACCCACTCTTAATCACTTTTTCAGAATGTGTATTA
Organism: Colias behrii; assembly: GCA_029959065.1. NCBI lineage: Eukaryota > Metazoa > Arthropoda > Insecta > Lepidoptera > Pieridae > Colias > Colias behrii. Next base: position 12,971,995 of record JARWMC010000001.1, read on the forward strand.
TTTATCAGTAATCTGTAGAAAGTGCGTTAAATCAACCTAACTTCAATGACTGTATGAAATCATTTTGCGTAATCTGTAGTATTTGTATACGTAGTATATTATTATTAGTCTGTGGTAGTATTCACAAACCTTATACCACAGACTAATAATAATATACTACGTATACAACTTATACAATTATTTACTACACGATCTTTTCAATAAACATTGCTTAATTCGAAACCCGATAGAGCATGATGTTCATCCAATACAAATTAGAATACAAGCCCTGACAGACATTCAAAGTGTATCCCAACAAATACAATTTTATTATGCGGTCTCTTTTAACGCAATATTGAGTATTACAAGTGGAGTCCTTTGAAATTTTTTCAAGTGTAAAATTCCCGTTCATTCCATTTACTTTCAGCTTAATGAAATTTTCGATACAGTCCGTTTGTACAATGAACGATTCAGAGTCGGGGAATATTAAAAAAATATTAATAAATTTTAATTTATTCGATTGCGATTCGAACATTATGAAAATGCTTTATGTTGATTAACTTTTGGTATTAATGTTAAGTTTATTTTCAGACTTTGTTATTTATTGATTATGATATTGGCTTGATTAAATTAAACCTCCATTAGGCAAAAGGATTGTGAAAAACAATCTTTATATTATTTTACATAACAATAATTAACTGAAATATTCATTTGTAGATTTAACCAAGCGTATATTCCTCGTCAATCGTAACTTACTTATTTCAACTGATTATTACCTATTATCCATACTAATATTATAAATGCGAAAGTAACTCTGTCTGTCTGACTGTTACTCAATCACGCCTTAACTACTGAACCAATTTGCGTGAAATTTGGCAGAATTCTACGTGCCATGCGATCCTCCACCGGACACGTTGGACGCTGGTGATGAGAGGGCTCAGGAGGGGGAAATGGAAGTGAGGGATGTTGGTGATATGGAAGATGAGTTCCATGAAGCAAAAACATAAGGGTGGAGGGTTTTTCTGTTAATTTTGTATCTTGTTACTAATTTATTATTATAATAGGGGGAGGAATGTTGTATACTTAGTTTGTATATGTGTGCGTGGCTGCGTCCGCGCCTGTGTTGAAGTAATAAATTAAAGCAGTGCGAATCGAGCCGTTGAGTGTTTCACTTGTTCCCTACTACGTATCTAACAAGATATTTTGATACCCGAGAAAGGACATAGGCTACTTTTTACCCCGGGAAATAGAATAGGTTTTATCCCAGAAATCCCACGGGAACGGGAACTATGCGGGTTTTTCTTTGACTGCGCGGGCGAAGCTGCGTGTGGAAAGCTAGTTCACAATATAAATTAACATGTGTGGCGATAAATTTATTAATATAATCCATATTTGAATGCAACTTCTTTAACGTCTTTTCCATCAAGATACTTCTTTAACAACTCAAGACAAAAGTATAGTCAATTTTGTTGTTTACACTACTTACTTACTTAACTGAAGTTTTATTTGAACTGCAAACAATAATCAACCACTACCAAATCTTGTTTCATAGACAAACTGTGTGGCAAGAAGTGTATTTATTATTCCCTCACTTTCAATCAAAGTTACAATAATGCTTAATTATCTATTTCCTCATCGCCTTAAGCTTTCGTTTATTAAAAATGGGGGACCTAGCACCCTTAGTAATCTTAACAGACCCTGAGGCTATCGATTTCAGCTTCAAGATTGAAATTGAAAACAAAGATATTGCCAATTTCGCTATTACTTATATTACGAGGTGATCTCAAGTGTAATATTCGAGAATATTGAATTCGTTCGATGATTTTAATATTGTTGACGAAAATGTGGAAGGTTTCAAGGAATTGGTTTTGGACACGTCGTAGGTACGAGAATAACGTGTTTGTTATTGGGTAAATTTTGTTGTGAGTGTCTTTGGAATCTAGGAATTTAGTAAAATTATTGAACGGTATATTACAGAAACAAAAATGTGTGAAAATGATTTTATGGAATATGGATTTAATTATGCAATTAGAATATGAAACTTAAGGAAAATAAATTAAAATTGTGCTGGAATATACATTTTAGATCCTTGTAATTACAATTTTAATTACTTTGTGAAACATCGAAATAGAAGAAAATTTATTCATATAATATATCCTGTCCTAGATTTAGTTCTCACTAGGTTCCAACTAAATTTAATACCCTAGGGCAACAACTTTTCAAACAGAATCCATCTCGATAATTCGTAATAACTAAACAAGCTTTCTGAACGTTCGATTCTATCAATTCTGTATCGATAAAAAACAACAGAAACACAAACAATGCTTTGATTCTATAATGTCCCCTACCACGCTAAACATTAAGACGCAAATTAAGTACATCCTGCAATTTTCTCACAAATAAGACGAATGGGAAGCAATCCGGGGACTAAACAGCGGAACCAATTCTGAGTTCATCCGTGTTTGTCAAAGTGATTCCTTTGATATTTACTTTCGGTTCTCGAATTATAAATATGACTTTGTGTTTCAATTTTTGCTGTCTGCTGCTGTTTACATTTAAGTAGCATGTATATTGTTTATGAAGATGTGTTGATTCGGTTTGCATATGTTTTTTGTGGTAAGTAAAAGTTATTTCAAACTTGAGAACGACTGGATATTCTTTTTTATTTTGTACACATGAATTTTCGAGAGAAAGAAAATAATTAAAAAATCATGGGTTCAATATCAAACTGTACATAGAATTATGTAATTTCACCTACTCTCTAAGTTGTGCTGTGCTAGTACTATTTATTACCTTCTCTATCTATACAGGGTGTAATCGTTAAGTGTGCACAGGCGATTATTCCGTAACTATTGCAGATATCAAAAAAAATTATACTGATATCGAAAACCTAATGAGTAAAATGACAACAATAACTTTTTAAAAATAAAACGGGAACTATCCAAAAATTTTACACCAAACACTCCCATACATCCATCCCCTGTATACACATATTAAAATACTTTACCTCATATAAAAATGAATACATCGATAGTACAATTATGTTCGAATCGTAGACACAGAGTTGCTAACAGGCATGTCTTTGAAACTAAAAACCGGAAATTGCTTCGCGTCTTGTCTCCAATGCCTAGACATGCAGCGTCTTCATTAGCGGCATAAATTAAAATGCTTTTAGAAAGATAATAGGTTTTCTCTTAGACAACACAGTGGAGTAATGAGGTGTGAACGGTCTGAAGGAGGGCTGCTTTGTAGCAATATTTATTTATTTAACAATTTAATGTACCACACCAAGTTAAAAATATTCACAACTATACAATATACTTGACCGCCTTCTTGGTACAGTGGTTGACGCGTGAGCGTAACACCGAGGGGTCCTGGGTTCGATTCCCGGTGGAGACGAAGAAAAAAAAAATGTCTCGGTCTGGCAGGACACAGAAGGCTGATCACCTACTTGTCCCTAAAGAAAATCGATCAGTGAAACAGATGTATAATGCATCTGCCCCTTACCCCACTAAGGGACATGGGACTTCACTTACTTAATACAATTTACGTTTTTATTTTGGTAGCCTGTTTATATAACAATTTAGTAATAGTAGTGACAAGCAAATTTTGACGTGACAACGTCTTATAATTCGATAAAGCCGGCTGCACGCACGAAAAAACATGACTCATGCGGCGTTACCTCGCTCTGAGGCGTTCCATGTAAGGCTTGAAATGCAAGCGAGAGCGCGGAACGAGCGACAAAGAAGCACAATCTGACGTTGTCACGTTCAACTATCGTCAGTAAACCGACTTTACAGACAATTAATTTTTTTTGTTCAAAATATATTAATGACTAGCTGTGCCCGCGACTTCGTCCGCGTGGAATAGTGACTGCATAGTAGTTACTACTTAACTTTTATTGAATAAACACGTACTACCATAAATAATTAAAAAAACTTTTAGTAAAATTTATTACTAAACTGAGCTAAAAAATAAATGCCTAATTAATTTTCTACGTAAAATTATATTATTATTATGTCATATTATTTTTTAGGCACCAGGAGGGAAAGGAGCAAATTTATTTTCCTTCCTTCCTGGTATGGATGTTTTTGACAATATATTGTGCAGCAAATGAGTGCCGAGACAAACGTCAAAACGCAAAGGAATAGAATCCGCTATCGATACTAATTGACATAAGCGTACTGATGATGTTTTGCTAAAGATTTGTTCACCCTACCAACGACGACGACGATCACGAACAAAATTTTCATCCAGTCGCAATTTAATAAAATTGTGCAAAACACATCATACGCTTATGACAATTAGTATCGTAGCGGATTCCTTCTATTCCTTTGCGTTTTGACGTTTGTCTCAGCGCTCATCTTTCCTGTCTCGCGCCTGTAGTAACTAAACCGTTTAGACTGTGCAATAAAAATTAAATTAAAAAAAACCCAACGCAACGAAGAAAAGTGCATAGAAAAGGAATAAATAATTTCAAAAACTTCCCGAAGATCTTTAAAAATAAATACCATTTTAAATATTTATAAAAATAAAAAAAACAAAGTCGTCGGGGCTGCCATACCATCATTATCATATTATCATAATTTTAAAGATCGTCGGGAAGTTTGTAAAATTATTTATTCCTTTTCCTTCATTGCGTTGGGTTTTTTTTTTAATTTTTAAACTTCGGTTTCTTATTTTCATGTAATATTTTCAAGTGAGCGAGACCTACCTTTACCTCCATAATACATTCCTACATCATATTGATATCTATAAGTTTGTTGCTCCTTGACATCTTTTAAATTGGGCCGTAACCGTGCACAAATTGTAATGGACCACAGTGGCAAAAGAAGTGGTATATTTAAGAAAAAAATTGCCAAGCGCCGCGCCAGGCCTATGTGGCTTTGAGTAGAATTCAAAATTTCCAGGGTGTGGCTATCCTCTCGCTCCCATATCCCCCTCTTCTTTCACAGACTTTCAACCTTTCCATCCCTAGTATTTACTACTACGGGCAGAACCGATTTTGATGTAAACCATATTATCTAATTGTCGTGTACATATAGGTATGTACACGACATATCCTGTCGTTTGATGCTCCATTTGGTTTATTTATCTAACCACTGTCACCCCTAAAATGTAATAAACGGATGAACCGATTTCGATAAAACATTACTAATTATTGTAATTCACACGTTGCTCTTTCATATTTTGATATGCCGCTTGAGATATTATTTGACCACATTCGATTATTGTTCATTCCCACTTTTACCGCTGTAATCTGTGCTGTAATCTAATAAATGGAAAAACCGATTTGGATAAAAATAGAACTATAACTGTACTTCACCCGTTATGCACTTTCATTTGATATGTCACTTAGGTATACTTGACAACAATCGTTTCTTTCATTCCAACTTTTACCCATATATAGGTATAGTAAATGGATCAACCGATTTTGATTAAATATGTCCAATTATACTTTACACGTCATGCCCTTTCATTTCATACGTCATTTGAGTCAAAATTCATTTTTTTATTACCTACAACTTTTATACCGTATATCAAATAAATGGATGAACCGATTTTGATAAAATTTGACTTATTGTTACTGATAGGTCGTTCACTGTCATTTAATATATCACTAAAGTATATTCGATAACTTTAGTTATTTTCATTCCTACTTTTACCTCTATATGTATACCTAGGTACAATAAATGGATTAACCTATTTTGATACAGTTTATCTAAGAACCAGCGTCGGAAAATATGCTGCCTAACAAAAAAACCGCATCTAATTACCTGCTAGCGAGCTACGGTGGCACAAACAGATACACACACAGACCCACATAGCGGTCAAACACTTATCACCCATCTTTTTGCGTCGGGGGTTAAAAATATTATAATACCTACGACATAATTTAAAGGACATTTTATGTATAAAATTTACCTAAAAATAAGCATAATTTTAATTTGACCCCTCCCCCCTACTACCTCAGCTTACCCCCCCACCCCCACCCCACCCTTGGGGACTTTCGATATGATCACCTGGACATTTTATAGAAATAACTGTAGCGTATAACAGATAACTTACGTTTTATCGTACACTATAATATAATAGTGTACCATAGAATGTCTTAGCAAATGTTCGCCGTGAATACTTAAATGGTCATAACTTTTTTATTTATAAACCGATTGACATGAAATAAACACTAAATGTTAAATGAAGATTACCACAATATATTAGTGAAAACCGCATTTAAATCGGATAAGCCGTTTCTGAGATTAGCGTGTTCAAACATACAGACAAACAGACAAACAGACAAAAAAAATTTTAACGACAGTTTTGGGTTTGGGATCGATTTAGTAATAACCCCTGCTAATTTTTTTTTACATATTTTCATTGTACAGACACCACTTTTCTAGAATTTTATTATATGTATTGATGATTGATGATATTGATTCTAGTAGATTGTAACAAAAATAGTTATGACTTGTCTTCGCACTATTTAAATCGTAATTCAACTAGTACTAATAAGCATTTATTTATGAGGTTAAAAGTAAACCTGAAATGATATAAAATTTTAATATTAATAAAATTAATATCTCTAAACGGAAAAGTTCTGCTTGAATATTATATTCATTGCACTTGATTTGATGGCTTGTTTAAAAGGCTTCATCATACTTAAATAAACTTTAACTAAATATAAATTGAAAATTTACTCTACTAGGCAAACGCTATAAAACTACAGAGAAATCTTACTATAACAAAACTATATTACATTATGACTATTACGTTTTATATTGTACTAACTTTCCGCCCGCGGCTTTGCCCGCGCTTTCAAAGAAAAACTCGCATAGTTTCCGTTCCCGTAGGATTTCCGGGATAAACCTATACTATTATGTTAATCCAATTTACCCTCTATATGTGGGCTAAATTTCATATCAATCGGTTCAGAAGTATTTGTTTGAAAGAGTAACAAACACACACCTACACATACACATCCATCCTCACAAACTTTCGCATTTATAATATTCGTAGGATTCGTATAAAAAAAAACTAATCAGTTAATTAGTTCCCAGCAAATACACATAGAGTTCTAGATTAGATTAATGGAAAAGTCATAAAAAGCGACGGTAAATAAGTCTTGTGGAATAAATTTACGTTGAGCAAGCAAATTTCTATCGGTTCTGGACAAACATGCATTTATCGTGAAGTTGGATTGAAATCCACTTGCCTTTATTAAATAACTATGTCAATGAACTTTGCTTGAAGGCTGAATGTGATAAATGTGTGTTTGTTACTCGATCACTACTATAAATAGGTTAACGGCGACCTTACTGAAGCGTGGTTTACAACTTTTAACATACCTACCTACACAATTAATGTAAAGAGGAACTCTAATACTGTATTACTCTTTTCATGGGAATAAATGAATTAAATAAGAATATCACCGATTTTTTTAATTATTTCATCTGTAAAGCCTACATTAGTAGAAGTGTTAAATATATTTTGAACGCGGGGTAAAAATTATTATATGTAAAGAATCTTGTACTTTACTGTTATAAAAATATATCTATCAAAGTTGTGTCGTTTTATATTGTTTTATGCAATAGGTGAAACAAAATTATACACATATTATCACTGTTTTTTTAACGTAGCTGACTGTCTCGTAGCCCGTAGGCATAGTGCTACGAAAAGCTCCACAGTAGTATATTACCCAAATTATATGATTTTACTAAATTGCGCATACATTTCATAAATATAACATAGAAAAACAATTTATATTATGAAAGAATAACAGTATTTACTTGTAAATACATAAATTCTTCCTTATAGGTACCTACTCTATACGATGTCACACGCGAAGAAAAAACATTCTTTAATTTTAACACGTTATCCCTACCTCTATTTAACTAACGGCAAAGATTTTTACAAAATACCATACTTAATCGTAAATTCTAAGCCCACATATACTTTGAAAGCACACGAAACGTACCTCGAATGCAGTTATGAAACCCAAATTGCATCGGCCATTGAAATATAAAACGCGACGTTACATTTCCTTGAATACTCCATTAAAACGTAACCTTAATACCGAAATCCGTCGCTAAGAAACTCTTTAGTTCACTGCAGTGTAAAATAATGCAGGAGAAACTCATAAAGAAGCGAGTTAAATTAACATGAAACATAAAAAGGACTTCATTTCAACCGTCTGTTTTAAGATTAATGCAGTTCATGAATTATTGAATTGTTTGCATTATTTATCATTTATTACTTTTACAATAAGACTATTAGGTTCAAGAAGGTGGTAGTTTTAATACACTCTTTTCACTGCTATAAAAAGCGGTAACATTGTATTTTTAATATTTTTGTCTTGTTATATTTGTATAATGTTGTTTGAATATGAATTTGGGTGATAAACATTACGATGCGATTCTTGGCATTACAATAAAACCCGGAAGTTAAGAATAAAACTGGAAGAAATCGCTATTTAGCGATAAGACCGCCATTTGTTTTAATTTATAAGTTTAGATTAAGTTCCTAGTTAAGTTATTTCAGAGCAATAAAGTATGAATAAATAAAAATAAATCAATAATAAAACAAACTGTAGTCATAAATAAATGTATGAAAACTTACAGCTTAATTACTCATTGAATTAAGAAAATAAAATTACATCTAGCTCAGTATGCTAAGAAATTTATAAGCAACATTTTTTCATATTTTGCGTTCGCAATTTTTTCTAAACTTCATTAACTAATGCCAATTGCATAATTTATATCAGAATTTCATTAGTTCACTGAAATAACACTTATTTTAATTTGTCGGAAAAGTTTTTTGCATTAACGTTCTGATCCAATATTAATTTAATTCCACGAATTGTTATTAAAATTCTCTTAGCTTGCAAAGTTTTTCCACTAAAAGGATTGAGCTTTCGAGATTGTATGATGGATTAATGATATTTTATAGATAAGGCTCTTAAATAACAGCATCCTACGGTTATTAACTTTAATCCGAAATATTTATGAATTAAATATGATGTTGAAATTTTATTAAGATTTATTTTTAATAACTTCCCATGGGTTGAGGATTTTTGAAGTGAAACTTAAGGTGCGTTGAGAGTAATATTTCAAGGTCTCGTCATGGCAATACCGTCACGTCACGGTGTAAGGCGACGATTTTGGTATTTTTGAATCTTGCCAAAGAAGTTTTACTTCTTACACGTGTCAGGAACACACGCTCTTTTTTGTTAATTTACTTGTCTGTATCATAAGTCATTGATTATATTATTATAAAAATATAATAAAAGTTTTTCTACAATGCTCAAACGAATAAAAAATATTTGAATTATTGTGCCCGATAAAATCAGAGGCATAACTTAATATGACAATGCTAAACCATTAAGATACACTTGTATGTGTATGATATTCAGAGAAGTAATTTTGATGTATTCTGCAAAATACTGTAAAATAAAAAAGCAATATCTAGTAAATTTTTCATATCATATGTACCAACAGTACAAAATATCAGGCTTATTTATCGAGAAACAACGTAACACTCCCATGAGTACGTTATGACGTCATCACCGAAGCGTGGTAGTAGTTTGTGCCATATAACTTAACCGACTCAAGTCATATAGCATAAATATTAGTACAAAAATTACTAACATTATAACTCCATTTAGGTAATTAATAATTCCGCTTATTAAGGTCCGCTCAGCTTACGACCTGTTAAATGCCAACACTTAATAATCATGTTAACAAGGGTCACATTAACGATATCCATGTAATTCTATTGTTACTTGACATGTGTGGGAAGTGTACATGATTTGAGTTAATTAGCCTTTTATTCAAAATTCAATCAGAATAATGCGAATTCTAGACCTCTTTACATTTGTATCTTCTGTGCGTCATTATAAAACTAACGTCCAACTGTAAAGTTAACTTTCTGGGTTTAAATTAAAAGTAAATAGAATTGACAAAATAAACTTATTTTAACACATTACGTATTAAGTTTATAATATTAACTTGTAAAAAGTGTTGAGCGAAACAAGCAGTGATCTATATTGTCTTAACAATATACATGAAATAAAAAAGAAAGTAGTCTTCATGCGTAGAGTGACCGGGTACCTTCTAGGGAAGGCGCACCTACAATCTTAGACCACAGTCACAATGCACATCTTAGGTTTAACATCAGGCGAGATTGTGATCGAGCGCTTTCCTATTAATAATAAAAAAATAAGAACAAAATCGTAACTTGTATTTGTCAAGAACGGATAATCAATAAATTATACCCCTAACCTTGGGATCTTCACCTTCACAACTCATAAAATGTATTGCCTAATCTCCAGAAATTTGTAAATGCAAATTAAACGACATAAGAACAGTTTCACAGCATTACGTCCAACTTTTATTAGCTCCATTTTGACCGGAGGTGTGATAAAAAATAAATCGACTTTCAGACTTTTGCCGCTTGTCACCTTTCTACGTGTTTTACTAAGAAATGAAGTTGTAACGCGTTTTTAAGCACTTTAAAAAACTTTTAATGATTTTCTTACATCACCTGAACTTCGCTTTTTGGTATTTTTCTTACTTTTTCTGAAAAATTGTCGCTTTATCGAGGTTATGTTTTCAGTGGAGTGTTCTTTAGCGTTCTTAGTAATAGAGGATGTGTTTATGTAAAGTAGGTATTATGGTTTACAATATTTTACCCAAAAAAATATAAAAAAGCAGGTAAAAGCGGAGACTTATTCCTAGACTAGCTGCGCTTCGCGGTTTCACCTAGTTCCTCACATAGTTCCTGAGATTAGCGCGTTCAAACAAACAAACAAACTCTTCAGCTTTATAATATTAGTATAGAAAAGAACATTAGTAAAATACTTAAAAGAACGTAATCGTTACATAAATATTTGTATATTTTTATTTATTTATTTCCAGTTTAATTACTTTATTCATTACCGTATAGGATTATTATGCTTGTCTTTTCACCTTTTCATTTAGGTGTCTGAAAAAGTACACTACTAAGTAATTTAAACTTATGTATTATAGTTTTATTTATTCATCATTGCAGACACATTTTCATAACATTTATAACTCAACAAATTTAATACCTAAGCGAACTTGACCAAAAGTTTACACCTTGTACGCATTACAACGTAATTTGACTAGAATTGTAAATGTAATGCTATGTATTATGTAAATGTATTCCGATAATTGGGTGTTACTCGAACAGCTATTACTTAACTGAGGTGTTTAATTAAACTGGGATTTAATCAATACCGTCCCGAACCATCTAAGACTAATTATGATGAAGTATTTGATAATGACTCAATGAATGTTTATTGTAATATTCAATTTTCTTACTTGGTAAATCATTTTAAATTAAAACACTTACAACAGTTTTCCTTGATAAGTGAACTGAAATCAAATGATAGGAAGAAGCCCTTTTCTTAACTTATATTTCCTTCTTTTGATGTCTTAAATAACTAGATTTGTTAATAAAATTAAAGTGAAAATAATTATTAGGACGCGTTTGTTTGGAACACTGTGGTGCAGTTTCTATTATGTTATTATTCTATAAATACATAATAATAGTAATTCCAAGAATTTTTGGCATTTACTTTTCAAGTGCTTAAATGGTTCAGTGCTTTCCAACTAAACCATTGTTTGTGTGTCTACGAAAATCTGAATCGTTTAAAGTCTGTTCAGGCTTCACGAACACTTATAGCGCTCCTAAGCGTAAACCGTAAACAAATTTCTTAATACAGTTTACTAGTTTCCAATAGTCGCTAAAATCCACAACTCAATTAAACTTTAAAGGTCCTTGATAGTCCTTTTATTTTTTTTTTTTGTTCTTGGTTTATGTTTGTTCCTGGCTATAGCTTGGTATCACAGATCTAGTACAACCTTGGTATAGATATAGATTAGGAACAGAAAACATGGTCATAATGTAAACGGTTTTTTCTTTTTTGGTTCAAAGCTGTGTACGGTATTAATTGGGTTGTAGAATTTATATGTATTATTAGGTAAGAGCTAGATATAAGGTATTGTTCTGCAATCTGTTACTGTACCAAAATAAAATAAAATAAAATAAAATAAAATAGAGCCTTAATGAAAGCGGTTCTCCAGCACTCTATTTGCCAAAGAATATTCGACTGAAAGGAAGTTGTTTTAGAATTTAAATTGAGTTTAAAGTATGTAATGGTTTAATTTGGAATTTTTAATTAATATCTTTTTATGTGATTTTATAAATTTTACACTTTTTGGAGTTAGAAAAGAGCCAAATAAAGTTCTTATAACAGAATGACAATCGTAGGTACAATACCAATACAATGCCGTAACAATTAAATATTAATATTATTACTTCTCACAATTATGATTTTTTGTTTGTCTTGCCAATAGGCAATTCACCAAGAAAAAAAAACTGTTCTTTATGAATGTAACGATTTGTCTTCTGTAATTTTGAAGGCAAATGAAAATAAAAAGTATAAACGACAACCGCCTCTCATACGCATACTCTAAAGACACGTGTGATGAAATCATACGTTCAAAATATAATATATATTCATTATACTAGGTTTCTTACAAAAGCATAAATATTCCATGAACATGAGTTAAGAAAATTCCCTCAAACTGAAATATTTATTTATTCAATTATACTTCTTCTAGAAGCACTTTAGAATCGTGCTAACATAGTTTTACCATTTACTGCCGGTTCGGAAGGCAGTTTCTACAGAAATGAGCCGGCAAGAAACGCTGTAGTTGCTCTTTTAAAATAATGTCAATATTACAATCTAATTTTACATGATTTCATACATATTCGTTACTAAATATTATATTATACGGAAGCCAGTTTCTACGAAATAAATGTTCTGGTTATTAAGCAACAGGAATGTATGTCATACCCCTTTGATAAGCATAAAATTATTCTTATCAACATGTTTATGAAATTCTTATTCATGTATGTTATTTCCCATAAGGATATGTCATTATGAGGTTCAAGTTGCCTCTATAAATAATAACACCCTTGTCAAAGGGCTTAGAATGGGTCTTGCATGTATAATACGATACTTCGTTACTTGTAATTACCGCTGTGTTTGCTGTGATAATATATAAAATTAACTAACGCCCGTCATTTCGCCCACTTATAAGATTTTGCGGGCAGACCTACGACTTTGTGTAAAATAATTGGAACCAAATTAAGCTATAATATCATATTATATGTAAACGTTTTAACTTTTAACAGACGATCAACGATTCTCAAAAACAATTATGACACATTTTTCTATGGTCAAGAATTATTGAAATATTCAACCTATCTCATTCTTATATCTAGATATATATCTAGATATAACACTACTATAAAAAGCAAATATCTATCGAAATATTTATCAAGATTTTTCCTGGATTTTGAGCAAATTAAAGCCTAATTTTCCATACAAGTTCTTACAAACTCTAACATCGCTACTCTAGTAAAACGACGTTGATTCATGGTTACTTTTAACGGTACATTTAAAAACCATAATAAATTCTGTCGCGCGTCTATTACAAAGGGGAATGTTGGATGAATGCCAGATTTAATATTTAAATTTTCTTTAACACTGTGTTCCGCTGGAATATAATATAAATAAAATATCACAAACATTACCAAATTGAATCTAACCATTTTCGGGACCAAAAAATTCGTTAAACTTATGTAAATAATATTATCACGCATCTATCAATAAAGAATGTGAAGTTAATTCCTTTCGCATTTAAAAACGGCAGTATTGGAACAAAAGTATCGTTTTTAGTTAAGCACAAGCAGCTCAATCTTACAAAACATTTAAAAACAAATATTTTCAAAGTATATTTAAACAGTGAGTTTCATTCAATGCACACATGAACACAAAATACGTACACGTTCACACCATCAATATTTTTATGAACAAGCATAAATTGTATCACTCGAAACACAATAACTCCAAAGCGTTTCATTATTGCTCCCAACGGGCAATACGTTACGGCAATAATATTGTTCTGTGACGTCATCGCAATTATCGTATAAAATAATTTCACAAGAAGCACAGATAGCGTCTACTTTTATTTGGTAAAGCAAAATTTGGGAGCCTTCCAAATTAACTCTTAGCCTGGCTTTGCAATTATGTGCGGGGAACCATTACCGCAATTGAGATAGCGTAAATAAAATAAAAACGTACTGCATGGTAACACAACAGTTTTATGTTTAAAGTTTTAGGTTAGTTTTTTGGGTATGATGATTATGGGTGCTTAAGCAAAAATATGTGGCGCATTGAGAGTAAAATTTCAAGATCGCGTCGTGGGAATATCCTCACGCCATAGAGTAAGGCGACAATTTTGGTATCTTTGAATCTTGCCAAAGAAGTTTCACTTCTAACACGTGTTTTCGGAACACACGCTTTTTTTTAAAAATCAAAGAGATTTTTTGAAAAAAGCGTGAAGAAATCAAAGAGATTTGCTCATATTATAACTTCAAAGAGGTGTACTCAAAACAAAAGAATGTTGTGAACTTAAAATTTAACATGGACCATTTATTACACATATTGTTAATTCAAGAATGTAGATTAAATAAGCAGTTCCTTTGTAACGATATCAAACAATTTAGATATGCGGTTGAACTCATTGTGCATAGTTTACATTGTTGGATGACAAACACAGTAATATATCAATCAAGAGCTCTGGACTAAGGCCCAAGGTGTGAACTTAAGCGTGACCTTGGAACTAGGAAGAATTATTATCAAAACTTCAATCATCAAATCATTTATTTCTCCTCACAATTCTCAATCACATGAATTAATTCTACATGCATACAAACGACAATTAATTATGACTTCAATATATTTTTAGCCACAGGAAAACGTTATTTTAGGTGGTAGAGTTCAAAACTTGGTAATGATGCTTATTTTTACAATCCTTATAATTTTAATAGAATAAGCTACAAAATACTATTCATATCTTCTGGATCCACCATCCATCCATCTTCTCCTTCATCTATATTCTCGGTCCCTATACTTATACAAAAGCAACTTACAGCCTCCTTGTTACATTGATTAACTTGTGAGTATAGAACCGATAGGCCCTGGGTTTGATTCCCTGTTGAGACGAAGAAAAAATATCTAGGTCCAACAGGAAACAGAAAGCAGTTCACCTACTCGTCTATAAAGAAAATCGATCAGTGAAATAGAAGAATAATGTATTTGCATTCATCGGACATCACTTTTTTATAACAATCTTTCGTTCTAGATAATCGAACTATATAATACCAATCTTCCAAAGCCAAGAAATTCCTCAACCTCCAAGCTACGTTTACAAAATACAGTACGTGTCTTATAGTTTAAGCCAACCCATGACGTTTAGCCGTCGATAATCCCGGCATGGTGCGACAACCATCGACCGGATTATATGCCGGGTCCGATAGAGGAATTAGGAAGTAAATAAGGGCTTGTTTACTATTCAAATTAGATCCTGTACGTGCTCAAGACGAATTAATTAAGTCTTCGTAGCGTTTCCAATGGATATTGTTTGAACTAAGATGAAATTCGGCTACCTATTGGTTGGGTGGTTTATGGTTGACGTATTGTCGTTTCAATTTATGATTTTCCCGTTGTATAGTTGAGTTTGTGGTAAGGCTCCCTTAACTTTCTATCTAACATTAAATTAAGCAGAATATCTGACTATAGCTTATTTAAAATGTAAGTAAATAAAAATAATAGACGTGTAGCTTGAAACATATTGTAAAGTTCCAAGTTCCAACTCAGTTATTATTGTATAACAGAGAAGTACATATAATATAGTAAAATATTAATTCAAGTGTTAATTTAGATAACTATGCTCTCAAAACACAGAGATTCTGTAAACAATAATAATTTAAGTACCGTCTTAGGTTCTATTCATATCTAGTGTAGCAAAGGCTTATGAAGGTAAAGTATGAGGACTATTATGACTGTTATTATTGTCAATTCGATATTTAGTCTACAATTTATATTATAGGGAATTTATTTAAATTACTTTTTTTGTTGTTCGCAACTTGATGACACTAAGTACTACAAATAACTCGACATTGGCACAACAAGGAAAAGGTCCATATTCTAAAAAGACCGTCAATAACTGCAAAACCGTCAGTGTTCCTAACGCTTAAAAAAGTGGTGAGCATTTAACATCTAGTAGCCAAAAAATAAATTGATATGAATAAATAGAAAAAAAAATACATTTTAAAAAGTCAACGCAACTCAAGAATTTCCTCTCAAAAAGTAAAAATTGTCACAATTTCACATCGGTTCGACTGGAACGAATTTAAGTCTCCAATTTTCTTTAAGCCGGTCTAAGGAACGTACAATATGACTGCAAAAGCTCCCGAAATGCTTAACAAATCTCCGTCCAGTCGGCTATTGGATTATATGAGGTTTGAATGGACATGGTCGTAGAGTGGGACACCAGTGAGAGAGATAGCAAGAGGTTTAGGGCACTCCTTCACTTGATGCATCGCTGAATAATTAATGACAGTTTTTATAAGATTTTTAAGATTAAAGATGGCGTGAATTTCATTTTAAATTGATGGTATTCAGATGTTGATAGGTGTTAAGTTTAATTAAAAAAGCAAGAAATAGATTTTGAAAATGGTTTACATTTGCACAATTATTTTCATAAAAATATAGTATGATACTCGACATTAAATAAAACGAAACAATTTACAATACGTTATATTTTTATCTAATTCAAATGTTCTAGTAGTAATGGTCACCTCATTCATACCTACCTAATACCTATACAATGAAACATAAATTTATTGGATTGATTTATTGTTATAATTACTTATTAAAACATTGTTTTATAAACATAGTAACGCAGGCTATACGTAACAAGCATAAAGGATTCAACGTAAAATTCCATGACATCGTAAACAAAGGTTCATATCTACAAGGAACTCTCATAGCACACTCAAAGTAAAATCGACCATACACACTTGATAGAAGGTTCAATATCGTTCACCCGTTTTGTTACAGTACACTGAAAGGCTTAATAATTTTGAAGGCGTGCCTAGTTGACCGTCGGAGGGATTTTATTGCTATTGCGGAATTATTATCGCTGCAGGGTGGCTTTGGACAAATAGATTGTTACCGCTTTTTGGTATTGCTGTATTTGTTTTAGCACGATTTAAACGTACTTTGTGTTGCTTGGTATGGAATGCTAGCTTAAAAGCTGCTTAAGCTATATAAGGAGCTAACATGACATATTATATTTCAATTAGTATAGAATGATAAAAATGTATCATAAGTTTTTAAATATTTTACTTCGATACAGCTATTTATTAATTATCATCATATTATAAGTAGGTGCTGAGACATTGTTAAAAGTTAAATGACTCAGGAGATTTTTCTATGTAAATATGAAAAAAAATACATTTCTAGATTTTACATGCTTATCTATCCTCGAACCTCGACGTTTTAATTGAAATCGGAGGCTCTGACCATTGACCCATCACTGCTCTAACAGTTCCACAAAAAATATTCTTCACATATAATCCTGAAATATAATATTTTTACGGGAAATTAATCTTGTTTTATGTAGATTATAAAAACACCACATCATCTATCAAACCGTCGCAGCGGGTCTTTGAAAAGAGTTCTTTTTCAATGCATGCCTCATACAATTTTGGGTCGTACGGTACAGATAAGAGGGACAGCTCATGTAATTTAAATTATACGATTCTAGCCGTTTTTGAAAGCCAATAAGGGTCAAAATGGAGTGGCGATTAAAAAACAACAAAACATTCGGCTACGGGTACAGTTATTAGCACCCATTCAGTAGGGTGAATATATTTAAGGCTTGATTTGCTTACGTTTCTAAAAATATGCACATACGTTACTGATACATGAATAATGTCACATTTTCCTCGTGAAAAACCGCTTACTTTCATATTTGTTACACTTGCATTGGCTTTGATGTTGATTTAGCTACTTTATGAATAATTATGAATAAAACATCACCCTGAAATACCGAAAATGAGTCATATCAATGAATCTATTTGTGTGATTCATATCTAATAAATTTTAGAGATCGTAGAAACAGTTACAAACGATGACCTATAAACGAGTCGTTTTTAGCATAAGATAGCTATTTTCCATGTTAAATATGAAAACAGCAAAAAAAATTATTCTGAAATGTATGTTATGAGTGTATGAAAATTTATTTAACATTATTGTCACTCTTAAAATAAAAATTCTCTGCAACCAACACTTAAATAAACCTATGTACTTAAAAAAGTAGTATCAACTGAACATAGAAGTTAAACGAATGTCTAAATTTTCATTGCAAATGAGGATCATAATATACCTACGTTGTTTTGAACCCTTTATAGTTCCATCCCTATAATACGTCATTGAACGTTACTTACCAGGCTAAAATAAAGACGCGCATTCCGCACAAACCCGTACACTCCGCAAGCCAATTTGCTTCCATCTAACATAAAAATGCACAACAGTGGTACATATCAGCGTCACTAATGGCCCACGAGGGTGCCAAATCGCCAATGACTTCGCGTTAAGTGCCAAAATAACACGACACGGTGCCAAGCGCTGTAGCCAAACCGTGTGTGCATAATGAGTTTTACTTTTGGATTAACATTATTGATAATTCGGTTTTATCTATAACTAGCTGCTCCGCGCGGTTTCACCCCCGTGGCTCCTCTCCTGTTGGTCGTAGCGTGATGATAGCCTTCTTCGATAAATGAGCTATAACACCGAAATAATTTTTCAAATCGGACCTGTAGTTCCCCAGATTAGCGCGTACAAACAAACAAACAAACTTCAGCTTTATAATATTAGTATAGATATACTTCGCGCGATAAAATCTAAGTTGGAAGTTAGTGAAATTAATATATAAATAGATATTATATCTCGCAACGCTAACTACTAATCTAAAAATTCTAATAGGTAAGCAAAATTTCATGAGTACTTGATAGACCTAAAAATGTTTCTTATACTAATTAACTATTTTATTAACTAGGTACCTACTATAATAAATAATGTGTATACCTAAGACTTGCCAAAACAATCGCAGGTAAAATTTATTTTCTACTAGCTTTCCGCCCGCGGCTTCGCCCGCGTTTTCAGAGAAAAACCCGTTCCCGTAGGATTTCCGGGATAAAACCTATCCTATGTCCTTTCTCGGGTATCAAAATATCTCTATACCAAATTTCATGCAAATTGGTTCAGTAGTTCAGGCGTGATTGAGTAACAGACAGACAGACAGAGTTACTTTCGCATTTATAATATTAATATGGATGATAATATTAAAATAGATACATATACCCACACTCAAAAATGTTTCGTTGTTTTCATTACAATAATTACACAGTATTTCTGTATTTCTCTCGGAGAATTAGTTCTCACGAAATCACCAATAAATGTTAGGAATCCAACGAACATGTGCAGACTACGACTACAAAGCGAATATTATTGTAAAAAATTATTGTTTGGTCGCTTTTGTGTTAATATTACGTGTACAATTTCAATTATGTATTGTATTGTGTCTTATATTGTGTCTTATATTAAATTTATTGACTTGATATGTATATTTATTTTATTACATACTTTTTAAATAAAAATAGCTTATTTTAATGCAAGCACTAAAGCTATTTTTAATCTGCCAGTGATTATGATCTCTAGTGGATATTAAAACATGTTTTAAAACCCGATAAGAAACATTTTTAAGCGATCTTTATCGAAAATTATATTAATCAAAAGCCATTATTATCGACAACACAAGATATATCTGAAATACAATGGAGAATGCATGCATGCGTAATTCAAAATGCAATTCAACCTACGGAAAATCATATTTGAAATGGATTAGGTTTTGCATAATGCGTAATTCGTCATTATAACGGGAGTGAATTAACTATGGTGGTTAAGGTTTTATGAATGACTAGATTTCCGCCCGCGGCTTCGCCCGCGTTTTTAAAGGAAAACCCGCATAGTTCCCGTTCCCGTTGGATTTCCGGGATAAAACTTATCCTATGTGTTAATCCAAGTTACCCTCTATATGTGTGCTAAATTTCATTGTAGGTAATCGGTTTGGTAGTATTTGCGTGAAAGTGTTACAAACATACACACTTATTCATACACATACGTCCATCCTGACAAAGTTTCGCATTTATAATATTAGATAGGATAGAATAGGATCTATAACATTTAGCTAACGAAATTTATTCACAAAATACACATCAATCCACACACAACCCGTATTTATAAATTATAATATTAGTGAAGCCGCAGCGAATTAATTAAAATTTAAACGAGTTAGCGTCGGATAATAATTTTGGAAAGTTATGCGTATTGGAGAAGTTTTTATGCATCAACATAATTTATTGCCATGCACTTACATAGCAACAAAATTAATTTAGACTTTTATGTTTTTAATTGCTTTGAATACCATCATAACGTTGTATCATTATATTTACCGTACATTATGAAAAAACAAGCTTTCCGCCGGGGCTTCGCCCGCGTAGTCAAAGGAATTTCCCAGGGGTATGAGATGTTTCACCGTGGTAAAAAGAAGCCTAAATGTAACTCTCTTGTCTTTCACAACAATCATAATATTGCTGAGAAGAAAAACAAACACACTTTCCAATTTATCATTTTAGCACAAATAATATAATAGGCACTAGATATTAGTAAATTTATAATATATATTCTAGTTCCCACTGCAAGAACACAGGCTGCTGATAAGGTCACAATCCTTCTTTCGTAAGTTTTCTTTATGTGCAAGTAGATGATCAGCTTTCTTTATCCGTCACCGAGAATCGAATTCAGGACCCCTCGGTTAAAGACTTGTACCACGGAAGCAACGAAAAAGGTTTGGTAGATATTACAGGTCATCAAACTTTTGCTTCTGGGATAAATAAGCTTAAGATGTTTGCACTATGTCTTGTTTTGTATACAAAAAATGTAATTAATAAAAAAAATTCACTTTGAGTTTCCATAAATACGATTAGTTGCAGTCCAATGCGTAAAATAAATAAATGTAATCTTTAAACATTTTTATTTCAAGTGCCAGGGTGTTGACGTCATGTTCATTGAATAACATCGCTCAGTGTAAATGGGCCTTTAATCAAATCAACAATTTGCATCAGTTCGTGTTTCAAACGGTCACCATGGCAACGCGTGCGTCTCGTCACTTCATTACGTTTTTCTCGTATTTCACGTTACGGTGTAAGTTAGGAGTTCAAAGCGTTGTTAAATAATTGTTCTACTTTTGTAGTGAATAAAGAAAATTGATCATTTTAATCATTCTTTTATGAGGCGATGTTGACAAATAACTTTAAATTATGTATTAAATAGCCTGATAAACACAAAATAGAATCTACAGCTTATAGCTAAATGTTCTTATAATAATACAAAAGTGCGGATGCACAAATTAATATAGAAATCCCCTAAGTAAATATCCAAACTTTAGAGATATGACAGGCACACACACACACAAACAAACACACAACTTTGAACTTAACTGAAAAGACACAGCTTACCTTTTCATGAATTAGTAGGTACCTAAGTCGCTTACTCTCCTCACTTATTCGTTAGTATGTCGCGAAAAATCTCTGCAATAAATCTTTATTGCGGTGTTGTTTGGCCCGTATTATTTGTGCTGTTTCGTAATCATTTTCCTTCCTTTGACGACGTCATTTTAACCGCCTGTACCGTGATTGCTGCGTTTGCTGTATTTTTATTAATAGCCTGCTTTTCAGCTTACGTGGCATACGGACTAATAAAAAGCTTTTGTTAAAACCTATGTGAGAATGAACCGACCTCTAATGGATTTTGAATAGTTTTTTAAAGGCATATTAAAGGCAATTTTGTGTTAATTAAACGCAAATTATTAAAGAATACAGTATTAATTGTTTTAAAGAAATATAATTCTTACCTAATGTGAAGTGAAGTCCCATGTCCCCTAGTGGGGTAAGGGGCAGATGCAGACATTATACATCTGTTTCACTGATCGATTTTCTTTGCGGACAAGTAGGTGAGCAGCCTTCTGTGACCTGCCAGACCGAGACATTTTTTTTTTCTTCATCTCCACCGGGAATCGAACCCAGGACCCCTCGGTGCTACGCTCACGCGTCAACCACTGTATCAAGGAGGTGGTCTTACCTAATAATTTTTAATTATTTTACACAAGTAATCAAGATAAACTGAGACAATCATACGTAGTATTCAATTATACTCCGGATGTCATTGTTGCATCTTGTTCTCCTGAATATTATTTACTAGCTTCCGCCCGCGACTCCGTCCACGCGGAAAAATTAAGAAAAATTAATTAATATTATTTTTTTTTCTACCTATTTTTCCGGGATAAAAAGTATCCTATTTTATGCCCGGGATAGTAAGGTATAATTATACCAAGTTTCATTGAAACCGAACCGTTAGTTTTCACGTGATGCCTGAACATACAGACAGACAGACAGACAGACAGACAGACAAAAATTTTTTTAATTACATATTTGGGTTTGGTATCGATCCAGTAACACCCTCTGCTATTTATTTTTTCAATATTTTTAATGTACAGAATTGACCTTTCTACAGATTTATTATATGTATAGATAATATTATTTTTTTTTCTACCTATTTTTCCGGGATAAAAAGTATCCTATTTTATGCCCGGGATAGTAAGGTATAATTATACCAAGTTTCATTGAAATCGAACCGTTAGTTTTCACGTGATGCCTGAACATACAGACAGACAGACAGACAGACAGACAGACAGACTGACAGACAGACAAAAATTTTTTTAATTACATATTTGGGTTTGGTATCGATCCAGTAACACCCTCTGCTATTTATTTTTTCAATATTTTTAATGTACAGAATTGACCTTTCTACAGATTTATTATATGTATATTTATTATTATGACTTTTGGTTTGGTATTTATTTGTTCTACGCGAGAATTCCCATATCAATCAAATTTAACAAATGCCTCTTTTTTCAATAATATGCAATAAATCAATAAGTGTAATATGTATGCACTCGAAATACAAACGTCACTTGAACAAAATGTCTAACCAAGGACCAGACTTTAGAACATAGTACTGGGTGCATATGAGCTGCGGCTTGCGGTCTGTGTCCACGTCACATGCCTGATCTAACCGATAATGAATTCGGAATATGGCCGAATAAATTAATAAATCATTGCATAACAAACTTACGCAATTTTGTGAAAAGTGTAGTGGCAATATCAAATAACTAATACTATAATATAAGCTGAAGAGGTTGTTTGTTTGTTTGAACGCGCTAATATCAGGGACAACTGGTCTGATTTGAAAAATTCTTTCGGTGTTAGATAGCCCATTTATCTAGGAAGGCTTATAGGCTATGTCACGCTAAGACCAACAGGAGCGGAGTAGTCTAGAATACAATAAATAATGAAAAATTCTCTGATGAATGTAGGTATTGAAAATCTGTTTCTAATTTATTTTCTTTTATTGTAAAGTATTTTTAGCCGTTTTAAACTATAACTTTTCCAAGAACGTTGTAGATCCCATTTCACCAAAAGCTCTATAATATTTCAACATATTCTTTCATAAAATTAAATTGAAATAATATATTATCACTAGGTATATAATTTATTCAAACGAATTCCGAAATAAGAGAATATTATTTGGCATTGAGTAAATAATTTATTTTCTAGAATTATGAACATAGGTGTTCATTTAAAAAGGCTGTTTTTAATTAAAATTCAGCTGCATCAATTGATGTGTTGGAGAGATATTTTATGGTTGAATATAAATTGTTTATTGTGTTCGTATGCATATTCGTTATTGAAAAATCGTAATTTATTCTCTGTTTTGATTGAAAACAAAATTGTATTGGATTACAGTTGATACGGTTGATATTGACTTGCGTACTAGAAAATGTGATAAATGTAAAGATTAGTAGAAGGTCATATTTTTGTATAAATAACGTATAATTAATCAATCTGCAATAATTACACTTCTTAAGAATATAATTATGAACTTTTATACAATAAATAAATTATTTATAGATAGAGCATAGCTAAGGTTATTAGTTTTACACCATAGATCCTATGTAGCTGTGTTGTTCATTTTTGAAACAATCATTTATTATAAATGTATTCAAAATTGTCTTATATTATGAATAATAATGAAAATTTAAAATATAAATAACATATTCTTTAAGCCTGATAAGTCCCGCTCAAGAAGCCCGCTTTTAGTAATTAAAACAAATGAAAAAATGTCTAAATTGACATCGAATGATGGACAAAACATGGAAAATGATATTAGCTCAGCGCGATCGGGTTAATGACATTTGTAATTAGAAAAGTTGGTTCTGCGCGGGTTGTGATGTCATTTCAGAGTTTTTAATTGGATATACAATACTTTTGAAGTCTATTCCGTTTTTGATCAAATTTGAAAAATCGTGGTGACGATGCTCATTAGAAAGTAAACAGGTATACTGTATAGATTGAATGGTATTGAACAGCTTAAAGATTATTTGTTAAATACTGGAGTACTCTTGAACTTTTTGTTGAACGTAATGATTATTTTAAAACTGAAAAATGAACATGTTTTATGAGAAATATTCTTTTGTTTGTTAAAATAATAATATGCATTACTATTGAAATGTTCTTGCTGATTTTTATTGTAGGTATGAAGGTGGTATAAGGTTTGAAGGAGAGTTTTTATATTACTAATTTGCCAGAGCTGAAATAATAATTATATTCAAATAAAAAACACCAGAAGACGACCTTATCCACATCTTATTCAACAACGCACTCAACAATAGAAATTAAAAAAATCACATAAAACATCAAAATAAAATGAACCGACCGTTACTTTCATAAGTTCATAACATTCCTTGGAATATTCAAGTGTTAAAATCCGTTTAAATTGGATAGGTAACAAGTTGGGAGTGGCGAGCCGTAATGAAAGGGATTCCACAGATTCCCGGATAGCACGACTCAGGTAGACTCGTTTATTGGATCTCGTTCCACATCTTATCGAGTTTTTGACTTTGAGTTAATTAGTGGAAATTAACTTTAAGGTAATCTATTTCTGGGTTACAGAACGCTTTGTCAATTTTCATTAATATTTTATATGAGTCATAGCGAGATTGAACAGTAATGGGATCCTTCCTACATTATTTACTAGGCTATTTACTTATTGTATACTAGGTAGTGGTTACTAGCTTATTTTCGGATTTGAATTGATTGAAATTACATTCTAAATGCAGGTTTAATTTCGTTCTTGCAAGCCAATTTGTATTTAAATATCCAAATTTAACCATGTCCGTTTAATAGCTTTTTTCTAAATATTTTCCCCTTCTGTGAAAACAATTATTACTGTTAGCATCCCCTTTCATAATTATGTCGATCATGATGAATTAATTTTAAAACACTCTACGTAATAACATGGATTTGTGAACATTTTACATTTCCTAGAAACAAAGAATCACGTCACAATGTATGCAATTGCATAAGTATTTTATTCAGACAAAATGTAAGTACTAAAATGACAATAACACACTCAGTTTCAACCATAATATAAAAATGACATAATTTATCTCTCCTCTCTCTCTCACATAAGCGAGATGAGAACATGAAGTTTTTCAGTTGAAATTAAAAATTATAAAAAACAATGTGTAGCAGAAGTTTCGTTTTCAATTCGAGAGAAAAACACATTTAATTATGTTTTAATGCAAATTGTTCTTGATGTTTGTTCCATTTGGATTTTTTTTTCTGAAAATAATCTACAACGATATTCGAACGATATTCGATATTATGATGTCTTATAACATTAAATAATTATGTTTTTAAAACTGTACATTAAATAAATATTCAAATTCAATTTTAAAAGTATCAAAATCATAGGTAGAGACAAAAATTTGCATACTAACGGACGATTATATCAAAATGAGCTTTTACTGAGCTTTGTTTTGCAATTTTATAGCTTATAAGTCTAAGACATATTTGATAGCTCTGCGAATGATTACAAATAAGAATGATCATAATACAATGTGTAGAAAAAAATTGACAACTTATAGAACTACAGTTTAAATAATAATTGTTCCCATTGGCAGTACAAACTGGCACACAACATAATGCAATATAATTAATGTTTCAGTAAAATAATTAATTAACTTAAAATATCAGAACATTATGAACGCCAAATAAGCGAAACCTATTTTATAACACGCCACGCAACTTCATCAACTTAAAATGAAATAACCAAAATGCATAAACAAAAAGCGATTTAACTTTTGAATCAGTACAATTGTTCGAAACATTTCTATTGACGCGTCGCACAATGCACACAAAATTTACATGCAAATATCATTCGAGAGAAAACCAACAAACTTTTGATACGAGCTCTATACTTTATGTATCTATAATATGATTAAAAGTACAATTGTATTCAGTTTGTATTAAAATTTAACTTTTCATGGGAATAAACACGATTCGATAATTCGATTTGGTTAATATATAAAGTATAAATGTGTAAGTAACAACAGGTAACAACAGTGAACTAGTGTTTTTTAATATAATATCGTAGTCCATATTACGTGGTCGGAATTGAACATTCTCATTCTAACTACTCAGTTGCATTTTATTACCTGTATCCTAATGAAACTTAATTACGAAAAATCTATATTTTTATACAAAACTAGCAAACCGGGCGAACTCCGTTTCGCCACCAGAGACACCTTTTCTTTGCTATAAACCTCACGGAGCAAAACCATGGAAATCGGTTCGTGCGTTCTGGAGTTATAGCTTCAGGAAGGAAAACCCGACTTATTTTTATAGAGTAGATCAATGACATAATAGGAAGCATTTTGACAGGTAGAGTCCCTACTCTTTAAAATACCCACTAGAAAATGAATCACTGTGTTCTATTATACCTACAGATATTATGTACTTATTGATGCTACTAATATTAAGTATGTGTTGGAAGCAATATAAATTGACATTTCTCAGTCGACATTATCAGCTAGCGAACGAACCCATTGTCAATAATTTCAAAGTAAATATAAAAATCGTCAAACAAAATCAATCTCAATAACTTTCACGAACTATATTACATTCAAATGCGCTCAAATCGTGTAAATATTATTAAACTACAAGCGAATACGTTCATACATTTGAAATTTCACTTAAACAGAGTTTAATATTTGATGCGGAGTTTGTATGATGCACTTTATATGCTCCTCAAAGCGACGGGTGGCACATGACGACAAACTTCCAGCGTACAACTGTAATATGGCGATTAAAGGTTCTTTTTCTGGAAACTAAGAGACGAATATGAATGTTTTGTTCAGTTTCATAGTGTTTGACAATGGTACCATGTATTAAAATGCAAAGAGTTTCAAATTATTAATTAGGATTAGACTTGGTTAAAATCACATTATTATAAAGTTTTCAATATATTAATTGAAGCCATAAAAATATTATTGTTTATTTTATTTCAAAACAGGAAGATGTTTGTTCTATTCGGCCACAGATTTTTTTAAATTTCAGAATTGAATAGATTAGTATACTTGAACACTATAAAGTTTCATTATTTTAGATGTTTATTACCTTCATATCAAAGCCATGCATATTCCACATTAGCATAGTATTCCGATGTGGTCACGCTTCCGAGCCATGGCTTACTAGCATGTACATGAGGCATTAATGTATACTTGTGTACCAAAAACACTTAGACCAACTGATAAAGGAATATTATAATTAATATTCACAGAACAAGGAATTAATTAAATGTGAACTAGTATTCGTATATTGAAAGTACAAAATGTATGCTTTGAGTAGTTACGAAATATGTTTCTGTTTCAACTAATTTACGGTGGTTGTAACTTTTAATAAGCTACCTTACTTTTTCTTTGTTATCTAGCTTTAATTATTATTACCAGTACTTAATTTATAGTTCCCATTATATTTAAGTTCCTATTATATTTAAGAACTCTCAACAATTGCATAATTTTGAAACATTGAAACAATCTTATTACGTCACTAACTGCTTTAATTATTGTGCAATAAAGCCTATCCGTTTGAAACCGTCATTATGCAACGGATTTTTCTACCAATGCACACTACTGGCATCATCGTATTTGGTCCATTTACATCAAACGAGCGAATGTCATTCTAACCCCACTATGTCTAATTATTTTAGCTTAAACAGGCGTAGAACATTTTTTTCATGTTCCAGTGCATTCGAAAGAATGCTCTTGCTCTAGCTCTAGCTCTATGTTTTTTGATGTAAATGCACCGACGGCATAATTCGAAACAAATGGGAATGTTACCGAGATTAAATGCTAATTTATTCGATTAATTATTGGTTAATTTGTCTTCTTATATCGTCACTAACTACCGCAAATATTGAATATCTATTACTTCAACCTAGTGGTAGAAAAGTAGTATAATGACTGACTGTATTTGAACTGATGTTCAAAGTCAGTCATTATACTACTTTTCTACCACTGAACGCTTGGCACCATCGTACGAGGAGCGTGTATAATTCGAAATAAATGGAAATGTACCGGGAATCGGGATGAAATGCAAATTTATTCAATTAATCCGCCAGCCAGCCTGTATTGGGTGTCGCAGCCGTGATTGGCGTTAAGTCGTTCAGCCGAAAGCGGTCGGCCGACAAACTCTTGACAGGGATGGATTGGGGACTCGGAAAAATAATAATCATCACTTTTTGCTTACTAGACTGACTGACTTCGACTACTACTTTAGTATGTGATAGGTGATAGGTGCATCCTTTTGGTTATTATTCAATGAAATGTCTAGAAACAATACGCTTCTATGATTATTTATCGAGGAAAATCATGATTACTGACTTAAAAGCTTCTTTAAGTAAATTTCGGGTGGAAGGGAACGATCCAAATCCAAATCCAGCAAATCCATTGGCTAAAAATGCAAACAAGCAATAAATGCCCAAATAATTCAAAATTATAAACTTACTTCATTGCAGATCCGGCCCTGGCTTCTAGTGTATACTAATGAAATGGGTGCATTTGAAATTTTGTTTGCTTATCGGTTTGAAAGACGAAGGAGTAGTTCGAAGTCAATTTTGAATTGCTTATCAGCATGTAGGGGTTGGAATTGCAGATTTTGATAACGCTGAATATCTTCTGTACAAAGCTTAAGGAATTACCATAAGATCAATCGATTAGTCGACTACGTGATTGCTTTTGACTACCTATTCGTTTTTTTTTTCTACTGCTACAAGATTATCGAATGACTACAGATGTGATGACGATAACAATTTCAAGTTTATGGTATTTAATGTCATATAAGTTTTACGTATAAAAATATTAATATATCTACGTAATGTTACAGTAAATAGGGTACTTTTTTTGCATGCATTTATTGCATAGGGCACGCGGCCGCGGCGCCTTGGTTTTATTCACCAATTTTCTTTGTTTGTAATCAAGTGATCAGCCTTTTGTGTTTTGTATGTTGAGATGTTCAGAGGAGATGTTAAGAGTTGTATAACTCTTTGCACAATTAAGTATAACATAACCATAACCAGAAGGATAAATATAAAAATCTTCTATATTATAGTATGAGTTTATTCCGCATTGTGGTTTCAGTCCTAGCTAGTAGGTTTCCATGCACTTGCAATACAATTTGAAATACAATGTGAAAACTAGAATACATTTAAGAAAATCAAAACACATAAACGCGACGGAGAAACCCGACACTCAATACGGGAGGGGAGATCAACCTTTTTGTTTATTTAATAATATTATTAAATAATTTTTATGTTCATCCCTATTTTATTTAAATAATTTAACAATAAATTTAATACTTTAATGTTGTATGATTTAAAATCACATTTTATACATTTAATGAATTTAGTACCATATTTTTTTAATTATTAGTATACAAAAATAACAGTCAAATAATTTTCAACGTATAAAGAATACCTACCAAAGCTAGAAATACAAGATGTAAGAATTCAAGCGTATTATTAGCATTTTAGATTCAGCATTTTTATGCTGAGACAATGTTTTATTTTTCTTCATCCATATTTTAATTTACATGGCACAGATATTTTTATTTATACATTTCTCGGATTTTTGGTTTAATCAAAATTAGAAGGTCGCTAAGTGGGTGTAAGCAAATTATTATTTGCCTCCTTCGTGATTACATAATATTGCTAAAAATATCACCGTGTTCAAATTTTTGGGCATGTAACAGGTAATTTTTATATTTTGTAAGTACTGAAATTAATATGAAGCATAATATACAAGAGAACTAAATATTTAAACCAAAGGTTGACAATCACACCATGGCAAGTTGCAATCCAATCTACTCATCGAAGATCCACTCTCTTTTTTTCAATCATAATTGAAAATGATCACTGGAAACGGACTTGTTTTTCATAAAATTGTAAATATTTATTACGTACCTACAATCAATTTTATAATTTTATGATCTTTATAAAAATTGTCATGCATCGGTGTTTTAAACCAAATTTTAACGCAAGAGGTTACCGATTTTTTTTTTTTCATATATTTGGTAGATCAAGTTATGTTTGTTTAATTGTTTTGATACCCCTAAGTAATAAGCTGTCCTGGGAGAACAACGCTTGCTAGGTAGAGTTGCGAATAAGTCGTGTTAGAAGTAGTGACTATTATGAGTTATGACTGCAGTAATGACAAATAATTATGATTGCTCTTAGTAATATTAGCTAGCATTACGAGAACATTCCGACCTATTATTACAAAGCCAATAAATACACCTTTCAATTAGATCGAAAATCCTCCCTCCATGATCATTGTGAGAAAAATCAGTTAACCTTAAACGATTTCGAGAAATCTGCCACGAATTGAAACAGGGTGAGGTATGGGGGTTCAAATATATTATTTTAGTGAACGAGACGCGAATATTAAATTTAGTAATTGATTTTTTTGGGTTCAGTATTTTTTTCCTATTTTAATCGTGAAGTTCAAAATCTCTTTCTAAGTAATTATTTCGTTGATAAAGTAAATTGTTTAGAGTGTTGTAAGTAAAATGCATGGCATTCACTGAGAGTTGTTTAGATATGCAGCAGACAACGATTTTAAACGTTTATGTATTAAGAAAGCAGTATTGTTTGTTTGCGATAATTATATGCTGTCCATGCGGAGAGCATAGATTTTATAGTTTGAAGTTTTAGTCGATTATTAAGATTTTAGTGTGTTATAGAAGTACTTTATCCATTAATTCATTAAAACATGTTCCAAATGAATTGAAACCTAAATGTGAGGTGAATTTAGATCTGTTATAATAATTGTCGCACTATGGCTGTGACTCATAAAATTCATTATCTACTTACTTGCTGGGAAGGAAATCGATCAATAATTCTATACCCCACAAAACAGTCATAGGACTTTCATATATTTTCACTGTTGTTTATATAGGTGTTTATCATTTAGAGCTTCAATTTACAACTAGCGTATTTAATACTCAATCTCAGAATGCAATCATATCTCAGTACGCAAAACCCCTAAAAACAGTAAGCCATCGCTGTCAATCCAGTGTGTAATTTGTACCTGTACAAAGCACCTCATTGTGCGGAGGTGTGAGGAGATTTACTCCCAAATTGGAAAGCCTAGCCTTAACTGTAATCGGCTTATGCCGGCTATGCGAATGTGTACCTTGTAGCCATCGATGCAGATGGGATTTTGAAAAGGAAGCCGTATAGTTTGATCAATATTTTCTATAGAACTTTGCAGTTATCCTAATCATAATATAATATGTGGTTCTTTTTCACAGACATGTTGAACCCGTGGTTAAAAATTGAATGTAGATAGATTGCGAAATCATAATGATTCAGTAACATTGTTTTATTATTTGGATACCGTATTTTTTGCACCGAATAAAACTCATACAATAATACGTACGTTATACGTTATATATGAGTAATTTATGTATAGGTACTGGCACTAACTACGAAGATATTTCACCAAAATTCCTAAAAAATATATTCCTAATAAACAAGAATGAATATTCCACCAACTAGATTTCGTATGTACCTAGTGAAAATGAACCTCACTATTCAGGTCACGAATTCTTCTAGGAATTATCCAGGAAGGCTCCAGTCCACAAACAGTAAACCCTGACCATTCAATTTAGCCGGGTAATCCGCTTAGCAACATCACAGCCTAGCGGAGACAGGATTAATTATGTAAAGTGATGTTGTTTTTGCTAAACCGTTTATACTGAAAACTGTACATGTATGCAATGTGACTGATCACTTGTTATTTTACGGATTTGTATTGGACTGTGTGTTTTTTTTTTTCTTTAAAATCGTTTGAAGATTTCGTTGGACTTAAAACAATTTAAGCATAACAATACAAAATATTATAAGGGAGTACCTAATTTTACTACGAAAATTTTAACACGAAAAAATGCTAAAGCTGTAAAGTAATATATAGTAGTAGTAAAGCAATAATAGAGTCTACCTCAAAAATAAATTATTAATCAATATGCATAAAATTCAATTCCATTTCCATTAACGGAACAAAATCATTACCCTTATCTTTATCGAGCTAATAATTAGGTTAAACTCATTTGTCCAACCTTTTTCAACTTAATAATAGCTTTAAACCAGTATCGAGCCTTAATGGCGACCGATACGGTCTTTTAGGTTAATTAAAAAGTTAATCTCACTTCCCCTTTTGAATGCTATTATTATACCTTCTTGTGTTCTTCTTAAATACTAATGTTGCTTAAAAATAAAAATAGCCTGCCTATTTTCAAAGTTATTAATCAATGATCATTAGTTGTATTATAAACTTCATCAATATCTATTATTTATTTCGTTCTACTACACAAAAAATGGGTAAAGAGCAAAATCTACGTCAAGCAAATATAAGACACAGTATAGGGGTATAATTAATTTTATGCACGTCTAATTATCTCAGTACCATGTCCCTGATAATACAATATTAATATGTTCAGACGCTTCATTCCAATGACCACACTTTTTTAATGCTAAATGTCACTATAAACTTCATCAGTATGTTTCCAATCCTCAAAAAATGGGTAATAACTACGTTAAGCACATACAAGCCAAGCCAAGTATAGGAATATAAATTGTATGCACGTCTAATTATCTCAGTATACCCATGTCGGGGACAATACAATATTAATATGTACACTGCATTCCTGAAATTCCGTCGAGTAGCTGTTCCCTCAACATAATTTACTCGACATCGTACGAAGTTCTTAAGTTTCATTAGCAGAACTTCTGGTGTATTTGAAATATTTAATAGTTCTAGTGGAGGTGATTTGATAAAATCATCTTTGGTATAGTTGTAGAATTATTTGTAACCTACAAATTAAAATGTTATGTATTAATACAAAGCATGATGATAATTTGTAATTTAAACCAAAGATAGCAAAATGATATTTCAATCATCAACACATAATTATTATACAGGGTGTCTCAAAAGAAAGTTTATATTTTGTGGATGAATAAAAAAAAAGTAAGCGGTGTATTGAAAAAATGTTTATTAATTATTAAAGTGCATAATATGGGAATTTATTTCTTAATAATAATATCTTCAAAATGCAGGCCATTGCGTTCACGGTACTCATTTAATCGAACAGTAAAATTACAGTATTTATGACAGCTCGCCAGGTAGACACAGTGATGGCTGCCATTTCGTGCCGGATATTTTTTTAAATGCTCTAGAGAAGTTGGTTTGTTGGCAAACACTTTAGACTTAAAGAAACCCCCACAAGAAATTATTGAGGATAGAAATTAGCGAGGAAGTATTGGCCCTTACTTTTTTGAAGACGAAAGGGGGCGTGCAGTTACAGTAAATTCAGAGCGCTATGTAAAGATGATAAACGAGTTTTTAGTGCCTGCACTGCAAAACTTTCCTGGCTATAACCAGAGAACATGGTTGCAGCAAGACGGAGCTACATCACACCCATCCAATATGTCTTTACCTCGAATTCATGAAATTTTCCCGGGAAAATTGATCTCTAGGAGAGGTGATATAAATTGGCCTCCACGCAGCCCTGATTTAACTCCCATGGACTTTTTCTTGTGGGGGTATCTTGAATCTAAAGTGTATGCCAACAAACCAACTTCTCTAGTGCATTTAAAAGAAAATATCCGGCACGAAATGGCAGCCATCACTGTGTCTACCTGCCGAGCTGTCATAAATAATTTTACTGTTCGATTAAATGAGTGCCGTGAACGCAATGGACTGCATTTGGACGATATTATTATTAAGAAATAAATTCCCATATTATGCACTTTAATAATTAATAAACATTTTTTCAATA
This sequence comes from Colias behrii, assembly GCA_029959065.1. Classification (NCBI taxonomy): domain Eukaryota; kingdom Metazoa; phylum Arthropoda; class Insecta; order Lepidoptera; family Pieridae; genus Colias; species Colias behrii. Next base: position 13,006,270 of record JARWMC010000001.1, read on the forward strand.
CACCGCTTACTTTTTTTTTTATTCATCCACAAAATATAAACTTTCTTTTGAGACACCCTGTATAATGAAATGCGAATGGAATTATAAATTATAAAAAATATTGAAAAGCTTCAAAATAGTTTAATATTTAATAACACAATTTTGAAAGCTGTACGAGTAGGTACATTTCATTGAAACTTATTCCCACAAGCATAAATGTATTTCGTAGCACAACATCGTAGCAGCTTTGCTACGCACGACTACATTGTAGAGCCGTTGTCCATTGTCTTTAATATTATACGAATTTATAATATTATATTTTCCTTCTCACACTTACTGATTGAATAATAAAACAACGTAGCATATAATATTACTAAAGAGACGAATAAATCTTTATACAAGGGATAAAACAGAGGCAAAACATGATAAATTTTCCAGCAGACAGCGGCGTAGTGGATCAGGCTGTAAATTAGGACTTTAATGAACCATTAGCTAGGAATTAGCGAAATATCATGGCGGCCTAATGCGCTTAACGATTTAGTGCACAGCTTGTTACCGAACCTGACTTAGATTTAAGCCTTTTATTTTATGTACTAATTTAGTACACGTATATCATTAAAGATAAGCTAGAGGTATTTGAAAATAATTAATGATAAAACTTGGTAATTGTTTCTTAATCTTATGACGTATCACTTCATTGTATAAAGTCAAGCGACTTACTTTTATACTATGCAGTCGTGCTATCTGTCTGACCGTCGGGACCGTGAGCTTAGATCTTTAATACTACGCAAATGAATTTGATGATTTATTGACATTCGATTTATGTTTTTTTTTTTTTTATAAATTGATGGTTCTCCATGAAGGTTTTAGTAGATAATTAGTTAAATTTTAGACTAAGCGGATGAAGAGCAAGTGGAAAGCTAGTTTCTGAATAACAACAATAACATTGTATGTTTTATAATATGATTTCTATTTGTGTAAGAAAATTCTTAATTACTCAATATTAATATTTAAAAATCGTTAAATTCACATAATTACACGTTTAATTAACAAACACGTTGCACAAAAGTTCCTACTTTGCCCTACATCCACCGTTTAAAATATTTACGCAAAACATAAACAATTCTTGCAAACTACGATAATTTCAGAACCGCATAAGCAGTTATTATATTAATGAAATAATGTTTCCCTTCCTTTCAAAGGGATATGCAGTTTTAAGTGACAAATGTTATGTTCCCACAACGTCGTGGAAAGTGTTAAGGCTAAACAAACGCGCTGAATCACTATCAGGATTTCTTAAAGCAGTATTAATTCCAGTGTGGAAAAAGGATAGCGCTAATATAGGTCACCTAGCGTTATTACTTTCCACGCTGGATTTAATACTGCTTTAAGACATCATGGTAAACCCGCAGGAGTCTGATCTTCTTATCTATTTCTAGAATCGATTTTCTTCATTGAGTTACCATGTACTACGTACTAGAGAGGGCATCTCTACTAAACTATTTCTAACACGAGTTAGAGTCAATCGCCTCAAGCCATTTTTTTTTTGTTACATTGATTGGTTTTAATTGATAATTTTATTCATATTTTTTAATAAGATAAGCAATATTTATTTGTGACATTGATTGGTTTTAATTTATCCATACTAATATTATAAATGCGAAAGTAACTCTGTCTGTCTGTCTGTTACTCAATCACGCCTAAACTACTGAACCAATTTGCATGAAATTTGGTATGGAGATATTTTGATACCCGAGAAAGGACATAGGCTATCTTTTATTGCGAAATATGTACCACGGGGCCACGGAGCCGGGGCGGACCACTAGTAAGTAATAAAAGGCAGAATATCTACATAGTGTCTACTCACTAGCCGGCCCGCGCCGCCGCGCTTGTTACACAGATTTTGTTCGTGGTGTCCTCTCTATAGTAATATGTACCTACCTCAATGATTTTCTTATAAATAAATTTCATTAGACATTAAAGCTTCTAATAAACTTGTTTAAATAATGATAATTAATTAGCAACAATCTTCACTGTGAGATTAAGATACTTAGTGTAAAAAGCGTATTTAATCAAAAAACGAAATTATTTATTAAAAAGTATTGATTTTATTCATCTTAATCAATTTCTTTTGAAATAGAATTAAGTTTCTATTTTTCGAATTTTCATTTGTGCGCGTTAGTTACCGCCTTAATACTTTCCGATACTCATAAATTTCAAAAATAAGCTCTATTTTAACAGACGCAAAGGTTATTTTAAAGGAACCTACATATTTTTTTAATTACAGCAGATATTCATGTTTTATAATCGCCAATCACAATCGTATTTGTCGACTTGCAAATTGTGGTATAAACAGTGATTTAATGTGTGTATCTACACTAATATTATAAAGAGGAAAACTTTGTTTGTTTGTTTGTTTGATTGTAATGAATAGGCTCATAAACTACTGGACCGATTTTGATGAAATTTGGCACAGATAATCTTTAGACCCTGAGAAAGAACATAGGCTACCTTTTATTGCGAAACATATTTCACAATAAAAGGTAGCGTGGTACATATACCACGGGTGAAGCCGGGGCGGACCGCTAGTACTGTATATTAATAAATACAAAATATCCGCATGGAAACAAAAATGTAGTGTAACACTTTTGCAATTTGATAGATATCCTTCCTCGATAAAAATCTATCTTACACTGAACGAGATTTTAAATCGGACTCGTAGTACCTAAGATTATACCGTTCAACTAATCAACCAACGAACTCTTGAACAAACAAACAAACTCAAGATGACCGCTGTTTTTACTACCGGTTAGAACATATATCTGTGTTACAACTGGTCTTTGGTCCAAGCTCCAGGGATCAACTATATAAACAATATTATTTAGGAATCCTTCTATTTAAATAGCATACAGGTTATATAAGATTTTGAAACTCCACTTGCTGAGCTCACGTTGTTCGTGAAACTAGTTATTTGCAAGGAATATTCATGATGTTGTCTCATACAACATGGCTTTCCTTTGTTAGCGATAGTTGGAGTGGAAAATATTAATTGTAAATAGGATATATAATATTGTAATTGTTTCGTATTAATGGTGATGGATTCGTTGGAACTAACGATCATTTTTTTCAAAGTTCATCACAATAAACGTTCAAAAGGAATTTAGATGTAAATATGCAATTCATATTATGTGCATTATAATTGTTTCTGTTATATGGACACTTCACATTCTAGTCTTTCAGAATTGTATGCCGATTACAAAATAAATATAACAACTATAAATTGTTTAAAAAATAAATTAGTGCAGGTATAGATAATTCTAATAATTCTATAGATACGACCGGGCTCAGTGGCGTGCCATGACTGAGTCCTATGTCCAGCAGTGGACAAGTGTAGGCTGACAATGATGATGATGATGATGATAGATAATTCACGGTATTCAGAAAGTTTCAATACAATTTTAATAACTAGTTATATTAAAATGACAAAGTATAATATTTTAAATTCCTATTTAACTAACAAGTCAGTCTTATAGAAATTGCTAATGAAACTTAAATAGTCTGCCATTACTAGCACTAATATCATCGTGACTTCTCGTTGTAAAGGAAAAGTTATTTCAGAAATGAAAGCTTAAATAATCAGCGCAATTTCACTTTTTATTCTTTGTTACTTAGTACAAGCACTTAGATACAATTCATAACCTTACAAAGCGCTGCATAAAACTACGATATGATGGCAGCTACTGCTATGAGCCAGGTACGGATTCAAACATTGGGGGCCCTGATTATTTAGAAGCCCTGAAAGTTTCAAATAATAATTTGAATACGTTTATATTTCAGAACGGCATCCACCAATTTAGATTACTTTTTAAGTATAAAATAAAATCCCGTGTTTTTGAGGAGGCGTAAGCGTGGTGATTCTAATACCTATACGTCAATTGAATAGATATACAATCTAATATATTCTCTGACATTCTTTCACATAAAAACACTCTCCTTAAAACTATTTAAAATACAACAGCGACGGAACTTTATATTTACACAGTAAGTATCTCCATACTCCTAGATTATGGAGATACTTACTGTGGAGTGTATAAGATTTTAGGTAGTCAATTTGTCGTTGTCAAGGCTTCAGAAAAAAAGCAAATCCGGTCCTGCGTTCCCAACAAGAGTAGGTAATATGCGCAGCACTTTACGATTATTGCATCCTCAAAGCTCTCTGTGACACTAGTGGAAACTGAACGCCGGTTTTATTGTTTATTATTCTTTCCAAGAGGCAAATAGAATTGAGGCGCTTGCTTCAAATGGCAATAACGCTTCAAATGGCAATAACGCTTCAAATGGCTCAAATGCTTCAAATGGCATCCAGGACAGCAGTCCTGGTTGTTTTTTGTTGGTTGGTGATAAGTTTGATAATTTGAACGTGATTTGATTAACAATACATGTTTACTTTACGACTTACAAATATAACTACAGTCTACAGTTTACAATACCATATTAGTAAGGAGTTTAAAGTACCCAATACGCCTTACTTTTGCTAAGATATATTATTTAGTTACTACAAATAGTATCTAAAACAACTTTGAAGAGTTACGTTAGCATTAAGCTCCAAGTTTAGTCCTGTGCAGACCTAATAATCTATAACTATAAAAATGTGAAGTAAGGTACAAAAACTCAAAAGTTTCGACATGGGTTGCGCTCAATTTTTGACACAACATGCAACCCTCTTCATAAATTGATTTTGTCTATTTTTACTTCCAATCCATGCGATCGTAACGTGCTAGGAACACATCTTAATCTTAATACTATTATAAAGGCGAAAGTTTGTAAGTATGGATGTATGGATGTATGGATGTTTGTTACTCTTTCACGTAAAAACTACTGAACCGATTACAATGAAATTTAGCACACATATAGAGGGTAACTTGGATTAACACATAGGATAGGTTTTATCCCGGAAATCCCACGGGAACAGGAATTATGCGGGTTTTCCTTTGAAAACGCGGGCGAAGCCGCGGGCGGCAATCTAGTAGTATAATAAAAATATAGGGAGCTGTGTATATAATAGGCATTTTATACATTAAATCGCTTTTGTACGAGCGGGATATGAGCGGGATGCTAATATAAAACGTGTTTAATGCTTTACAATTGAATTATTTTATAGAATTACTAACATTTCTTACTTGATTCAATATAAAATACGTAGTAGTCATTGTATAAAGGTGCATTTAGATCAAACGAACATAGAGCTAGAGCAAGAGCATTCTTTCGTGATCTTTTAGTGTAAACGAAATCTCGTATTCAGTATAAGAACATTGTATAGAATATTTTCGAACGCACTTAGAACAACGAAAGAATGCTTAACGCCTGTTTACACTAAAATAATTTGACTTATTGGGGTTAGAAATTGGGTTAGAATGAGCATTCGCTCGTTTGATGAAAATGCATCGTTATACTTACCTACTATCTTTGTAGCGATAAAAATAACTCAAAATTAAATACCAGAGCGATATATTTGGAATAATCAGAATATAATCATATTATCTTACATTACTAAGTTAATCAGAGCTTTCTACCGAGTGTCGAGTGCAAACACGGCAATGTAATCGAATTTGCATGTATTAGCGACTTCGAGAATTATATTCTTCTTTTTAATGCTATTAAAATAATAATAATCATTGAGACCGCACCTGTAAATAACTGTAACATTAAAAAGACAAGTAAAATAGCTTCTTAAATTACAGGATATTTACAAATGTCGAGCATAAGCTGGATAACAATAGAAATATACAGAAAATAAATAAAAATTAATAGGTTACCAGAAAACATAGCAAAATATGGAAATTAGTTTTAAAAATTGATGATATTTTCGACTATCTAAAACAAATAAACTACTTACCTATCTGATCTTCCAATATCCCTTGTAACAATGATTTAAAAAACGATGTCTCGATAATTTGTATATAAATTATCTGAACTTTGAAATTTCAGTCTAACAATATTCGTATCCTGAAAATTAAATTTCATTAAAATCTAAAAACAACGTAGTTAAAAAAACATTTAACCGAAATTCCAACTTAAAACGATGTAAGCCTCGCCTTTGCGTTGAAAAGGCTTAAGTTTGTTTCAAGTAACATACCCTTAACTTAATCTACATAATTCTCAGACACATCGCTATAAAAATGGTAGGTAATACGTACAAGATTTGCTTTTCTGCTTTGTAATAAGTTGTTTGTGGCCTGAGGCTAATCTTTACGTATATAACGTATTAACTCTAAATTCCATGTTTTTAAATGGGAAGAATTAGTTGAAAATGCATGAAATACGACGTTTTCAGCCGTCTGAAATATATATTTTAACAATCTATCATGTAAAAATGAAACGCTTTTGTTGCTTAGCGCAAATCTCAAGAACAGCAGAACCGATTTTGTAAATTCTTTTTTTAAATAATATTCCTTGAAGAAAGACGATGGTTATTATGGAGAAAAAACGTAAACATGTACCACGGGCGAAGCCGGGGCGGACCCTTAGTATAACATAAATATGACTTAGGATGTTCTTTTTAAATTCTAAAAAAAAATAATACTTTGTCGTTTGAGTTCTTTATATTTTTATTTCAATGTATAACATCCGTTTTTTCTAGTAGTATATATAATAAAGATTTTGTTTCAAATATAAACTGCTTCTTACAATGCACACTTTAATTCATTTTATATTTATTTATGTTCTATTTATATCGACATTATATCCATATCACATAGTTACTTTGTAGTGATCATTTTAATCAATACCATTGGTCTAACTATTTCTTTGCACTTAACCTATAGAATTTCACTAGCCTTCACAATTTGCTATAACTTCACGAGGCCGTATAAGAAGCGCTACCTCCATCGCTCTAAAACTTTACCTGGAACACATCTAACAAAGGTAATTGCTAGATTCTGAAGGAACCATAGTTTTCCGACTGGACTTTCTGAAGTTACCTGAATTCATTATACTGTAAAGTCTTTTAAAGTTCATCAAATAATGTCATATTCATTCATCCTGTTGGTTGGTTTGGTTTGCTTGTGAGTAAGACTAATAGATGATAGCACAGAATTGAAGACAAACTGCCTCGATTTCTCTTTTTTTTATAGTAACCCTTTTTTTTTTTGTAAGTGGGGAAATCTTGCATAGATACCCACGGCCTCCGGCGAAGAGGCCGTGGGCTATGTCGGATTTCTACCGACCAAAACCCCACTGTGTTCCGTCAACCCGCATCAACGACAGGGCCATACGGGTATAGGTAGAATTCGTCCGTGACCCCATCTGCGGCAGCCCGTCGCCGTGCCCAAACAAGCTAAGACCCTGCCAGCTCTACCCTCATGGGGCGGCTTGAGCGGAACACGTCTCACGACCCTAGCAATAGGGCAGGCGACTCACTTGGTGGTAGGTGATAGACGCCGCCCATGACGATCACAGCGTTGGGAGCACTGCGATCGTATTGCCGGCATTAAGGTGGAAGTTGGTTTAAATTAATTTCTGGTGAAGCAACTAATTACAATTGATATGAAACATACTTGAATAGAAAATATACTAAGTATGAGCTAATATTCACTTTCATAGTCCAATGGGATATAATCAGGTGCAATCGATTTTTTTTTTATGTTTTTATTTTTATAGTTAACATCATACCTATAATTTACCCACTCCATATCAGAACTCTTATATCCATAAGTCTTTAATCATGTCATAAGGAAGCTCTTTTAATTCAAAGAATCAAGAAATAGCCCAAACAAAGTCTGTTATATTGTAATTTCTTTATACATAAACTACAAGGCATCCAAACCTTTTAATTTAACCTCAGAGAAGCTTTATACTTCGTGTCTACGTAATAAACTTAATTTATTTTTATTTTGGTCTATATTGAACTTGAATCTTTTATTAAAATGGTTCAAGATATTTTTGAACGATAAAATAATAATAACAAAATATTATAAGTATTTACCTTCTTTCTGGTGGACTTGGTTAGAAATAAGACATTTTTTATATGTAATTAGTAGTTTCAAAATCCTCACATATCTAAAAATATCACATAAAGTACAATAATAAAAAAAAATCATTTTTTTTCACTAAAAATTCAAAAATTGTTTCCGCCCGGGATCGAACCGGGGGCCTTCTGCGTGTTAGGCAGATGTGATAACCGCTACACCACGGAAACTTGGTATGAAACTACAAACTTCAATATGTTACTATAAATATATTACGAATAAAAGAGAAAGTAGTTCGTGACGTAGCAGTGTGCGTAATTTTGTGGGCAATGAAATTAACTTGTATATCAGTCTTACAAAACCCACACGTACGTCATATATACATGCAATACAAAACATCCAAATAAGCTACAAACAATTTAAAAATAGCATAAAACCGCTAAACAAAACACCCCACTTTTACAAAATTAATAAAAAATTCCACAAAAATTTAACACACTCATAATATTTCGCATTAATCATCTCGCAAAAACTTGAGACACCCCACTCCAAGATATCAGCAGTTTGTTACAGTTTAAAAACACGGCGTTCATTAATCATAATTCATAACTGAACTTTGTTTTCATAAGGTTAATGAAACGAACAAACTTGCCTTCTTCAACTTATTTATGAATACCTTGAATTTGTTTTATTGTGTTCCGGTAATTATTTATACACCTAGGTACTTTCATCATGATAATCATCACCCGATTTTTTTTGCCATTGCAAGAGCCCCCAAAGCTTGGTAATTCTTTGTATCGCAAGCAATTTTTAATAATTTTTTTTTAAATATATCTAAATAGTAATAAAAATGATCCAGTAGGACTGCCCGCTGTATCCCCACTGTCTTAGACTTTACCTGTAAATCTAGCCTTCATAAATATTGTTTTAAGGACTACCGAAAATAATCTGTTAATCTATATACTTTATCTTTGCACTTCCGCGATTTGCAACCTAGTACAAAATATATATTTGCCAAATAAAATCACATTTTCATCAAAACCGACCCACAAACATTTACATTCACTAAAAAATGGTATAAAAGCTTTCCATCAATAATTCCCAGAACCTTATTTCCTTTTCTTTTAATTGCAAATCCATTGTATTTTACAAAGTATAAAATAAACGCAAAAAAACAAGGGATCAAAGTGCTTCTATCGAACAAGTAGCTCATGGCAACGTTTGAGTTATATCAATTTACAAACAACTTTGATGTGGCAAGACATTTCAACAATAATTAATTTTAATTAAGGCAACATTATAGAGGCCTTAATAGATGGAGAAATGATTTAATTACCGCTCGAATGCTTTAATCGTTATTGATTTGTGTCGCATTGAGTTTTAGTTAAGTTCGAGAAATGGAGACGGATTTCTGGGTATAGTTTTCTTCTTAATGGAAATTTTCAGGAATTCTTAGTTGATGTCTGGAAAAGTGATTGAAATGAGTTTGCAAAATAAGCAGTGTTTTGATTCCATCAATTTTTTTTAATTTAATTCTATTGCCTAATTTCTTAGAAATCCACAAAATTAATGTTAGACTAGCCAATGAAATATAATGTTCTTCGTGCTTATTTAGCACCCAATGACAATTCGATTGAATTTGGTCGAGTCGTTCCAAAGATGCAGATAAAAGACGGAATAATACGTACATATAAAAACGTAAATTGACACAAACTCTCATAGGTACTTTCAACTTTGTTTCTGTGCACAGCAATGGTAAAAATTAATTCATAACACTGAAAAAGAACATTATTATGATAATTTTGTTACATTTCCTTTTCAACTTTCGTACTCAAAATCTCTGTTCATTCTATTAAAGTTTCCAACTCTATTGCGAATATACAAAACCGTTTGAATGGATGTTCTAACACTACACTTGCCTAAAAACACTAACGTTATGAGAGTACAAACAATGTTCTCACCCCAGGATGGCAATTTTAACTCTATTGCTTATTCATAAAGTTGACTTTCCGTTGGCAATTTCTTAAATAAATAGGGGTGTCGCAAACGCTATAATGATGTCGCAACATTGAGTGTTTTGCTTAACAGTCAGCTAAACTATATGACTTTGTACAGTGACTGGCGGCCCTTGATATTGTTTGTGTGTTCATTACAGCTTATATTGTGTACACGATAATTATAGTTTCATTACGAGATGTTCTGTGTAGAATTATGATGCTTCATTTTCTGTGAATCGTATAATGCAATATTCTGCTCACTAATAATTTGAAGCTATGTTTTCTGTTGAATTTGGTCAGTGAACTATTTTCGGTTATATATCAATTACGATCAACTTACTCTTTTCGGGTTTAGGTACTAATACTTTTTCTTGGATTTTGTGAAAGATGGTATTAATAGTCGATACATGGAAGGACTACAAAATGTTTTAGTTATAGAATTGGATACAATTATTATGAATGTTATTGATGAAGAATGTTTTCAGCTTCAATATTCGGAATTAACCCGGGAAAATAGGCTAATTATAAATAATAAATAAATTAAAAGGAATGATGAATCTATGAATTGATCAACAATTTTGTATAATTTGATCAGAAATTTACAATTTCTGCAAGACATAACGCCTTTTTAAGGTAACACAGGGAAGCATATCCTTTAATTAAATTCGTTGCAACCCTTATATTATATAATAACCCACTTTCCATACACGGCTAAACAATTTGTAGACGCACTAACGAAGGCACGCCCTGTTACCTCGTTACACGAACAAACAGACGATACCCTGTGTGTCTGTAGACGGGATGGTAATTGTTTTCACGTCCTTTTAAAACTTCTTTTAAATATAATACAATTAAGTTTCCACATCATTTTATTTCTATATCTCCTTATTAATATAATACAAATTGTGGAAACTTTCCAACTTATCCTTAGATATTTATAGTTCTCTGATGTTCTTATACAAAAAGGTACTGGCAGTTTCTGATTGTAGTATTAATGTTCTGTTCTGTATAATTATTAATTTGGTGACTAGTTCCATTAAATGATTATTTTTTCCGATAGAAAGGATTCTAACGGTGATAAACTATATTTATTTACATTTTATAAGTCAAGCTTAGTGATATTATGAATTGGATTCCTTTTAAATTTGTACAATGTTACCAAAATAATAATTAAACAATCCTAAAAGCTTTCTACATTTCATCACCTTTTCAAAAACAATGACTCTATTTAGGGAAATTCTCAAAAGTTTTGTTTGAAGAATTCATAAGGAACTTATAAAGGAAGCTAAAGAATATTTTTATAAATTCGCAGTTTTCAATTGACAACAACAAAGCTGTGTGATTGCTCTGAGATGAATGCGATCCGGAGCTATACGGTTTCAGAGTTGATTTTATTGTATTTTCTCAATGTTATAGGGTTTCGATGAAATTCTATTCTTTCATATTGGATGTAATAGCTATCTGTTATGATACGTTATAAATTATATGCTAAGATCGTGGGTAGGAATTAAGAGATTCGTTGCGGTATTAATTCACTAAAATAAATAACTATTAAGATTATCAGAGGTACCTACTTAATATAAATAATAAATATATATTTAGTGTCGAATTTATTTAAGAAAATTATACTTATAATAAACATTTTTATTTCATATCGACCGATTTTACCCACTTCATTAGGTTTATAAAAAGTTTCAGGTCAAGATTAGTAAAGTCTTTTTGTCAAAATAGAAATCAAATATTTCTAATTTAACGAGACACTTCAACAATTTAAATACCATTTAAACCTTAGCTTGCATTACTTCATTATTGATACAGCTATCTGAAGACCAATCAGTCGGGGCATTCGACCAAACTTCGCAAATACGTGTGACCATCATAACTTGACCCCTGCGTGCGTCTCACAGTTTCCCACCGCAAGGTATCAATCCTATGCTCGGGGTTCAAGTAATTGTGGTCGGTAGTCAATCACGATGTAATTGGCTATAGGAACAAGATAGCCGTGAAATGACGACCGGCCTCTGACAAGGGTGTTCTGAGCTTAACGTTCAGCGTCTGGAGATCCAGAGGTTATTCGGTAAACTGTTTGAAATAGAAATTGTATCGTAATTAGAGTTGAGTGGTCATTTATCGAGTAACCAATTATTTGTTTTGCTTTGTACATCATGGGCTCAGTTGGCACATCTGGAAGACCATGCTGCGAACTTAATCATTTACGATACAGCCCTTGAAGGAGATAAGAGATAGGGATTCTTCATTCGTCTTTGAAACATTTTTGGTGTACAACTATGAAGCACTGACTGACTCTTGTTTATTAATATTTTTCATAAAAACTATTATGCATACAGATCCTTACTTTCGTACACCTAGTCGTTAATTTTTTATATTTTTAATGGGTTATAAAATTATTAAATTGAAATATTAACACAAACTATACGTAAGAAATAGTTACATTAATGTCTACATAGAAAAAAAATAGTTAAAACCTTCCTACTTTTAGATTTCGAAAACTTACTACATGCGGTCTCCAGGGAGCTTTTTCTTATCTATCCTTATTAGTATACTTCGAATAGCAAACAATTATTATCTACCACGTTTCCTATATAAGGAAACTCACGCTAACTCGAACAATATCAAACGCACGGCCACTTCATGCATATTAGCAACACCCTTTGAACACAGATGCATGCAGGGACGCCTCTCCTATTTTACCAAATTCCTATACACCTACCCATTGTTTAATTCAACCTTAACACCTCTATATAAGTGTCAAAGTCGTCTAGCAAAAAATATTTCAGGGGTCAAGTTATGTTGGTTACAGAATTCGTGCTATACTATGTATGACCGCACAGTTCGTATGTTTATCCATTTAATATAGGTGCAGCTCCTGTCTGGGTAACATTTGCTTGCGCGGTTTTGAAGTTTCCACTTGTATTACGTTTGCTATGAGATAATTTTAAAACTAATGGTAAGTTGGGTAAAGCTTGGAAACTCGAATTGTTAGTGTTATTCGATTTCAGTTGCCGATACTTGTTCAGATAAAGATTGGTATTGTGTTGTTTCTCTGTGTACCTATCTATGGATTTAAAAATAATCGGTTGGAATAAACAGAAAGCATTCGCTTTGTTACGTTGAAATTTTATTTGTGGACTAATAATAAAAATATACTTGCACAAATAAAAAAAAGACTTTTTTTAATTTGGACATAAGTATCAATTTCTTCACAATGTTTTCCTTCAACGATTGGAGCAGTGGTGAAATGGATAATGTGCATATTACTAATTGCAAAATCAATAAATAGAATAACCTCTTTACCTCTTTATCAATACTTATACCAAACACACCAAAGAACTCATAAAACTAGAATTTCACCTGTATCCACATACCACCTACATAACTTAATTACTTTAAAAGTACTCCACCAGTTCATTAGATTGACGTTGCACCATAAATACCTACTGGATAATAATGAAGTTATCCCCCGGCTGTCTGTTTAGGAAACAATTAGGCATTATTATAGACCCTATCGCACCCTCAGCTAATGTGCGTGGGGGATCATGTTGTTATGTACTTATAGCTATGCATTTCTGATATATTGTAATTGCAGAGAGATTACAATTCAAATTGTCGCCATTCAGGATAACAGAGGTTTTCGAGAGACATTTTGGTATTTGAATTTGATACAAACGTCATTTAGGTCTTTCGTGGTACCTTCATTGAGTATGTATGTCTCACAAGAAAAAAGATGTGGCTTCTGCTGATGAAAAAGTACCAGCAGTAAACCAAATTTTTAATTATCTTTTTGTTTTTTTTTTCAGGTCTACCCGAGCGGAGACGGGAAGAGAGGTTAACACATTTAAAATTCTCAGTATAACAGATGTATGTACACATTAGACTGCTATTTTAAGGCCACTTTCAAATCCTTTTTAGAGAACATTTATTAAAAATGCACTCCAAAGAAAAACAGTCTGAAAACTTGCTCATCCTAAGCTTACATCCGGTGCTTGTGTTTGCTTTTATCTTCCTAGTCGGGATGTTTTCAATTATATTATGTTTGCCAAGTTATATTGAGACGCCAACCGCTGTAGGTAATATTATATTTTCAGTTATTTTTAATTATCACTTATAATACCACAAGAGCTTCAAAATTATCGGGTATTTTCCGATAGGTTCGTTGCAAACAAATGAAGGAGTCAAGTTTTTAGTCAAGGTTAAAAAATCACGAGCGCGAAGCGCGAGTGATTTTTCCTGAAAAACTTGACGACTTTATTTGTTTGCAGGGAACCTTGAGGGAAATGCCAGATAATTTTGAAGCTCGTGTGGTATTCGGGAGATTATTTTTCCGTCCCAAATGTCGGCCAATAATTTCACAATTGAATTGAACCTGTCAGTTTGACGTCAAGGACCAGAGAAAATTTTCAAAAAATTATCAGTATAATACCATGTAGGTTGTACCACGTGACGTCGAATGGTGCAATTCTATTGGTCGATATTTGGGTCGGAAAAATAATCATTAAAAAATTGACGTCTATCTCTAAATCTGACATCCTAGTCTGCTCAAAGTTAATTTAAAGATAAAAAAAGACGAATTCATAGCATTCTTTATAATAAAAGGAATGTGAAAGATTGTTATCCTTAATTATTATTACTCTATTTCACATTATATTAAGAGAACAACAAATTGATCTCATAAAAACAAATATTTGTTATAATTTACCATAAGTTTATAAAGTTATCGATTTGTGCATCTAAATTATGTGAGCCTTGATTGAAGTTTTATTAGCTCAGGATATTAATTCCAAACTTTGATCAATTAACAATAGATAATGTACGAAGTTTGTAACATGTCGGATGTGAGGAACATATTAATTCAACTAAATTTAGTTTATAATTGAAATCCAAATTATAGGTTCAATTATAAGTTGGCTAATAACTTGGAGACAATGGAAGATTTTGTGTGTGTGTAATAACTTTATGTTAGAAACTATTGTCGCTAATTATGTTATTATTTTATAATGAACTCATTGAATTTGTTATGAGATTTTCAGATTTATATGCACTTAGTGTTTGGTTTTGGTGCGCAGCCAAAGGCCCAAGAAAGCTTTGGCGCCAAAGAAAATTAGGCACGAATAGATAAATATTATGTATTACAAATAGATTTCGTTGTTTTGTATTTGAAGGTGTATGATGTATGTGTGTAATATCATATCACATTATTATTCACCAATTTATACATATTGAGTTATCAATTAAGTATTATATTTCTTGTCCAAGTCAAGTAATTTTAATTTTTAACATAGAAAATTTTGCAAATTCAATTTGGAATAAACATTTGTTTTGTTACCACATAAAGTAACCTCAATATATGCGAGAAGAATAAGAATATATGGTTCATAAAGCATATAACCTCTAGATTGATATAAGTGATGCTTGTCTCCAAGTGTAGCAACACTGCGGTACGGTACCTCAACCTTGTGGTTTTTATTAAGCATTCACGTTAATATCAGGAGTTTTGACATAGTGGGATTGTTAATTTTTGGGACATGTAGGTTAAAATATTTGAATTGACTCGTAATCTGACCCTGCTTTTTTTCTCCATACAGGTTTTCTGCCAGAGCGACGCGACAAGTCTTAATCGAAGCTAGATTGAATGATTTTATTTTAAAGAAATTAAAATTGCAGGAGATCCATTTCTGTAATATTCCCATAGAGAAGAAGACCAAGAAGATCATAGAAGAATTAGACGCAGAACTTACAGCTTGTTTTAATGCAACTACCTTCCTGACTTCCAGTTCTTATTGAGAAAAATTTTATAGATTCCAAGAACAATTTACACACATATTATTTCAGAATACATTTATGAGTTTCAAATACAGTTGCGTCACTGAAATCATATCCAGCGTAACAAGTTTACGCGAAACATCGTTCCTCCATTCGCTCCGGTACCACGTTACCGAGTTTTTCGGGAAATCTGTTTGCGTAGAACATGTCCTTACTACAGCACACACTAACATTACATCCGTAATGGTAATTTACCCCTTGTATGCAAACTTTTAAGGTGTATATTAGCATGCACTGTACTGCTTTCGTTAAATGTAAGTTTAAGTATGTCGTCGACTTTTATGGGTTTAGTTGGTACATCAAATAGCACTACGTTTGTGTAACCTATTCACTCTTAGTTTAAAAAATGTTGACAGTAATTGAAGGGATCGTACTAATAATGATTATAGTTAGTATAGATGATTTATTAGTACACCTATATTTGGAGTAAGTTAACTTTCGACAGATTCTCTTGCATTTCAATTACAATTTACGTACATTGCAATAAAGTGTAATTAAGCATCATCTATTAAGTACACCTTTTAACATATTCATAACTTCACACTATTTTACATTTATTAAGAATGCACAATGTAACTTTTAAAACATAAATATCCTTTAAATCCGATATGCCTACCGAATTCCATTGTAAAATTTAAACCACAAACAAAACGGAACCAGAGAAAATTGCTTTCGTAAATTAATACAATTGGGAATGTACTTATGAAATAAAACGCGGAAAACTTCATATCACAGTGATGTGATTACGCATAACTCGATTCCGATAAATCCGGCCTATTCATTTCTGAATTTGTGGTCCTTATTCGTGTCGAATAAGGTCGGTTTCGTGTTAGCAAAAATTGTTATTAGCTGTGCGTTGCACGCTGCGCCGGCATGTGAGGAATCCAATTATTTGGACACAATCAACAAGGGATCATCGAAGAGATGATATTCAGAATAGTGTGGATAGCCAGCCTATCTGTATCAGCCAATGGGAAGTGCGGAATCACGTTTTGATAATTGAGCGTCGGGTGCTAATTGCGAGCTTTGGATTTTGGTACGCAAACATTTTCGTTCTTCTTCCTGAAGTAATTTTTACCTTCAATTCAAAAGTCTGAATCGGAGGTAAAACTTTACGAATGCACTTTTTAGAGGATAGCATAGTCTGTCTGTTCATTTTTTGCAGTAAGTATTGGTAGATCAACATGAAGTTTCCGACACCATTCAAATTTTTATTTTGCTTATGTTAATTCCACTTAGCTTGAACTAGCACTTAGATCTATTAATAAATGGATTATAATAAAGCGATCATAAACCCAACTTCGAACTCTAAAAGCTCCAAGAAATTGAAACTAAAAGTTTTGAAATAAGACCCAAAAAGATTTTCTAGATACCGACAGGAGCAAACAAAATTTGTCATCCATTAAGTTACCGTGACATGAAAACCCGCGACTTTGCCAACAGTACGCCAATTTACAATGGGAATGACTTGTTTTTTTTCCACCGTCACCGTGTTTAGATACTTTGAAAAAACTCCCGCTTACAATACTGTACAAACTTCTGTATTGTGGCGCAAGAAAGAGAACAGAGCGTTTTGCACGCCTCATAAGCGAAGCGTTGAGGTGGGTACTACTGTCACTTCGCGCAAAACATCTGATTTTTCAAACTTAAAATGTCTTTATGTATCATACATTGCACTTGTAAGATAATACATACACACACATATTAAGAAAAAACACTATTTTAAACATTCATGATATTTTTGATGTCATTTTTGTTATTTAAACTAGTTAAAAAACAGTTTAAAAAAGTTCTGTCTTGGACGTCCGTGTGTCTGTATGTGCGGAGGATTTTCTTGTTAAGACGATAGCGACCGAAATACTTTACTAATCGAGTCTTTTTTTTTCTCTTACGCTTGAGTATGCTCAGGAATAGAACCCTTTCATTTTTCAGGGGCTGATTCGATGTGGTTTAATTGTTATTAAATAAACAAAAATAATAATTAATAAATAATTATTACAAAAAAAATTATGAGGCGTGCACTTTTGGATTTTCCAAACTATTTTTAAAAAGACTACGAGATGATTAAATTTTTACCAGTGCCATAATGCAATTTATTATTGACTGCTTTAGATTTCGGAAAAACATTACTTTGTCAAGTAATGTTTTTCCGAAACATTTTTATTCAACAATTCCCATAACAATATACTTACATAAAAATAAATTTCCCCTTACCGCATGTAATTTCTCTTTTATGTACTTCATAGGTTCGTCAGAGAACTTACCTGCTTTTTGCTCATCAGTTCTTTTTATATAACATACTTTGTCTCATCTTCACTAAGCTTCAAGTAATGGTAAAACTCGCTGCGCAATATATTTCCCCATATTTTTATCACATCTTGGACGTATCCCGTAAGTTTGCACAAAAGACGGCATCCACAACCGCGTCTGGGTACTTCGTAAGACCAATATTTTCTTCGTAAAGAGGGGCTTGTGGACGATAAATTCTATCCCATTGATGGTTAGCAGAACATTAGTTCCTCTTTTGTAATTCCGGGCCATTCGTTTGAAAAAGTAGCTTATAGTACTTTATTATACCCTGTAGGAGGCATCCTTGTGATCTATACGCGTACTTTATATTCGAATTTGCTTCGGGTGAAGTCTAAACGAATACTTTGAACATTATGAGTGATGAATTTCTTTAAATATTTTGTATTATTCCTCGTTGAACAAAGTTGTGTCTTAGTAATTGATAAAACATTTCTTTAGCATTAGTTAAACATTGTTTTTTGCCGATTTTACCGATTTGCCGATTTGCCGATTTCTACCAAAATTGCGTTGACTCAATCCCTTTTGCTTCCTCTCCTAGATTATGCCGACTCCTGTTATCCCGATCTTCACGAATATCAACTGGATGCTCTCGAGAGGCTGCAAAACTTTTGCATCAGATTTATTTTCGGCTTGCGCAAGTTCGATCATGTTTCTGATTTTCGCAAAAGATTACACTGGCTACCTATTCGCCTTCGCCGGAATACTCACATCCTTCAACTCCTGTACTCTGTCCTGTTTAACCCCAAAACTCCTGTCTATCTCAAAAATCAGTTTCATTATTTAAACTCCAATAGTTCCCTTTCCCTTCGTTCCTCTGATCTCCTTCTCCTATCCACCCCTATTCACCATACCAATTTTTTTAACTCCTCCTTTACCGTCCTAGCGATTCGGCTGTGGAATGCTCTTCCTGAGACTATCAGACGCGCTTGCGACTTGTAAAAGAGCACTTTTTCTCCAGTATTTAGTTTCCTTTTTTATCTTATAAATATGTATTTATATATACTATGTATAATATGTATTTATATACATGTATAATATGTATAATATGTATTTATATACATATATATATATATAAATATATTTATTAATTTGTATTTAACTTATTATTTTTATTTAATTTGTATGTATAATATAAATATAACTTGATTAATATATACTGAATTATCTATGTCTATTCTTTAATTAGTAATGAATTATTTGTATTATCTATTCTTTTTTTTTTTTAATCTTTTTGATGCGCCCTCGCTTTTTACCAATGTCTTACATGTCCTTTATTTTTATGGTTGCCTGGAAGAGATTGCTTTTAAGCAATAAGGCCGCCTATTGTACACTTTCCAATTTTATGTAAGTATTCATTTATTTTAAATTCCTGTTATATGTACAATGAAGTGTCATAAATAAATAAATAAATAAAATAAAATTGTTTTACATTTTGCCACTTCCACAGGTTTCTGGTAACCTGAACCATGACAACATCAGACATAATAAAAATGTAATATTATAATATCAACACCTACTACTGAATATGAGAAGACTCACAATCAATCACGCCATTAACAGTGTCTCTTTCAAAGTAGTCTTTAAGACCACAACACACTTGTATCATTATTCCTCCCTTCAATATTTGAATACGACACCATAATGGCTAATCTAACAAATACAAAATACAGAATTCATAAACACAAGCTTAATTACTCAAGCCAGAACATAATTACCAAGCTCGCGTGGCCGGCGTGAATCAATCAAACCACGATTAATAGTTAATGCTCAATGCAATGTGTCTTCGTATGCTAATGACTTATATTACCAGGCTATATTTGATATAGAGTTTTGTGTGAATCGATTGCGGGGTAACGAAAATTATACCTACATTGGTGTAAGTGGTCCTTCGAGCCGGATCTAAGGAATTTAATAGTGATATTTTAGATTTAATTCAGAGATTATAGTGTCTGATTGAATTTAGAAGGTACTAGTTTATGATAATGTACATTTAACATTATTTTCATTTAAAGAAAGAACTTAACAATAAATTTGTATAGTCATTAAAACTAAAGATAATAGCTGGCTAGTACAGCCGCTTCACATTACAAGAATAGTCTCAATATCATTTGCATAAGAATTAAATTAGCATACCAATTTTTTTGCTCAGGTGTAATCTGGAAGCGTAGCTCGTAAGTATACTTGTTGAACAAGATCAAAGCGATGTTGCCGTGTTGCGTTTTTAATTGCCGCACTTCAGACGAAAGGGTTAAAAGTGCGTCTATGGATAAAAGAACGACGTATCTCAAAGTTGCGTCATTCTAATTTCGATCTTAATGCTTTGGTGTAAGGTTGCAAATCGAACGTGTATCGATTAGAGATAAGTTATGGTGTTTATTATAGTTTATAGGTGTTAAATATAATTTGCTTCGCATTGTTTGTACTAATAGATAGGAAATAGTTGAGTGGTGAGTGATATGCGACAAGTATTTGCTAATTAAGCGGGTAACGAAATATGTAGACTATGTATCAATCGTGCATGGAATTGCAGAGGTACAGAACATAAAAATTATTATTTATGACGTGTCTGCTTTAGAGTAGCATTAAAATATCAAAGAAATACATGAACATGTCTTGTATATGCATCTCGAATAAATTTTGAATAACTAACCTAAAAGCAAAAAATTTGCAATTACCTGTTTGAGAATAATTATTTTATTAACTCTGGGTTCTGAGTGAAGAAATGCTGTGGGAACTTTGCTGAGTAATCTATGTTTAATAATAAGATAAATTATTAGGAAAATCGTTGAAATATGGCCTAGTCGGTTGGCCAAAGTTGTAAAGATGTAACTTACGTTGACAAGTTAAAGTTGCTGAAAAAAATTATCATGATAATATATTTCCTCTTATTAAAGCTAAATCATACCGCAACACATTTCAGTACAACATTATTTTAAAATCAACATGTTTCTATACTGCATATAAACTGAAACCCATAACAGAAAATAAAGAGGAGAGTCAAAAAACCGTTTAGTGAACATCAAACATTATTAAAGTGATGGTATTTACAAGGGCCCCTTTCATTCACCTAATCTCGAAAACATTAGAAAAAATAAAGAAAATCACGAGATCAAAGGCCCGTCACCTACAGGGCTATTTGAATTTTTCGTGAACGTAGCAATGAAAAACAAAGTAGCATACGTCTTAGAAGCTGTAGCGCTTATTGAAACGCAATAAGGTTCAGATTCGAAGATGATATAGAAATATATGCTTGCGGTAGATGCTTTTAAAGTTTACACGTAGCGAAAATTGAATTGTTTTCGCAATTTTCGGGAACCGCGTGTAAAAGCGTTGCGGTTATGAGCTGTCGTGGAAAGGTGCTACATGACTTTGAAATTTGAATAGATTTAATTTTTCGTCATAAATCACGTGGTCGCTGTTCGTGTATTACACAAACCGCACGAATCTAAAGCCTTTGTATATATTAATATTAAATCTGTCGCATACCTACATTGTGGGTAGAGCGGTTCAATATGAATTTAACTGCAGCGTTCAAATGTTCTACCACACTTTTAAAGATCTAACCTAGTTTAGATAGCAGTCTTGATAATAGGATCATAGAGATAGTTGAAAGGTGCCTAAAATCAGTTCTTTTTCAACTTCTTTTCGAAAAAGTGAATAAGCGTAGTGGTGATATATATTTTTATTTGCGACGTTCGTAATCCAAATGGAGACAGAATTCGCACATTTACGAATACTTACTTACCCTACATCATAACTGAGAAGATACGATAATATGTTGTACTACTTACGAAAATGTCATAGAGAAAAGTAAAATAATGTAAGTTGTCTCCAGAAAAATATTATTTTACAAAAATTACAGTATTTTACCGTGGTTTACATTCAATTTATCTTTTATTAAAACTACTTCTAATAAAAACATTGAAACAACCGCTCCACGGTGAGTGGTTAGATATAGCTCATCGCAATTTTCATAAAGTAAATGTAATAAGTTTTCTTTGTGCTTGGAAATTTCAAAGGCTTTAAGTTTATCATGGTTAAACTACTTAATATTCCTTTATAGGTAATGTAGACTACGTAATTCTGTATTCGCTTTGTTCATTGAATTGCTTCTAAGACAGTAAAGTGCACTTGTACAACTTTATAAGAAAGACTAGCTGCGCCCTGCGGTTTCACCCGCGCGGTTCCACTCCTGTGGGTCTTAACGTGATGTTATATAGCCTATAGCCTTCCTCGATAAATGAGCTATCTAACACCGAAAGAATTTTTCAAATCGGACCAGTAGTTCCTGAGTTTAGCGCGTTCAAACAAACAAACTCTTCAGCTTTATAATATTAGTATAGATGAATATATTAACCTACTGCTCCATATAAGATCCCAGTTCACAGAATACTTAACTTAGTAGCTATTGTATAAAACGTATGATCGCTCAGAATCAGGCCGGTGAAGAACTGCTCAATATTTAATATTGAACTGAACATAAAAAAATCGAGCTTTCCAATTCCTACCTTCTGTTCACATTATATAAATTTAGTTCCCTACATTATAGAAATAGAGTTGCTAATTGCCATGTAGGTACCCTACACATAGGGTTGCCAACTTTTTTTACAAGAAATAAAGTATATTCAGGTCTATGAAGATTATTAAACAGTATTTTAGCAAAACAAATAGTATTTATTGTAGTGTGCGCCCTCTGACTAAATAAAAAAAAATTGTGAGCGTCTAAATGTACACATAATAATGTGTCTGCACTTTGATGCTGAAAACCACACCCCGGACACTCCATACAAAATTATCGTTTTGACAGTCACACTGTAGAGACTGCAAATGTGTGTGTTAACGCTTTATGGTTGGCACATTTGTGACTAGCGTAAAAAAAAATTCGCGTTTTTCTGATGAAATACATCCGTAAACAGCACAATATCTGACCATTTTCTACGAAAAACGATAATCACAAATCCAAAATAATAAAATTACTTTAAGTCAATTTGATTAATGTTGTCAATCTTCGTTGCGTATCGTCCTTGCAGAAAAATATGGCCCATTTTAATCACGATCGCGCGGGGTGAGGTAAGTTTAATTTTGGCGGGAGGCGGAGAGTGTCCGTTCTGTAGCGTTTAGCTACTATTATGTATTCTGTGCTGAAAACAGTATTTTGTATACTTTTTTTTTGTTAAACAGTAAAAAGTGTAATTTAGTGAAAAACAGTAGAATACTGTTTAAAACAGTATAGTTGGCAACCCTACACATAAAACGTATCACATTCTAACAAATTCTTCAATGAATAAAATTCTTGCAGTAGCGTATTAATGAAAATCATCAGCACATGAAAAAATCAATATGTAGGTAGGTACTAATTTAGTTATTAGACCAAGATTATGGAAAACAAGTCATATCAATAAAACTTATCTTAGAAGATAATATAAAATACAAGTGGTTTACTTTTAATTAACAGAACCTATAACATGTCAATACAGCTAAGAATTTGGGCTATAAATATAAGCTAGGTATCCTGATCTAAGCCATACGCTAAGGCGAAGATCGAGTACGATGAGATTTTTATTTATGGTGACGTGAATTATTGCGCTAGATGCTTGATTTTTTTCGTGTGCTAAGCTGAAAGATAGGCTCTATATAATTCAGTATGGTAACATTTAATATCGTTAAATCTTCGAATGGAATAAAAAAAGAATTAAATGCCAAGAAAGATAAAATTACCCAGTATGTTCACAACTTCAAGGGCCCATAAAAAAATAAAATCAAATAAAAAAAGTTTTCCATTTGGCTTTTAAAAACTTGCTCTATCTATCAGGTAGCTACCCTAAAAATTTCATTTTATTATTCAGAAGGCTTCAATCGAAAAATTTAAATCTAATTTTGGTAAGTGCAAACAATTTTTTATTCAAATTAACATGATGATTAACTCCGAAAATACGAAAAATCGCATAACATACATGGGGGTGATTCGGATAGCCCTCTAGGTCCTCTACCTCCCAGCTTCAGTATATCACTACTTTTTGGGACACCCTGTAGAATGAAAATTCCCCCAAAAGGCCGCCCATTGTGCTTTTTTTTTTTTTTTTTTTTATTATTGTAACCTTTATGTAGTTATATTTTGATTCTTGCACAATAAAGTGTTAAATAAATAAATACAAACTTTTGACAGTTTATGTTTACCAAACAGTATCTACCTATACCACTACGATGTTTACTGTTGGACAGACTCAAGTGAAGTGCCGGCCGGGCCCGAGTGTGCGATTTTATTATCGCAGTGCGCGCGGTACCATACAATTTCATATTCTGCATTTCATTTTCGCGACAATCGCGTCGCGAGCAGTCGCAGCAAAGTGTGACAAATCACAATTTTAAAATCGCTGCGATTATTTAATCGCATGTGCGCGCATTGTCATACCTATTAACTCATACGTTGTATTTCTGCGATAAAATAATCACGCTGCATAAAGTCGTGGTGCGCGCTAGCTCTAAGACCCTTAAAGCAGTTAGATATAGCTTGCGATGGGCTTGGCGAGACGCCAGTATCTATTGAGACTCAGGTAATGCCTTACAAAGATTAAGTAAATAGTATATTATTAATTTATTATAACTAGTAGGTATCCTACTAATATTATAAATGTGAAAGTTTGTGGATGGATGTTTGTTTCTCTTTCACGTAAATACAACTGAACCGATTATAACGAAATTTAGTATGTAGACGTGAAAACCGAGAATAAGACGTAGGTTGCTATTTATCGCGGAATTTCCACAGGAACGGGAAATATGCAGGTTTTCCATTGAAATCGCGGGTGAAGCAATGGAGGGAAATTATTATTGCTAATACTGCCATCTACAGGCTGTGTGCGTACCGTATTTTAGTAAGATTAATGCAATTTTATAATAGTTTTACATGCATGTGATAGATGGCGCTAATTTTTTTGAGTATAGCGCCATCTATCATGCAAATAAAGAAATAACTTCAACGTTATACGTACCGAATGTTGCCACATTTTGCGTACAGATGTCGTTACTTGAATCAATTTTATCTTATATTAATAGCAATATTAATATTGTTATCCAATGAAAATACGACTGAAGATTGGAATTAAAATTAATAAATTTAAATTGAAAAAAAAAATTGGTTTTACCTACTATTATACTGTTACTGTACTACTATTTATTTACTAAGTACATTTTAGTTCTTATTCCCATAAAAATATTATACCTAATGGGTACACAAAAGTTCCACCATAAAACATCAGTCTCTAAAAATAACCATTATTCGTCTCAGGGATCAATATTAATCATACAATATAATGATGTTATTACATAATTCTATTCTATTAATATGTACAAAAGTTTATGAAAAGTTTCTTACCAAAGGACCAAAAGGACCTGGAACAAAGAAACGGAATTGCGCGCTGATAAATACCTTGCTTATGTTTATTTTATTTTATTTTGTTCATTTTGCATAATAATAAGTTATGAATATTCATAAAACAAGAAAAATATTTTACAATTTGAGACGGGTTAATATGTTGCAAAAATGATTATGCGAAGAATTAGATTTCTTCGTTAGGAAAATACCAAAAATAACTTCGAACAATGAAATGAAGTATCTACTTATGTACTCATTTCCTGATTTAGTTTTTATACCGCACAAGGCTAACTACCGAACATTTAATATTACATTCTCATATAAAACATCCTGAGAATCTTGAATAATGTTTTTTTGTTTGTTATTTTTCATATGCTATTTTTAAACTATGTTCAAGTGGCATTATCGATAGTAATACTGGTAATACCAAATGTTTAGAAACCTCTATTGGAAATCAAACTATCTGCCTGATTTCCCCTATAAATGCTTACGGATTTTATTAATTAATATTTTGGTTTTATGCCATTCAAATGATTTCTAAATCTCAATTTTAAATACTTAATGGGAAAAATTGGCGGAAGACGCGGTTCGAATACCGCGGATTATTTTTAACCGACTTTAAAAAAGGAGGAGGCTCTCAAATCGGCCGTTATAGTTTATAGATATTTTTAAGGGTTGAAATAAAATTGTTTTCATATCGATTCAAACATATTTAGCATATTGTACATAAATATGATTGACAGTTATATATTGCTCTATATAATTGTTTAAGTATCCGCTCAGATAATATCAGTAGGTATGTCTGTCTGTCAACACTGAATCCGGTTATAAAGCACTGTGTCGACTCCTTTTCCTATAACCATTAATTAAATACTGTTTTGTCAACGGTATGTATATTGTAGTGACAAGTATTTAAACATTAATTTTGTTACTAGGCCTCGGCTTTGTCCGGTTTTGGCTTGTCAGAATTTTGGATTTTGGCAGTTGCTTTCTATACATAGGGAAATTTCTATCAATAGAGATTGAAAATTCATTAAAATATTATGTTTTAATTGAAGACAGAAGAGCTTATCAACAAACACAGAAACAGATTAAATAGAGAAAGACTAAGTAGGTAGGTAGTTAGTAAGTAGCAAACACGTACAAATTACAATATCGTAAACATATGTACGTACTAATTTAAGCCGAAGCTTTTAAAACACAACTTTTACATAATGATATTTCGTTTTGTGCATAATATAGACTGTATCTATCTATGTAGGAACCTAAGCTATAAAAATATGTACCTTTTGCATAATAAGCTTTTCTCGCATGAACTGCCAAACGGTAAATAATAACTATACCTAATTCTTTTTTTTTTTTTATTACAACCCCGACGATGGAGCAGGAAACGCACTTGATGGTAGGTGATGATCGCCGCCCATGACAATTTATTCACAGCATTAGGGAACACTGCGAACGAATTGCTGGCTTTAAGGTGGAAGAAGGCTTTATAATGTCATACTGGTTAAGGTTGGGTAACACGGAAGGTGGTAGGTTGTTTCACAAGTGTGGTTCGAGGCAAGAAATGACGTGTGAAACGCACGGTTGTCGATCGTCATGCATCCAGAAGATGAGGATGATGATGTATTTGCTTGTCGAGCAAGCCGGTGATGAAATTTTACAGGTGGTATCAGTTCAAAATATAGTTCCTCAGAATACTAATTCAAACCAACTAAATTAAATTTTGATAAAAAATATTTATTGCAACATTTAGGTACTCTGTCCTTTTTTACTTCGGCGTTCTTCAGAACATGAATTTCGACTTAAATAGTAAAGTTTTTATTACCGAGTAGTTATTTTATGCTTTTGCAAGTCGCCATTGAAATCTGAATCTTAGATGTAATCTGTGTAAGATGACCTCACAATAATATTTAGCGGTGTGTTGAAGCAATATAATGTGTTGTCTTTCTCACGACTTTCTGACGTGGTTTAAAAATTATTTTTGTTTAAGTATATGAACTAAAATAAAATGTTATATTAAAAATTCTTAATTTTGTTGTGTTTTGCTTTGAGTACGAATTATCAATGCAAGTCTGCATTCGAGATTATGAATTGTTTGGCAAATAAATAAAAAGTTATGTTAAAGCTTTGCTTCAGAAATATTTGAGAAAAAGGGTAAGTAGGTACCTAATTGTGGTTAAGGTAATTTGAACTGAAGCAGTAAGCAGCAGCAGTCTTGCACACAGGACATCTCATATGAAAATATTGTGTATAAACATTGCATGTTTTAGTAAGAATAGAAGAAAGAAACATAGATACTTTTCTTAAAATTTTCGTGAGTCATAAACTCATAACAAATCCTGTGCGTCTATTTCATTGTTATAAATCTTATCACACATAAAGCATCGTGTGTCATTATAAACAAAATTGCAATGGCAATTTAAAATAAATTCGAGTACCTACATTAGACGCAAAAAATAGTGTGGGAAAGACCTTGCTACTTCAGATTTTGCCTCTACGAAATAAGAAATTATCTTAATCAAACATGCGGTAACCTTAGCATGACTTTATATACCCAATAGTAACACGTATGTCATTGAAAAAAACACCGAGTATTCGCCAGACAAGACTTCTTTGTTACGACTCTAGTAGACGACCTTCGGTTTGATGAACGGCTTTTAGCGAAAAAAACCGCTCGTCCGGTGAATTTACCTAACTTTTTGTGAATGTTTCTTAGAACTGAACCTTAGGTAATGCATTCCAGATTCGTATTATATTCGACTTATAGCTTTTAGACGCCATAATTTTATGTAGATAATGATCTTATAGCGCAAGCTCCTTTTTGACTACCGATGTTAGATGCCTAATTAATTTAGTTTTCGTAGAAATTCACTGTGTGAAAGCCCTGTTTGTTGTTGTGTGCATACTTTAAATGTTTTGTGACTTGTTCGATGTTTTTTTTTCTTTAACCGGACCAAGAATATTATAATTGTGAATATTTTAAATATCAGAGATGTTGTATGTGTTGCATTAACAAATTAAGAATGAATACGAATTACAGTTTTTTTAAATATATCATATCAATTCATATTGTTTTAAGGATTAGCGAACATTGAATGCTTAATGGAAAATTTTAAATCTTCTTTTTCCATAACTAATCTAAATTATCATTATTCATAATATCTCAATTATCAACATTAAAACAACAATTGAAATTAGGATATCTAGATTTTTGGAATTAATATTCTACTATCAATTATTATTTATGAATTCGGAATATGAACGATTCGATTCTTTCACATAAAAGTGCATTATAATTTTTATTCCCGTTCACCACAGATGCAACGTGGAAGGAAAGCTTCCTAGAATAAAATTCGAATGCGCATAAAGAAATTGGTCATAAATTATTTTTCCATTAAATAATATCTCTATAGATTTAAATCCCGATGAGCATCACAAAGCAAGGACAGCGACAGCGATGGAGTCGGTAAAATTAATTTATTCATTGCAAAATCGTGAGGAGTCGACAGTTTAAATTATCAATCCGCATTAACAAAACATTCTGCATACACTAATTACACACCTGTTTGTGAATAAGATTGTTCAGATAATGGTAATTGAGTGTTTGACCTCATCACCGTCAAAGTATATCTAAATCTTAACTTCGTGACTGTTTACATACACTAAAATGCTGCCATTAAAAAGTGCGGTGCGTTTTAACTTTTAAGTATTATTATAATATACTTATGTATGTTTATTTTTGACGTGTGAACTTGGTATAAAAAACTGTTTAACAATGGTAGATTTTAGGGTTATTGTGTTTTTAATATTCACAATTAAGTACCTACTGCGTATAAGTTATTATCTAGCAGGATTTAATTTATCTATTTCTGGATACACTCAAAAAATATTGAGAAACCATCCAAGGGGCTAAAAGTAAATTACAGTATACCAATAAATGTAATAACATTATAATTTCTTGCCGGTTCTTCTCCGTAGATACTGCTTTCCGAATCGGTGGTAAATGTTAAAAATATGTAATGACGTTTCAAAAGTGCTTCTATAAGAAGTCTAATTGAATAAATAAATGTTCGAGTTTGAGTTTAAGTTTGAAAATAAAGATGACACAAACATTTCTTTCAATACTCAGCAGTAGTAAGTACTATGTTTTTTAAAACAAAAACAAACAAAGAACAATAAAACCATTATTCGAGGCTAACAAACACTAACCCATATAAATAATAATATCGACGTTTCCGAATCATTACGCATCGATAAAACCAGACCGCGAGGCAACCCGCGGGCTATGCTTGTAAATGCCTCTTTATTGCCTTTACACCCACGCTAATTCATAATTATATAATCACCTGCGGCTGATATTATTTGATATAAACTTCATTGACTGAAAATGAGGCCGATTTTATGACAATCAATAATGTACCTAATAGAGGTTGGTATAAGAATGAAAATCTTGTGATATTTTCTTTTTCCGAGCAGTGTTTGAATGAAGGGATTTGTTAAACATTCCTGTACGTGAGACAATGATATTAAAATTTAAACTACAAAGCAGACGAACGAGATTCAGTAATGTTACTCGGTATGGGAAATATACTGTAGTTAATAAAAAATAATAGACTTTTCCATTGACTTAAGATCTCGAATTGATTAGATATGCCATTTCGATTGTATATTTAACTAGCTTACCGCCCGCGGCTTCGCCCGCTTTGTCTAAAACCTAATAAATTATATACTAAAACCTTCCTCTTGAATCACTCTATCTATTAAAAAAACCGCATCAAAATCCGTTGCGTAGTTTTAAAGATTTAAGCATACAAAGGGACATAGGGACATAGGGACATAGGGACAGAGAAAGCGACTTTGTTTTATACTATGTAGTATATATTATTAAAAATATAATTAATTTAATATACTCCATGCCCACTTAGAAGTAATAATTCAGACTAGCTACATCCTAAGGCTACATCTATCTCAACCCAGTACCGCAGTAATACCAAAAGTTTTGTTGTCAACATAGTTTCTACAATTATGACATTTCCTTTATCACATGCATTTATTTAAAAATAGGTAACTACAACATCACGTTTATTAAACAGTTAAAAACACATCTAAAGTGGATGTAAGGACAAATATATTAATAATCATATACTTTACATGTTCAGAACTTACAACCTAAACTTAGGATATATTCAATGTTAATACCAGCTAATATCCTTTGTATAAATATCTTCATATTCATCAAAGTTAAGACGATTACATTATAAGCCGAGGCCATCTGTGGTCTTGCAATTTAGTTCATGGAGAGGTTTTGTTATAACATAAGCATACCATATCACAATGTGTGAGCTGTTATATTTAAGGTTAACAACATTCTCGTATCTTCACTTGATTGTATATTATAATCTATATGGACTTGAACAAGGGCGATTAAGACGCTTCATAGTTTGTTGTGGCATGCAAATGATTATCTGTTTGACATTTGACGTAGATTGCTCTGTGGGAAAGAAAGCTGATGAAATGTGTGATTGAAATGCAGCAATGGATTGTTATATGGGTCGGAAAGTGTATAATGATAATTAGTTGCTTCATGGGATAAAGACATCGTATGTTAATGAAATGAATAGGCCCGGCATTCAGCATGCATTAGGAACATGACCTAAAAATAATATAAGTAGGTAGTTAATGTTGTGATGAACTTACACACATGAAAGTGTTTTTTCCTGTAAACATACAATTTACACACAAGTACTAAAAGACTTAATTAGAAAATCACGTCGATACAAATATTCATCTATAATTATTAATTTATTTAGCTATTTATCTTTGCATATATTGTAATAATGTAAATTGATTCTTATTTGTTTCTATGCATACACGCAGAGGAATATAATGTGATAACTTCAAGGTAATGTACCTTCTGAGTGGTTCAAAACTGATAAAATTCTCACGGGCCACTTTATATTTCAATTGTGAATTTCCTTCAAAAAAATATACATTTTTTGAAAATAGTGTAAAAAAACCTCTGAAAAAACTTCTTTTGTGAACGTTCGTGTCCTTTTGTCATCCGTTGCATTCATAATAATGGTCCATTTACATCAAACGAGCATAGAGCTAGAGATATAGCAAGAGCATTCTTTCGTGATCTTTTAGTGTAAACGAAATCTCGTAGTCAGTGTAGTTCAGTATTAGAATATTGCATAGAATATATTGGACCGCAGTAAGAACAACAAAATAATGCTCTACGCCTGTTTACACTAGAGAATTTGACATACTGGGGTTAGAATGAACATTCGCAAGTTTGATGTAAATGCACCGGACATAACAAAAGAGAGAAAATTAGTTATTTTTTTTTTTATTAAAGGATAAAGTGTAGATAAGTAAGTAATACTACAATTTTAATATCTCAACACTAAACTAACTTCACACCTTTCGATCAAAACAATGCATGCAATTATCCTCACCTCACGCAAGAAGAAATGAATGGAATTTTTTTCAATAGCAAAAAGTGCAATAACATTAAACATTTAATTGCGATGCATCAGAGTTCTCATTAAGAAAGCTTTGATGCACTCGCATTTGCATAAGGCGGTACAATTAGATCATTCTATGTAAATCAGTCGATACTGATGACACCAGCGATTAACAGATTTACCTCATAGTCGTAGATGCTTTGTTTATTTCTTTATCCCTTGATGATGTAGAGCTTACATGAGTATAGAACTGTCATACTTGATCGGTTTCACAGATCCTGGATGTGTTCTGCTTACTTTCAGTCATGTAAATTTACAAATAAAATATGAAAATATACATTGAAAAGTTTAAAACAGGCTACCAAGGACACTGTCTTTGATTACCTACTCTCTGGTAAAGAACTTATCATAGATGTATTTAGATTTTCAAAACGAAGAAAGACGATTTCTAAAGAATGGTTTACCAACGCATTATAATATTATATCAAGACTTACTACATCAATGAAGTCATTCACTACAATATCCTAGGAAACCTGAGAAGCATTACTCTTGGGAAACATCTGTTTCCTCACGGATCCTCTAGATTATTCTAGTAGCACTATTGTTCTACCTTAATTAGTTAGCAGACATTTCTCGCCTTTACTTTCAATTGTAAGGTAATCCCATTGTAGGTACATACATTTGCATATTGTTAAAGCGTTGCTTTGTGTTACAGGGCCGTATTCAAATTGAGAGAGGCCCCATTTTGATTAGCTTTAAAGCATCGTTTAAAAATATTGGCAACTTCTCATATCATAAATATGAATCTCATATTTATAAAGCCTTAAAAAATGCCAAAACAGCGATAGCTATAACAATCTGACAGACTGGACAGAAATTTGATATCAAAGATGAAACGTTTCTGCTTTAATTGGAATCTTCCACCTCAAGGGACTATAGGAGTACGGAACAGAATAATCTTTTTTTGCGAGTTAAACACATCGTTTGCATTTGGGGTAATGAAATTGTAAGTCATGATTGAAGGCTAATAATTTAATTAAATGTAGATAAGCGTATAATTAACTATTTCCCTAGTGTCTAATCTCGGTTTCCTATCTCTATGATATTTTATTTCTTGTATAAAATGTGATAAATGACTTCCACGTTACATAATAAATTCATTATTTTGCCTGTTGCATTAACGACATAATTAAAGGGCGACAAAGAAATTTGCGAACAATGCGTGGGGCCTCTAAACGTATATCTAAGAAAATGCAATACTGCGTGTTACTATGATACAAATCGAGCTTCAAGGTTGGCTGTGTAATAACATTAATTGTACTCGTATTACATGTAATCTGCGCTCAGATTGACGATTAGGATAACTATTAAATTTTATATTGCATCTAGGCGTTATTGGTCTGAGCTACAATGGTACTTTTAAACGTGATTGGAATTGATCGACTTTTTTATATGGAAAGATTTGTAGAGGCCTGTTGAGGTTATTAAATATGTTATCTGAGTTTTACAAGTACATGTGCAATAAAATAGGCAATATAAAATATTTGTTATTCAAAAACATTGGACTTGGCTTTCCGTTTACGAATATTCCATAATAATTTATCAAATTATAAGGACATATATATCAAACAACACAGATAGGTAATTAGCTTATCCAATGTGTGTATGTTAATAGAAAACTGCGCAAAAATGTTTATTTCACTTAAAATACATGTTTTTACCAAAGTCGAATAGCGAATTCATTAAAAATTTTCCAACAATTACTACATAACAATAAAAACATCCACTTACTTCCTTCGATACTATCGCACTAATAGGAATAAATTAACGATTAATTAAATGTTAACATCGCCTGAAAATAAGGAAGCCTAACAACCACTATATGCTAAACCTTTTTCCCGTTCCAAAAGTATGATAATTGATTGATTTAAGTCAGTACTGGGGGTCTAATTAAACTGGTCTAAGTATAAATGATAAACGATCAACATGACCTCCTATGTGAAATTAAATTCGATACATTAGTTGAGGAAGTGTGTTATATGTTTTTATAGCAGACATCGTAATGGTTGACAATTGGAATGCAGATAATTGCAATAGATTCTTGTAAGTTTTTTTTAGATTTTGAGTGATAAAGCGCGTGTAACTTAGTTTATTTATGACTTTGTTTCTATATAAGCTCGATGGCGTCATGGCTATTTAAGGACTTGATTATTAAAAGATTTAAAACCTTCAAATATTTTCACAATTTCGAATTTTCTTAATTAGGGAAATACTTTTGCCTTGCTAAACAAAAATTGCTCGTAACTTTTCTGTGAGAAAAGTCTCTCCAAAAGACTTCCTGTTTCTTAAAAGATTTCACAATTTTTATTAGCCTACCTTTAAAATAAGTAATATAATATCTATAACACCTAAATTCTCTATTTTAGCACATTACAGCTATTCAAAGACAAAAATTAAATTTCTAAACTTAACCAACAAAGAGCTTTACTATAATCATTCAACTATCAATACCTATTTAATCTAGTTCTATTTAATCTATTTACCATGTACATATCGTTCTAATAACCACAATTAAACGAATACCAAACAACAAACTGGATAAAAACGCATAATCAAAACGAGAAATTCAAATAAAGTTGCAGTTTTTATGTGGAGCAGGATTATTAGAATTCAATATCATTGTTATGCTGAGACATTCATTTGTATAATTATGCCGCAAAAATGTACGTGGCACGTTTATAATTATGTTAATTTGAATAAATACGATTGTTATTTTTGAAGTGGACAACACTTAAAGTATTTGTGTAGGTATATATTTTTGTTTACGACTTAGTAATTACCTACTGTTTTATGCGAAAAAAGGACTATGCGGAAAAGCTTTACCAATTCGGTCGCCCTTGGACTTTTTACTAGGCTTTCTATGCATTGCTGTTATTTGTTTCAGTAATAGTTAAGACCAAACTTACTTCGACGTCACGGATGTCAAACTGTGCGCATACGTCTACTGTTATAATAACAATAAAAATAGTGTAAACAGTTTAAAAGTTTTAGTCTTAGTGTTATGTTGAAGTGCTTTTTACAAATCTTCATATATACTGTAGGCAAAGTTGAGTGTTCAGTGGAAATACGTAAAAACATTAAATTATAATTGTGTAACGGATCAGCTGAATTAAAACTACCCCTCAACTAAATGTGGTACGTGTTTGAAGGAATAAAGTAAGAATATAGCCCAAATTTATGCATCAGTAATCAGGAAGGTCTGTAATCTTGATTTTCTGAAACATACAACTGAAACATAGTATTAATTATTGTATCTTCGTATGAAAAAAGTAAATAAACACTGATCAGCTGATTATAATCAACACTAGCTCCATCTGTTGGTACTGACCGGCTTCTAGAATATTGACATCTATCGATACTGTACAGAACTACTTAAAAATAATTGATTATGCCTAAGTGTGGTGGATGCGGTAAATTCTTATCGCCGTCAGATGCCGCTAAATGTGATAAATGTAAAGGCGTCTATCACCGTGCATGTGTGGGTTTATCTACTACGGGAATAACACCGACGTTATGGCAGTGTCCCGAATGTAAAAAAAATATTGCACGTGATAATTCATCTGACACCCCGGTGAGGCGACATGATCATGTGCAGAACACCTCTCCCTCGCCCAATAGCACAGCCGGTCGGGATGCTTCTGTGAACTTTTGTCTGGAACTAAAAAAAATCAAAGATGAGATATTGCGCGAAGTTCGTTCTGAATTTAAGACTCTGCATGATGAGTTGACGGAATTTAGGTCCAGCATGTTAGAGTACGGCTGTCGTATCGGTGCCCTAGAGGAACGTATGACCGTCCTCGAAAATATGCATACGCAGTCGTCTTCCGAAAGCGCATCCCAGAGTTTCAATAATATTATAAAACAATTAAAAAGCGACATTAACGACAGAGATCAGGAGCTATTGGCGAATGACATAGAGATTTCTAACTTGCCCGAGACCAGTGGAGAAAACCCAATACACACGACTATCTTAATTGCTTCGAAAATTGGAATCCAAATTGAACCGCACGATATCGTGTGCGCTGAGCGTATCGGAGCGCGGCCGGCAGAGGGCGCGGCGGCCGCGGCGCCCCGTCCGCGGCGGCTAGTCGTGCGGCTCGCGCGCCGCCAGCTGCGCGACGATCTGCTGAGGAGTTCACGCGTGCGCCGCGGCGCCACCACTGCGGACTTGGATATGACGGGCCCTCCCAGGCGCTTCTATATTAACGAACGTCTCACTAAATTTAATCGCCAGTTGTTTCGGATGGCGCGCGAAGCGGGCACTAGTCGTGGTTGGCGTTATGTCTGGTCAAAGCGGGGTCGCATATTCGCTAGAAACAAACCAGACGATTCTGTATGCTTTATCCGTTGCGAAGAAGATATACAACGTATATTTGGCGGAGCATAATATAGGGTTTATCATTAAATCAATTATTAAAGTTTTTAGTACAAATTTAACAATAATTCATAGAATTTTACGTTTCATCCTTGTTTTTAACCGCTACGCAATCTTCGTATTGTATTTTTGTTATGTTATCAAATTATACTCGTTAGTGCTTATATACCTTCAGATTATTTTTATCTTAATGGAATCAGTATCAATAATGTGTGTGCCCCGCAGTGCCTTGTTTACATTTTCATACATACACCTATATAAAACGCCTCCATTATAATTGTTCATGTGATAATAACTATAAACATTTCATTTATTTTTTGTTTATTGGTTTGTTTATTTATTACTTGTTACTACTTTTGTGTCACTCGTATTATAAGGAATTAAAATATTTTTTGACGTTGTTATTAAGACATTATAATATGATTAATATCTTAACGTTCATCCTTTTTTTAAATTCTGACTCAATGTGCTTTTATTGTATTGTTATGTTGAAAATTGTTGTGAATAATTATGGTATTTTTCTAATATTTGAATTGTTGTTGTATTTTGAATTATTAGTAACAGATAATATATTGTATAAACGTATAGAATCGCATAAGTACATTTATTTATATTTTACACATTACACTTTCCACCACAAACTGAACCTTTATTTTTTAACAGCTGTTTTTATTATTGTAGTGCAATTAATGATATTGAGATATAACAATTTAAATGGATATTTATACAAAATACATATTTACTATTACCATATTATCGTTTTATGTACAACATTTTACTCTTTATTATACTTATTATATTTTTTATTTAATTTGATGTTATTATTACTACCGTTAGTGAATAATATTAACAATGGTGTTGAATAACCTTATAGTTGGATTGCATAATGTGGGTTCACTGGGCACATTTCATGATGACTTTATTGCGATGGTTGTGCGATATAATTTTGATATTTTTGCCATCAATGAAACGTGGTTACGGGCAGAAGATGTCGGTCGCGCTCCGGTTGTTCCCGGATACCGACTACGGCATGTCCCGCGGCCCGCGACGGTGCGCTCGGGCCGTGGTGGGGGTGTAGGCTTCTATGTCAAGCGTGGCTTAAATGTTAGAGTGATACCAATTAATTCCACATGTGAATCTGTTGAACAAATGTGGTTGCGGTTAGTAGTAAATGGGAGGCATATTGCGGTCGGAACAGCCTATCGCCCTCCGTGGCTTAATTTGGACCTATTTCTGGACACAATGACTGATACTATAAGTAGCCTTGATAAATTTGATCACTGTCTATTACTGGGTGATTTCAATGTTAACATGATAGAATGCCACGAATCTAAAACTTTAAAAATAAACGAATTTCTTTCCTCTCTTAGCCTCACCCAGCTTGTTACTGTACCTACCCACTATACCGACAATAGTCAGACATTAATCGATTTGGTTTGCACTGATTTACAGGCAAAGAGAGTTGCAGTCGAGCCATATAGATGTTCCCTTGGTCATTCCGTTATTGTGTGCGAATTCAACATAAAGCGTAATAAAATTAAACCATACGTCACTACATTCCGTCCTCTCAAAAATATATGTCGGGAAAGTTTAAACAGGGACCTGGGTAAAATAGATTGGAGTAGTTTCATGTCTCTAGATTCTGTCAATGTAATGGTCGAGTCGTTTTCAAAGTGCATGATTACATTGTTCGATTTACATGCGCCTACTAAGACAAGTATAATCAGAGAGCCCCCACATCCTTGGTTAACTGATACAATAAAAATCATCATGAAGTTACGTGATGATGCATTACTTAAGTATCGAAAAAATAGAACAGATTCTAAAAAAAAATATTACCATGAATTGAAATCTCTTGTTATTTCCTCCTTGCACAGTGAAAAGGTTGCCTTTTTTCGTCATAATATAAATAATAAAATAGATAAACCACAAATTCTTTGGAACAATATAAAATGTCATGTTTTGCCTAGGAAACAATTAAATGTACTTCCACCTCATTTGTCCTGTCCCAATAATATTAACCAACATTTTCTACAAGTCCCAGGTAGGGCTATTGTTAATTTGACGACCATAACATATTTCGAATCGCACCTACATGGCGAGGCGGTTTTCGAATTAGCAACGGTATCTCAAGACATTGTATCTAGGTACTTGCTTAAACTTAAATCGAACGCTGAGGGTCACGATAAAATTAATTTGAATATGTTGATACTAACACTCCCTTATACCTTGGAACCTATAACCCATATTATAAATAGTTCAATACAAAAGTCAATATTTCCTAGTTTATGGAAAATGGCATTAGTTCGACCATTACCTAAAACAAGTAGCCTAACTTATTACAAAGACTTAAGGCCTATAAGTATTTTACCATGTATGTCTAAAATACTAGAAAGAGTTGTTTGTAGCCAACTCACAGATTTTATTGAGAAAAATGACTTGCTCCCCGTGTTTCAGTCAGGGTTCAGAAAGTGCCATAGTACTACAACAACTTTGTTGGACGTCACTGACAATATATTGGCCGCTCAGGACAAGGGCATGTGCACTCTCCTTGTATTGCTTGATTTTTCCCGAGCTTTCGACTGTATTAATATTCCCCTGCTTTTGTCGAAACTACATTATTATGGTTTTAGCCAGAGTACAGTGCTCTGGTTTCATAGTTATCTATCTAATCGACAACAGAGGGTTGAAATTCGGTTGGATGATGGCAGTATCCAAGTGTCAAGTTTTAGCCTACTTGAAAGAGGTGTGCCCCAAGGCTCTATTTTGGGCCCTATTTTATTTATTCTTTACTCAGCTGATATAATAAATTCTATTAAAAATTGTAAGTTTCATATTTATGCCGATGACACTCAGGTATACATTTCATTCTTCCCCACTGATTTACACAATGCCGTTAAATACTTGAACGATGACCTCGCAAGTATTGCAGAATGGGCTGAGACCAATGCATTAGTGCTGAATCCTAACAAGACGAAGTATATGTTATTCGGTTCAAAAAAGCATATTAAATCTCTACCATCTTTTGACGTCAAGCTCATGGGTAAGGCAATCCAAAAAGTTGACGAGGCACGAAATCTGGGCTTGTATGTCGATAGCTCATTAAGGTACGAAAAGCACATAACCGATGTGGTTCGTAATTGTTTTTTCCGGTTGAGAACCTTATATAGAGTGCGTCCATACTTGTCTGAGGATCTTCGAGTACGTCTGGTGGAGTCTCTAGTTCTATCAAAACTTAATTACGCTGATACTGTTTATGGTCCACGTCTCCTGGCCAGAACAGATCGGCTGATACAAAGAGTACAGAATGCGTGTGCACGCTACTGCTACACTATTCCACCACGTAGTCGTGTCACACCGTTCCTAAATAAGCAGGGAGTCCTTAAGCTTCAAGCAAGACGCCAGCTACATCTGGCCTGTCTCATGTTCGGAATTGCCAAGACCCGTATGCCTATATATCTGTACGAAAAGCTCAGCTGGACAACGAGCAGTCGAGATGTTGCATGCAGAAGCTGTGCTCAGCCACTTATCATTCCTCAACATAGTACTTCCACTTTTAGAGGCAGCTTCCGCTATGCAGCATCGAAAATATGGAATGACTTGCCGCCACCGATTAGGTTATTGTTAAACATTAATACATTCAAAAAACATCTTAAGAACTACTTAATCGATGAACAGCGAAGGTTAGATTAATGTCCAATGCTTATTTTTTCGTTTTTGTTTTTTACTATTTATTTTATCTATTAGTATGGGTCAATCCTATCTTAAGTCTATTTATTTTATAGAACTTTTTATTCGGATATTTATGTGGGTACGTTTTTCACGATATAATATATGTATATGTATGTAATATTATGTTTATCACATTATTTTTAATTTATTATTATTATTGCGTCGCTTCACATCCGTGAGTCGAAACTAGGTTCTAGTTGAAAACCAGCGCTAGGCTCATGCCTGGCACAAGCTGAACTAGGTCCTTTTTTGGCGGTACTGCGGGCACAATTTGTTTTAATATTTTTTTTTTTTCTCTTTTCTTGTTGAATTTTTTGTGTTATTTGTATGTATTCTTTTCTTTATTGTCTACTTTTTGATGTGTCACGCTGTGTTGTCAAATAAATGTTTTTCTTTCTTTCTTTCAAACAAAAGAGCCGTTTTTCCATACAAACGTAGTCCCCTGTTTCCTCGCGGGATTGTGCCACTAGAGCAATATATTTTTTACTATTAATCTATGGTAACTTTAGCCATGTTCCTACGTTTTCCTTTTTGTCAAATCTTAATTATTAAAAAAGATATGAATCTTTCAAAACGTAAGAAATAGGACAGATTTTCCGTTATGTTCCGTCTTCTATAAAACTAATTTTTGACATTCTATAAAAAAAGCAAAACGTAGGAACATAGGCTATACTTTTCTCTACTAAATTATGAAAAAAGTAATTAAATCGGTCCAGTATTGGAGGAGGAAACAGGGGACTACGGGGAACTACGGGGAACGTCGAATTTGCGTAATTTTCCTAGGTATTTTCGGCCTGAGCTGTAGTTGTCCCTGTCGCGCTCTACGGGGGAGGCTTGAGGCATAGCGCGACATCAATAGATAATAGGAAAACCTAATTTTGAATTCTCTCACTCGTTTTGTTGGCTCTTAATGGTTCTAATTTCCGCCGTAATTTTCTTTGCTTAACTTAGTTCATTTTTTTAACTCATTTACTCTTACACATATTAATTTAATGTAATATTTAAAAAACAAAACATATTGCTTTAAAATTAAATCTATACGTACAATTTCAATTAATACCACACAGCTTATGTACTTAGCAGCAAATAAATTTAATTTCAATTTATTTGTAAATAAGGGTTACAGGTGCCTTATAGGCCTTTAAACATAATTACGGGCTTTCTTGCAAGCCTTTATGTCTTATTTACATTGTTGCTTAACCATCGTGATCACTCCAACTTCGAGTCCTTTCTTAAGTATGCATTTGTAGAAAAAATATTTATTTATTTATACTTTAATACTATTTTTTATTTAAGTTTAGTTTTTTTTTTTTTATTTTGTACATCTACAATCATAAAAAGGAACAGCGCAATTCACACATAGTTTATTAAAAGTTAGGTGAATTACTTATGAAATAAATATTATATAGAGTTTATTCATATTGTTATTTTTCTTACATAGTACATGATTATAACTAAATTTATGATAGACCGATGAAATTTAGTAGGGAGATAATATTATATTATATTTTCACTTTTAAGATTCGATGTCAAACATACGTTATTAATTTTTCAAACGAACGCAACTTAATTTTAAAGTGAAACTTTTATTACATCGTCTCAAACTTTTTGGTCTGTGTAGCGCATGTCGCGTGTATCGCGGCTGCCGAGTAGGTATACCTACTCGGCAGCCGACCGACACGCGACATGCGCTACACAAAGCAGTGTTCGGAACCGTTCGAACAGTTTCACTTTTACCGTGGTTTCATAAAACCACACAACATTTTTATTTAAGGTAACGCGTGTGTAACTACAGAAAAAAGACGTTTTTACGTTGATAATTATTACTCCGATTTCATTATCATTTCAGCCTACACCACCAATTAATTTTCAAGTCAAAGTTTTTGCAACATAAAGATTATATTACCGTCGTATTTTAATAAACGTTATAAAAGTACTAATCGTTGTTAAGATTTATTAATACTGTCAACGTTTTGTCCATTGCCGAGCACAGTTAGATTTGATTAATATCGGCTGAACTGGACTGGTTTCATTGTTGGATACAATTTTTAGAAATAATGTCTTAATTTACTGCCTCTTAATGGTATGTATGATTTATTCGTGATAAAAAATAACTGACGTTTCAGGATTAATGGTTTAATGAGAGTATAATATGGATATAAGGGATGGAGGTACAATGAAAAATTACGTACGATCGTAGCAAAAGTGGGGTGTTAATTTCGACATACTATTTTTTATGGAAATAGAAACATTATGTTGTTATCTTTACATCGAAGGTGTTCAATTTCAACTACAATTTCTATAATACCCTTTTACCGTCTTTTTATTTTCT
Source organism: Colias behrii (assembly GCA_029959065.1). Classification (NCBI taxonomy): domain Eukaryota; kingdom Metazoa; phylum Arthropoda; class Insecta; order Lepidoptera; family Pieridae; genus Colias; species Colias behrii. The sequence goes on from JARWMC010000001.1 coordinate 13,048,706, forward strand.
TTAAAGATATTCATAAATACGTATGTATTCATTGCTCATAAAATACGTACCTATGTAATGATATGAATGATGAATACACATACATATAAGTACATTCAAAATGTGTGTTTTATGTTCTCGACTGTTAAATTACTTAAAAAGTGTCCTTGATATTAATTTCAAATAAGAAGCGTTGCAGAAAATGTATATTTGAATTCATATCTTAGTAGAAAACCTAAATTCATATAATAATATGTTATTTTAAAGTTATTTTAGATATAAAATGCCGCTGCAATTAGCACATAGCCAAGGCTTCTTACAATAATAAAGGAATATTATTATATTCCTTTACCGCCTCCACACATAAATTATATTTATACATACATCGATCATCGCATTTTAATTGTATTAATGTGAGTGTGTATTAAAGATGAGTATCGATACAAAAAGAGAAATGTATCCCAATTTAGAACGCCTGCATCCGCTACAATAATGAACGGACGCTTGACAAAATCATGTTTTTCTTTACATTCGTATTGAAAATGTATCGAGAATTTGCTATTAATATAATGACATTTATTGAGTATGAATGTGATACTGTCCAATGTTTAATTATTGAAGGAATTATTATATTAATTAGTGAAGGATAATATGATTAGAAGACTGAAGAATAAATTATTAAGTGAGTCTTTTTGGCATGGCTAGCTTGGGACTAAACCTAAAACATTTTTGAGTTTTTGATGAATATCGAATTATTTGTATAGAAAAGTAGATAGACAAGCTGGTAGATCAATCTTTTGCTTTAAATATCCTAGCTTTTTTAGATTCTTGCTATGGATGCTCATCCATAAAGCGAATCTTTTATAAAGCGACCGCGAAGATATAATTATTTCCGGTTAATATGTGTTTGTGTCTTAATTAAATAAACATGTTTCTAATAGAAGCTGTTCTATAATTCTGAATACAGTCTACTCGCAAATAAATCAAATATAACCTTAATAAATATAATAAAAACATAATCGCACCCGTCCCTCACTTGCACCACTTCCTAATTCAGTTTCCGATGGTAAAATGTACCGTTACCATACTGGATGAGCAGGTTTCGTACTGTTCATATAATTGCAGTAAATTCTGTACTATCTACTGAAGATATTCGATACAGGGAATGCGACAAAATGTAGTGCGCGTTTCGAGTCGCATCGCATGTGATTGATGACATGATGATTTTTTGACGTTAAGGGTTCACACTGAGAAAGCAGCTTGAGTTTTTGCAGACGTTATTTAATAAGTTGGTCCCCCCTGAGTGAGCAGCCTTCCGAAGCATTTACTGCGCGAAGCAACTCGGTCAGTGCGTTGGATCCGACCGGAAGCACAACGAAAGACCTAATTCCTAAACCCTAGAATATTTTCCAATCCTAAAATAGCTCTTAAACCTGAAATCTCTGTTTTTGTTCCATATTACAAGCCTGCTCTTAATATTATATTCTTGTTTTTTTTATAAAAGGATACGAACATAACATACTATATGACATTAATTAGTAGAAACTCCGTTTCAGATCTCTTAATCTAATTGGCAAAGCTATTTATCTCCTAATTCCGACATTAATTCGTTAATATTAATCGTTAAAATTTATGCAATCAATATTGATATTAATATCACTTGCAAATAAAATAGATTTTTGAATACCAAATATATTAATTTCAATTAATAATAGTTTAAATGATTGGCTCTTACGACACGCATTTTATGAAACATCATACAAATTCTTTAGAATATTACGTAAGTGTGTGAAGGTCTAAGATGATTAATTACAATGCCAAGGTATTTTATAGATTCTTCTTAATATCATAAAATATTTATGGTTACGATTAGTCAATCAAGTGGGTAAATTAATATTTAAAACTTAATATCCGACTTTTCAAATGAATTTAACATTTACATTTCCTTGAAACGGAAAATAACAGTAATAATAATAATTAAAGAGATCATTTGATTTATGTTAACCTCAATATTGAGACAATTACCTGTTTTGAATTTTTAATAAATATGATCATAAATGTTATATCCGAGGTGAAAAAAATAGGAAACAATTTGTTAAAAATATTTAACACCATAATTATTACTACTTAATTTATTAATTAATTTTTCATCAGACTTTTCTAGACATCAGACTAATTTTCATCTTTTTTATTTTTATTTATTTTATTTTATTTACTCATTTTCCTCAAAACAAACTATATTCATTCATAAAAGTGATATAATCAAATTCAATGATAATTTGTATTCATATCGAAAAAATTGAGGATAATGAATAATCATTTACATTACATGATTTTAATCTATACATATAATAAATCTGTAGAAGGGTCAATTCTGTACATTAAAAATATTGAAAAAATAAATACCAGGGGGTGTTACTGGATCGACACCAAACCCAAATATGTGATTAAATAAATTTTTGTCTGTCTGTCTGTCTTTCTGTCTGTCTGTCTGTATGTGAAGGCATCACGTAAAAACTAACGGTTCGATTTCGATGAAACTTGGTATAATTATACCTTATTATCCTGGGCATAAAATAGGATACTTTTTATCCCGGAAAAATACGTAGAAAAAAAAATAAATCTTAATTTTTCCGCGCGGACGGAGTCGCGGGCGGAAGCTAGTTAAACATAAAATCACTAGTTTTTTCCATTATTCATTAATATGTATAGGCTTACGTCCAAAACAGCGTAAGATTATCACGACTTTTTTTTTACTTTTAATTTTATTTTTATTAAAAGAGCGCACATACATTGGTCGAACGGGTATTAATATAGGGCTAGTTTTGAACAGGACACAGGTGTGCTAGGCGTGGGAGAGAACCTTGGTCTTGAACTACGAGTTACTTTTTTATCAATTTGCACGCTCACTTTTATAGAAGAGGCTTTCGTTTAAACTGTTCATCTTACGAATAAAAACAATGTGCCTTATTTTATTATATTGCTTTTGTGAAAATTAATAGCGGGGAATGTTAAGTAATTGGTGATTAGTCTTTTCTGGTATTTTTTGCGTAATTATCGTGGATTCGCATCTTTTGAAAATACAAATATATTTCTGGCGGGTTTGTCGAAGGGACAATTATGTGTTTAAAGTGATATTATTTTCGAATTATCGTTTTTTGGTATTCTTATTTAACCCATTGAGCCCCGAACGGCCCGATCGGACCACGACACAATAGATTTTCTATTGTGTCTGTGATTTCGGGGCCTGAGTTATTAATATTTATAACTATCCGATGGGTGCGAATTCCACTTTGTATCCATTTCTGCGCCAAAATATCATCTATATTATTTTTGCTCTATAGCATTCTCTATCATACAATTCCATTAAAATTAGCGAAGCTCTTCCAATCTTTCTTTCAAGGAGTTCTCAGTTACTCCAAAAAACAAAATGACCTAATACAAATAGATCGATAGAAGTGAAAAATCTTAGCACTTTTAACAAGAATAGAGCAAAAGCTCTAAAATATTTTTTGCCTGTATAAAGTAAAAACTTTATACAGGCAAAAAATATTTTAATCGTCGCCAACATTATCCTTGTACATACAAATCGACGTAGGAAATGCAGAATTTTTGACTGTTTATCTGTATGAATGTAAAAAAGTTCTGCGTGGATTTACTTAAAATTTTACATTATCATTACTAACAGGTCAGGTCAACATAATCTATCATCACGCTAAGACCAAAAGGAGCCGAGTAATGCGGGTAAAACCGCGGGGCATAGCTAGTAAAAAAATAAAACAAATACCACGAGATACAGCACAATGTATGTTTTCTATTAGCTCGCGTGATCCCCTGATTAATTGTACTCTTAAATGAAATTATCAACTTCCCTCCATTAGCTTGCCACTCTTTTGCATTCAGTTAATTACCTAATAAATTGCTTAAGTAATCGGTGTTAATATATTTAATCGGCTCTCTTAATTATTTACACGGTACACTCGCAAATGAACCCAATTTTACGGATGTTTTTAAAATTGGTCGGATCAGGTTTCGAGATTTAATATCTACAATTATACAATTGGAGTTTAGATTTGATGATTTAACAAGTTATAATGTAAAGCAATGGCTGCAATAATATTTTAATTAATATGTTTTATCTTTATTTTTTGATAAACAGATGAAATATTGAAAATGAATGCCTTTTCTCTTGAGATGAATCGATAACAAATATTATATTGTTTACATCTCTTGTCTTCCAACGCCACAATTTTCACATTTTTAACAAGTTTTTCTTACACAGCAACAATGTAAGATATTCTTTATAAATTTTAACTGTCTTTAAATGCTACCCATTGAATGTAAAGCCTGTATTGCATGGAATCTGGAATCCTTAATTTTGTTTTTAACGCCGTAAACCTGCCTCTTACCGTTAAGGCTTTATGCGTAGTAATCTCGCTATAGTTTATTTAATTTTATTTTTATAGAATGATACTACTTTTAACCGACATTCCGAAACGAAAGGTTCTTAATTTAAAGGGATTTTGTTTATAATAAGAATTCGGAGTAGTAGTTTAGGGTAAGGGTTAAATGAAAATTAAAAAAAGAGAAGATTAAAAAAAGATTCATAGACAATTCGATTTGCAAAAAAGAAAGTTCTAAAAACAATAATATAAGATATAGATAAATTATTAATTCAATTAGTTCTTTCATGAAATTATTGTTAAACCAACTTCTTAAACTAAATTATTATTTTTTAATAGTATAAAATATACAGTCGTACTGTAGAACTTATGCTCGACAATTTTCTCGTTACTTGTATTTTTTTAACAATTATATACCACCGACACAATTTGCTAAACATAAATTAGCGACTGTTAACAAACGTTAAATAAAATACGAGATAAGTGACTAACCAATAACCTAGGCAAAAAGCCATTAGCGAAATTAAAACGCAGAAAAATTAAACTTAATACTACATCTGCTGATTGGTACAGCTATCTACATCTTATCGGTAAATTCTGCCACCTGGCTATGTATATGTCGCAGTCATCTGGTTGAATCTGCTAGTTGATTGAATGACTAGGCCGAACGTTGAATTAATAAGCGTGACTCAACCTCCAACTGGTTAGCGGGTTGTAACATAGCCCTTTGAACACAGCAGATATATTATATGCATATTGTGATATGTTGAGAATTTACTTTTTACAAACGCCCACACGAAGCGTTGCGAGCTGACGGAGCCTATTTCTGTGTAGTTGTAAACAAAACTAACTTTTTTTTTTTTTTTCAAGTGGGGAAATCTTGCCTAAGATACCCACGGCTCCCGGGGAAGGAGCCGTGGGTTATGTCGGATTCCTACCGACTAAAACCCCACCGTGTACCAACGCGCTGCTTTAGACGGGATGCGGGTACACATTCGCAATCTTCCGCATGTCCCGCCCAGCAGTTGCCCGTTTCCAGGCCCTCCGCCACTTGCCCGTTTCCAGGCCCTCCACCAAATGCCCACCCAGGGGCGGCGCAAGCTGTACACGAGCTCACGCTACCCGCTCGCCGATGATGGATTGAAACAAAACTAACCTAACCTAACCCACCGTATTATCCAAACCAACGACTATGTTAAATGACGCTAGTCATTCAATCAAATAGCAGATTCAACCAGATGACTGCGACATAAACATTCGTGGGAAAAAACGCCTCCACCTGTGCCTTGTGACAATCCGAGGTGCAATTTATGGATGCTGCCTCTGTACTAACGGGACTCGGGTATTAAAGGAATTGTTTTGTTCTGTTCTTTACTGTTTATTACTTCGATAAACAAGTACACATTGGTTCTTGTTGATGAGTTTTCTAATTTTTTAATCGGTTCATCTGTATGATGGTAATATTGAATTGGCTGTATGAGTTTTTTGTTATTATTAATCTAATCTTATTTAAATTGCGTAAAGTTTTATGGATTATATTTATAGACAATAATCTATAATAAAGAAGTATAAAAAATATATTACCAAGAATTAACTTTCTAATCTTCTATTTTTCTTCCTTCCTTTCAGCATTGCTTAATCTGTAACTGGATGTCTCTTGCTATAAATGTATTACAAGAATCTATACAAATCTTGATGCTTTCTCCATATTATACAATCGACATCCTCTTTGATACATTTATTAAATCAAAGTACGTACAATCTGACTACTAAAGAATACGCGTAAACAAATCATCTAATCTTCCAACTGCAAACAAACAGATAATACAGCTAATTAAAACAAAAACGTAAACGCTATCCTGCCCTCGAAACATCGATCAAAATAACATGCAGTTTTCAGAGTATCCATCCGCTGAGCTACATACACATAATTACGTTTTTTTATTAACTAGTGTCCGCCCTGACTCCGTTCGCTATAGTAACTAGTATAGCTTAGCCCTGACTACGTTTTCTATAGTTTAGTATACATGTGATTGACAGACGGGCAAGTTAATTAGAATTTACCCTGTTATTATATTGTATTAATTAAAGTAATGAAAGGTTTTGCGTTTCACTTGATTAAAAGAACAGATGGAAGTAATGCGAATAAATAAATAAGTAGTTTGTGTCTAATAAGGCTTGTTGCAGGATCTAATAAAAAAAGGAGATTTGAGTTCAAAATTAAAAGTAATTGATCAGAAATGAAATGTTTCCGTTGAATTTCAGTATTTGCTGCTAAATATCATTGCTGATAATAAGTGTTCAGTATCAATCCTTAACTATATCTACTCATGAAATTGATAAACCACTGTTACTTGATTACAACAATATTACTATAATATAATAATTTAAGGTAATGCAAAACCTATTGTATGCAAAATAATTGTATCCACAAAGTGACAACTTTAATTTACAATTTTGTGTAACACTGTTAAAACTGAATTAGAATCTTGCGAACACGAAAAAACAAATATGAAAACGGCAATTAATATCATCCGCTGTTAATTATTATAATTACAAGCATGTTGTTTTGATATATTGTAAATAGGCAAAGGTGTATTCTGTATAATCATTTATACGTAGGTATATGTGTGTATAAGTGTGTATACGTACAATATTCTAGACCGGAACTGCAGATGTAAAGCATCCGGTGTCATCGTTAGCGATTGACGTATAAGACTGTGGATATAGTGATAAGCGACGCGGTTTTTTTTTTTATTTGAGTCATGTGCATTTTGTTTTTATTTTTTCATGCTATCATGATAATATGTAAAATTTTTTGGAAAAAAAAAGACGGGTTGCACTCCGGGAGTGCCGGCAGAAGTGAAAACGCGCGTAGTTGAGAGGGGATAGCTGTCTACTCTCCATCCGTCTTACGCTTTTTCGATCAGGTCACGTGTCCTGACGCGAGTTTAAGATTTTATACCCATTACAGAAAAAGTGCTTAACGCCGCTAAAGAAGTTTTCACTTCAAAAATTCTGGTGTTCATGTTAATTATTTTAAATTTTAGAGAAGCAGTTTAAAATATGTCGCCATTTTAAACTTTTTCTGAACGTTAATGTTATGCATCATAAGAGATTGTCGCAATTAATAAATAATGTTTAAATCACAATTAATAAGCTTAAATAAGTAAATTGGTCAAAAAAATATTTATCTCTAGAAACTACTTTTAATTAAGACAAAAATATGTATTTGATCTTCAATGACTATAATAAGCTTTTGCTTAAATCTTAAAATGCATTAGTGTTTTCCAACTATAATTTTGCTTTTAATAATAATGACAGCCTTAAATTTATTTCCAAATTGATCTTTTAAATAAATTGTTTGTTAATATATTTTCTTATAATCCCGTTATAAGGACACATTTATCGATCTCAATCTAAATGTTAATTTGCGACAGTTTTGGGAAGATTAAATTGAGGTCATATATGATAAATTACTATTTATAATACAGGATGTTTATCGACTAATATTATAGTTTCGCCCACTTAATGATTAATAGATATTTTTTACTAATAAGTATGCATTTTAAAATCATTATAATCGCAAATGATCATTAAAAGTAATATTTCGCGTAAGAAAGGAAATCGAAGGGCAGTGCAATTACTTAATTTTAATAATTGAATTGAATAAAAAAAGAATTCAATTGAATTTTGGCCGTTGTGAATAATCAAGTAAAATCTTAACTACATAATATTTTTAAATTTTATAATATTATCTTTAATTTAATTTACAAACTTCGAACTACCGATAAATTATTATTAGTTAATAGTTCTATACCAACGTCAAGATTATAAATAATTAAGTTCATATGTAATTGAATAACACTAACTTACAATTTTCAAAAGTATTTTCAGGTAATACAATAAATAAAGTATTTTAAATAAGGTTTTTGTGTGGTATATAATTTTTCTATTTATATATTTACAGAAATAAACGCTAATCGCGTACCCATGATCGCAGTCTACAGGATCACGGGATGCAAGGGTGTCTAATTATGACCAAGTCCTGCCCAGTATGGCAAACACCTGGTTACCGTATATGTATGCCGCGTGTGCTTTATGTATATTTATTATATTGAATATAACATTAGATTATTGTAAACTTTAGTACATTATATGGTTATTGGTTAGCCTTTTAAAGGTAATACTTACGAATAAAATAAGTGCTGGTATTGAATTGGGATTTTTTGTTTAATTTCTTTGCGGTTTAAAAAGATGGCTTGTAAAAGATTAATTGAAATATTTAAAATAGCGCTATTTATCGGTTCATTGTTATGAAATTACTTAAGTGAAGTATACTATTAACTTTATAGTTTTTGCATGTTTTTGTGATACTGTGTTTTGTCACTGAACCAGTATTTATTCTTCTGGAATTTGAAATGGTTGTTTTGTATAATTTTTTGTTATTAAATTTATTTCTAAAGAACAAGTGCAGTGTTTCTTTTTGTTTACTGCTTTATAATATTTACTATGTATTTAAATCATTAAATAAATAGTCAAAAGTGCTTTATTAAAAAACTCTCATTGAATAAATAATTAATGTTTGAATTATATGGCGAAGCTCTTTCTAAATTGTTTTTAAATAAAATAAAATAAATAAATAAATAAATATGTAAATCGCAATTCATGAAATATTTAAATACATAGCGTTAGTAGTAATGCGCAAATCATACAAAACCCAGAAACACGCGGTAATTACTAATTACGTGTACAAATTACCAATTAAATTGATACGGTTTAAACTTTATGTGCGTATAATTACTGAGGAAATGCGCGTACACTATGTGGTTCTACAATCTTTAGAAATTTCAAATAGATAGTCTATCATTTTCATAGGTACAAGTTTGATTTAACATATATTTTCAGCGTTGATTAGATACTTACTATACAAGATCGAAATTTATTGTTGTCAGATTTTATATGAATAAATATAATATATATTTATAGTTTATATCATCCTACTAATATTATAAATGCGAAAGTTTGTGAGGATGGATCACAGGGATGGATGGATGTAGGTATTGATCGTATCATCGATCGTTAAATTGACTGAATCGATTACAATGAAATTTGGTATATAGGTAGCTGAAGAACCAAAATAAGAAATATGCTACCTACTTTTTATCCCGGAAATCCAACAGGAACTGGAGCTATGCGGATTTTTCTTAGAATTCGCAGGCGAAGCCGCGGGCGGAAATCTAGGTAATAATTAATATACTCTGTATTTATACAAAAAAATGTTACTCATACTATAATGACAAATGGTGTATACCAAAATCGTTAGAAAATTATTTAACTTTTCTGATATCAGCTAGTTAATGAAAAACAAAGCTTACGCTCTCTCAAGATAAATCTTGAGAGAGCGTAAAAGCGTTGAAATTAATCTAAAGATTAATTCCAAAACCAATACAAGCACTTAAAATACAAATTTACCTGTATATATGCACTATATATTCTTTATAATTATGCACTCAACATAAACCCAAAGCACGTAAGTCTAGTCGAATCTGTATTCTTTGTACCGCTTTTTCCCTGAGTGAAAGATCGAAGGAATGACCGTGTGAGAAATGTAGCCTTGGTGGTGCAACGAACCCTGCTTGAGAAAAAAATACGCAGTGATCTATCCCGTTTGCAATTTTTCCTTTTGTTTACTTTTTAAGGGTTCATTATTATTAATAAAAGTTAAATTTTATAAAGGATGATAATGATGATTTATTTATCTGATGAATAAAGTGTAGAATTGGTCACGTAATAGACCAGTTTATTTTGTTTAAGCTTTAAGAAAATATGAATGTGCGTGTGTTTGTTTGTGTGTTACGCATAGAAACAGACGAAAATCCTTTATGGTAACCAACTTTAATACACTTTCTTTCTATACTTTAAATTATTGATAAAATTGCGATATTCAATTGGTGTTTGTCACTTCAAAATATGGAAAAAATCAAGAGCTAGCGCGCACGAGCAACTTTGTCTCCGCAACTATTTTGTCTCTCCCATCAATTGTACCTATGGGGAGTTGCGTCGCTACGTGCGCGCACTTTCATACTAGCCCATGGGTGGAGAGACAAAATAGTTGCGGAGACAAAGTTGCTCGTGCGCGCTAGCTCTTATTTTTATTGACCTATTGACTTTTCTACTGTCAACGTCATCGAGCCAAGTATTTGAATAGAAGTAACATACATGTAAAGCAAAAAAAGCATAAGTCCCCATATACATTTCACATTTACAAAATATTTAATTAATACGGCATATATTCATAAAAACAATTAACACACTACCCCCGGGACCATAATGACTTGTTTGTCGAGAGATGTTGTCACCTTGCTTCCAGATCCCGTTAATATACATTTATATTATTATCATGCGTTTAATTATTATATGGATATTTTAAGTAAAAAACGTAGCTAACGGGATAGCTTGAGATGAACTAGATATGATCTATAATAGTGGCATACTTTATTTATGAAACGCATCTGCCACTAGCGTTCAATCAAAAGTCTCTACGAAAAATACTAAACACGCTTCACCCGGGATACTAACACAAAATAATAACAACAAAAAGTTAAAGAGTTTGTTTGTTTGAAAGCGCTATGCGCAGGAGCTACTAGACCGATTCCAAAAATTCTTTCACCGGTGGATTTGTACGTGATTCCTGAGTGCTCCAGACACCATGGTCGAAGCCAGCATCTTTCCCTTTTTATAATTTAAGTATTGATTTAGATAAAACCAAATTGTCTACTTCATACTAGGTATATTAAAATTTAAAAACTGTATATAATATTATGTTCAATCACCCAAACACAAACTAACACGCGTATCGAATCTATTTCAAACAATGTCCGAAACGTATATGTTTAAAACATAATGCTCCAATCAACATAAGCTCACGACTATAAGTGCTTATTATCATATGAATAAATTATACATGATATATGTTGACCTTTTGAACGCATCTGTCGAGTATTTTTATTTCTAACTGCTGTTAGAGACACCTGTAACGTTAGTCGAATCCTACTAATATTATAAATGCGAAAGTTTGTGAGGATGTGTATGTGTGTGTTTGTTACTCTTTCACGCAAATACTACTGAACCGATTACAATTAAATTAAGCACACATATAGAGGATAACTTGGATTAACACATAGGATAGGTTTTATCCCGGAAATCCCACGGGAACGGGAACTATGCGGGTTTTTCTTTGAAAACGCGGGTGAAGCCGCGGGCGGAAAGCTAGATTCCCATAAAGGTAATGCGACGCGCCATTTTTCTATTTTCTTTAATTAGCTGCAAATAATCGACGTTCGCTACAGCTGTGTTATTTATGATATGAGCAGCGACGGCTGCAATTGCACATAAGTGTAGATAATTGTATTATGTGCTAAAGAGAATTGAGTGTATGAAACATAGAAAACGTGGAAAAATTATGTGTAAGCTGCGTCTATTTTCTGAAAATATTTTCATTCATTTATGCCTCGTTTAGCTTACGAAGAACTTTGTATTTATTATACCAGCTATTTTTGATATTTGTTGGTAATGTAATAATTTTCAATTTATAATTTATATTTATTTAGCTGGAGACACTATATTATTACTACATATATATTATATTTATAACAATAGATAGACTATCCTTCTGAAGAAATCTGCTATAGTTTTTTAACATATTTTTATGCCACAACTTAAAAATTTCTCATATAAAGCATACGTGAATAGGATCACACATGTCGAAGCGTTTGACCCAATTTGTCAGCTGTTGTCGTCATAGCATAGAATTGGGTCGGTTGCGCACACGCACCGAATGTTTTTTTTACAACTTTTTACACTGAGAAAAATTAATAGCTTTTCTAGTAAAACATCAACGTTAACATCTACGACAGTCAATTATAAGATAAACTATACGAGGCAATCGAAATTATTAAGAAGAGCTTTTTCTACCATATTTCAGGTACCTAAAGGACTAATATTATAAAGCTGAAGAGTTTGTTTATTTGTTTGTTTGAACGCGCTTATCTCAGGAACTACTGGACCGAAAAATTATTTCGGTGTTAGATAGCCCATTCATCGAGGAAGGATAGGATATATGCTATATATAATGTCGCTAAGACCAATAGGACCGTAGCCACGCGGGCGAAACCGTGGAGCGCAGGTGGTATTGCATGAAAAAAGAAAATGAAAATAAAATTTTAAAATAAATAATTGCAAATTCGTAACACTTCAGATGTGTTATGCCGTACCTACTTACTCGTAATATTAAATAAAAAGTGATAATTATATTACATTGAATAGTAGACTCTATAAGTTCTAAAGAAATATAATATGGTTTTATTGGCTAAAGATCATAATGAAAATCAATTACCGTATTGGTTTCAAATCATAATCATCATCAATTTATTATTTCAAAGCTTTCCTCCATAGATAGATTCAGTTTTATTTTCAGTTAAGTCGTTAATAGATATATTCTATATTTTTATAGAAGAGCAAATATAATCGCATTTTTATTACTTCTTATATGAAATAAACGATATCGATAAATATGTCGAAGAATAAAATAGGTGAGGCTTACCACAGGCGGCAATCTTTATACATACAAACTAGTATAATTTACAGTGTTTGAAAATTATTAAGCCACAGTCTTTATGTGTTCTTATAGAAACAGAGAGATTTATCTTATAAAGATGAAGTTTTGTACATAGGTATTATAAGTGAGGGACATAAAATGAGTAAACAAATAGTACAGAGACAAAGCTTCTTAAAACTTTTTATTTTTTGGCTAATTATCGTAATGTTCGATAACTGTCAAACAGAAAACCGCTATCCGTTTGAGTGTGATTATTCAGACATTTACACAGATACAGTTAATTAACTTAAAATATTATATCCAATAAGCTTCTTAGACTAAATTCCCAAGGAACATACCGGCTTTTTACAAGTAGTGATAGGTGCAATTCCGTTAATTATACCTTATGTAATTAAATTAGTTATTATATGCACTCTATAATAGCCGGTATGCTCTCTCACTATACCTTTTTAAAACAACACAAGTAATTTATGAGCCAATATATTACGCTTAACAAGTATATAAAATGCCTTAATTAGAGCCTATATTTTTATCCTAGATGTAATGTATAATGAGCACATTGAATCGATAAAAAGTCGAAGATATGTGAAGGAAAGCGCTTATTTTCATAGCATTTAATTAGCGGTTTTGTTAAAGTGTTTTATGATATTTGAGATGCTGTCTGACTACAAACTGGTAAGTAATTGCTGACTAAAAATAAATAAGCACTAATTAAAACGGGTTGTTGATATATAGACGCGAAAGTATTTTATGGGTTGTATGTCGCAGATAAAGAAACTATATAGCGCCATCTAGAGGGAAAAGATAGAAGCAAGAAGACCTTTTGGATATTTTGTGGTGTAATTTGTAAAGAGCTAAAAATTATGAGGTAGAATAAGAGGTACCTATATGGAGTTATTTTCAATTTGTATAGCCAGGCGAATTTAGTGCGAATATAATTTTAATTTTAAGTTTTTTTTCATTTAGTTTTCGAATTTAAACTTTGATCTATTCGGGGATGAGGATAGAAATTTAAAGCTCAGTTAAACTGAAATTAAGAGCAACTCGAACGACTCGTAATGGCATATAAATAATATTATTCTTCCAAGAATAAAACAATACAACCTATCCAAGAAAAAGAATGACATTGAACGGCGATAGTAGGTGGTTATAATATAAAAAGTAAATTAAGAAATATTTCTCGAATAATTAAAAGAACATTTGAAAGTCAGTTCGAGTGCGGGCAAAGACCCAACTTAATTAAATGGGTCATACAGAGGACGTTTCACACCAAATATAATGTAATTGTTCTTATATTCCTTTTATCAAATAAAAGTGCAAAAACAATTTCTTTATAGCGATTTTTTGTGATGGACCGTTTAAGTCTGGTTTTAGTATCAAGCTAATGTTTATTAAATGGGTTCAACTTAACGCACAAAAAATAAGATTGAGTTATACATGTCTATTACTAGCTGTCACAGTCAAGATTATTCTGCCTTCCTCTTATCACTTAGGGGTATGAAAAATAGATGTTGAGCGATTCACAGACCTCCCCAATATGCACACCAAATTTTATGAAAATTGGTCAGGCCGTTTCGGAGTAGGTAGTTTAACTTCAAACACCGCGACGCGAGATTTTTATATATTAGATATTATAATCTGTGATTCTTTAATATTCTTTGCGGTCAGAAATAATTTTTAAGAATAATTACTAACAATTTGGTGGGATGTATCAAATTAGGATTAATTGTGTTATTACTGAAAATTTAGCATGCAGTTTGTGATTATCCATCCTTCACTTGCGTGATATATCACATTTTATAAATATATATTTAATATTGAAATAAACAAAAATGGTAGAGACGAAGTCTGTACAGATTGCTTTTGTAGGTAGTAGGTACTAAATTTTTATTTTTCTAAATTAACCAATTTGTTATAGGTTGTTTAATATTTTAATAACATTCATTTTATTTCCAAGAATAAAATAATTATATATATAATAATTAATATATCTTTGATGTTATTGTTTTATAAGTTTACTAGCGGTCCGCCCCGGCTTCGCCCGTGGTACATATTTCGCAATAAAAGGTAGCCTATGTTCTTTCTCAGGGTCTAAAGATTATCTGTGCCATATTTCATCAAAATCGGTCCAGTAGTTTATGCGTGAAAAGTGAAAACCATACATACATAATTACAAACCTTTGATCATTATAATATTAGCACAGTATTACAATATTATATTAGTATAGATAAATTGAGCTATCAATATCGAAACCTAAAGCGATGTTAAGTCGACATTGAATAAAATTTCGTTGTATTTTTTCCCTTGTAAAATTATTACAACAGAGCATTTATGCATTTTTTTCATTTCATAACCTCAAAATTAACTAAATTTCTAAATTATATGTAAATATTTTTCTTCTACTCAACAGAAAGCTACTTTCCAACAAAAAGCTCTTTTAATACTAATAATATCACAAAATTCTACCCAAAATCCAGACAAAGACGTGGTATTGAGTACGTCTTAGATAACGCATAGCGCATGACCTAGAAGCGCACGTGTGTATAGACCCTCTTTGTTCGTATATAGGTCATCCCCTGAACGGTCGGAATTGATGTGATTATCTATGGATAGATAGATTGGTTTTAGGGTCAGTATAGTCATGTGTGTGAAAAAAAGGATATAATGATAATGTTAGTAGGTACCTATCATATTCGTTTAAATTGAATAAAAAAAACATTTAATCTGTTCTGCTTTTTTTATGGGAATCTAAATTGTAGGTAATGTCTAATAATCTAAGTATTACAAAAAAATTAAAATGTTTGGATAGCTTTATAGTTTCTACGTTAATTATGAATTTTGATAAAATGACTTCAGATTGTTTGCATGTATGTATATGTAAAAGTAAGAATGTCTTAAGAAATTTTATATGTAATTAATATTTATACTAGAAAAAACGCTTACTTACAAACCATTATACAGCTTGTTAACATAAAAAACGCGGTTAAATTACATGAATATTTTTCCATATTCACACGTTAAATTCTCCAAAAGAACCCGTTTTAAACCCGTCAAAAACAATATTCAAAAGCGTGTTATTTTAATAGCTAGGATGTTGCAAGGAGAACGTCAAAGGACAGCCGGGTCATTGCATTGTCTCTAAAGTGCATAGAGATGACTCTACCGACCTTGGTTCGTTTACTTTCTATATAGACATATATTTGAAGCTTAATATATACATATTATTTATATATATGTAGGTAAATTATTTTATTTGTTGATAGATGAATATAAATAATGTGCAAAATAGAAACAAATACTTTTTATTGCAAAATGCCAAAATAAAAATTTCCTTTCGCTGCTTATTTTTTACATATTTGCTGAAAGTTTAATATTTAGTAGGTACCTACTTAAAGTAACATATTTTTTCAGTAAATATGCATGTTTTTTATAAAAATATATATAGATATGAAGAATAAAATAAATAACTTCGAACACACGATTTTATGAGTCATAATAATATCCTTTCTAATAAGATTTTCCTTTCTAATAGAATACATGAATATTTGTTACATTTTCTCTGCAAATCAGCTGATCAAATCTGGATGAACTTTCAAAAGGTAGCCTATAATATTATGTATGGATAAGAGAATTATTTTGATACGGAAGATAGGTACTCTGAAAAAAAAACTTATTTTAAATTCTCGGAATTATTTTATTCTGAATAAAAGCAATACAATTCTTTTAGGTTTATAATCGACCAAAAAGTCTCTGATAAGCGATGTCCCGTTCTTAGCAGAGAATTACCTAATATGAATTACCTATAATGAAAAACATTATTTTTAACCACGTCAGTTTTCTGCTCTAAAACAATCATTAAAACGGGTTAAACGTTTCACATCACTTCACTACATAGTATAAAACAAAGTCGCTTTTTCTGTCCCTATGTCCCTATGTATGCTTAAATCTTTAAAACTACGCAACGGATTTTGATGCGGTTTTTTGTAATAGATAGCACTCTATCTATAGTTTAAGTTAGTATAAATTATATTCTAAAACCTTCCTCTTGAATCACTATTCAAGATGAAGGTTTTAGAATATAATTTATTAAGCGGGTGATCCACTGGCGAGCAAAACTGCTGGTACGCTAACGAACTCGCGAGCCAAAGGTCTAAACCGCCAATGGAGCACTTAAAAGTCTGCGGACTTAAAGAACGGCGAATTTGCTCGCTGGCTCGTTGTGCATGCTTGAAATTCTAAGTCCGCGGTCCAGAAAACCGCCAGTGGATCAGGCGAGCCGGCGAGCCTACAGTCTTTTTGCGACTTTCGTGTAGACCGCACGCGCTGCGTCTAGCTACAAAAATGGATTTACGCTCGTTTCGTCGCGAGTTTGTGTCGGAATTTATAAAATGTTTTTAGGAACATGATTGTCTATGGAAGTACATCAGCAGAGACTATAAAAATAAATTGCTAAAACCTTCCGCGTACAATAAACTTTTAGAGATCTACCTAAAACATGATCCCAACGGTACAATATCTGATATTAAAAACACCATTCAATATCTGCGTCTTTTCTTCTTTTTTTGTTCTTTCTCCTGATTTAAAAGTACCCCCAAGTAACACGCCATGACTTCGCCAACGATGAGAGTAAACTGTTTGGTACGCTAATGGATCACCAACGCGAGTCGACGAGCCAACGAGTCAACGATCTAAACCGTCGGCTCGTCGGCTCGCCAGTGGATCACCCGCATTAGGTTTTAGACCAGGGGTTCCCAACCTTTTTTTGTCTACTGCCCACTTTAAGAATAAATTATTTTTTAACGCCCCCCTTTTTAAACATACTTAAAAAACGCTAAGTACTTATAACTGATTATTGAAACGCAACTTTATAGTAGAGTATCTTTTATTGAAAATAAAACAAACATAATCAATTCTTATATAAAAACTAATGTGAAGGTTGAATCTGATGCTGTTCAATAAGTTTGTTGATATCAGGTTCCAATTTACTCAAAAACAGCCGCAAGTCGCCACGTTCGGTAACACGCAAACGATTTCTCTTTTTAGTAAGCAGCGTTGCCACAGCACTAAATCCACGTTCACACAAATATGACGATGGGAATGCTATCAAGAATCGTTGAACAATTGACCACAATCCAGGGTACAATTGTGGGATCGGTTTTTGTAGCCAAAATTCTTGATATCCATTTTTAAACTTGATTTTTGTTTCTTCGTTTGTTGTCAATTCTATAAGTTCTTCTTCCAGCTGAGGTGACATTGCTGTGTTGACATTTGAAAACGGATCCAACACCCAGTCTGGTATTTCCAAGTTTAAAATGTCCTGGTATCGTTCGGTGAAGTCAATGTGGAGGTTTTCCAAATGTTGGCAGTAGGCAAACAAGTCGTCGTTACTGCAAAATACTGATAAATTCGGAAAATTGTGAAACTCACGTCTGCCCATATTCTTTTTGTGCAGAAGCAGTTTGGCTGCGAAAGCAGCAACGACATTTTTTGTTTTAATTAAATTTAGTTCATCGCCTTGCAGTTGGAGGTTCATGTCGTTGAACAGTTTATACAGGTCTGTCATGTAAGCTATATCATTCTTTGATGTTATGAGATTGTTGCGCAGTTCTGTATCTTTAGTTTCCAAGAACTCTATCACAGAGTCAAACAGGTTGTAAAATCAAATCAGACAATTGCCTCTTGACAGCCAACGAACTTCAGTATGAAGCAACAAACGGTTGAAATCTTCGTCATTAGTAGCACAAAGCTGATGAAATAATCTATCATTCAAAGAGCTGCTACGGATTTTATTGACTGCTTTGATGACATATTGCAGTGATTGAAATAGTCGTTCACTTAAGTTTCTAGCAACCAAATGTTGTCTATGAATAACGCAATGTATAGCAAGGACATCTGGAATTTTATTCTTTAAGTACGCTATGAAGCCTTTATGGCGCCCTGTCATAGCCGGAGCGCCATCCGTAGCAACTGATATAATATTTTTCAAAGGAATCTCTTTCTCTTCACAAAACTTTTCCAATGTATTGAATATAGTTTCGCCTTTTGTATCTGTCTCCAAATTTCTGGCAAACAATAGTTCTTCACGTATTTTCTCATCTTTAATAAACCTCCCGTAAGATAGCAACAACGCTTCATTAGTTGGTAAAGTGGACTCATCGAGCTGAATTGAGAATTGACTAGTCCTCAGATGATTGCACAATGATTCTTCAATGTTTTCAGCCATTTCATCAATTCGTCTTTGCACAGAATTATTACTCAAAGGAATTTTTCGGATAATATCTGCGGCCGGTTTATGAAGCACAGTAGTTATTACTTCCTTTATTGCTGGCAAAATTAACTCTTCTCCGATGTTGTGTGGTTTGCCTTTTTGAGCAATTAACAAAGAGATATTGTACGAAGCTCGAAGTCCGTCGTCATCTTGCTTAGCAGCCGCCGAAAATAGTTTTGATACACTTGGCTGAGTATTATGCTTCTTCTCTAGGTCTTGAAAATATGCTACATTCTTGTCTTTAAATTCAAATTCAAATTCAAATTTCATTTATTTACAAGAATGTAGTTACAAAAAAGGTGTTATTACAATGTTAACGTGCTAATACATTCTACCCACTTTCTGGGTGTGCAAATATTTAAATGGAAATAACTTAAATTACACTACACCAACACTACACAAATTCTTCGCGTCACTAATCACTATTGTTAAACGTCACTAATTCTTCCTTGTCACAGATTCCGCAATGTAATAAGTTCTTGAATATCATAAAATTGTTTCTCCATTAACCATTTCGTCAGTTTCTTCTTAAATATATTTACTGGGAGATCCTTAAAGTTATCCGGTATTTTATTATATATTGTAATAGTCATAAATATCACACTATTTTTTGCTTGATTTATTCTACATGTTGGAAAGTGCAGTTTATTTTGATACCTCGTTAACATATGCGAATTTACTTCTCCTTTCTTTTTAAAATATTCTGGGTGGTATTTAACAAATAAACATACTTCTCTTATATATATGCAGGTCAGTGTAAGGATACGTAATTTACCGAACATTGGTTTGCAACTGTCCCTTTGATGTAATCCGCACAGGGCTCGGATACATTTCTTTTGTGCCACAAATACTTTCCGCACCTCGCAAGACTGTCCCCAAAGAATTATTCCGTAAGATAGTATCGACGATATATATGCATGGTAGGCATTTATTGCAGCATTCATAGATACAGTATCTCTTAGGCGACGTAATACATAAACGAAACGATTTATCCTATCACAAATATATTCAATATGACTGTCCCATTTTAGACCTTCGTCTACCAGAACACCTAAGAATTTATGGTGTTTTACCTGTTCGATTACTTGATCATTACATTTTATATCTAGATTAATTTTGGTGCAATTCTTTGTATAATATTGAATTATTTTTGTTTTTACTAAGGTTATTTTCAGATTATTATTTTGTAGCCATTTTACTATATTATGTAATGCTGTATTTATATCTCTCTCATATGTATTTTTATCCGTGCATTTAACAATAAGGGTAGTGTCGTCTGCGAATAAAACTGTTTTGTGTTTCACTGATCTCGGTAAATCGTTAATATATAAGAGGAATAAAAATGGGCCGAGCACACTTCCTTGTGGTACACCTGATTTATTAACTTTTTTCTCTGACCTATATGAATTTCGTGTTTGATTTATCATTTTATGAATCTCCACATACTGATATCTATCATTTAAGTAACTTGCTACCCATTCTTTAGCAATTCCTCTTATCCCATATTTCTCCAACTTAAACAAGAGTAATTGATGGTCCACAAAATCAAATGCTTTGCTCATATCTAAGAATATGGTGGCTGCTGGTTTTTTTTCAATAAAGGCTTGAATAATTTCTTTCACCATGTCGAAGCATGCTAAAGAAGTAGAACTATTTTTTCTAAATCCAAACTGTTCCCGACATAATATCTTGTTTTTATCAACATAATTTTGAAATCTTTCTAAAATTACCTTTTCAAATATCTTAGATAAAACTGGAATTAGTGCTATCGGTCTGTAGTTTTTAATATCTTTTGGATCATCTTTTTTATATAACGGTTTTATAACTGATGTTTTTAGAACATTAGGAAAAGTGCCTTGCTCCATAGATAAATTGACAAGAAAGGATAACGGTTTGCAAATATGTACACTGGAAGCCTTTAATATTTTTGTACTTATACCGTCTGTTCCTACGGAATTCGTGTTATTTAGGGATTTTATTACTTTTAGAATTTCGTCACTACTTGTTGGTGTCAAGAATATAGTATTACATTTTTCCGTAGTCAATGTCGTTTTTATTTGAGTTGCATCGTATTTAAAATTCGTTTGATTTGTTATGTTAATAAAAAAGTTATTAAATTGTTCACATATATCATTCATTGAGTTGTATACATTATTATTGACTACAATCTCTTCTATTTCTTTAATATTGTTTTCGTCATTAATATTATTAGATATCATGTGCCATAAAGCCTTATTTTTATTTTTTGATAATTTAATAATTTTTTCACATTGAATTTGCTTTGACTTAAGAATGCACCTTTTTAGAATATTTTTGTATTTTATATAATAACCCCAACTATTTATAAATGTTTTCCTGTAATATATACTTTTTAAATATAGTAGTCGCTTTCGTACACAACATTTCTTCAATCCTTTGGTTATCCAATTAATGTAAGGTTTTCCTGTGTTTCTCTTAATCCTAATAAATGGGAAACAGAGATTGTAAAACAGTTGGAATAATTCATAAAAAGTATTAAAGCATTCATTTAAGTTATTGAATTCATGTATTTCAGAGAAACTCAATGATGCCATGCACTCACAAAATTTACGTATATTCTGCTTACTGTAATCTCTTTTTGTTTCAAACCAGGACACATTTAATTTGGGCTTAGTCATATTTACTTTTAATATCTGTGCAGTTTCGTGGTCTGATAAACCAAGATGAAGTACTTCTGCGGTTACGCCTCTTTTTATATTTGTCGCTATTTGATCTATGCATGAATTTTTCCTAGTAGGTGTTTTTATTAAACATTCAATATTATAGTTCTGAAGTAAAGTATTGAGTTCATCTGAAAACTTAGTTTTTTTAATAATATCAATATTCCAATCACCGCATATTATTATTTTTTTATTTTTAGTTGCAATTTTTTGCAGTGTAAATTGAAGTTTTTCAATAAAAATATCTATACTTTGACTTGGAATTCTATAAACACAAATTATCACTGTATTTAAATGTTTTAACTCTATACCACAACACTCAAAGAATAAATTACAACCAAGATCCTTTATAAAGTCTAGATTAGTACATGAAATGTCCTCTTTGACCAGAATGCATGTTCCACCTCTTTTCTGTTTGCGAGAAAACGATGATATCAACTTATATCCTGGTAATTTAAGTAGCTGTTCATTTCCTTTTCTAATAAATGTTTCACATAAGCATATAATGTCAATAATGTGGGACTTACTTAATTGAGATATTGCCAAGTACAACTCTTCTGACTTATTTATGGCTCCGGCTATGTTTTGATGTAATATTGTCAAATAACTGGATTTAGGGACGAAAAAAATTTGGATTCGATGAAAAGTTTTTATTGTTCGGTAATATATTACTATTTGATGTATCATCACTGTTCAGTTTTAAAGTGTTTTCATTTATTGTCTTTTTAAAATAATATGGAATTGTACCTTTTTTTACTTGATTTGATTTATTTCCTTTGTTTTTTAACAAACTGCATTTTTTTGACGAAGAAAGCCTTTCTAAGATCTTTTTTGTATTTAAAAATGTATTCGAGTATTCGATGCTGTCAATTTCTATGTTTATTTTATTTATTAAATTTTCAATATAATTAATTCTTGAATTATAATATTTGTAATCTTCGTCAATGTTGAATTTATATTTTTGGTTTTATGGCATTCAAATGCTTTTATAAATATAAATTTATAAAGAATAGAAAAAATTCGATCACGAGGCGGGACTCGAACCCGCATCCTTTCGCGCCATTCCGGGGCGGATGCCTCACCAACTCAGCCACTCGTGACCCGCCTGAGCGATCGAATTTATTCTATTCTTTCAGTTTTATGTGTCTGAAGGGACACACCGCGCGCCATCTATTGAGATGATTAACAACCATTTCAACCAATATGAAGCACTTTTCAGTGAATACAATATTGTAACGATGGAACACGACCTTTTTTGTTGAATTTATATTTTTGGTTTTATGGCATTCAAATGCTTTTATAAATATAAATTTATAAAGAATAGAAAAAATTCGATCACGAGGCGGGACTCGAACCCGCATCCTTTCGCGCCATTCCGGGGCGGATGCCTCACCAACTCAGCCACTCGTGACCCGCCTGAGCGATCGAATTTATTCTATTCTTTCAGTTTTATGTGTCTGAAGGGACACACCGCGCGCCATCTATTGAGATGATTAACAACCATTTCAACCAATATGAAGCACTTTTCAGTGAATACAATATTGTAACGATGGAACACGACCTTTTTTGTTGAATTTATATTTTTGGTTTTATGGCATTCAAATGCTTTTATAAATATAAATTTATAAAGAATAGAAAAAATTCGATCACGAGGCGGGACTCGAACCCGCATCCTTTCGCGCCATTCCGGGGCGGATGCCTCACCAACTCAGCCACTCGTGACCCGCCTGAGCGATCGAATTTATTCTATTCTTTCAGTTTTATGTGTCTGAAGGGACACACCGCGCGCCATCTATTGAGATGATTAACAACCATTTCAACCAATATGAAGCACTTTTCAGTGAATACAATATTGTAACGATGGAACACGACCTTTTTTGTTGAATTTATATTTTTGGTTTTATGGCATTCAAATGCTTTTATAAATATAAATTTATAAAGAATAGAAAAAATTCGATCACGAGGCGGGACTCGAACCCGCATCCTTTCGCGCCATTCCGGGGCGGATGCCTCACCAACTCAGCCACTCGTGACCCGCCTGAGCGATCGAATTTATTCTATTCTTTCAGTTTTATGTGTCTGAAGGGACACACCGCGCGCCATCTATTGAGATGATTAACAACCATTTCAACCAATATGAAGCACTTTTCAGTGAATACAATATTGTAACGATGGAACACGACCTTTTTTGTTGAATTTATATTTTTGGTTTTATGGCATTCAAATGCTTTTATAAATATAAATTTATAAAACATACAACATATAAACAAAAAAGGTCGTGTTCCATCGTTACAATATTGTATTCACTGAAAAGTGCTTCATATTGGTTGAAATGGTTGTTAATCATCTCAATAGATGGCGCGCGGTGTGTCCCTTCAGACACATAAAACTGAAAGAATAGAATAAATTCGATCGCTCAGGCGGGTCACGAGTGGCTGAGTTGGTGAGGCATCCGCCCCGGAATGGCGCGAAAGGATGCGGGTTCGAGTCCCGCCTCGTGATCGAATTTTTTCTATTCTTTATAAATTTATATCTTCGTCAATATCAATATATGAACAATTTTTAAAGCCTCTTAAAAATAGCTTTATTTGTGCGTTTAATAATTTTTCATTTAGGTAACGGTTATATCTAACATTTAGAATAAATACTTTGTTATTTTTTAATTTACCCATTAAGTCTAGTAAACCTGAAATAAGTTGATATGGATTTTTGTCGTTGGAACCTAAGCCCAATATTAATATATCTTCATGATTCATTGATTGTATAAAACTTTCACAACTGTTTAATATTTCGCTAGAAGAAGCATGCGGTTTTGTCAAGCCAAATATTTCATAAGAGTCATTCCACTTATTTTTTCGTTTTTCCAGCATACTTATAGACAAATTTCTAACGCGTTCATCACCCATAATTATAATTTTACGTTTTATTACCTTTGTGCTGACATCTGTTATGGTTTGTTGACAATTAGTAATTTTATTTTTGTCGGTACCGTCACATTCTTTGTTTATTATTAGTGGCTTAGTAATGTTGTAGTTCAAAGTATTTTTGTCCAAACCCATATCTGTAGTAAAGTTTTGAGAATTGTGTTTTTTTTGTAAGTTAGTAAATGTTTTCTGTTTGATTTTAGGATAAGTGTTGTGAATAAATATATTTTCATTATAGTATTTTAAAGGTGAGTGCCGTGGTGTTTTAAAACTTATATTTGTTATTGTCTGTTTTATAGGCGTTTTGTTCAATGTTGTTCTTGTAATTTTTTTATCTGATTTAGTATTTAATATTAGACTAATCAAATTCTGCACTTTTTTCTCACTTTCGTGTAAGGTCTGTCTAAGATTATAACATTGTTTTGTTAGGTTATAGATAGATTCTTGTGCGGATATTAATTCGGTTTGTAATTTGTTTATTTCTTGATTCTCATTAAACACTATTGAAGTATTTGGAGTAGATATATGTTGGGTAGTCTTTGTAGATAAATCCGTGTAACTTGAGCTGGATAAACTTAAGAAAGAATCATTTAATATTTCTTGTAAATTTGATTCAGACCTTTGTTTAGGGAGTGTTTTCTTTCGGATAGTAGTATTATCCATTTTCAATTTCAAATAAAGTTGTACAATGTATATTCAAAACGTTAATGTGTTACTTTATAATTTAATTGTTGGTCAGCTGTTCTTTGTTTAATGACATTTAATGTCAATTTTATACGTTAATATCTCTAATAATTGTGTTTTACTTACGTTTTATTTTACTTACGTTTTGTTTCCGATACTTTACTTACTACTTGTTAGGTTTAAACTTTAAATATAGTTTCTGTCTCCAACTTTCTTTGTTCCAAATTTGACGTAACGGTCGTTGTATGTGATGGTTTTGAATTCCGTATTTCCACGTAAATCGCAGGTTGTTGACGAAGATAACATTAATCGCACTTATTTACTGATTACTTGTTAATTTGAACACACTTTTTTGTTAACTTTTGTACTATTAATAATTTTAAATTGTAAAAAACTTGAGAGCTGATGTTACGTATGGCACTAGCGCCACCTGACCTTTCTTATCTGGATGCATTTTATTCAAATGATCTTGCAGTCTTGAAGGCTTCATTGCTTCGTTCGAAAATGTTTTTAGACATAGAAGACACAAAGGCGACGACGGGTTTGTGGGATTTTCAATAAATCCGAATTTAATATATTCCGCAGAGTATTGCCGTCTCTTCTTTTTTACTTCCGACATTGTTTTGTTTTGAGAAATACGTAAGTGTTGAAATCAAGTACTGCTTATCTATTATGCGCGAAACCGCAAATGAAAATAAAATAAATTTACGTCGTTTATATAGGATTGCATAAGCAGCACGCACCAACAGGAATAAGACATCAAACGTGCATAAACTCGTTTATCTCATTCGACGCCCAATCGTACTCGACAAGCAAGAACAAGTATTATAGAACCAGCCGATTGATACAGGAATGTACAAATCGGATTATTTAACAAAAACTTGTTAAAACATGATTGCCCGCGGTCTATTATATCGAACCGATTTTGAGCTATATCTTAATTAATATTAGTTGATGTTCACAAGATGTCGACTCTCGAAGTCGAGAGCTCAGTCGGTTTCTAAGAGTCTTCCTAGCTAGGTAGATGAAATTATAAATCGACCCCAAAGCCCTACACAACGCCCCCTTTTTTTTCTGGGTCTCTTACCGCCCCCCTTTAGGCCTGCAGCGCCCACAAGGGGGCGTTATCGCCCACGTTGGGAAAGACTGTTTTAGACAAAGCGGGCGAAGCCGCGAGCGGAAAGCTAGTTGTTATATAATTAGAAAACAACAAGGTCAAGTTTTAGATTTTCTTAATATAATGTTACACTGTGGCATAAAAAAAAAAAACAAATTCGATAAACTGCATCGTCTCTAAATCACTACATAGTATAAAACAAAGTCGCTTTCTCTGTCCCTATGTCCCTATGTCCCTATGTCCCTTTGTACGCTTAAATCTTTGAAACTACGCAACGGATTTTGATGCGGTTTTTTTTAATAGATAGAGTGATTCAATAGGAAGGTTTATATGTATAATAACATCCATTAAATAGTGGAGAAGTACTGTTATTTTTGAGGTTTCTAATGTGATGTCGTAAATAATTACATTTTTTCCGCTTACATTGCAAACGCAGGCTGAACCCTACGAGTTTTATCAAAATAATGTACTAAGTATTGTACACATTGAAAAGGTCTACAGAAAAGTCCGCGATGGTATATGTCTATCTCTTATGGATAACCCACAATAACTTTTTTTTGTCATTTACTTTTTACGACAAATAATTTTCGAAGCGATTTTAACCAATACAGCATTAATCCTTATCGAATTAAATACCTTGAATACATTGTTCATTTAATATAGATCTATATGGCCCTTTACACCGTATGATTTAAGTGAATATTTTCGAAGATATTACAGATTTAAAAATTGCGGGACGTAGCGTTTGCGGCGGTACCGGCCGGCCGCCATTGCACCCGTGCGAAGCCGGGGCGGGTCGCTAGTATTGAATAAGACCGAAAAAAAAATACTTATAACAATTATTATGGAGGATGTATACTTTCAACTCCATCTACTATATTATATTTACTTTAATTTTGACATAAAAACAGAAAATTCAATATTTTTATAGAAAGAATGTTGATAATCTCACCTATAAAAAGAATAATAATAAAATGTAGTCTAACATTCCGACCATGTGTTACGCAACTATTGTTCAACTATAAAAGGTTCTTTCTTCATAAAAACACCCACGAATGCAGGCTTTTACTTTCTTCGGCCTTTTTTGCTACCGTTGCTCGGATCGGTGTAGTGTTATGGTTCAGTTATTTTTTTTTTTTCAAATTATTATTCAACTTATTATTAATTAAAAGTGGGATTTTGTTTATATTTAAATATTCAATATTGATTAATCTATTTATACAGTTTTAGTTTGTAGTTTAGCGATGCTATTGATAAAATTGTTTAAAGTTGCACTATGGTGAGATTAGACAGCATACAGAGAGTTTATTATGTTAGATGTCTTCCATAAACCGTAAGTATCCATGTAACTTAGTGTATAACTAAACAGTAACAACATCCTTTCAGTACTCAAAAGAAGAAAGCTTTGATATTGCTGAGTGAACAATAATTATTATTGCCTAATTAAGACTTTGTTAACATACATAACTTAGGCTATAAGATAGGTATTCATCTAGCATTAAAATGATCAATTAAAACTTACTTTATTTGTTAAACGCTGTGTGTATAAAATTCGTTATACAAATATAATAACATCGTAATAATGAAAACAATAATCATATTTTTTGAACTAGGGTAATATTTAGAACCACAACGATGGCCCAATCCAAAACGAAAGTATCATTGCATCGTTACCTGCACGCATTCCCACACTATCATCTTGTGTCCCTTTCTTTTGTGTGCACTTCATATATCTGTCTCATTCAATACGATCCATTTTGACGTCACTTATCACTCTCACTCTCAATAATAGTATAGATGAAATAAAAGATGAAACACTTTTTATCGAATATTATGATTAATGAAATAGAAAATTATTGTAAAAGTAACAATTTGATATTAAAATAAATAATAATATTTAAATATAGCAATAAAAATTTAAATTGCTTAAATTATTTTTATCAAAACCAACTCGAAATATATTCTACAGAGTAACAAGGCAAATATTGTTGCGTTTCTTTAATTTCCATAAAATATGTTATACATAAAGGGATTCTTATTATAAATATTTTACTTAGTAAAGTAAATATAACTCACAAATTCCTCCAATACAACGTTTTATCTGTCTCCAAACATATACTACTATGACGTAAGAGCTACGCACACTTTCTTTAGAGCGAGAGAGCATAATACCACCTGGTGTCTGCCAAAGCAGGACGGCAATACAAAACAAATGCTCTTCGTTTTTTACTGCTCTATAACTTTCTTTCAATTTTACTTTGCGTGTGCGATTCGATGACTTCAATTAACCAGTGAAAGATATATACGTCATATTATTGATATAACCCTTATTTTCTTAGCAATAAGAGTCAATTTTGTATTAGCACTTTCTACGATGAATGATGAGCGACAGTTTTTCTTCTGAAATGTTCGCATGATCTTAGTGAAAAGTGATTAGTGTCTATGTAAGTAAATATATCATGTATTATATTTTGACTTTCTTGTATTATTTTAATTACCATTTGTACATTAGACTACAGATTAATTTATTACAAAATTATCATTTTATTGTATTACAAAGTTTGTTTTTAAATAATTTTGACGTGATTGTTTAGCTCATTTCTCACTAACCTATACCTTACTATACATTAATGATTAGATAAATTAACTGTTTTAAATATGAAAGCGGTTAAGAGAAATCATAGATCACAAATGTTAAAATATTTCTAAACATCTGACTGTGACTACTATCAAGTTTCAACAATCGACATGGCATCGTATTGGATCACAGAAAATAAAACATATATAACCACCAATTTTATCCACTTTCATCTAGACTAACTAAGACGAAATCACGCGTAACGAAAAAATGTTACACTAATTTTTTTTCCAACCCCGATAAAGAAGTTTCACTTCAAAAAACTCATAGGTACGTATTTTCGTATTAATAATACTCTAAAAGTAGCGACTTTTTATTTCCATTATCCGATGAGTATAAAATAAAAAAATCTGCAAGATCCAAAGAATATGTAACAAACAAGACGAACCTACATACCAAACGTAATCTCAAAATTAAATTCACAATATTTCTATAGCACTTTTTCAACGTACACGTAGCTATAAGCATAACCTGCAATTTATAATTTTTTTCTATAGAACTTTTTATCTATTGTGTTGGTAGGACGTGTGTTTATAAAAACTGATGGCTGATCTATTTTGGTGGTTTAATACTCACTGTGTCTTTCGATAATGCTTTATATAGTTGTTTTTAATTTATATTTAGAAATATATGTCCCTATTTTATAACTCGACATCTCTGAGCCATTAATTATAGACTTTTCATATATATCTAAGCACTAGCAGGTTGATCCAGATTCGTCTGGGTTGACATAAAAAAATAGCCTATGTCGCTTCTATTTCTCTAAAAGTATAACAAATATAACAAAGTCGTCTGTTGTACAAATAAAATAAGACATGGCTCTATATTTCCTACATTTAAAGTAACAAGAATTACTCCTCTAAATAGTAGTATCTATATTTTGCTTAAAAATTATACCTTTAGATTTTAGAGTGAGAGAGAACTATTGAGCATACCTAAATTACTCATAAATCTCCAAACACTTCCTTTCTTTTCCCAAAATATAAAGTCTTCCAACTTACCGATATCACACACAGTGTGTAAACTCTCGAGGGTGAAACCAAGGTAATCTTTCACATACTTTCACCAAACACAATGGGTCCAGGTAGGCGAGGACAAAACATCCCGATCCTTTTGATAGTGACATTTTATACTTATGAGGTCACAATGCATTTAAAATTTTGGATTCTGAGTTAGAGCTTTCTCTAAACGTGATTTTATATAATTAAATTGTATATTATGTTTACTATATAGAAAAGACAATAGGTAGGTACTTTACATCAATAGACAAAGACTGTTTTTTTGTTGAGCTAGGTATTAAGTTCATATGATTGCCTTTCCTAGTGTTCCTAATAGTATTAGGAAAAACTATGAAAGTTTCTAAACATAAATGGATGTTTGTTATAGGTACACCCAAAAAGAGCTGTTTAGATATGCATAAAATTTGATACATAGATTATTGTCTGGATAGGCACATAAGCTACTTTTTACCAGGAAACAACAAGAGTAAAGCCGTGGGTTCCAGCTTGTATTACATAAAATACATATAGAGATATACAGTATATAATATTATTATCTAAGTATAAATGAATACTTATTATGTTTCGATTATAAGAAATATGAGGAAGAGGTAATTATGTCATAGTTGTTTAAATGTATGCGGATTTAATTGCTTATATCTAGTACGAAATTAATTGTATATTGATAAAAGGTTATCAAACGTATAAAATTATTAATGAAACGTATTGAAATTACGAATACATTTTATACAACATAATTGATAGCAGTTATAAAATCATACATAATATAAACGCAGTGTTTATATGTGCATTTCATCGATATGCATAATTATATAATTATAGATGAGACGCATTAAATTTAAATTCAACAAAGAGAATTAGACCTTGAAAAATTGTATGGACATAGTTGGTTATTAGCATAAAAATCTATAAGATATATTATAATAGATAATGTCCAAAACAGCTGAATCGTATACCTATCTAAACTGAATAGAAAAGTGAAAACTTAAGTTCTTTTCACATACTATAAATATAACATATTTTCGGAAGCTTAAAGCGCATCACACACGGTGAAGATACTATAATATTTTATGTTAAGATTCTCTAATATAAAATATTATAGTATCTTCACCGTGTGTGACGCGCTTTACGTTATAGAGCTATTTTTCATACATTTTTTGACAACATCATCAAAGTCGAAACACAGTTACGTTCCCCTTAAAATTACTAGAGATTCCACACGCGAATAATTCACGATTCGTCACAAAAAACACACCTCCCTTCCCATATTGGATTCCCTTTAGAAAGTTGCACAAAAGCACACGTGTGCTACCTGACTACAACGTATCGACCCCTACTTTTCTTTATAGTTATACGCTTTATACTTACACGCTTTCGTTTTTATATCAGCCTTGAACTATCTACCCGCATTCATGGAATAATAGGACAATAATTCGATCATTAGATTTAAGGACATCAAAACTTATTGGACTAAATCAAGTTAATTATACATTTGTGGTAAAGTCTATCTGCTAAAGTTTTAACGTTACTAAAATTACGAGATTTAATATGACAAGAATTCAATTCGTCTATTTTGCTACAAATAAAATAATAAACGAGCATGAGAAAAAAAAGTCTGAATACTTATAGAAGAATTGTCCTTTAAGAAATACACGTAAATTAGTATTCAACTATTCAGGAGGTAGACCGTATCGTAACTTAGGAAAACAATTTATTAAATTACCAAAGCAATATTCCTTACTATTACATAAACTTTAACCTTATATTGCGTTTCATTAAAGAAACGAATCTTCAATGGCGGCCAAAGCTGACACTGACGTATGGTAGGGTCAGCAAAAAAGAAAATAAAAATAACGTAAATGGATAATTATTTTACTAATTATTTCAAATTGTTTGTTGACAAACTTTTTTGTTATGGTATTTGTGTATTTATATGAATTATCATATTTACGTATACAGAATGTAACAAAATCCCCATAATATTTGTAATGAGCCCATAAAACTGAACAACTTTTCCCAAAGAACATATTTTGTCAAATTCCAATAAAACATTATTTACTTTCGCAAATGCATAATTGTTATTGTAAATTTATGACAAAAACTATTATAGGGAAAATCAAATACATTTTAGTGATTTTATTTTTCCATTTTTTTTTGCATGCCGTACGGCCGTGTGTAAGCGAGAGGGAATGATAAGCCGCGCCATTGAAGATTCGTTTCTTTAATGAACTGCGTTATAACATATTTTATTTTCTTCAACGATATGCTATTATTAATACATAGTATGATTTTATGATTAACAATATACACATATATGGCAGCGTGTAAAACCGGTACATTCACACGTCTCTATCGATTATAATCATTTCCCTATATAAAATATATACTGCATTTGTCTTCATAATTATATGCTAGTCTTATATTATTATGCTATGATAACTGATCACATATAAATCATAATAAAGCTGCCGCGTAATTTCGTGGTTGTTAGTCGTATTGTTATTTTATTATTTATATTCTTTATACATTTATTTTCTATAATAACCTGATACGCAAGTTACATATGTTAAGTATACATATTAAATGTAAGGAATTTATACTGTGTTATACAATACATTATAGTCCTTTTCACCTATGATGATTCCTGTGACACTTCATCGTGTTCCGCATTACGAATTTTATGTTTAAAAAGTCAAAATAATTTTAGTGCATAATATTTTTATTTTATGGCGGCATTATTACCAAAAATATAAAAATGAAACATCTTAAGCTTATAAATCAAAAACAGTATTTTTTAGTTTAATATAATGAAAAATAAAATAAAATAACACAAAAATATAATACCTACGCAATTCGTGTACATGAAATGGATCGTTGAAAAATCATAGAGTTGGAAAATCATATAATCGGCGCCCATCTTGTGATCGTTTGTCAATCGAGTCAATCGTCTGTACGAGTGCGTCAGCCTTGTATACAAGTTGCATTTTTATATTGATACTTTACGTGGTATTCTGTTATTGTTACTAATTGTTATTGTTGACTTTTTGTTGCTGTTGTTTGCTAAGTTTCCTTAGTTAATTGTTGGCGAAATGCCGAAAAAACTAATTTTGGTACTTTATTCAAATCGATTTCATTTCCATATAGAATATTATCGATTATCAGAAACAATTGATACGATTTCAGTAACCGACATCTCTACACGTGTCAAAAATCGATGTGTCACAGAAATCATCTTAGGTGGAAAGGACTATAGTCTGATACCTAACAAAGTAGTTTATATCTTCTCTTGTAGATTCATATGATAAACAAGATTTCCGCCCGCGGCTTCGCCCGCGTTTTCAAAGGAAAACCCGCATAGTTCCCGTTCCCGTGGGATTTCCGGGATAAAACCTATCCTATGTGTTATTCTGATGTATAAGCTATATTGTGGTAAAGTTTCATTCAAATCCATTCAGTAGTTTTTACGTGAAAGAGTAACAAACATCCATACATCCATACATCCATACTTACAAACTTTCGCCTTTATAATAGTATTAAGATTAAGATTAAGATATACGTGATTGAATAATTAAGTATTCATAGCAAGTTGTCATAGCACTAAAATATAGGTTTAAACGAGATCTCACCAAAAATATAAACATTATCTTTAAAACATAACATATCCAGAACGTGTACGTTCAGGATATGTGTTGATACGTTTTACTGTAGTAAACACTTATAAGTTTTCATGTGCTAGTTTTAATATACTTAAACATTTGAATATTCAGCTTCATATATCAAAGATTATGAAATCAAATATCAACGTTCATAAACCTTCATCCCGCAGCGAACCGACATCTAAATTATAAACTGAAGATACAAATCTCTAGCCCAAGCTTACGTAAATAGTCCACACCTATTTATTTTTACAAGATAAGGCTTGAGTTATGAAAATGAAGTGGAAAGGAAAGTAGACTGTGTTGAAACTGCGTTGCGCCAACTGTCGCTAAAGGGGAGATTGACCCAATTCGATTGTTTCATGTACATTGCCTTTTGTTTATGTCAATTGTGACAGCAGATTGGTACGATAAATGCTATCTAATGCAACAGGAGAGCGTGGATAAAATATCGTTTGTAAATCATCTAACTATGAAAGCGAAAGCTTTGTGTGCAACGTTATGTGTAAGACTAAACAAGAGAGCCCTATTTGTGATTTTTCACTTACATTACCATTTGTTTATGTCAGTTGTTAAAGAAGTTTGGTACAATAATAGTTATCTGAATAAAAATGGCATTACAAAAAACTGAATCTTACTATAAGAGAGAAAGTTTTTTTACGATGTGGTATAAGATTGAACTACAGAGTACAGAGCCCTTTTTGTGATTTTGTTTTGTGACAGATGATTTGTACGATAAGTGGTTTCTGCTGCTCAGAAAATAGCATTACAAAAAAGACTTGTAAATGATCTTGCAATGAACGTAAAGTTTGTGAGTACCTATGTGGTAACTACGGTATTTATAAGCTTGCTAAAGGGCCCTTTTTTGAGACTATTAGAAAGGTGCCGTAAACTATTTAGTTCCAAACATGATTCAAACTGTAGTTCAATCTAAATAACACGTTTTAACTCCATTATGAATCTATTCATTTGACTTAATGTTTAAATGTTATTCAATTTGTTTTCAGTTTAAACCTACGATGAACCTCTATTAAAAACACATTCCATATTAGTATTGCTGAAACATATTATCTACTAGATTTCCGCCCGCGGCTTCGCCCGCGTTTTCAAAGGAAAACCTGCATAGTTACCGTTCCTGTGGGATTTCCGGTATAAATCTATCCTATGTGTTAATCCAAGTTACCCTCTATATGAGTGCTAAATTTTATTGTAATCGGTTCAGTAGAATTTGCGTGAAAGAGTAACAAACACACACACACACACACACATCCTCACAAACTTTCGCATTTATAATATTAATAGGACTATTTGTAGTCTTATGCAATGTGTAATTGACATATCGAATCACTTAGTCCTTCGAGTCAAATTCTTCAGTATTAATAACTAGCAAGCAAACAATAAAAGTACAAACATAACGCTAATAAAACGAACAAGAAACTGACATACCTTACATAAGAGATAAATAAATAAAAAGATCCATGTTATCAATATGACCATGACTATTGGCCTTCACACATTCTACTTGTGTCTATGAACAAATAAAATAAACACTTATGTGTTTAAATATTTACACGTAAAAACTGTTAATGTTATTTTCAATATCTATTGCTGTTAATACAAAATCAAGTTTTTACTCCTTAAGAATTTATTTGCCAATATTGTCCGCATTGTTTTGTGTACCGTCAAGATTTAAAACATGGCTAATTTGGTTGAATTATAGGGCAGAAATAGAATGGCTCAGTACCCTCAATGTTTAGAACATTTAAATGCTAAAAATTGTATAACATTAAAATGTAGTGTTCTGATCAAATATAATTTTGTACTATATAAGCATCATGAAAGTACCTAACCACATTTATGTCGAAATCGAACAATTCTACTGACTTATCCAATGTTGTTATAGAAGCTATAATTAAATAGTGTAATGCTCCGCTCAGTCTTCTTCTTCTTCGTCATATCACTCTTGTTAGAGCGGTCGTGGTCATCATGAAATTTGGGTAACCCACTTAGTCTATTCCTCTCTAATCTAAGACTTGAAATATATCATTGAAGATTGGACACTTCTTATACTATTACAATGCTTAAATTGATTTTATTGATCCAATAGGCTGATGCTTAAAGGATAAAAGTGACCATTATCAACTAGGATAAAAAATTGTTTAAGTAGTTCAATAATGTTTTTTCTAGCATCCGGGATCCACGACAGATTCAAGCCATATAAGGATCCATGCATTCGTTCTGACATGCAATTAAATTCACTTCTAGCCTCTAGGCCATACCGGTTTCCTCACGATTTTCCTTCACAGGTTTGGTATATGCGAAATGTACAAAAAATACTATACTTGCACTATCAAGGTTTCGCTTTTTATCACATACTGGAGCAATGACTCTAATTAAAAAATTTACTTGAAGGCAATCTATACTGAAATATCTGACTAATTTTTACTCTTGAAATAATTCCAGCTCTTCCAAGAATCTTCAAGGGTACTTGAACAAGTAAATACATCAAAATTAATCGATATTCAATATCTTCTATTGAGGTACTTGTACCTTGTACAAGTAAACACGTAAAAATTAAAAGGACATTTTTAAATTATGCCCTACAAAATTTCCCCCACATTATTCGTAATCATGACCTATGCTACACATAAATAGCATACTCCAAAGCTTCCCAAATAATTTATCTAAATTCGCTTAAATGCTTCAGCAACACATAAACAGAACATTTATCTCGTAATAAATAGGACCGAAGATGTGCGATGATTCACACGGCACTCGTAATCTTTATAATCAAAGTTGGTGCTGTGACCCAAATCCCTGCAACTAGTACTTTCATTGTGATTGCTGCACGCACACATGCGCACGCGCACGGACGTGTGTAGATTGTACACGCACACATGTTAATATATAAATGTGCTTGTGTTTGTTTAAATACAAGATGTTTATGAATCGGGCTTTGTGAGATAAATGGATGGAAGTAGTTTTTCTTTTTTGTGTGCTAATGGTATTAGTTTTGAATAATATTCAATGCTTATAATACCTAAATTGACAAATAACTTTTTAAAAACAAATTAAACTAGGCTTTATTTCCATAGCATTGTAAACTTCAGGTTATCCTGCAACTGCCCCATACAAAATTTCCAACTTGTTTCTTATCCATATATTGCTTCTTTCCTTTCATTCGTCCTTATTCTTCCTGTTTCCTACATCTTTTTGTTCTCTAAAAATTTCCTCTTCTAAAATTCATTGAAATTTATCGACATATAAAATTAACCTTTAGTAGGTTACTTTCGAAAAGTTCGTAGGGTCGGGCCCTTCCATTACAGAAATAGTTTTGACTAACATAAAACTAAAGCAACAGACCTAACTATCTTTTTAGCTCACACAAGCGAAGTAGTGAATGCTTGCATTCATAAACGCACACATGCAAACCTGTATGGGTGTGTAACAGTATAGCATTGTACTTCTGCACTAGAGCGCGAAGAGATGTATAATATCTAAATGAAATATCATGTAGAACTAGGACAATAATCCGTACTTTGATAGATACTTACGAATTAGATTCGAATGAGATTAATGCCTTATTTGCTGTGAGTTTTGATAACATGCGTAATGGGATGATGAATACATTAATGTTTGGACATAAATTTGTAATGACAAAAATATACTGTATCAAAGAAAATTAAAATTGAATTAAGTTCTGTCATAGAGAATCGATGTGAATTTTTTGATATAGGTAAGTAATATGTACAACGAAACGATGATCCACTTTGTGCATAAAATGGAAATATTTATGATAAACTTTAAAAGGTCAAATTGAAAATAGTTCACGAAATAGAGAAGAAGAGAATAAACGTAACTGGGATAAACGTATTTCTGAAAATTAGACAAAGTTTATTAGATTCAATGTATCTATTAAGAAAATAACATTCACGAGTATCATTTAGTTTTATAATTATTCATCAATTAAAAAGTCATTTAGGTTATATCAATTTCTCTACATGACATTAGGCGTATAGGATTTCTTTAATCGTTTCTAATGTTAATTTTTTTCTAGGTCATCTCTTAAATATGTATGTATCTTTAAATTATTCTAAACGTGCCTTAAAATAGACTCCTCATGAATTATTATGTATCGTGCATCTTTTATGTTACACGCTTTCAGTCTATCTCCAATCTCAATAGCTGAATGCAAGAACATGATTACATTTTTCATGGAATCGACCCACTTTCGCAACATTACATGATGAGATTATCTTCGCAAATAAATGTCCATATGAAGTTTAAAACAATGAAAAATGGCGAAAGAAAGGCTATGTAATTGTGGTTGCATAACTGTCGGTATAATGTGGACCATCAAAAGACGATTAGGCAGTTTAAGACGATCATGACAGGCGTATCATTACCGTGACAGTTTGCATATGACACAACTACATTCAATTTTCCAATCCTCTTTATCTCATACCTACGTTCAACTTTCATATTTCCGAAATATTGACTGACAATACCTTTAAACGTCATCACCCTTATTTAGAGTGAAGTGAAAGTGCTTTTCTAAATCTAAGATAGCACCAATTCTAAAAGGAACATGCAGACATTTTTCAACTCGAAATGTACCAAGTCATTGCGTACTTACCATTAATTTCGTTCTAACCTTTGAATGCTTATCATCAATTAATCGATCGTGGTCCTCTTATCGGTCATCAGGTTCCGATCATCGGAAATGGTTCAAAGAAACTGATTGCTTCCAACCGTCATTCAAATTAGTGTCATACAATCATAATCTTCTGCTTGCGTAACATCTGACGTAATCGAAACCAGCTCAGGGAAAGTTACCACGCTAATTTCACTCGCTTCTATCTTTCTCTTTATGTTTCATCCTGTTCGCACTTGCACAATTTCCGTTTTCACCTCTCTCGTTTCTGTGGTAATCTGCTATCTCTCTCATTCGCGCACGTGGTAGATATGTGTGTCTTTGTTTGTAGCTTCTTCACGGTTGGCATGTTCTATTTTTTCGGTTTCGCACGCGCTGGAGGCGTCAATCTACGTAATCAATTGTTTTAAGTGCGGATAAGCCTTGAAGAAAAATGATTAATAAGCTGATCTATGATGATTTAACACTTTGTGAATAGAGTTTTTAATGCACTGAGGCAACTTTGATTATCTTTCATTAACAACATAATAATACATTTTAAAAGTGACTGATTAAAATAATTTATTGCTTCAATAAGCTGCTTAGAATGATTTAGGGGCATCATCACATCTGATGTTAAAGAAATAATGTCAAAATTAGCATATTTGCCAACTTCATTAAATATAACGACGCGATAATATCTACATGCATGCATTATCATAGGAACAAGATAAAATTGCAGACAAGTTTTAGCTACCTATATTTCACATGTCTCTATATAAATACCTACTTTAAAAGCATAAAATTTTTGAAGAATCTAAAATTACATTGAGTAAAGTATTGTAACTATCAATATAGAAAAATGAAGTTGTACGAAGTGCCATTCAAAGTCAAGTGATCGCATTATAGATTTTATTAAATTAAAATGTTATACGACACTCTTCTTTAACAATATTGACATGCAACTGCATAGATCAAATTAATTAACTATCCAATAAAAGCAGAATTAAATGTCAAATAATGATAATACACGTAACATTTTTATAATAGCCAGACGGAATAAAATATAAAATTATTTCTGGAATTTATGCATTTACTTTTGATTTATTTAAAGCAAAAATAATTAATTAATTCATATTTGAATCTGTAATAGGTATTAGGTATGCAGTAAAAGGAAAAAGAAATTAGGTGATTCCAAATTCAAATCACAATTGGAATTCTAAACACAGGCACAAAACAATTCGAAAATAAAAGTTTTAAATTTCGAAAATCAAAATATGATTCCAAATTTAAAACGCCAGCATGCTATGACAATTTCAATAAATATCACATATTGTTAACAGAGGCATAAAACAATTTGCAAACTGACGTTCGACGTTCAAAAACCAAATGATTCCAAATTGAAATCGCCAGGATGGTATAAATTTCTTAACCGCATTGAATAGGCATTTGCACAAGTTTCGGGTGATCGGTGCCAAGCCAATCTTGCTCAAGGTTGCAGTGGAAAGTAAACCCGTGAACATTCCGCTTACAGCCTACGACGAGCTTTCGTCCCGCAAGGCTATCCGCCGGTATCTAGGGCTACCTTTACGCGTGGAACATTTCTTTGGTTAATATCGAGTCGGCTTAGAATTACTTACAATGAATTGGAAAGATTGTTCAAAAATCGTGTCGTTTTACTAGAATTTCTTCTTTAATAGGAAACGTTTTTTAAGAGGGCATTTGTAGCATTATGATATTAATTATTCTAGCGTGTTTAAAAAATAATCAAACATCTTCATAGGGCAGATTTTAGTAAAGAAGAATGACATAATATTATCTGATACATATACATGTAATAAAGTAGGCCTTTGATAAATTGGAAGAAAAATAGGTTTAAATGCAACTCATTATGCAAATGATTGCACTGAATATAATATTTTGATCTTAATTTTGATTATAATAACATATGATATGTTATTTCATCTATCTATATCTATATATATCTATATCTATATATCATTCTAGCGATCGTCAATCAGTCATGTACCTGTTATATTTTTATCTAAACATTTTTAATAAGTTATCCCTCCGAATCTAATAATATTAGGATTTATATGTGGTAAGACAGTTTTATTATTGACCCCGTATGTGTAGTGTGTACACATGGTGTTGCTCACACATCATTCGCGCAATAACGAGAGAAAGTATCCTATATTATTACTGAATGAATAGAATAATATATCTTTTATATTTTATTCTAGATAATTATGTATGTTATTAGCTATCATATTTCTACCAAACGATTAAGACAAAATATATGTGTGTATATTGTTTGTATATCTATTTAAAAAAAGCAGATAGAAGTCGTTAGAATTTAAAAATTGCTCTTTTTTGTATACCTTATTTCAACTTATGAATTATACAATTAATGCCCACCACAATCCGCCTTTAACATCTTTTATATTTACGACACTATCTATGGACGAATAAAAACACAAAATATATATGATCAAAATCAAATACCTAAATTATCCGATATTTTTCCCAGAAGGTAACCCTACTTGCATCTATCGTTATCTCAATTATTCACCTTTAAATTCTCGTTTAGTTCTCGAAATACTTGAACACAATACCTACCTTGATTGCAAGCGACTTGCCTACCTGCTAATAAATATTTCTTTAATCAACTCCAATAAAATAAAAAGGAAAGTCACTTGAAATTGATCGTTAAGTTTTAATAAACAAAGTTTTTATGTTTCATTTTTCTTAATTTGATCTGTTTTCAAAACTAGAGAAGAAACTTGATGTCATCGTATGTTTCTTCTTTCTTTATTATCATTTTTACGACTTGCTACAGCGTTTATTGCGTTTGTTTATTGTTGATTAAATTACTTCATTAAGTTTAAATGATTGATTGAATAGCATCCATCTCCTATTTGTATATTTATAATTGTGCAATGATTTCAAAAAAGCCCGCATTTATGTATTTGGTATC
Source organism: Colias behrii (assembly GCA_029959065.1). Lineage (NCBI taxonomy): Eukaryota > Metazoa > Arthropoda > Insecta > Lepidoptera > Pieridae > Colias > Colias behrii. The sequence continues at coordinate 13,090,324 of JARWMC010000001.1, forward strand.
ATATAGAGCGTGAAATACGAAAACTTTTAGATTAAATGAGAGAGATCAAATTACTTTTGAAAAAAACCACAAAAAATGTAAACTACGACTAACTACTTTAAATACTCTTAACACTCAAACTTTACCCACTCATGTAATTAATGAAATCAAATTACAAGGCAATTGGTTACTTGATATCGTAGACGTTGGAAATAAGAGAAAAACATGTTCACGAAAATTCTGATAGGGCAAACCCATCACATTATATATCATAAATTATTTTTATAGATTTATATTTTATAGTAAAAGTAAAGCCTGGTCATCATTAGCCAATATTTATTTCCACCACGCTGGCTAAGTGCGAATTGGCAGATGTCACATGTGCCTATACTTCTTCTTTAGTTCTTTTACCTGCCGGCTTCCTAACAATCTTCTCTTTCCCATACAATAGAGATATGTTTAATCCGCAGATAAATTCCAAAATCGTCACAAAAAGAAACACATGTTGGTAGTTGGTACATAAATGGCACTCAGTCACCTCTAGTGAGTCACAGGTCGGAGTGACCTTACCTCCCGATTCAACGGAAGTACCTCATTTGGATTCCTCATCGACCTTTTAAATTTTTGGGGAAAAAAGAAATTTAATTCCTTGAAACTGTTTTTGTTTTTCTTTTACGTAATTTGTTTACTGGGAATGGTTAAAGTTTTAGGATGTTTTCCTTAACATAAATTGAATAATAGCGAAATGAATAATCTTTTTTTGATGAGATTATGTTTTCTGGTAAGAAACTAGAGGTAAACCATTTATAGAGATAAAGATTAACGAACCAAATCTTTGAGTAACGAAAGTTTCGATATTATTATTGTTTAAAACTGTTTATTTTCGGTTGTTATTCATTTGACTGTTGGAGTGGTCTAAGATCCGAATATAGGTCGACCTTCACCGGCGTGATAATAGAATGAGACCAATTTTATAATAAATGTAGTTTTTTAAAAATTAATTAAAATGTCCTGTCCAGGATTTTTTCAGTAAACCCATCTTTAATAGATTTTTTAATAGACTACATTTATTATAAAATTGGTCTCATTCTATTATCACGCCGGTACAGGTCGACCTATATTCGGATCTTAGACCAGAGCGAAACAAGACCAATCTTAAAGTAGCGACAAAAAGCAGAATTGGAATTGGATGATTATTTACCTAACACCGGAAACCCAAAAAAAGTCTACTTGTATCTCCTCATTATGTAAAACTTTATGATATTTTTAAATAATACAGTACTTAGAACTTAAAATTCGTAATTCAAAATTAATACAACAGCCCTCGTGTAAATATATCTTTTTCCTCTATGAAATATGAAAATATTATGAAACAATGAAAGCATAAAAAAAGTTATTAATGGTCTAGTAAAACTTAGTTTATTGTACAGCTCTATCCCGTAATGACCTGTGGTATTTACACAGAAGGGTTACATGCATGGTTTTGTAACAATTCTTGCCATTCGATCCACCGTTATATTATATTTGGTATCGTGTTCAGATTTGACCCTAGGACCTAGACCATAGAACTCTTTTGTAATGTTTCTATCTTGGTATTAGTTGGCTGGATTGCTTTATTGATATTGTGTATTAAAACCAACCTTAATAAGATATTTGTCTTATACATTTGCATGGAAATACCTCAGTACCAATTAATACAAAAATTAAATAAAATATCATCATCAGAACAAAAAAAGGGTAAAGAAAAGTAGTAGTAAATATTCTTCCAATGTGTGTATTATATTATGATTAAAGGTAATTTAAACACACCCGAATTTTTATTTTCCTATCCCCAGTAGGTAGGTACTAATTTACTCAATGAGTTCTTATTAAAATATGCTCTTTATTTTTTAACTACTCGTAATAAGCAATCAAAAAAACAGACCATATTACTAACGCTCTTTAGCACCAAGAAATAACTAAGATAGCTCTTAAATGCACGTTGCAAATGAAATCTTCAAACGATAATATTTCACTACTGACATTCCGATATTTTCGCCACAAAATGGATGGCTGTCGATCGTAAATACAATATCAAATTACCGCGATTACAACAACGGTATTTTAACAAATGTGAATGATATTTATTGTCACAAAACATGACAAACAACATGCAGTATGATTTGCCATCAATTAGACTAAGTTGGTAGGTAATATGAGATTGTTTTGATGGAATATCGGAGTAAATTATTTTACGGATGAAAGAAACTTGTCTTCTATATATGACATGCTATTTTATTATAACTGCACTGAATATTGCTATCATGGTTGTACCTTTTTGATATTATTCAGAATTATATCACATGGCTCAACTAATACACCCATGATTCTCTCACAGCTCTCGGCTTAGTTGTCCAAATAGTTAAAATTAAATTTCAGCTTGAAAACTAAGTTGTTTTTTCGAATAGTTATCGCAAATAGGTAGGTATGTATCTCTTTCCATTCATCTTTTTTACTAGTCCACATTCATTAATTAAAATTCTCATATCTGGCAATTAAATATCGTTTTATTGTATCGTCGTACAACATTATTCAATTAGAAAGGCTTTTAAAAGGCATTCTATGAGAGTGTAGACATCACAAAGTACAAAGTTTATAGTTAACATCATGTTAGTCATTTCTCATTATAATGTCAACATTCATTACCGTTTTCATTTATTTATTTTATTATATATCATTATATTATTATATGTGTAAAGAGAAATAGAAAAACATTGAACCTGATTAAAATAATATAACAAGTACAATAAAAATATAATTTATATCTCTCAAGCTTGATTGCTGTCAGCGATATCTGTATTTTTTAGTAAATTCATAATTAATTTATTTATAAAAATTATTAATCTGTTTGCTACGTGCATAATGCATATAGTATTTAAAAACATTACGAACAATAACATTATGAATAATTCAAGACTCTATAATTTATTTTGCACGTCGGTTCATTAGTGTTTGATTAGATTCTATGAAGGCTGCATGAACTTTGACTTGCATTGATGCGTCGACTACATAATATTATATATTATATACCTTTATTATAATGCATCTCCGGTATACATTTTGTATACTGTTTAATAAGTATTTGCAATATGCCTTCAAATACCGTCAGTTGATAATTTTATATTTAGAAATAAAACGCCTATTCATTATAGAAAATATTATTACTAAAGCTTTGTGTTGTATGTAAATTTTCTAGCTTTGGATAGAGCTTAAGAGAAGCTGATTATCCGTTCGATGCCTATTAAAAAGTTATAATCAAATATTAAAAAGTTTTGCTCCTGCAAAGACTTAAGAGAGTGAAATTCCCTAAATTTCTTCCTTCTCATATAAATTATACTGGTCGAATATATGTATATAGGTACTATATTGTTATGTTTATCCAAATATTCGCATATTTTAACATAGCAGTGATACAAATTTGAAATTGCACTTTATTTTTTATTCAATTTATGGCTCGTTTAACAACTGCATATTTCAGTTAACGGATCTTTCCCAATACTAAAATTGTTGAACTCAAAAGAATCTAAACAGAAATCAGCTTCTACACACACCTACATGTGTAATTTCTCACACCTATCGTACCGGTTGGAAAGGTCTTTGGAGATAAAGTACCTACCTCATGTCTAATGTCCCTTATAATTTTAACTAGTCATTTCCATTCATAGTTTAATTGTGAAATGTTTTGAAGTGTTTCTCGTCTTAGGATTTTGATATGTGTTTAGAAATAAAAGGGTTCCTTAATTAACGCCTACTAAATTTATATTTTTTCCATCGCGTGGTTGCCATTCTGTTTATATATATACGCGATGGAAAAAGAAGGAAAGGAAGACAAGTGAAGAGATGGATAGATGATATTAAAAAGATTGGTGGAATAGTATGGACCCGACATGCGAACAATAAGAATGAGTGGAAGCGGCTGGAAGAGGCCTATGTGTCACAAGACACGCTGATCACCAAACCGGAAAATCCCATGTGTAAAATAATAATGTTTAAGATAGATTTAGTTTTATATGTATGTTTGTATCAGCAATAAAAGCTTAAATAAATAAATTTATATTATTATAAATAAATTTTTTATTATAAATAAATTTATATAGGGATGCGCTTGACCACAATCTCGACTGATGTTAAGCTGAGATGTGGTCCAAGATGGTACGCGCTTCCCTAGAAGATACCTGTTCACTCTACGTTAACTACTAAAGCTATTTAGATAAAAACACCATTTTTTATAGAAATATAACCGCTATGTGCAAAAGATAGAGTATCTCCATTAAATGTGACACTTGCATACTATGACGTAGGTACAATATTTTCTTAATTTTGATTGAATACAAACCGATAAATATGTAGGTAGTAAGTACTACGAAAAGTAATAAAAGTCATGTTATTCCTCAAGGTTATTCCTACACAATATATTCGTCAAATCATTCAATTTCTCGATAAATGTTTCCCAAGCAGGAAAAATCACGACATTAATTAATCAGCGAGTTTCGAAAGTGAAACTTTAAGTCTATTCTTAAACGTTCAATTAGTACATTTTAATTAGTTTTTAATGTGAAATGAGCTGGTACTATCACCTTGCTTTGATAAACAATTCTAATAAAATCACGTTTTGGTAATTAATGGCTGTTTTATTTCGATTCTATGGTGTAGTAAATTTTGTTTAACTGTATTTTTTTAAATTATCTATTAATTTTGTATAATATTATTGATGTACCTAAAACAATGTTTTATGGTACCTACCTTATATTATAATATTATAAGATTAATTAATACGTTGTGAGTTTTATATGTTCATCGGATTTTATTTTATTTAAATTTAAAAGTTTGTGAATCTCAACTAACCATTTGTTAAAAATATAGAGACAACTATACATAAAGGAGAAAATATTATTAATACTGAAATGATCATCTGCTTTATCCAACTTTAGTAGGCACATTATTCATCACTACATAGTATAAAACAAAGTCGCTTTCTCTGTCCCTATGTCCCTATGTCCTTATGTCCCTATGTCCCTTTGTACGCTTAAATCTTTGAAACTACGCAACGGATTTTGATGCGGTTTTTTTTAATAGATAGAGTGATTCAAGAGGAAGGTTTATATGTATAATAACATCCATTAAATAGTGGAGAAGTACTGTTATTTTTGAGGGTTCTAATGTGATGTCGTAAAAAATTACATTTTTTCCGCTTACATTGCAAACGCAGGCTGAACCCTACGAGTTTTATCAAAATAATGTACTAAGTATTATACACATTGAAAAGGTCTACAGAAAAGTCCGCGATGGTATATGTCTATCTCTTATGGATAACCCACAATAACTTTTTTTTGTCATTTACTTTTTACGACAAATAATGGCTAATTTTCGAAGCGATTTTAACCAATACAGCATTAATCCTTAACCAATTAAATACCTTGAATACATTGTTCATTTAATATAGATCTATATGGCCCTTTACACCGTATGATTTAAGTGAATATTTTCGAAGATATTACAGATTTAAAAATTGCGGAACGTAGCGTTTGCGGCGGTACCGGCCGGCCGCCCGGCTATATATTTTATACCCGTGCGAAGCCGGAGCGGGCCTCTATGTTTTTATATACAACGTTCACAGTTTTTCTGTAGTGTATTTAGTATCAGCATTGCACCCGTGCGAAGCCGGGGCGGGTCGCTAGTATAAGTATAAGTAAAATAGCTAGAAAATCGAATAAATTTTTATATACCACAGATCGTGATCATGATGATCTTTCAAGACCAATTTGAACCAATTAAGCATTACACAACATCAATACAGTTATCAATATCCAAGCAATTGGTTTTCAAGCGTGAGAGCATTGATACGATTGGCCCTGAACAGTACTAGGAAGGAGGAAGACACGACCCTCTAAAAATTCACGACGCGCCAGCCTCTGCCAGTAATTTTCGGTAACCTACGTGTTGGTGTGTCTTCCTTGTAAAGCTTGATGTACACTGGGCTCTAATATTAAATACCGCTGACTACGACGATTAATATTAAAGACCACCTCCTTGGTATAGTGGTTAACGCGTGAGGTAACACGTGAGTAGAACGGAAGGTTTTGATTGCCATTGAATCTGATCATTACATTTGTAATGGAAACAAAGGCAGATCACCTACTTATCCGTAAAGATAATCGATCAGTGAAACAACACTTCGCGTTTATAGAGCATTTGAATGTTATAAAACAAAATATCAAACACTTCTAATTGTTATATTTTCTTCCAATGGTATTGCGTGATGCTAATACATAAATAATAGCACATAATAATTGGGTATGGAATCTGGTTCTTCTTCTTTCCTCTTACTACAGTAAGGATTTAGCTGTCGTTAGTAAGCATGCCTAAATTGAGCATATGCAGTAACGACAGCAGCAGATTGTGTATGACTTGATTGTGAAAAGTGATAGTCACTAAAAAAAATAAAAAAAAGAACATTAATGATGTTTTAAAAAACAAAAACAAACAATTAATGAACCTAAAATCAAACACAAAAATAGCCGCATTGAACGAATTTAAAATTAAAAACACACAAAGTATTGAAAAAAAAATGCGCCCAGTGTGCCACTGAAGAAAATCCTTGCGCGTCACCAAAGCATATTTTACTTGCATACGCGCCGCGTGTAAACCGTTTGAATGACAAATTTCATTGGGCCTTGAGTATATTTTCCTAGTGCGCACGTGCCTTAAATACAAGAAAATGTATTTTTATTCTACATCTCATTATAATGTGTATCGCAAAAAATACTAGACAATACGTTGTCTACCGTTCTAGTAAAATTTAAATATAAATGTTAATTTATTTTTTGTGGGATTATGACACTTCTTTTGTGCAAAATACAATTTTACATCACTTATGTCGATTATTATTAATAAAATGATTATTTTTTTGCATAATTAAATTAACGAAAAGATACATTACTTAATGCAAATTTTATATTCATAAATCCATTATGTTTATTTTGAGCATGATCATAAATTATGGCTTGTGTGGCTTCAGCATTTCCTGATATTTAGAACTTTACTCGTTATCTATTTTAGTATCAGATATTATCTAGAAATAAAAACTTGTATTTTTCAATAAACAATACTTTACATAAACAAATGAACCACAACAAACAACATTAACACTTGGATAAATATTTTCCTTCTGACACGCATTGTGTATGTATGTTCATGCTCACATGCAAATTAACTAGCCAATTAACGAGTATAGCAATATCTATTAATCAACAACAAACCCACATACTCTCGACAATGCCCTGTCGATCCAACCTACACTACTGTAACCATGACATAGTGAAAACTTGGGAATTTTTTGACATAATCACGAAATATAAACATTTGTACACCTACAGGAATTACCTAATGCATATTAGGTATCATAAAATGATAGGGCGGAGAGTATAATTTGATAAGAATTAAGTTACATCTTACATTAACATATTACATATTCGAAAGTTTGTGTGGTTGTGATGATGTATGTCAAAAATTTGTTGGACGAAGAATCTAAAATTGGAAGAATAAATTATGTTATAGAGCAAATATAATATTTTTTTCATTTTATCTTAGTAATTTTTTTGTAATCATAGCATGGCAGTATTAATAGTAAAATGTTTAAAGAATGTAAACATTTAACCAACCTCAGCCTTTTTCACCAATTTTTATTTAATTATCCAAAATCATTCTCTTTTCCGCCTAATCTAAAATTGATTTTAAAATCAAACCACATGACTACAATAATTGTTTTAAAATTTAATTTACTCTTATTTACTACTTAACATAAGTAAGGTCCTAAAAACAATACAAGCATAAATTTAACTTTTCCATAGCTCTTATTTACTTAGTCCCAGTTTCACCCCAAATCATATACACTTCTAAGCACTAAGTGTTCGCGCATTGTTTTTGTTAGAGAACCATTAATTATCGACTGGTAGGCATTCAGGTGGGCTCCGAACACTGTAATCGTCCACCCACCTTCCATTGATGTTCCCGGTTTGACTTTGATGTGACACTCACGGAAAAATTCCGATGTAGACAGAGAATATTATATGTAAGAAGTGAATAAGCCATATTATGTTATTGTAAGATTTCGACCATTTTTTGTAATATAAATTTTTTAGAATATTTTTTTTAACGAAAGGCGCGAATTTGAATCCCGCCTGGTGATCGTTTTTTAATAAGAATGCTATACCTAAAACGAGTTTTTAGTCTGTTTATAAAGCAAAGAAACAAATAAAGATCTAGAAAGGCTTAGAAATTTTTCGGAAACGGTCCTTAATTAGCAGGTAACCCTGCTAAGTTTAACAATAATTTTAATTTTTTCAATGCATTTTATAAATCAATGGTAAAATTTTTCACATAATATAAAGATTATTGAGACGCAGTAATGTATACACGTTAAAAAATTATTGTGAAGCAGTACCGCCATGTATAAAAATATTTAATTGAATAATTGATTAATGTATAAAAACATTTCTAAACAACTCAACCATTTACACAATTTATATATTACAAACAAATGTTTTATTTATACGTAAAACGTTTGAAATTCAATTAACTTTTTCTAGTATCTGTACAATAGATAATGTACAATAACAAAATATATTTCATTACCATAACATTAGTGACATTTTAAAAACCTTTTACACAACATGAACTAGTTTTAATAATATGTTTAAAATATTCTCATCAGGAACACTATTATTTCAAAATATTGTGCAGTTTCAATTAAAAAGTTCCATTCAAAGTCTTAATTAAACCGAGTGATAAAAGTTACAACATTACCATAAACAACAACAAGTGTGTATTATACCATTAGTATTAATAGCCACTCACTACAGGAGGTTATAGGGTTGTCAAAAATTATTTATCACCACATAGTATAAAACAAAGTCGCTTTCTCTGTCCCTATGTCCCTATTTCCCTATGTCCCTATGTCCCTTTGTACGCTTAAATCTTTGAAACTACGCAACGGATTTTGATGCGGTTTTTTTTAAAAGATAGAGTGATTCAAGAGAAAGGTTTATATGTATAATAACATCCCTTAAATAGTGGAGAAGTACTGTTATTTTTGAGGTTTCTAATGTGATGTCGTAAAAAATTACATTTTTTCCGCTTACATTGCAAACGCAGGCTGAACCCTACGAGTTTTATCAAAATAATGTACTAAGTATTATACACATTGAAAAGGTCTACAGAAAAGTCCGCGATGGTATATGTCTATCTCTGATGGATAACCCACAATAACTTTTTTTTGTCATTTACTTTTTACGACAAATAATGCCTAATTTTCGAAGCGATTTTAACCAATACAGCATAAATCCTTAACCAATTAAATACCTTGAATTCATTGTTCATTTAATATAGATCTATATGGCCCTTTACACCGTATGATTTAAGTGAATATTTTCGAAGATATTACAGATTTAAAAATTGCGGGACGTAGCGGCGGTACCGGCCGGCCGGCCGCCTTTGCACCCGTGCGAAGCCGGGGCGGGTCGCTAGTTGTAAATAATTATAAGATATTTTAAGGATTTTACTTTTTGGAAATAATATTATGGTAATTGAATGCTAATATATTTTTCTAAAGTAACGTAAGATATGTTAAGGAATATATTTCAAATTAAAGATTTAGATGGGTCGTGAACGTATCCCATAAGGTCATATCCAACAAAAAGAAATATCACATGCTTTGATAAAAAGGTCATGTGACCTAATTTGATACAGAAAACCACACCTCCATGAACAACTCTCAAACATCTGATTTTTAAATAACGTCCGCGTCGTTCACAAAAGATTGAGGAGTCTGCTAACAAAAAAATCTGCATTTTTAATTAAATTGTGGTTTGCGGAATTACATAATCGTATTAACAGTAGGTATCTTTTCTTTACGCCTACATTTTTGTACCTCTTCATTTTCCTCCCACTGCCAACCCTAGAGGCCAATTCGAACAGATGACACTTGAATGCGAACGGCTAATTACCGAGATTGTATCGATGTGCGCTCGTTCACACCGCGCTACAACTGTTATTAGCAAGGATCTTGTGGAAAACTTACGCTAAACTCAATTATTTATAAATCACTTGATTTATAACAATAATTCTTTTTTAACAAAAATCTTGGGATGGAAGGCTCTAGCTTTCAGATAAGAAAATAATCATGAACCCAAAAAATATAGTTAATTGAGAAAATGTTCCTTTTTGAAGTCGGTTGAAAACTTTTAGTACTGTTTGTCTTGGAATGAAAGCTCTATGTATAATTTTCAATTCCCTGTGAGTTTTGATTGCGCGACATAGTTGGGGAATCATTTTTTTTTTTCATGTTATATCATAAGAAAATTAGAGAAACTTAAAGGTTCAGGTCTGAGGATAAGTTTTCCATTGATAATATTTCTAAGGATTATTGGATCTTTAACTAAATGTCGAAAATAACTTTAAATCTCGTCATATTAATACTTACCATATAGTGAGTTATAACTTCTTTTCATATTTTTTTAAACGTACTTAGGTATATTATATTTTACAGATTAGAGACCCAATGAATATAGTGTTTAAACTATGTATAAACAAATAAAAATGTGTTGTAATTTATATAATCATTAATAAGCTTTCAAATAAATAAATTTTAAATAAATTAATTGGAGTTTTTTAGAATAGGTGTCAACCTATTACTTATAATAAAGTTGGTAATAAAATTTAACTATAAAATATTAATCGCTATTAAATGCAATTAATCAAACGTAATTTTATAGAAATATCAACGCCTATTTATAATAATATAATGTCATCTTATCGAGGATATTCATTTATGTTATCAAATATTTTAACAAGAGTTAGGTAATTTAATTAAATAAATTATTATATTTTAACTATCAAGTCGTAAATTGTTTATGTATTTTGCTATATCCGCTCTTGCTCTTGCAAGAGTTCAACATTAGATTATCAAACTTTATTAAGATATCAATCTCTAAAATTCTATATATGTTAAGTACGGTATATTTTATTACCTTTAAGACACTTCACAACAATCCAATTTACATACCATTCTTTAATTATTAACATAGCCCTGTAATCTATATAAATAAGTACTTATAATATTATATGTGCTACTGTTTGCATTAGCCTACACAATTCATATACAATTAAGCTATATGTTAATATTTATATGTTAATTATTATAAACAATAAGAGACGGATCAAGAACATAATTAACATGCCATTATGATTATAATCGAATATTACATTGCAAGGTTTCGCTAGGCTTTTTGAAAACTATTATTTCTATTTAAACATGATCAAAGCTCCCCGAATCGAATCTTCTTCCATCGATCGTCGAGGCGCACAGAGTCTAGGCATCGCCATATGGTGGACGTTCCATGTACCCGGACTAAGCGGTTCGACTCCACATTCTTCATTCGAACCGCGAGGGACTGGAACGCGCTTTCTGAATCTGTGTTCCCCGACGAGTACAGTATGGGGGTCTTCAAGCGAAGAGTGAACCGGTACCTACTAGGGAAGCGCGTACCATCTTAGACCGCATCTTAGCTTTCCATCAGGCGAGATTGTGGTCAAGCGCTTCCCTAACTAGAGTAAAAAAAATACTTTAAAATACTTATGAATACTTCAGTACTTTACATTTAATTGGTCTTAGCGTGATGATAATAAATAATAATAAACCGGTGTAGACGATAATAATGGGCTATCTACAGTGAAATAATTTTTTCAAGTTGGACTCGTGGTTCCTGAGATTAGCGCAAGCAAACAAACAATATGCAATGTTAATAATATCACAAAGCATTATAAGTAAGAGTATATTGTAAAATATTTAATTGTATGTTAGAGCTAGCGAATGGCTTCCTTCATAATGTTTACTGAAAACAAAAACGTATTTTAACCTGGTAAAATAAAAACCGTCCAAAGTTTTGTATTTATATTTGATTAATGATGTACCTAAATGAAAAATCATTTGCTTATGATAAATGATTGCGAGCGAAAATTAATTTTTACTTAATAAAAAAATAATTCCTCTTATTATTTTAATACGAAGCTCAATGTTTAAAATAACTTATTTACAATGATTGTTTAAATTATAATATTCCTACTTGATTAATTTTTTAACATCCCCTTACTACCAGTTATGTACATATTATAATATGTATAAATGAAGTCCCGTATTCTCTATATGGAACAGAACAATTCCACGTTTTTCAATGTTTTATACAGGCCTGTAGGATCAGCCTCCTTCCTAGCCAGGATCTTCACGATCTATTTCAAAAAGACGTATCATATATTCATAAAAATAAAGAAAAATCAGCTTTAAGATATAAACGCGCATGCACACACAGCACACGCAACAACGTACTCCCATTTAATTCTAGAACATTCTAGAACAACCAAAATCAAAAATATCCAAAAGTTATACCATGTATTAATACCTACATATACCTACTCAACATTTATATCACTCCAATAATGTTTGGGAACCCAACATACCATGAGTCTTCGGCTTTACTTCTATATTTTTCTATCACTCATATTCAATTAACAATGCAGTCGGTAACTAATCACAAAGAGACCTTGAAGCAATTAATTAGATACAGTACACTGGTATGCATAACCAGTGTATTAATATGAAAGGATTGTAGACTGTAGTGCAGAATGATTGACACCCACTACGCTTCTCGGCTAATTTAGTGACAATTCAATTTTATTGTTGTTTTGACCAGTGAATATGATTATAATCGAAATGCTGGTTTCTATGTTTGGGACCAATGAAAACAATCTTAGTTAAACAGTAAATAAGCAATCAAAAGCGCTTTTTTTAAAGAAAATCCACCAGGGACGTGAAAAAATGCAATGCATGCTCTATAAACAACAAGAGAACTAGAAATATCTACATGATCATAGCAATACATACCTATACACACCTACTTAATATTTATGACACCCAATAGGTATATTACCTACAATAGACGGATCAATAACGCATAACATATTAATTCATGCATAAATAAATACATTAATTAATATACAAAATTATATAATTTGTCAGAAAGTATTCACGAACCGACAGAGATTTATTAAAGGTCAATAAAAAGAAGAACCAAACGGGAAATATGTCTCAATTAGAGCCTTTTAAACATGATCTTGAACACAGATCACTAAATTTCCGAAAGGCCTCGTGTCTACAAAGAGCGAGCAGCCTAAAGCTTTTCGAATTGGTGGTAAATGTTAAAACTATTCTGACTATCCAAAACTGATTATAGAAGAAGTCTAATTGAATAAATAAATGTTTGAGTTTGAAGCATTTTCCGCGCGAGGCAGCCCACTTTAAGCAAGATTACTACACCGTATCGCGACCGGGGTGCGATCAAACACTATAGTATGCACACTTTTTGTATGAAATGGCTCGCCTGGTGCCCGGTACCGCGTTGAAATGTCGATGGATATTGTTTCATTTAATTCCCGGCTCCGGCACGGCCCGGCCCCTTCACGGTGTAGCTTGAATCATGCTTTATATGGACGTGGCTCGGCCGAAGAAAGCGCGTACACAGACCAAGCTGTTTCAGTAATGATTCGCGAGGCTGCTCACTGTGTGGATCCGCCTATTGACATTTTAAAAATAACTATTTAGAGGAAAGCGCTTACATTACGTATGCCACACGACACGCGAACAAAGTTAGTGCACAAGGCCAGCCATTGTGATTTAGTTGCAAAGCCAAATCTAGAATATTTTAATAATCTTCTTTACATTTCATTAACATTAATGTATTCTGCTACAAAATTGGGTTACATCGGTTTTAGGGTACCATGGGCGAATGTAAAGAACCCGTTTGTTAGATTGCTACAGAAAACTTCATAAAAGATTTAGTTATTTCAGAGCGAACTTATTTTTCGAGTATTTTATTTTTAAGACTACATGCACAGAAATATTATTATAATAATGGTAATTATTTTTGTTTTTCCCAAAGCTGGTTCAAAATTTAGCACATAAAGAGATTTAAATTAAATTAAATTATGACGCCATGTTTTTCAATAATACAGGGTGTATTAAAACATTAAATTAATAAAGATATATTAATAAGCAATTGACAGGAGTCCATTAGTATGATTCACATCATACTCGAATTACGACTTACCTTTTAGAATTGATGAAAAACTATTATGATCTAATGTTTATTTAATGCGGCAGTGGATGCTGTTCTTGAAATTAAACTTATTACATCTATATTGTTATTTTAATTTGTTTCATTTATGAACCTTGTAGATCCTATCCTATCCTACTAATATTATAAATGCGAAAGTTTGTGAGGATGGATGTATGTATGTGTAGGTATGTATGTTTGTTACTCTTTCACGCAAATACTATTGAACCGATTACAATGAAATTTAGCACACATATAAAGGGTAACTTAGTTTAACACGTAGGATAGGTTTATCTCGGAAATCCCACGGGAACGACTTTTCTTTGAAAACGCGTGTGAAGCCGCGGGCGGAAAGCTAGTATTGTAATAAAGTAAAAATGCCCAATGCACATTCATGATCTCAAACCTCATTTCTTTGAAGCATCATAATATTATCAGTCATTTATTATTTTTAACTTACCTAAATATAAAAGGCAAATTTTATTCCGACTACTCGCTTGATAAAATATTAAATTTTCTATCTAATTACATAAATCTTACGTGTTCATACAATTTATTTCTTTCTATTTTATTCCTTTGAAATAATCTTGTTGCAATTTACAAACAAAAAACAATACATTGCATCTCAGATTTTCAACATTTACATAGTTTTGGAAATCATTGTGTTAAAACAAAATTATTTGACTGACGTTTTTTTGCTAATAATTAACAGAGTTAGACCTAATAGCTACCTAATATCTTTTGAAAATATAAGAGCTGCAAATAATTTAAAAAAATCTGCTTAGATATATTTTAGTTACCTATAAATTGATAAAACTGTATACGTCGGAGTTTTTACTTTAAAATTAGTGATTCAGTTAAAAATTACATACCGAAGTGAAGCGTTTCAAATAGATTGAAAGCTTAATTAATATTAAAATTAACTTCTAAGCTCACTTTTTGTTTGGTCAATCAATTTATATTATATTTCCTATGTCTATAAAATAATATAGAACGTTGCGATAACGTTGTGTAATTTAAATAATTAATTTAAATATACTGATATTATAAACAATAGAACAATTATCAAAGCTGCAGATATAGCCAATTAAAAATAATACAACTGCATACATTAATAAATAATGCATTTCATAGTATAAAGTCTTATCTAAATGAACATTTGTATTATATGAATTATGTTCAATCTTCATACATTATGTATTTACAATAATTAAGACCCTTCCTTTTACGCTCCGCCACGAATCTTAGCTTTGCGATAAAATCAACGACTGTAACATGGTATAAACAACCTTATTGTATACAGATAGAGTCTAAAATAAATTCTTCATTGTTGGATATAAGGCCTTGTTCAATGGAGATAAATACCACCGCCCTTTCTTGCAAAAAAGTGCATATAAAACACATGATAGTTGATTGGTGCATTAGAAAGCCTGTTCCTGTCCATATTATATCATGAATAAATAAAATGTGTAGGTATACAGTGCCTATTGTGATTTATATATATATATGTTAATCATTATCATAGTTATATCTACTTTGTATACAAATATGTATAGACCAAGCTGGTTATATTAAAGCTCTATGATCTGTTTCATAGTCACAAACAAATAGAAAATAAACTATTTCAGAAATAATCATTCTTCTACTGAAATAATATCAAACAATGATGAACATAAAGATACAAAGTGATAAAATTTTATCGTTTATTAATTTCACAGGTCCGGATCAAAATGTAGCAAATAATTACATAATACCAAGTGTTCTCTTCAAACAAAGTTTAAAAAGCTTAGTAACTCACAAATAAATAACCAAACCTATACATAATAAAAAAGGCAATGTCTATAGAGTATAGATATCACGCAAAAATCAATCGATACGAGTATCTTTTTATTATATGTTTGACAGCGTAACATTAAAATAACAAGTCAACATTAATTTCCTGTCCAAAAAGATATATTATAATTGGACAAGCGTTTATTTTACATTGAGATATATGAGATATTTCATATGCCCAATATATTTTTTCTATAATTTAAAAATAAAAACAAAACATATTAATTTATTATTGCTAGATATTTATAGATGTTTTAGAAGCATATAATTATGTTGAAGTAAATATAAAATAGTACATAAAGACACTATTATTAAGTTTATAGGAAATGACTATTACAAGCTCCTAGTAAAGAGATTACTTATTATTTCTATTAAATATAACATGCGCTTCGTCATATCTGTGCCGGGCCTAAAAGAAAAGATGGAGATTTCCTTAAAAACCACGACATTAATGTTTCTGAGTATGCTAGTTATTTAGATTACAACAAGCTTATAGAAATTGAGTTAATAGCATAACCAATCACAAAATCCTTTTTCCAAACTTAATTCAAGATACAACCTAAGAGTGTTAATTTTAATTATCTATCAGTCGTGTCTAGGAAACGACTAAACACCGCTAAGCCCACACCATTTCGGACAACAGATGCCACTGCTATCTAGAAAATCTGATCACGTACCAAATACTATCAACACGGACAGGCCAAAACAAATTTTAGCACAACAACATAAGGTTGAAGGTGTTCTAGCATGCAAAAATAAAGGTTCGCACATAGACGCGACCTTGGCCAGCAGGGAAGCGTGGCATATTAATAGCGTCTCACGTATGCAATCACCGTTCAAGAAGACATGAGCAAGGTGGAAGAAAGGGCATGGAATGTCAATTGCGACCAAGGCCGCCAACAAAGTATTACCCGGCCAATTTGTAAAACAACCACCGGCCATCAATTCAGCCGTCGAGCGCGTCCTTCTTTATTCGCTAGCGTTGGAACGTTAATTGCTCATAGTAAATACGGTGATGACTTCTCTTAGATGGTAAATATATCTGTTTAGGTACAACCGAGGTCGAGATGCTTTTGTGAAATGTCAAGGGTTTTTTCTATCATTAGTTGATGGAGGTATGATTGCAGGTAGATACTGTTTTGTTTTTTAATGGCGTGCCGTTTTTCTCTCTGTAGGTATGTTATCATGCTAAATAATTTATTCTAAAACAATAATTGCAGCTTATGTTAGGTGTATGACCAATTTTCCGTATAATAATAATAATAATAAGGGCGTAGGGATGTGACGACCCCATCGCCCACGGTTGGAATATCTGTTGTCTACGTGACAACAGATATTCCACCCGTGCAATCAGTCAACCCGCAGGACACCTTGTGGCGTGGTGTCGGGGAGTAGCGACCCCGCGGGAACCGAGTGCTCCCGGGGGAGGCCCCTGTCTTCATCTCCGGCTCGCCTTCACCGGCCGGTCGGAGTGGAGTCGCGAGAGCTTTTAGCTCGAAGGGTGGATGCAAATCATAAGTGGCGAGTGGGCACGTGATGCTGGACCCTCAGGGAGCGCGTGATCGTCGTTTAAAGTCCAGGGACGCCTCTCCACCCTTAGCTGCTCACAATATGTTGCCCCCTTGTCGCACTATTGCAGCGACTTATTTCGGGGGCCCATACAGTGAGAGGGCGAGTCACCACCTGCCAACATATTTTTACTTTCTTTTAGTAGAAAGGCAGGTGCCATAGTTTCCCATAGTCCCCAATACCAGTCCATTTAGCATCCCAATCCATAGCCCAGTTATTAAATTTCCATACCCTGCAATAGTCCTACATCGGCCGCGGACTGCCTAGGACTGTATCTCTATATAGTGCAGTCATGGGCAGGCTGCGGCTGGTGTCCCACAACACATTAAAATTCTCGAAAGGGCCTCTGCGTGTTGGATCCGTGTCCCCACGTAAGCCTTCCAAAGATCCGGGTACCGTCCTTCTGGTGGTACCCGAGTATTATGGAAATAATAATAATAATAAATTCTTTATTGCACACCAAATAAAATAACAGAGAAGAAAACAGCGCATAGGAACAATGTACAAAAGGCGGTCTTATCACTTACAAGTGATTTCTACCAGACAACCTGTGATATTGTATAATATATAATGTATGGGTACACCCACCGTCTGTAGCGTTGTTTGAAATAAGAAAACAACAAAGTTATTTATTCATACCTATGCAAAAAAAATATTTGAATGGAATATTTCAAAGACTGAAAGGTTATAAAGTGCGTCAATAATTTTGACTATGAATTTTAATTTGCGACAACGAAACCTCAAATTGCTTTGATTCAATATAATGAAAAACTGAATATACTTACCTATTAATAAGTTCATGGACAGATAATTAAATATCATATTAATACAGTTAAAAAACAATTCCCATCAAATCTCACAAGGCACATTTAACGAAATAATTGACTTAATAAAGATCTCATTCCGAGATAATTATACTTTTAAATGAATCTCTGGAAATAATTGAATTACCTACATCGAAAAATGGATTGTGTGTGTATTTTTAATTAAAACCTCATAAGATGTATTATTACGACCGGATTCAAGCAGTTAGATGTTATTGCTTACAGCTTCATTTAAATACAAGATGTAAGGACGATCATAAAATTTATATAATTATTGTATTAAAGCTTAATTTCTTTATAAAAAAACATTTTCACTTTTATTTATATCTGGGAATAATAACTATTTAGCCTAGATAATAAAAAAACAATTTTTCTATACATTACAATCTCACACAATTATAATCTTTGTTTACAATTTTTCGGTGACATCTATAGGTAACGTAGAATTGCATTGGGTCATGGATGTAGTTCATATATTGTTTTTTTTTACTTTTTACGTAACATTCTCGTACCAAATATAAAGAACAGTTTAAAAGACAATCACATACCAACCAGTTGTTTTAGAGGTTTTGCGAGACAAACACACAAAAATTGATTTATATTTATATGTCAATCAATCAAAGAGTTAATTTGAATATGTGTCACAAAATATTATATGTATAGATAGATATCTAATAGGATATGTGATTAAAGTTTAAACATGCATTCAGTTTTAAAATGCCGCAATCTCTTGAACGTGCTATGTTAGTTGTTGAGCTGAAATAGTTCATTAAGGGCTGATTTTTCAATCCTTGGTTAAATTATTATTATTCGTCGAATAATGTATAAAACTACCATTTTAAAAACGTATTCTAATTGCCCGTATTTGACAGTTTACGTGACATTTTAATATTGTCGTGTAATACTTTATTGGACGGATAAGTTTTATCCAAGCATTGAAAAATCGGCCCTAAAACTATAGAAAAGGCTGTACTTGTAATACATATCATTAGACGAAGCATCATAAATAGAACCTTTTTGAAGTGAAAGTCAAGGTCGCGTCACGGCAATACCGTCACGTCATGGAGTAAAGCGACGATTTTTGTACCTTTGAATCTTGCTAAAGAAGTTTCACTTCTGACAGGTGTACTTGGCACACAAAGTCTTTTCTCAAATTTATCTTTTCCACTTCAGCGCGATTGAGCTTTTTTTAAATCTTCATTATAGTAGTCTTTAAAAAAAGCATATTAAAAAAGTTTATTCTATAATATTTAACGCAAATACTACACTATAATAAGCGCAAACCGCTCAACCAGTTTGCATCAATCAATGTACGTTTTCCGTCCTTTCTCAGCGCATCCTTACCTCTTGTAACCAGACCTTGGAGTGTCTTAACCAATTTGAGATTATCTTAATGTTCACTTAATTCGCAGGCAGAATCTAAACAATTCTTAATTATCCTGTCGATTATTATTAAATGCCAAAAAAACAACTTGTGTTGAATTTTTACTACCTAACGTTAAAAAGTTGAGCAGAAATATTACCTTGAACGGGGGAACTTATCATTACACCCTACAGAATTGACTGTATTTCTTGGGTTAACATTGGACGAGAAACTACAGTGGGGAGCCCATGTCAACACCGCTGCAGGTAAGCTCAGTTCAGCAGCATATGCAGTCCGAAAGGTAAGGCATCTCACCGATGAAGATACAGCTAGATTGGTTTATTTCAGCTACTTTCATAGTATTATGTCCTATGGAATTCTACTATGGGGCAGGGCAGCAGATATAAAAACTATATTTATCTTACAGAAAAGAGCCATTCGCTCTATATATAATTTACGTGCTCGGGACTCACTAAGAAATATCTTTAAGAATACTGGTATCCTTACTGTACCATCACAGTATATATTTAACTAGCTGCTCCGCGCGGTTTCACCCCCGTGGCTCCACCCCTGTTGGTCGTAGCGTGATTATATATAGCCTATAACCTTCCTCGATAAATGGGCTATCTAACACCGAAAGAATTTTTCAAATCGGAACAGTAGTTCCCGAGATTAGCGCGTTCAAACAAACAAACAAACTCTTCAGCTTTATAATATTAGTATAGATAATATTTTGCATGTACACAAAAACGCCGACTTACACACAAGAGTAGGAGATAGACACTGTTATGGCACAAGGAACAGAAATAAAATTGAAATGCCATTTTACCGGTTAGCCAAAGTTAAAAATTCATTTATGGGTCTAGGTATACGCTTTTACAACAGAATTCCACATTGTATTAAAGAGTTTGGTAGTGCTAAATTTAAAACTTATGTTAAAAATATATTAGTTCAGAGAGCCTATTATAGCATTAAGGAATATATGGAAGATGAAAATCCATGGAGGGTTGTCGCGTAAGAACCACAGGACAGTTCTTTGGCATATTATGATATATTATGTAGTTAGATATAAGTTACATATTATGTAATATTGACATGATTTAAAAAGAGCAACTATGGAGTTTCTTGCCGGTTCTTCTCCATAGATACTGCTTTCCGAATCGGTGGTAAATGTTAAAAATACTTATGTAATGACGATTCGAAAGTGCTACTATAAGTAGTCTAATTGAATAAATAAATGTTTGAGTTTGAGTTTGAGTTTGATCAGCCTGATTGCTACGTACATTCATGATCATATGCAATGTTACAAGGTTAGTTTTGTTATTAATTATACTTTAGATTGAGAAGATTCGATTTGTAATAAGTTTGTAAGCTCGTGATTATGGCTAGAGTATTTTTTAAATAAATTTAAATGAAAAAAAATATTAATGAATCGTACATTTTTATTTGGAGTTTCAAAATATTTTGATTAAAGTGACTTTAAAATTGGTAGAAGATAATGTTTTGAGATACAAACGTTTGTTGAAACAAAAATTTTGTAAGTAGGTATATTAATTAATTATTAAATCTATTGAATTTGGCCAGTATTCTTTTAAATTACATTTTAAAATGAAACTGAACAAAAATATTGTATTTTTCTGTCCTAACTTTTACTGGTTAGTGATAAGGACCGACTTCTCTCTAGAGAAAAATCCTGATCAAGAGAACGTTCCGCTATCCATTCACCAACTAGGACATTTTTCATTTCTCAAATTAAAAAGCAGAAACAAATACATCATCACACAGAGAACACGAATGATTGTGGCATTCCAACGTTCCTACAATTACGAATCATTACGTCGCTCCATGCACAAGGCCAGCTTCGTGTGAAGTCTTCATGTGACAAGGAAACTAACGTCTATCGAAATTACATCAAGAGCAAGATTAATCGAATTAATTTTGCATTTAAAAATATGTAAACTGAATAATTGTAATGGAAGGCTAAGCTCCAAAAAATAAGGATGGAGTCCTTACTCCTTATCCTAATTTTTTGCTAGAAGGCTAGTTTACAAATGTTTATGTACTAAACAAATGAACGTCTTTTGTATATTTTATATGAAAAAATTTAGATATTCCTGTGATAGTTTTATATTTCGAACTAAAAAAGTTATTGCTGTTTCTATAAAGATATAATAAAATGTTGGTGCTTTTTGCCGATTTGATTGCCAATAATTGCAATGCATTAAAACGGACATCTAAATAAATTATGACATTTGCAAAACATTCTAGAAGATCATCTAATTAAATAAACGGAGTGTCTGCTTGAGCTTTCAAAATATGCAAATGACAGTACTTATAAATAATCACTTATAATACCACAAGAGCTTCAAAATTATCGGGTATTTTCCGATAGGTTCGTTGCAAACAAATGAAGGAGTCAAGTTTTTAGTCAAGGTTAAAAAATCACGAGCGCGAAGCGCGAGTGATTTTTCCTGAAAAACTTGACGACTTTATTTGTTTGCAGGGAACCTTGAGGGAAATGCCAGATAATTTTGAAGCTCGTGTGGTATTCGGGGGTTTATTTTTCCGTCCCAAATGTCGGCCAATAATTTCACAATTGAATTCAACCTGTCAGTTTGACGTCAACGACCAGAGAAAATTTTCAAAAAATTATCAGTATAATACCATGTAGGTTGTACCACGTGACGTCGAATGGTGCAATTCTATTGGTCGATATTTGGGTCGGAAAAATAATCAAAAAAATACTTGAAATTTTAAAGGATATTCATAGAACGATGGATCATGTCTTAATGTAGTTTTCAATTGTGGGCCATATTGTTACGTTATATATTTTTTGGGTCATGCAACTGTTTTAGTGTAATCGAACAAACATTATTTGCTAATACATACGAAACAGAAATAAACAATATACTTCAAAAAACAATACATTGCTTACAATCCAATAATCTTCAAGTTAATTTACAAAAAACAAATTTTATTCAGTTCTGCCCGTATAGTGGAATAACTCATAACCTAACAGTAAAATACAAAGAACATATTATAATACAAGAAGTCGAAACAGCTAAATTTCTTGGGGTAATTTATGATAAACACTGTAACTGGAAGTCGCATATTGATATGGTCTGCACGAAGCTTGATAGATTTGTTTATGTAATAAGGCGGTTAAGACAGACGCTATCAAGGGAAGCAGCGATAACGGCTTACTACGGCTATGTATGATCAGTTTTGTCATATGGTATTGTAATTTGGGGCAATTCGGTTGAGTTTGACAGAGCATTTAAATTACAAAAAAAGTGCATAAGAGCTATTTATAATGTTGGGCCTACTGTGAGTTGTAGGGAACTTTTTAAAAACTTGAGAATCCTGCCTCTTGCATGTATTTAAATCAAAGAAATTTGTATTTTCATAAAAAAACATCCTCAATATTTTAAACATAATAAAGAAATTGGAAAATTAACAAGATATCCAAACAATTTGTTTTTACCGAGGCCTAAATTAACTTTGTACAAAAAAAATGTTCCTTACATAGGTATTCAGATATTTAATAAAATTCCAAAAGACTTGCAAGGGGTTCCTCTTCCAGGATTTAAAAATAAATTAATTAAATACTTGTTAGAGAATTGTTTTTACAACTTAAATGAATTTCTGTATAATATGAAAAATGTATAAATAATATAAAATAATGATTTTGATATTTGATTGACTGTATGACTAGTGATTTATGTATAAAACTAATTTTAAGTGACAATACTCCTGACTCGTATTTTTATTGTAACTAATCATTCTCATTCATTTTGTGAATTAATAATAATTATTGTATGCTATGCAGCTATAGTAAAAACATGAATGTTCTTTAATTTTGATCTTAATATCTTTGTATGTACCATGTTTTTATGCAATAAATGATTTATATATTTATTTATCCATGTCTAATTGAACTTTAGCATCTAAAACCACCAACAAAAACCATAATTCCACATCAAAACAAGCAATGAATGAATGAACAGTTTCGCTATTATAATGTTATCCCATTTCAATTTGCGATTGTTTTTATGTTCGCCATTTTTTATGTTTTCGCACGCACACATAGATTAGCGTATCCGCCCTGTGCCAAAGGAAGGTCAAAAAGATTTACAGCCTTTTGTGTTATATCTCTAAATACTTGCTAGAATTGTGTACTATTCAATGATAATGATTGATTTAAAGGGCCTGTTTGGGTGAGGTAATTGAATCGTAATGTTTTTGTAAATATTAGGGTTACAATATAGAAAAATTCTTAAAGTAAAGATTAAAATATTATGTAGAGCACGATAGACAATAATTAATATTGCTCTAACCATATCTTGATTAATTTATTAGAGGAAGAAATGACGTAGTTTTACATATTTTTGGATTAGATTTGCTTATTCTATTGGATCTTAGATACTATTTAGCGTTTTTCTTTAAAATTAATACAATAATTTAGCAGCATCTAATAACAAAGAACTCTCTGGTCCATCTTAATAAGAAGCACTAATTTCGTAACTGGCTCAGTCAATAAATTTTGATCTTCCATTCCAATATTGCTGAACTCTGTTTCTCATGACACAAATTCATACATTTTGATAAAAATATATACACGCTTCTTTAAAATTGCCAAAGCAATTTAAGTAATCACCATACTTGGAAACACCAATGAGGGTATAAACAAAATCTCTATTACCGCAAAAGGGTCAATATGACAATAAATATTAAATACATATATACAAAAAGACAATGCATGCCCGACCTTCGTGGATAAGTCAAATTCTTCATAATGCGTGGGCGACCGCAAAAACTATCCTATGACATTGCCGTGCCTTACAGCTACATGGTTCTATGTATATTGTTTTCAAGGTTGATTTAGGACTTTGTTATTTTATGTGTGAGCTCGAATGTCGGCTGGACAATTGCTTCAGCCCACACTTTTCAAACTTCGTTATTGGCTACATTGCCAGCGGGATAGCATACAGTAATTGATATTAAAATAACAATAATACAAGTGATAAAGCGACATTTTCTATAAATTACAATTTTGACATTTTAAAACAATGTTCTTTACATTTTATTAAGAGTAGGAAGGGTTCTACACGCTTTGAACTTAAAATATAAGTAGACTATGTGAGTAGGTACAATAGTATCATTCAAGAAGTCTTATGTCATGCTACAACGATTCAAGTACAATTATGTCGACTGAGATACATGAATACAAAAGCATTACCTACCTAAAACAATACCTTTCGTTAAAAATAATTAAATAGTTAAAGTTAAAGTTAGTAAACAAATATTTACAAACAACTTTTGTTCTATGTATCCCAATGTAAAATACATCGTTTTATTATTATAGTAAAATTTAGCCAAATGTATGTTTGGTTCGCAACTTTTGCAGTAGATCACAGGTGAGTCATATTATCATAAGAAATGATCAAATTCCGACCACCAGTTTTTTAATATTAATTTAAAATACGCTTACACGGAAGCCACAACTATTGCGAGCGTGGGCGAAGAAATTTCGGCAGGTAGTCGTATGTTAATGAAACGCGTATCTTTTGTTTTGATCCACTGTTCTGGTCTGTTGCACTCGATCTCGCTTCTTTTGATATTATGGCAATTTTTCATGTAATTTTGTGTTTTATTTAAATGTTAAAATGAACAAATAGTATGTTTTATTTTTTGGAGGATAATTGGTCTGTTTAAAATTTCTGACAGTCGTAAGATTTAGAAAATTAGTGTCTGTTATAAACCTACATTGCAGTTCTCCAGCAGAGATTGGCTGTCTGACTACCTACCTAAAAATCCTCCTGATACACAAAGGCCTGAAAAATCCTCCTTTTATTGTTTAGACTTCTGGCCTAAATGTAAAGAATAATATAATACTGAATACAACACTACTAGAAGGGACTCGTTTCAAAATTAACCCAATAAAGAAAGCCTAGATTTAGCGAGGCTAAGACTATATAAATAAAACGTTAAATGGATATGACCCCGGGCGACAGATGCATTAGTATTTTAGAATGAATTTACTACAAACCTACGTTAAATATTATTTTTAAATATTTCCATTAAGCATCTACAATTATTTATAAATGAAGGCAACGATAAGATGTTTATTTAGATGTTAATCAACTACACATTTAAGTATTCATCATGACCTTCCTCAAAAGACTTCTGACCTATTGGAAAATGAGTGTCAGAAAGGAGTACCTTCCATATAACCGCCTTTTTAAGTTCCTCGTCGTTTCCTTTATCCAACCCAGAAGCCTTATTTATCCCCCTGAAATATAGGTATTTCTGATTCGTAGATAGTGGTGATAGCTGGCCATTACGCTACCTATACCTATTACATAAAAAAATAATCATTTGTTCTAAAGTTGATTTTATAGGAAACGTTATTTATAACACACAATCAACAATGAACTTCGCACTAATAATAATTACACACAATGTTTGTGAGTAATGCCTATATACCTACCTATTGCTTAAATTCACACTTCAACTGCTACTCATACCTTTTACCTCTTAAATTTAAAGCAAGTAACACCACAGGTACCAGCTAGCAAGCAATATATCATTCAATCTAGTTATAAACATTAAATCACGGCACAATAAGTGTTCATACTAGCTATATTATTATTTTAACTGTGGTGTCTTACAAAGCTAGACAACAAGGCGTTACGCATATCTAAATGCTAGTGTTTTTTGCATGTCGATGTAAGGTTGTCTGCCAAATTTTTTGCGTTAGCCGTGAGTCGGTAATAAACTTTTGATATTGTAGGTGCTGTGCTGACGCAGGATTTTCGGTCGCGTCGCACATTCACATAGCGTCGCCCCCCAGTTGTCCCGTAGCTCGCGCCACCGACCCACGTCTTGTAGTTAATAAATTAAAATAGTATATTTTTGTGTAATTTAGAAGAATATATAATTTCCATTGACTGCTATCTTTATTTTCATCTCCCTACACACAGCTACACTAAATTGGTGACCCCGACGTGATCACGTCACGTCGGGGTCACCAATTTAGTGTAGCTGTGATCACGTCGGGGTCACCAATTTAGTGTAGCTGTGTGTAGGGAGATGAAAATAAAGATAGCAGTCAATGGAAATTATATATTCTTCTAAATTACACAAAAATATACTATTTTAATTTATTAACTACAAGACGTGGGTCGGTGGCGCGAGCTACGGGACAACTGGGGGGCGACGCTATGTGAATGTGCGACGCGACCGAAAATCCTGCGTCAGCACAGCACCTACAATATACTTCCCTATAATATGTTGAACTGTCTTTCATATGACTATAAATAGTTTTTTATAGCTGTCTACACTTGAGTTTAACATTGGCAATTAATGCGTAGATCATATCTACGGCATCGGATCCGCTTAAATGAAAGATAAGTTGTTTGTTTATTTGTAGTCGGAACTCTGAAATACTGAAGCATTTTTTTATAAATGGAAAGCTTCATCATCCCAGATAATGGTAACTATGTAAGAACTTTATACCTAAGTCTCATCAAATTTAATAGTAGTTTATCGCTTTATAAGAGTAAAGTTTACTTTAATAAGGGCATTGTTTCATTTCATTTAAGGCGTTACCCGGCAATTTCGACTATGTTCAACCTCTATAAACTCTGGTACAACATAAAGCACAATACCGAAAAAAATATATAAAATAGGATGGTCTTTGATCTTTAATTGCTCGCGAGGACTTTTTTCCAAAGTTAATAGATTTCTAGAAAAAAAATGTGCCGTGGTCATCGATTTTTCCGCAAATACTCTATAAACTTCGTAACCTGCTGACTTAGAGCTCTGAAAATTTTATGTTTAATAAATTATCAGTTACACAACAGTCCCTGACGAGGATTTTTTGTTTCACTGATTAGTATCTTTTTAAATACAAAATGCGAGGAAAAAAGAAGGTGCAGGGGGAGAGGTTTGAGATCCGTCAAGTATCCTCAAGGTTATTAGCGCATGTAAAAGCCTTAATAAGGGTATTGTTTCTTTAATATTTAATTTATAATTAATAACTGCTTATGTACTGCATATATCTAATAATTCTTCTCGAAGCTTTGCTCTCACGTAGTCTGCTCAATCCATATTTTCACAGACCATATTTAATTTGTATATCTAAATCAGCTAACAAGTTTTACGTGAACATGCATAAATTTTTGCAATCAATTCAACCTATTGTGTTCTCTATTTATACATGATAGATATCCCTAGAAAATCTTTACTCAAAATAGCCTTTGAAATATCCAAGCTAACCAATATTTGATGTTCTCAATGAACCGCTTGCATGGTAACAAAGCCTCAAAAGATTACGCCACAAACACCTTCTGTTCTGCAGTTAGGCCCTCTGTGGTAACTGAGTAACGTCCCACTTCAGTCAAGGTTCTAAACCAATCTCCGTACCCATAATGATCCAAGAAATAAATTACCCTCAACGAAAACCAGCAGCTATGCCCTACAGAATAAGGTAAGTAATGGCGAAGCGTGTAAAACTAGATGATGCTTTTTCACTTCCCTACCAAGGTCCTAACGTGAGGCAGTGCACACATTTCACTAATTCACAACGTTGTATGTGCATTTAATTGTGCATGCAATTTTGATTCTTATGAATGGGTGCTAAGATACAATTTTAATAATGCATCTATGTATGTTTCAGATTTCGGACTGTATCATAAAGGAGCGATAGTATTGTAATGTTACACGGCAGTACGTGTACTAGCGAATGTCACGTACCTCTGATTATACGTACTCTTGAATTTTTATTGTATTCTGGTATTTCAATCGACATTGAACTTCAAATGTATGACGTTAGAATTGAAAATGAAATGTTTATGGATGGTAACATTATAGTATTATTTGCAGTAGAAGCCGCAGGGCAGGTCGTAGATAAGGTATCATTAAGATTAATGGTAGTGTGGGTAGTTGCAGACTGCAAATATTGGTGAAGCAATCTGTAAACTAAAACTTTAGTTATAAAAATTCATTAGACAGAATAATAAAAAGAAATAATATTTTTTATATACAAAAGTAAGTAATTAACTGGTTAATACCAGAAATTATAGTCAAAGATCAATCAATGAAAATATAAAATAAATACTAATGAATACAATTATATTAAGAAATCATTATGTCCCAAATTGTGCACACAAAAATTTAATTCATACAATATCACATACTAATAACAAATATTGTTATTATTCTAATACAAGGAAGGAGGATTAAATATTTCTATGACATGTGGTCTTGACGGTTCAAAATGAATGCATTCGCTGCATCTCATTGGCTTAAAGGAAAATAAAATATAACATCGAAAAATATTATACTCATTTATCTTCGCAGTATATTTCGACCTCAATGACCTATAATGTGTATTATATATTATATTTATACATGTATGCATTTATATTAAAGTTAGTTTGAAGCAGCTTATCTACGGAACAACTATCTGTGTTGGATAGTCGCTCGAAAGTGTGCACATGATACATAACATCTACTAACCTTTTAACATCTAAACTTACGTTACGATGGTAATAACCATTGGAACATCGATGAAAAATTTTGGCATAATGGACAAAGTATTCTCTTTGAGAGAAAACGTTGTTTCATGCCTCGTCTACATAGAAGAATATAGAAATATAAATAGAGACAGAAATAGCTTTCAAAAGTACCCAATTCTTATGAAACTACACAGTACCCAGCAGAACTATAACAACTGCATACGCTTCCGAGTTCCGACCTGCTGCTTTACCAAAGCGTACACATTAACACCATATAAATCCTCATTACAGATCATTTCTATCTCTACATAAGTCCTTCAGAAAATTACCTACAATGGTCGTAAATTGTAAATGCACTGCCAAACATTTAAACCTATCACGCAACATGTTGCTAGATTCTGTTCATCCGACCTTTAGATGTATGAAACATAGATAATTGAACAATAGACACGGCATTCATTAATTTTGCCCCGTTCACTTTTGCCGCGCTTTTTTTGGTGTAACGTCCTCGACCGCATCCGCCTTGCTCCTATCATTAGGTTTTATCGAAAAAAATGTTCATCTCAAATGTTTTGATTGTGGACTCGTCTGGTTTGGTTATATTTTTGCATTGGCTATATAATATAACATTGCATATTATATTATTCATATTTCCTGATAAAGATAGAGGTGTAACTCCCAATTTATTTTCTCAAACTTCCCAAAATAGTTTAACACAGTAGCATTATGTAGTTTATGTTTTAAATTTGTATCACCAAAAGTGCTGTAGATGTTTCATTTTAAACATCAAATAATCAAATGTGAATCAAATGTGGCAAAACTGGCGACAACAAGCGAATGACCGGGCTCAATGGCGTGCCATGACTGAGGCCTATGTCCAGCAGTGGACAAGTGTAGGCTGATGATGATGATGATGATGATGATGATGAATCAAAGTTCAAATTTTTGCCACTACTATGAGCCATCAAAACCTGGTATAAAGGGTTTCATTTCATGGCATAAACATTGGTACTTTTAGTCTTTCAGAATATATAATATCCTATAACTGGCTATAAGTATTGAAATTGAAATTGCTCATGAAATAAAATAAAACACTCAAACTTCTTTAATATTACCTCACTTTAAAAAGTTTTTCCGTTCCTACTGCAATGAAAATGTGTAATGTATTCCGGTTTGTAAACAACCTTCTTCACTAAATGCATATAGGTACCTTCATTGTACTTGCTTTATCATCGTTCATCTTTCTAAAGTATAATTATCCTCAAGATTGCTATCATTTCCGCACATAATTTCATTTTATTATTTCCTTTCAATTATTTTGCATACCTTCCTACAAGCAATTAGATTTACTAACTTATTACGGGTAATTAAAATGAGAAATTAGATATTGCCTTTTTATGGCTCATTCAATTTTTAGCATCTCTTATTTTCCTTAATTTGTCAATAAATAGTCAATAAAAAAACTTTAATCAATACCATACCTAATCGGTCCATGTTCACATTAAAGTAATATAGGCCCTTAGGTACCTTGTCCACCATTCTACCCAGGCTGTATAGTGCATAGCACACTTCTCATATCAGCTGTAAATGTTTCTTCTTGTCTCTTTGATTGATATTTCTTGTCGCCAACATTTAAAGTCCTACAACGAAACGCATAAAACCAAATTATGCAAATCTTTTAAAAGCCAATCATCGAGTTTGTCATTTGGACAAAGCCGATAAAAACGAACACATTGAAAGCAAAAGTGATGGCCAAAACAAATTCAGAGAACACAAATGATTGTAACAAAGGGAAGTTTTGTTCCAATAATTATTGATGCTGTAAATTCCCTATTCAGCTGTACCTTGTTTGCATCATAAAAATTAGATTTGCCAAACATTGTTTGGACACATGCTTCCTTGTCCTTTTTAGCGTCATTTCGTTGAACTTATTTACATACGAAGGGTCCGCCTGTTGTCACTTTTACTAAAAAGGTGGGACAAACGCTCATAAACGATATTCTTGCCCCAATAAACGGATCGTAAAAATTTGTTTGCTCGACGATGCCTTTGTATTGTATTATTTGGTTTTTAAATATGAATTGTTCGTTAAATTAGTAAAGGGTACCGACGGATTGATTTTGAGCGGCGTTATTTTATATTTACCTAGTAGAATTGACAATTTCGTTTACAGGTTTTTTTTACTTTGTTTTCCAACAATGAATCTTTCAATCGAAACTATTTAGGATTTTAAGACACAAGGAGACAAAAACAATCACTTATTTTTTAAATAATAACTTTAATTCGTAAATCAGTCTATAAAAATAGAAACCTTAATAAGTACCTAATAACTAGGTTCGTAAACATTTAAAAAAATGGAATTTGACCACTTCATACATTTGATGATTAAGATCTTAAAATCCTAACTAATAATTAACACACCGTATAAACCGTAGACCTACCACAAATGTGACATGACTGCAGATAATAAAAAAAAATCTCCTACTATATTTATAATTTCTCACAGACCGTACCAACCTTACACCACATGACATAACACACAGTATAAAAAAACAATTCTTTATTTTTTCAGAAAACAAACACCGCCCAAAGAAAACAAAAGTATACCTGCACCAGGAACAAAAGCCTGTCATTGCATAATTACCGAAGACGATCCATAGAAATGTGAAAGTGAATGAGACCAATAAATTTTATGTTTTTGCTACCTATTTGCTTGTTTCTTTGATCCCGATTGAACAATGCATTTCAGTTGAAAACTTTCGCTTGTTCATTACAATTACAATGTTCTAAGTGTGCAGTTTGCACAAAACAATTGCTCTATTTTTTATTGTTTATAAATTTGCTACCTTTTCTTGCTACCTTTCTCCTTTACATACCGCTCTGCGTTACTTTCAATTTCTACCAGTTTTATTGTTAGGTCATTTTACTTTTACAGCTGTGAAGATGTGAAAGATAATACTAGATATTTAATTTTAATGCATATTATCTCAATTACATTTATAATTTTGTTGTATTATTAACGATTTTTTTAAATAACGCTCTAACTGTTGTTATGTCACTACAGTCAAAATTAATTAAATTGCACTTTTAAATACTAAACTCCTCCGAAACGGCTTTACTAACTATAAGGATATACGTTAGGTCTGAGATTAGGTAGTTGGTATTTAAGAATTTGGTATATTTGTTGTCCTCGCAGAACGACGTTTGCACTCAGCGTCAGCATAATCAATGAATGCATAATTATAATTTTTGCTTAATAAATATTTTTTATGGGGTTTAAATTTTGTACCGAAATATACTGTTTGTCTCTCGTGTTTATAGAATGCAATTTCACAACTTAAATATGAATAAAAATAGAATAATCGTTTTATTATCACGGCAATTAATTAAATTCGTTCCCAATGGATTTTATATTTCAATCATTAATTTATCATTATTAAGTATTTCACTACCTACTTTCATTTTCGTGAAATATTTCCACTATCGAATTAGGATACTGCGTTATATTTTAAAAGTGGTAAATGTATTTTTAAAATTAATGTTAAGTTCTGGGTTCAATCACTATGCAAAATATAACATGAATGTTGTTGGTCAGTACTATTATATAAAAACAGAAATGTTGAAATGTAGTACTCAGATATCTGAGGATACCAAGTAACACATTATGTATATTGATACACTAACCATAATGTGTTACTATCCTTATTTCAATAGACCTTTAAAATTTTACATAGGTACTATCATCTATACAGGGTGTCCCACTATCGGTATACTAAACGCGAAGGGACTTGTAGTTTTGCACACACTGATCACGTTAAAAATACTTAAACAACAAAATTACGTCAAAAAAAATTCTAAATTTTTCTTTAAAATCCATGTTTTCTTCTCTAGCTTCACGCAGCCGCCATTTACCGCTTCGCTAATGTGAGCATTTTGTCTATGAAAACATAATCACGTGCGGGTGGCAAAGTTGGGCGGCTTGTTAGGGGTGTACACAAAGAGTTTTAAGAATTCATCTATTTGAAAAAAAATGCGTCTGGAATTTTATAAGTATTTTTAACGTATTTAGCGTATGCAAAACTATAACCTCCTTTGAGCTTAGTATACTGACGGTGGGACACCCTGTATACTGTATGTCTTTCATAACTTTCCCAAAAATAATTACCAAACTACGCTGTAACAAAATATTATAATCTCTTTAACATAATTTTATAAACATTGCTGACACATCTCCATCACAGGGCTTTGAATTATCTTTGTATGATAAGCTTAGTGGGATTTCGCTCTAAAAATTGCATTATCTCATCGGAAATGATGACTTATTTAAGCCCTATAAATTATTAACTAACATAATTTTTTATAAAGTATTCATCTTAAAACTATTATAAAGGCGAAAGTTTGTAAGTATGGATGTATGGATGTATGGATGTATGGATGTTTGTTACTCTTTCACGTAAAAACTACTGAACCGATTACAATGAAATTTAGCACACATATAGAGGGTAACTTGGATTAACACATAGGATAAGTTTTATCCCGGAAATCCCACGGGAACGGGAACTATGCAGCGGGTTTTCCTTTGAAAACGCGGGCGAAGCCGCGGGCGGAAATCTAGTTAAATATATACCTACAAACTTTCACAGTAAAATGTACAGGTTATATTATGTACAAAAGTTAAAATAAACTATCCCAGTTCCCAGATTATAATCTATGGAAAACAAATCGAAAATGATTTGACTTATAAGTTGTATACCCAACACGACTTTTTATATTAATTGGTATTACATATAGATTTTTCACATGTCGCTTTAGTATCACGAAAATGTAACAAAACTAAAATCTTTCAGTATTATTATATTATCCGTTAAAAATTAAGATAAACAAATGTAAAGATGACTGCTAAAGCTAAATAATCTAGTTTATCCTGCGTCACCTAATTTTAGGTGACATGTTAAACAAACACTTCGTTTGTAATCTTTTCTTCCTGTGTCTCATGTGAGCTGCGTCATAGCGGTCATAAGACTTGACCAAAACAAGATTGTGTTTTAATTTTCCTGAGATTTTTCGTGCCGTAGCGCAATGCGCTGCGATTATGCTTTCGTTAAAAATAAATTTGAATAATTATTCTGTTCTTCATCCATTACTTAATTAAAACATGTGAATATTTTTTATCCCTTCCAATTACAGAAAGGTAAGCAAAATTGACCGCCTCCTTGGTACAGTGGTTGACGCGTGAGCGTAGCACCGAGGGGTCCTGGGTTCGATTCCCGGTGGAGACGAAGAAAAAAAATGTCTTGTCAATGTCTGTCTGGTAGGACACAGAAGGCTGATCACCTACTTGTCCCTTAAGAAAATCGATCAGTGTTTCACTGTATGATGTATAATGCATCTGCCCCTTACCCCACTTGGGGACATGGGACTTCACAAGCAAAATTAATAGGTATGGTAAGAAAAATAAATATTTCATATTTAATAAGCAACTTAAAGACGTTGCTTTTTGATGAAGTTTATTGACTACACACTATTTCTTCACATAGCAAACTATTACGATAACAATTACCATAATTTATTGAACTTATATTTTTTTTCTATTTACCATATTAAATTGCATAAGGATTTATCACTTGGTTACTTCACGGAAACGAGTTATGATAAAACCATCTAATAAATTAATGATAAGGAAATACAATAGTTCCATAATTCCTCTCGTTAAACATCAATTGATTTACATTAAATGGATCCGTAATGTATAGATCTTATAATTTTATATAAATTTATTGTCAGAGTAATAGATATAACAGTTACACGATCCACTTATTTTCATTTAAATAATAGTTATCGGGTGCAAGAGTAACGTACAACAATACACGCAAGACAAACAATACATATTATTAACACATTTTACATTTATAATCTTAGTTCCTATATTATCTTACTATATTATGTAATCATGAAATTAATAAATAATATAATACAAACTGAGACAAATTACTGCTGACCTACTTGCTATAAGCTATAAGTATAAGGAAGTTAATTAAATGATTGATAAATAAATTAATAAATTTCCTTGTTTTCTTACCACTCGTAAATTTCCATCTCATTCATCTCTATTTTTTTCACCAATAATAGATGGGATTAAATAATTTATTAAAATTGATTTTAAAAACAAACATATAAATATGCCTATTAAAAGCGTAATAAACTTACATAGCATCGCGCTCTATTGAACAAAGGCCTATACATATCATCATACTTTTAAACAATAGCTAATAAACATATTTTAATAAGACCACTGTTAACCTCACCTGTTGCTTTTGATGTGAAAAATTAGAATTAATACATTTATTATATTGACAAGTAATTGCCTCATTATAATATATTGAACATAAATTTTTCTTTAGACTTAAATTTATTAAACGGCTATGTCCGAGGTTGTGTTATGTCAAATGTTAATACATATGTTATCTAATCTTCTCTTTTGTATAAATAATTCTCGTGTCACAATGTTAGTTACTATGCTCCTCCGAAACAGCTGGACCGATTCTCATGAAATTTTGTGTACATATGGGGTAGGTCTGAAAATAGGACACCTATATTTCATACCCCAAGTGATACGAGTAAGGCAGAACAGCTTTTGCCGGATCAGCTAATCCAAAATATAAAATTCTCTTGTCGCGGTGTTTGTATTTAAACTCCTCGGAACCGGCTTGACCGATTCTCATGAAGTTTTGTGTACATAATATTATGGGGTAGGTCTGAGAATAGGACATATTTTTCATAACCCCAAGTGATACAAGTAAGCGTTCTAACAGACGAACGGCAGAGGCTATCTCAGCCGTCGCCACATGTCGACGGCAGTCGTCGAAGCGTTGGCGGCAGCAGTCAATACGTCGACGGCTGTCATGTCGTCACAACTTGCAGTTCGTCTGTTAGAACGCTAAGGCAGAATCACAAAAAGATGTATGATAATGAGATAAAAAATGAATACCATTATAAAAGTATTTTGTAACATTATTAAGAGAAAGCCAGGTTATCGAATCGAGAATGTGCGTATATGAATAAGTGAATGCCTTTTGACTATATTGTTCTCTTAACAAGTAAAAGTATTAATTTAATAATGTAGAAAATACAATGTGCATTGCTCTTAATCTGTATTAATATCTAAACCTGTTTAAAAGAAAGGCGTGATAGTACTACTTAATATAATTGAAGCATAGCTGAACAGATTTTAATGATATTTTTTAAATATAGATTTAGATGATAACTTTAGAAAAATTAAAAAACTAGTTTGTAATTAACTTGTCTTCTTAAATATAATATGTCAAATATGAAACAGTCCTCAAAATATAACTCTTGGAAAGGCTACTTCTATCAGTGACAACTACCTTCATTAAACTAGTTTTTAGGGTTCCGTACCTCAAAAGGAAAAAAACGGAACCCTTATAGGATCACTTTGTTGTCCGTCCGTCCGTCTGTCAAGACCCTTTTTCTCAGGAACGCGTGGAGGTATGAAGCTGAAATTTATATCAATTACTCAGGTCTACTGTCCCTTGAAGCTGTGAAAAAATCAAACTTCTAAGCCAACGCAATCAAAAGATACAGCCGTTTATGCCGCAAATTTTCGACACTTGCAAGGGAATCAAAACCTACAGGGTGCTTCCCGTGAACTTAGAATCTTGAAATTTGGTACGAAGCAACGTCTTATAGCATAGATAAAGGAAAAATTACGAAAACCATAAATTTTTAGTTACATCACATAATATATTTTTTTTTAATAATTTTAAACTTACTTCCCATTTCCTCATAAACGCGTAGAGGTATTAAATTGAAATTCATACCAAATACTCAGGTCTATAATACCTTTAAGCTGTAACAAAATCAACTTTGTAAACCTTGCAGGTTTGTACGGAACCCTCGGTGCGCGAGTCCGACTCGCACTTGGCCGGTTTTTTTTAAAAGCTTTAAACGACATGATAACCTAAAACAGTCTCACTTTATTGATGGAGTTTATTTTATTACTTTTTTCCAACAATGAAAGCCATGGATACTCGTAAGTACATAGGTACTTCAGAACTTTCTCATGAACGGAAGTACGTAAGTAAACCAAGATCATGTGTATGTGGGTATTAAACCAATTTTTTTGGTTTCTATACGTCTCATATAGGTGTAACCAACAACCAGTAAAACACTCATAATCTTATTTATATTATAATAAAGAATAACAATGATTATTTTTCCGACCCAAATATCGACCAATAGAATTGCACCATTCGACGTCACGTGGTACAACCTACATGGTATTATACTGATAATTTTTTGAAAATTTTCTCTGGTCGTTGACGTCAAACTGACAGGTTCAATTCAATTGTGAAATTATTGGCCGACATTTGGGACGGAAAAATAATCTCCCGAATACCACACGAGCTTCAAAATTATCTGGCATTCGTCAAGTTCAATTCAGTCGTCAAGTTTTTCAGGAAAAATCACTCGCGCTTCGCGCTCGTGATTTTTTAACCTTGACTAAAAACTTGACTCCTTCATTTGTTTGCAACGAACCTATCGGAAAATACCCGATAATTTTGAAGCTCTTGTGGTATTATAAGTGAATATTGCATATACACTGCACCACTTTTAATATAATTATGATTTCAACTCAACACGTTGTCACGACGCAGCGTGGGAGAACCGACGTGATTTCATTATGTGTAATTGATAGATAAAATTTAAACGTTATTGTTGTAGAAAAACTGAATCACGGTTTAAACTACGTAAGTATGTCAATTTCTTAAGATATCAGTCGATATATTCGATTGATTTCGTTAAAACTTAGTGCAATCCAGAATTCGTTAAGGAAAAATATTCATACAAACTTGTTACTAATCATTTTCTAGAAACTTCATAACTATCATGAATATCAACATCTGAATAAAAGGTAATTTTTATTTTATGATAAAACCCTTTGGCAAATAATTATTACAACATCGGAATCCTCAACTTTCGTATTAACATAAATGATCCTTCATGAATATTTAAACAAAATTACCACAAATACTAAACTAATATAAAGAGCATAAACCTCAAAGCTAAGAATTTTACGTTTAACTTTAAAATCACTTCTTCGCTTCGATTTAATTGGCTGTTTATATTGAATTTCACTTTTAAAGGTCCTCACGATAATGTTCGAAATTTTATCGCATTTAACGATCAACGATTTTGAATAACATTATAAAATCACCTATCTAGGTACTTATATAGAAATAAAATTTAAGTGTCCGTTTGTACTCGTAATTTCAAAATAACAGTGCTTAAAAATGTAAAGAAAACACTTGAGGAGGCTTTTGAAATAAATATTTATTATTACTATAGTTGTTTGCCTCAAATGTCACGTATAGCTATAACAAATAGAGCTAATCTCTTAGCTCAGCTTATTTAGTTCATTTGGCTTTAATGATTCTTTCATAAGATGATAAAGGTTTGAATGAAGAATATATAATGTTACCCGCGATTCCTACTAACACGGGGTTTACGCGGAAAAGCCTTCCCTAAGAAAACATATCGTCGTAGCAAGTTAGTTTTAAATATTTCCTCACACATGAATGAAGAAAATAGTTTGTATTGAAACACGTGCAGCCTTCATCTATCGTAACGGATTGACAAGCTAATGTATTCCTCAAGCAAAGCACGCTGCAAAAAATACATTAATTATATAGGAAAAATCAGAAGGAATTTGTTTGGGATTTTAATTACTGGTAATAGTAAAGTAAATAAAGTAAATAGTAAATACCTCCTATTTCCTGTATACTGGGTGTGTGTGTGTGTGTTTTTTTTGTCCAATACTATCTACGCAACCGGGCTTTACCGTGACCGTGGTTTTGGCATAAAAATACTCAAATATTGTAGTCTTACATCCAAAATGCTGATGGTAATACGGCAAAACCGACGGAAAAACAAAGAATCAAAACAGAAGCACACTTCCCAACTATTTTTTTTTTTTTTTTTTTTTTATTGACGATAGGGAAGAGCTTGACCACAATCTCGCCTGATGTTGAGCTGAGATGTGGTCTAAGATGGTACGCGCTTCCCTAGAAGGTACCTGTTCACTCTACGCTTGAAGACCCCCATATTGTACTCGTCGGGGAACACAGATTCAGGAAGCATGTTCCAGTCCCTTGCGGTTCGGATAAAGAATGTGGAATCGAACCGCTTAGTCCGGGTACATGGAACGTCCACCATATGGCGATGCCTAGAATCTGTGCGCCTCGACGATCGATGGAAGAACGGGGATGGCGGAACAAGATCGTGCAGTTCCGCAGCGCACTCACCAAAGTGTATCCGATAAAAGACCGATAAGCTAGCCACTCTACGGCGGTGACCGAGGCTCTGGAGTTTTCTGCCTACAAGATCATCGTCGTTAATGAGCCTCTTGGCACGCCTCTCTAACGCCTCAAGCGCCTCCAGCTGGTACTTGGCGGAACCGTCCCAGAGGTGAGAGCAGTATTCCATACACGATCGGACTTGTGCTTGATAAAGATTGAGCAACTGTCCCGGGCTGAAATACTGTCTCACCTTCGCCAGAATTCCAAGCTTTTTTGAGGCAACTTGGGCTTTTGATTCTATGAAGGAACCAAAGTTCAGAGTAGGCGTTAAGGTGATACCAAGAAGCTCGAGGTGGTTAGTTATCGGCACGGACACACCTTGGAAAGACGGAGTCAGATGGAATGGACTCCGTTTTGCGGAGAATAGACACGCCTGGGTCTTAGCCGCATTGAACTTGACCAGATTGGCATCGCCCCAATCGGAGACCGCCTGTAAGGACAAGTTCATGCGATCGACCATCGCCTCCCGTAGATACTTAGTATATAGACTAGTAGATACTTAACTATATTATGACTATAATATTATGTTTGAATCTATACTAATATTATAAAGCTGAAGAGTTTGTTTGTTTGTTTGTTTGTTTGTTTGTTTGAACGCGCTAATCTCGGGAACTACTGGTCCGATTTGAAAAATTCTTTCGGTGTTAGATAGCCCAATTATCGAGGAAGGTTATAGGCTATATATCATCACGCTACGGCCAACAGGAGTGGAGCCACGGGGGTGAAACCGCGCGGAGCAGCTAGTAAAATATAAAAAATGTGTTAACTGCGCGTGCAATACAATCGATCGCTTGTAAAATGTGCAATAAAACAAAATAGCGCACTATTACGTTCCGATTTACGCAAAGCTACTTTTTTACGTCATTAAAATTTTTCATAGAAGAAATTAATTGTATGTAATCGTGTCGTTGTTGTGCTCTATTATAGTAAATACATGGTAATTTATTGTATCCAGTGTAGATAATTGCAATTCTCTGAACTTTGTCCCTACAGTGAGTAATTACAAACAAGCGAATAGCAACAATTTCAATTTTCCTTTATCATACGGCACTAGGATATAATAGTGAATATGAATGTGTTGAAAGAGGTTGTTTTGAGCAGATTGTTACATGGAGTATATATTTTACTATAAGTATAAGAAAACAAACTTTTGTAAACATTAGCAAGGGCCGTATTATGACCTCTTATTTCCAGACTTAGATATTATGGTTATTGCGTTCATAATATGATTTTTGAAGTGAAAACTTCTTTAGCGGCGTTGGGTATAAAATCTTAAACTCGCGTCAGGACACGTGACCTGATCGAAAAAGCGTAAGACGGATGGATATCAAACATGCTCAACGTTAATAATCAAGTTTTCACTTCTGCCGGCACTCCCGGAGTGCAACCCGTCTTTTTTTATATATGAAAGAAGGCAAACGAGCATGTGGATCGCCTGATGGCAAGCAATTCCACAGCCCATAGGCATCTACAGACGTGTCCGAAGATGTAAATGATGTGATTGAATGATTTTGCCAGTCAGTTCAATTCGCGGCGAAAACTGTCTGTAAATAAGAGGTCATAATAAGGATCCAGTCTCCTGCAGAATGGAATAAATACCAAAAGCTGTGATCATGTGATCTTCCGTATTATGGTCTTTATGAACTAAAGAATAAGAAAGACTAATATTTTATTTAACTTTATCTCAAAGAACTATTTCTATGATCATGTAAAGTTTTACAAGTGTTTGTGAATTCATATTTTTCTAAACTACTACCGACATATTACTCATATTATGGAGATTGACCGTGCTAGAATCTCTATAATATTTCGAAAAACGCATTAAGCTAATAAATCTTATTTTTAATTTGGTTTGACTATGTTTTCCTCATTCATAAATAGAATAATTTATTTCTATACGTATTACTATGGAATTTATTCATTGAATAGCTAATGCAGAAAAAAAAACGAGATAATATTATGGATTTAATGCCAAATCGGCAAAATATAGTAAACAGTTCAAGACTTCCATATTTCAAAATTCGTTATACCTAAGTAGCAATTTTTATTCATTGTATTTAATAGGCTAATTTATAGCTATTATATAAATAAGTTTATATAATAGCTATTAATTTATAGTTTAAAATTAAAGATATTTCACGCTATAAGCTTTATATCCACAGCCACATATTCCTTTCGACAAATACTACAAAACATATAACGTAATAAAAATTATATATTTCAACCTATTAAATATTCAATACCTTTTAAGCACTAAAATAGAACACTATAAACTAAATAAACAAATACTTTCTTTAACTAACATTGTTATACTTAACAAACATTCCAATGCCTCATAAAAATACTAGGGAAATTTTATAGCCCATACATTTTTCAAATGATTCACAATTTGCACGTTAAACTTATAGTAAACGGGTATTCAGTAGCGTCATTTAAATACGTCAGATAAGGTAAAATATATATTTATTAATTAATCAATTCTCTTTGCGCTTGCGTCATTAGATTTACTAGCTCCGGGAAAAGTAAAATGCTTTATTTGTATAGAAAAGTTATGTTTATGTCGATTTTCTTAGAATAAAATTTGTTCGAAAAATTCAATATAATTTTATTGAATCTAATAATATCAGGACACAGAAAATAATAGTACTTACTAGATCCCACCGCAGGATTATCGCGCTCATAGTATTTTTGATGAAACCAAAATTTTATGTATATTATTTTATAATCTATAAGTACTTCTGTACTAATATTATAAAGAGGAAAGGTTTGTAATTATGTATGTATGTATGTATGGTTTTCACGCATAAACTACTGGACCGATTTCAAAAATTCTTTCACCATTAGAAAGCTGCATCTTCACTGAGCAACATAGGCTAGGTTTTATCCAGGAAATCCCACGGGAACGGGAACTATGCGGGTTTTTCTTTGAAAACGCGGGCGAAGCCGCAGGCGAAAAGCTAGTTAGGAGAATAAAATTTATATCAACTAGGTTGCATGTTAAAATTTGGCCGCATAATAAATAATAAATAATTCAAAATATATTGCAAATTGATGCAAAACAAACCTAAGGAACATCGATAGATATTTTTATGATAACACGCAAACGAAGCCACGCTCTAAAAGCTAGTTTATCCAAATAAAGAAAGGAACTTTGTTTAAACGCCATTAAATAATTCTGCAGCATCCACTTACGGATGTGAATTGATTAGTATTGAAGTTGTAATGCGCAATGCTTTGCAAATGTATTTATGTCGTGGCCATATTGTACATTTGCTCATTTCATGAAATGATTGGCCATTTCACGAAATGGTCGCATTTCGTGAAATGGCCAATTTAGTTTGGCCACATCATGATGTGGCTTGAGCAGATCAATGATAACAAATCGTTTCACGATATGGCCAACTAAACGCGCGGTTTTTTCATGAAATGATCAAAATTATTTGATCATATCGTAAAATAGTTACATTAATCATTGGTAGAGGCGCTGCAAGCTCTGTGTTTATGTGATAAGATGGCGGCCGCTGGCGAAAATTTAATTGTTCGCAGTTAAAAACTTGATAATTCGTGAAGAAAGTCATAGCAAACAATTTACGACGAAGAGGTTCGAGTACTATGGAAAATGTGGATATCTTATATGTATTGAAGAAAAAATGCGTCTTAAATAAAATAATTTAAGACGCATTTTTTCTTTTAGGATATATATTTATATATCCTGCTATATTATTATAATTGTTTGTTTTTTAAAAAGCGATCCGCTTCTGGCACTCGCCGGCCGCTGCCGCGGCACGCTCGCTTTGCTCGCTCGGCTCGTGCGTTGTTTATCAAAGTCTAACCTAACCTAACCTAACTGTTTTCTATTGCAAAAACGATTCGCTTCTGGCATTCGCCGGCCGCTGCCACGGCACTAACTTAAATGACATTAAACAAGTTTTTAGAATATTCTGAATTTTTTAAATATTTTATGGACTTTTTATATTTTATACGATCTGGTCAAATGTGGATGACCAAATCGTGAAACGTTGACGATTTAACGATCTGATCAAACTATGTTGGCCATTTCATGAAATGCGACCATTTCGTGAAATGATCGATCATATCATGAAATGAGCAAATCTACGATATGGCCACGACATATATATAAACTGGTTTTATATAGACACTATGTTATAATATGTTGATATAAACAAACATAACATCGTAGTAAATGTTAAACCAGTTTGTTATATTTAAAGCAAAAGTGGTATTTTCTTTTAGAAGTTTGTTTTTTCAAGGTAGAGTCAATTAATAAAGGAGTGTACCTTTTGGTGTAAGTTTGATTCTGACGATTAAATAACTACTTGAAAATATTGGTACGCAAAATAACATGAAATATTATCGCTCTAAATTCTTCTCTTTAATCTTACTCACGTGACCGAAACTAGCCTCCAGTAAGTCGAAAAGTCGAATCTATAAATATACTATGGGAGACATAGAAGCCGGCGACAAATAAATCGTGCTTTAAAACAGTTTAAACACTAGGTATATTTTCCAAACTACTGACAGAGTTTTACATTCATAACATCCTAACAATAGTATTTACGTTCGACATTTAGCTTCTAGCTTTAGGTTAAGGTTGTAAGTACATAAATACCATATCCACCTACTTTCAAAGCGATTAGGATTTAATTGTCAGAGTTAATCTTATATAT
Source organism: Colias behrii (assembly GCA_029959065.1). Classification (NCBI taxonomy): domain Eukaryota; kingdom Metazoa; phylum Arthropoda; class Insecta; order Lepidoptera; family Pieridae; genus Colias; species Colias behrii. Next base: position 13,134,681 of record JARWMC010000001.1, read on the forward strand.
AAAATTCTCGTGTCACAATGTTAGTCTGCATACTCCTCCGAAACGGGTGGACCGATTCTCATGAAATTTTCTGTGCATATCGGGTAAGTCTGAGAATCGGCCAACATCTATTTTTCATATGTACCACGGGCGAAGCCGGGGCGGACCGCTAGTTATTATATACATTAAGGTGTAGAATGTAGATATGTAGATAATGTTATTAAGCCGTCAGGTTTTGCTTTGAAAAGGTGTCTTAATTTCAACCAAAGGTGGGAAACTAAGAATAGGGTTTAAACAAATTTTTATGCCATACTAGCTGCGCCCCGCGGTTTCACCCGCATGTCTCCGCTCCTGTTGGTCTTAGTGTGATGATATAAAATATAGCCTATAGCCTTCCTCGATAAATTGGCTATCTAACACTGAAAGAATTTTTCAAATTTTCATAAAACCGGACCAGTAGTTCCTGAGATTAGCGCGTTCAAATAAACAAACAAACAAACGAACAAACTCTGTAGCTTTGTAATATTAGTATGGATTTACTTCGAAAGGTCTAATTTGAAAACTTCTACAGACGAAAATATCTAAGACAGATCTACCGCATCAAGACTTCCATAATTTTATAATCTCTAATATTTAAGGAACGTGACAATTTCGTGGACATATTTAAATTAGCTCTACTTCTAAAATGTTATAAAATGGAGTTTCAGTTTAAATCTTTACATTTGATTATAGAGCATTACCAACAGAACTTTTTATATATTCTTACCAACATAGCGGAATTATCATTTAATATAAATAACTCTAAAGTGACTGACTGACTGACATAGTGATCTATCAAGGCACAGCTCAAACCGGCCACTTGACGTATCGGGCTGAAATTTGGCATGCAGGTAGATGTTAGGACGTAGGCATCCGCTAAGGAAGGAATTTTATCAATTTTACCCCCAAGGGGATAAAATAGGAGATGAAAGATTGTTTGTTGTGTGTAGGATTGAAAATTTATCTTTTCCACGCGCGCGAAGCTGCGGGCAACAGCTAGTTATATATCTATTATTTACCATGTCGAGCATGCTTAGCACGCTTGCAATACTTAGCGCGGATCTAGGGATATTATAATTACCACGTGAGATAGATTACGACTAAATTGTTATGTAGGAAACGATCGTTAGGCCAATCATAATATGCAAATCGATTCGTATAGTCACGGAGTTTCAATCTCTGATCTTGATACTTGATCGCAAGTACCTCCGTCATGTTAACACGAATCACTTTTGAATATTAAATTATTTTCTACCTATTCGCTTTATAATTTAATAGTTGGCGCTCGCGGTGTTTTTGTAGTTTTATTATGGTATTAAATATGTATTTTTATTGTTACTTAAACGTTTTTTTATAACCTTGTAAGCTTTATAGACCACTGTAAATTGTGTTTTTATTTTTAATGATTAAAAAAATGGGTAACCTGTAAAACAAAACAGGTTTGAAATAGATCTTAAAACTACATATATTGTTTGTGAGATTTTATTTATTTCAATGACTCAAACAGTTAATAAAATCAACAGTTTTTTTCTGTTGATAAGATAAAACAAAACTATATTGCTCCGCTCCTATTGATCGATGATATATTATATCCTAGACTCTGGAGCTAATAACTCGATAAATGAACCATTGCATGATTTTTTGTGTCCGTAGTCCTGAGTTTAGCGCGTTCAAACAAACAAAAAAACTCTTTAGCTTTATAATACTAGTATAGATTCTCATAGAACATGTTCGTGCATTGTGAATGCACGCATGGTTGCAGGTCAGAGAATCATCATACAGGATCTAATATTTTAATGTCGTATTAATGATCTTTTAAATATGCATGCTTATATTTATTACCATAAGAATGTTTATATAATTGTATTTAATCTATACATAGGTACTACATAGGTAAGCAGTAGTAAACAACATGAGCGTAAAAATAAATATATAGCTCTATTTATATCTATGGTCAGAACTCAAGTATCCTAAGCTTCAGTTCTAATAACTAAATTGTCTATCTAAAGTACTTTCAAAAATAAACAAACAAGAACTATTAACTATATGGTTTCTTAAATAATTGTAAATAACAGAAACTTCATAATGCACCATATTATTATACCATTTTCTAAAAAAAGATAATCTTTCTGTATCTTTCTCAAGGCTTCTAGAACCAATTAAATATTCTATGTGCCTTTTGGATGTGGATCCCCGCTGTTCTGACATATTGCATGGTCGGAGCTCGGATGACGTCATAACGTTGCATTTATGCAGATTTATTGCAAGGCATTGGATTTAAAAACAAATGTTTTCATGGAACTTAACTCTTATTGGATTAGGCTTAATACTAAGGTTATATTAAGATCTTTTAACTTTTTAACCGACTTCAAAAAAAGGAGAAGGTTATCAATTCGGCCGGTAAGTATATTTTTTTGAAGTGAAACTTCTTTATCGGGGTTGGAAAAAAATTTAGTGTAACATTTTTTCGTTACGCGTGACATTTTTCCGTTACGCGCCATCTTTTTCTTATCCCTACCACGCGTAATTCGACGTATTTCTGTAAAGTTGCATATAGTAAATTATTTTTTGAAAAAAAAAGTTTCACTTACGTGTGTACACTAGTACACGCACACATTTTTTTTATTACTATAAGCTAGTATAGTATTATATTATCTGTGCTATAAGTAACTATAACATTTGTTTTCGTTTGAATGTAGAGGACATTTTCTAGGTCCTAAGTATTTAAACTATTCTTAATCATATTCCAAATTTTAATAAATATAAAGGGTTATATAATAATTATTGTAATATAATATCAATGCATTGCTCGATTTCGACTATACAAAATGTAAAAAAAATATAGAGCAAAAATGCAAACTTAAATCATTTAAGGGTAAAGTAAACAAAAATAGCGATACAATTTCGAACAAAAAAACCAAGAAAAGGAAAAAGTCTAGGTCATTGAGTGCAGTAAAAGTGTCGATTGCGAAATAAAAAATAAATAATTTGGAAAATCCAAAAGTGCACGCCTCATAATTTTTTTTTAATAATTATTTATTAATTATTATTTTTGTTTATTTAATAACAATTAAACCACATCGAATCAGACCCTGAAAAATGAAAGGGTTCTATTCCTGAGCATACTCAAGCGTAAGAGAAAAAAAAAGACTCGATTAGTAAAGTATTTCGGTCGCTTTTAAACTGTTTTTTAACTAGTTTAAATAACAAAAATGACATCAAAAATATCATGAATGTTAAAAATAGTGTTTTTTCTTAATATGTGTGTGTATGTATTATCTTACAAGTGCAATGTATGATACAAAAAGACATTTTAAGTTTGAAAAATCAGATGTTTTGCGCGAAGTGACAGTAGTACCCACCTCAACGCTTCGCTTATGAGGCGTGCAATAATCGTTTAGTCATACATAAATACCGAGCGCAAAAGGAAAAATCCTTTCTAACGTGACGCAATAGTGTATTATAGTTACATTAAGGAGACCCGTTTTATATGAATGATTTTTTATAATAGAAGCAAAAAAAATAGGCGTGTTCAAATTCCATATACCTATATAATTATCATTAAAACTAGCTGTGCCTCGCGGTTTTACTCGCATTGCTCTACTCCTATTGGTCTTAGCATCAAAATATAGAGCTTATGCCTTCCTCGATAAAATGTTGAAAACGAGAGGGCTATAATAATTATTTATAACTTAAAAACTATTTCAAACTAAAACTCAAACATTTATTTATTTAATTAGACTTCTTATAGAAGCACTTTTGAATCGTCATTACATCTTTTTTTTACATTTAGGTAACACCAAATGAAACTCCAATTTAAATTTCCAACAGAAAAATAATATATCCAATATATATAACATTTAATAAAATAAAAGTAAATATGCGGTCTATTTAAAAAACAACATTTAACATGGACAAAGTAACGAGACTATTCTTTCTACACACTATAGGTATTTATAAAAAAAAGCCTTCGCAACACTTCGCAGAACCTAACGCATGGAATGTATTTTCACTTTGATTGTTTTAGCAATACATCAGCGTCTATCAGTGAAATGGTATTTCTCATTTAATTATTGTAATTAGTACTTGCAAGAACGCATTGTCTGACTTTCTTAATCCTGAGCCACTTTCTTTCAATTCCAGATTATTATTTATTTGATAGAGGCATTAGATGTGAAGAAAATTGTTTGTCTTTGACGTTAAAACAATAGCGAACGTAAATGTAAGATGCTCAAAATGATATGGGTTAAAAGTTATCCTTCTTTTTAACCCGCTTCAGCGCTTGGTTACAAAATATTGAAATTTAAAAAAGGTTCCAAAAAGTTAAGGGATGGACAGTTTCGGCAGAAAGACACGCACTTCGGACATAAACGCATTTTTGCTTATAAAATAATAACGCGCTTATTTATTAATTATATAACTTCTTAGATACATCTTGAAAGTCATCACTACATAGTATAAAACAAAGTCGCTTTCTCTGTCCCTATGTCCCTATGTCCCTATATCCCTATGTCCCTTTGTACGCTTAAATCTTTGAAACTACGCAACGGATTTTGATGCGGTTTTTTTTAGTAGATAGAGTTATTCAAGAGGAAGGTTTATATGTATAATAACATCCATTAAATAGTGGAGAAGTACTGTTATTTTTGAGGTTTCTAATGTGATGTCGTAAATAATTACATTTTTTTCCGCTTACATTGCAAACGCAGGCTGAACCCTACGAGTTTTATCAAAATAATGTACTAAGTATTGTACACATTGAAAAGGTCTACAGAAAAGTCCGTGATGGTATATGTCTATCTCTTATGGATAACCCACAATAACTTTTTTTTGTCATTTACTTTTTACGACAAATAATGGCTAATTTTCGAAGCGATTTTAACCAATACAGCATTAATCCTTAACCAATTAAATACCTTGAATACATTGTTCATTTAATATAGATCTATATGGCCCTTTACACCGTATGATTTAAGAGAATATTTTCGAAGATATTACAGAATTAAAAATTGCGGGACGTAGCGTTTGCGGCGGTACCGGCCGGCCGCGCCGGGCCGCTATGTTTTTATATACAACGTTCGCAGTTTTTCTGTAGTGTATTTAGTATCAGCATTGCACCCGTGCAAAGCCGGGGCGGGTCGCTAGTTAAGCATATATCGCATACATTATTTTAAAATTAATAGCTTCCACTTATCAAAGCTCACAAAAATAATAAATCAACAACTCGTAATATTATTTAATTTCCACTTCACCGTACGGAATAAACCGGATGAGATATAAGAAATGACCTAATAAAACCAACTTTCAAAAATGACAAAAGGTTGCCTATGACGTCACTTTATCCCAATGTTGGGGAAAACCAAGAAGGTATTTACCAACAGCATAAATCACAAGATATTTTTCCTTCAAAATTTCCCCAAAATCGATTGCTCTCCATTCGTAATAAGTACATCCATTTGCGGATCTCTTATACAGTCGATTTAAAATATTAAAAGGCGAGGAATTTTTGACTCATGAAATATGATTGATTTGATAAATAATTATAAAAAATAGATAATTAGTAGGTACTAAAATATAATAGTAGTTAATATAATAATAGATAATTAGTAGGTACTAAAATAAATAGTAGTAAAGTTCTTATTTGTTTAATATTGAGTATCTAAATAATCAAAACTCTTATTACGACTCATCTCGCTTCGGACTTTGCAAATAATTTCCAGCAATATTTTAGAAAACAAAAACCACAAAAAGATGTAAATGTTTAACACATAAGCGATAATTTTCTCGTGTTCCAATGACGTTTACAACCGACTCTTTGACCTTGTCTAATTTTCACTAAAGACAAATTCAAAATAATATAAATCGCACTTAGAACGTAATTGAAGAGTTGACATTTGAAAAGCTGCTCAACAATGATGTACAGGAAGTGAGTCAGTTTTCGTCTTGTATCACTCGCAGACTAAGAAAAAACATTGCGTGTACCTAATGTTTATATCTATTTAAAGTACACAAGCACGCCAATATGCTACTTAATAACAAAAGAGTAAAGTGTAAATTAGTATGCAGAGTTTTGCTAGACGAAAATCTATTGCGCCACCAAAACAGAAGTAGTGCATTAAAAACGTAATTTTGTCAGTTCTCACGGCTTTAACTGATATGTTGTACATGTGTGCTTTGTGTAAAATGAAAATCTATTATTTACATGTGTGTTGTAATGTACAAGGCAACATACTTATATTATTTATTACAATATTCTTAAAACGACGAGTCGTGATGGTATTATTTTGTTACACCAATTCTCTACAAGTTTTGGAAAATTATTATAATTTAGCTATACATGATTGGGATAATTTTATTCTGGTTTATTTGTTGAAAATTAACCCGTTTGTTTCAAAATATATATTCTGATGGTACTTTTACTTCCAGATAACTCTTGCTATATCAATGAAATAAACAAAACCTCTTACTAAATGTTAACTTTGGCTAAGTTCTTTTAAAATATCATAAAATTTTATACTAACGAAGTCTCGAGCGTCGACTACAGTGTACTACTATATAATTTCAAGTGTACGATGATGTCATACTTATACTATTTGTTTCTAGTAATTTTATTATCAATTGTAAGCCAATTATTATTTATTAGTGTCGTTCACAATAGCTTTATAAACATCTCATAAGCTTGAAAGTTTTTATAGATGAATGGATGAATTCAGTCATGTTTCTTGTGAATTGTAAATGTTTGGCATAGAAAATATATTTTAGATTTATTACAACATCAGTTACTTAGTTAGCTGAAAGTAGTTCTTGGTGGTAAAATTTCAATTTAAAAACATATCAAAAGCACCAAAAATAATATAATAATATATAGATATATATAGTAATATAATAATATTAGACTGCTAATTTACGATTAAATGTATAATCTAAGGGAATATCCAAGGAAATCTTGCTGATCCTAAGAATAGTCTAGAAATCCTAAATACATAGGTAGTATCAATAGCCAATTTTGTGGACAACAAGGACATGAATAATGTGAGAGAATAAATAGAACAGAAGTATTAGAATTAGAATCATCATTGTAACACTTAACAAATGCGAAGTATGTCTCATGTAATTGGAATAAATATTCCTATCCACTAGCTATTTCGACTTATTTAAAGCATACGAATACACATTGAAAACAAAACTTTTACTATTGAAGTGAAACTTCTTTATCGGGGTTGGAAAAAAATTTAGTGTAACATTTTTTCGTTACGCGTGACATTTTTCCGTTACGCGCCATCTTTATCTTATCCCTACCGCGCGTGATTCGACGTATTTCTATAAAGTTTCATATTGTAAATTATTTTTTGAAAAATAAGGTCATAAAGAAATTTCACTTCTTACGTGTGTACACTAGTACACGCACACATTTTTTTTTTTGATATATTTAAAAGTATAAAAAAGAAAAATACGCCGTTAAAGTAAACAGTGAATTATTCTGAGACACCCATCCCATAGTATATGAAGATTCTAAAGCCTTTTCAAAAACGATCTTATTGCACAGCTTGATTCACTAGCATGTATGCATACCAGAAGATTTAATAGTACAGTACTCCAAAACTAATAATGCGCATGCAAATCTTCGCTAATTGTCGTATTTCCGAAAACACTCGAATCATTGATTCGTAAGAGCCCTAAAAATGCACTTGCATTTTACACCTTGTTTAAAAGAAATAGAAGTCAATTCACGTTCATACACAATCAAAAACAAATCGGGCGGTAGGTGACGGTAGCCTGTCAGTCAAAGAACTGAAAAATCCGTCAGTCGTCTTTAAATATTGGTGGTGACTGCACGTGTTCTCTCTGTGTGGAATTATATAAAGCTGCTATTACATACCCTTCTTGGGTTTGTTTTTAAAGGTGAATTCAATTAATCGATGAAATGATTTACACAGGTGATGGCAGTAGGGAAAGTGAAAATGAAGAAGAGATGTATCTAAAATGTCAGAAATAAAGATAATCCCTGATTTTGATTGTTTTTATTTTTATTTTTTTGTAAATGTCATAATATTGAAGAATGATCAGTACTGTAAATACTTTTGAACTGAGATTTTAATGATTAAATTTATATGGTTTAAATCTAAACCTGTGTTTGAAAACCATATTTTATACAATATAAATTTTGTGTTATTTTAACCTTCTTTTCTTCCATCATTACACCAGCTTCAGTAAGACACTTTAAAAGTACTATAAAATTTTCCAAGTAAATCAATCCAACAAAGATATAGGTATTCGCAATCGTGGGGTTATCCTCGCTATTTACTTACAAGGAATTATCGAAACAAAATCGTTACAAATCAAAATTAATCTCTTTTAGCACAATACACATAATTTTACTAAACTATGCATGAAGAAAATGCATTTAACCACTCTATATAGATATGATATGATATAGGAGTACTGTACATTAATATTTAACACGTACCATACAAAAAAATTCGGTACATTTAGGCCATTGACAAAACAACCCAATCCACTTTTCGGATCTCGAATAACAAATTCTTTCATCTTATAAGGTGAAAATTCCAATGTTTAAGAACTTACGTAATAAAGGACGGTTGGTGAACTAATTTTAATGTAAAGTTGATCGATAATTTGGCGGTTTATTCGAAGAATTTCATTTATTCACAAGGCTTATGCGACCTTTTCGGAATGCGAATTACTTTCAAATTTCATAAAACACTTAAAAATTCAATATTAAAACTTGAATGATAAAGTTAATGTGCCGATAAAATTTGTTCAAAATTACTAGGGCTTACCTAATAAGTATATTAAAATCAATACCTTCATCAATGTTAGTACCATTACTATTGTTAATACTTAAGTGAAAATATATTTAAAAAAGCACAACTATTAGCGAGAAAAATTAACATTAAGGCATCATTTTAAAAGAGAAATCGTTTCTCTCCAAACTCTCCAAAAACTGCCTACATCAAATAAATATAAGGCCAAAATTGAGAAACATCTAATACGAATTTCACTCACAACTGTAGGCAGTTAAATACTTGTTCATGAAATGGCACTTCTTCTCTTCATTTAACATCTGAATCATCCAATTAGACTACTTAAGAACATTCTGCGCTTTGTCTAAGAGCGTTATAAATTTATTTTCAACACTCTACGATGATAAAAAAGTTATTCATTCATTTCTTATGTTTAAATACGTTATAACAATTTATTAAGCTATTGCATAGCTTCTATCGCGGGCCTTGAGCGCGGGGACCGAATCCAGAAATTCCGTAACGAAAAAACCGCACGCTCCCCACTCCGACGGGCACGGAGGTGTGGCTTGAAGGCATAGCATGCAATAGCTTTACCGCGGCAGTCCCCGAGTGCCACACGTCTTTTTTTTTAGCTGAAACATCGACAGAAGACTAATAAGAGCAAGACTTTCTTGTTGAAGTGAAAACTTCTTTAGCGGCGTTGAGCACTTTTTCTGTAATGGGTATAAAATCTTAAACTCGCGTCAGGACACGTGACCTGATCGAAAAAGCGTAAGACGGATACCATTCCAAAATATCAAACATGCTCAACGTTAATAATCAAGTTTTCACTTCTGCCGGCACTCCCGGAGTGCAACCCGTCTTTTTTTTTACTATTTTTAGGCCACATCTCAGCTTACCATCAGGCGAGATCGTGGTCAAGTGCTTCCCTATCATAAAATTAAAAAAAAAAATTCATACACGAAACTTTCTTCCATGGACGTTGAAACTTTGAAACAGCATAATAAGTAATGTCGTCATCTATACATATAATAAATCTGTAGAAGGGTCAATTCTGTACATTGAAAATATTGAAAAAATAAATAGCAGGGGGTGTTACTGGATCGATACCAAGCCCAAATATGTGATTAAAAAAATTTTTGTCTGTCTGTCTGTCTGTCTGTATGTTCAGGCATCACGTGAAAACTAACGGTTCGATTTCAATGAAACTTGGTATAATTATACCTTATTATCCTGGGCATAAAATAGGATACTTTTTATCCCGGAAAAATACGTAGAAAAAAAAAATTCTATACTTACATATAATAAATCTGTAGAAGGGTCAATTCTGTACATTGAAAATATTGAAAAAATAAATAGCAGGGGGTGTTACTGGATCGATACCAAGCCCAAATATGTGATTAAAAAAATTTTTGTCTGTCTGTCTGTCTGTATGTTCAGGCATCACGTGAAAACTAACGGTTCGATTTCGATGAAACTTGGTATAATTATACCTTATTATCCTGGGCATAAAATAGGATACTTTTTATCCCGGAAAAATACGTAGAAAAAAAATCTTAATTTTTCTTAATTTTTCCGCGCGGACGGAGTCGCGGGCGGAAGCTAGTGAATAATAAATAGGAAATACGTAACATCATTGTTTTATAAATATTACATACTGAAAAGGAAATTTCCTCTTGAAATTCAGTCATTTTCCTTAAATCTGTTTGACCAAAGATACAATAATAAACCACCAATTATTGCGGTATTTGAGTTACATTAAATAACAGCTACAGAATATAAGGATACTAGCGACCCGCCCCGGCTTCGCACGGGTGCAATGGCGGCCGGCCGGTACCGCCGCAAACGCTACGTCCCGCAATTTTTTAAATCTATAATATCTTCGAAAATATTCACTTAAATCATACGGTGTAAAGGGCCATATAGATCTATATTAAATGAACAATGTATTCAAGGTATTTAATTGGTTAAGGATTAATGTTGTATTGGTTACAATCGCTTCGAAAATTAGCCTTTATTTGTCGTAAAAAGTAAATGACAAAAAAAAGTTATTGGGGGTTATCCATAAGAGATAGACATATTATACCATCACGGACTTTTCTGTAGACCTTTTCAATGTATACAATACTTAGTACATTATTTTGATAAAACTCGTAGGGTTCAGCCTGCGTTTGCAATGTAAGCGGAAAAAATGTAATTATTTACGACATCACATTAGAAACCTCAAAAATAACAGTACTTCTCCACTATTTAATGGATGTTATTATACATATAAACCTTCCTCTTGAATCACTCTATCTATTAAAAAAAACCGCATCAAAATCCGTTGCGTAGTTTCAAAGATTTAAGCATACAAAGGGACATAGGGACAGAGAAAGCGACTTTGTTTTATACTATGTAGTGATTTTAAATAACGTCATATTTTAAACTAGCTGCTCCGCGCGGTTTCAACCCCGTGGCTCCACTCCTGTTGGTCGTAGCGTGATGATATAATAGCCTATAACCTTCCTCGATAAATGGGCTATCTAACACCGAAAGAATTTTTCAAATCGGACCAGTAGTTCTTGAGATTAGCGCGTTCAAACAAACAAACAAACTCTTCAGGTTTATAATATTAGTATAGATAATATATTATTCGCTACATTTTACTATTATTACAACACAACATTTACTGTACATCTTGAACAAAATTTAATTAGTCGACTAATTAATGTAATCTCCTACAAATAGCCTTGAATAAAACAGGAAAACGGAAAACATTTCAGTCATTTCTAATGAAAGTAACACTTGTGATATCTTCCTGTTACAAACAATGTGGTGTTATGAAACATTATTATTGTGGCATTATATATCGTAAAAATAAGTTTAATATGTGGTTTTTCGAGAAGCTTTTAAATAACGTAAAAAACTTTCAAAAATTATAATAATCCGACTGTTTGTGCTAAAAATATAAACAGACGTTAAAAAAAGAAAAAAAATATATATATTAAAGATATTTCAGATTATCAAAACGTATTAAAAAAAATAAGTTTCTTTACGCCTGATTACCCAAAACAATACCTAGTGAAAACCAAAAATAGGTGACCTTAAATGACGAGGCAAGAAAGGTGCCGAATTTATATGTTCCCACATCAGTTCCAAGGTCTGAACGACATGTGGCGACCACACCAAGGTCCTTCCTATGTTTATTATCATTGTAACATGTTTAATTGCGAAGTTACGTAATTAGAAACAGTATTAACAGAAAAATTAGTTTTTATCGTCGGATCTCGGACGATCTTTTGATAGGAGAACTTTTTAATTGGCACAGGAAACGCGATTAAATTCTCAACGCATTAGAATTCGTTCTTGGGTGGGGGTTAATTTAGCTTTTTCGTATATTGGTGTTGAATTGAAGGTCAGGGGATTATGAGTTTTATCCACGCCTCCATTATTCAGATAAATTATTATCAAACGGATCCTAATGTATGTATTAAATTCTATTAGGAGGCCTTAAAATATTTCACCTAATCGATGCTGGTAAAGTTTGCAGTTAATTTCTCTTTTTTGTCGAAAGAGTCGAACATCTTTTGCAGGATAATAAAATTATTGTCATATTTTCCTTCATTCCCAAATAATTGTTCTGGGAAATCAAAATATAATTTCCTGGTCATGAATAAGTATGACACTGATAAGACTTATGCATAATGTAAGGATGTTTCCTTATATAATTAATGTAGACAATTATGAAAAACAAATATTTAGTATTTCATTATTCCTGAACATTTCATATGAAACAGTTAAAACAAACTGAGCGAACAGGCGTTTGACCACTATCCCGCCTGATGTAAAGCGGTGATGTGATCTATAAAGGAGCACATCTGCCTAGAAGAAGCCTATTCACTCTAGACTAACGAGCTGCAGATTATAATGGTCCGGGAATACCGACGTTGGAAAAGAATTATAGCTTATTGTACAAACTTTTGTAATAATGGCCACCATTGCAATATTTCCATAATTTTTTTGTCATTATAACTGGCAGATAAACTAAACAGAACATATCCAGAAGTTCAGCCATAAATGTACGAAGCGTACGATATTTTCTACGATTCTTTCATGGTCATTCAACAAAAAATTCCCTTTCATTATATTTTTATGCGTGGTACTTTTTTACGAATTATCCCATAAGCATGTTTCAGGAAGCGTTAATTGTTTAATCGTATATTATTGTTATAAGATAGTGTTTACATCCGTATTCTATGTGCCTCCTCTCCGTTCCCACCGAGCGTGCGATAAACTCAACTTAACAAAATAAATATCCAAGTGTTTGTGGCTATAAACAATCGTCGAGCTGTTCCTACGAGTATGGTGCGCAGAATAGGGCTAGATAAATATTTTTTAAACTTCTATGAAATGTTGAAAACCTTAATTTGTGTAGATATATTATTTTCTGTGTGTTTTTCTTATGTTCAACTGTTAACAAAACTAAAAAAATGAATAATTTTATAAGGAAATTTAACTTATAGGTACAGCTTATGTCATTCAAAAATTTTAGTAAGTATCTCTTAGTTGAAAATTATAGGAATTATTGGAATAATAGTGACAGAGAGAATATCCTGGGTAAAGAATAAGATAAACATTTAATCGTCTCAATATAAAAAGTCGCCAAAACAACCGTCTTTATATAGCCCTTGGAAAAAATAAACATGTTTTCAAAATATACAAACGAGTAATAAATAATTATCAATACAAGTAAAATCGTTGTCATTTTTTTTTACTTTTTTGCGTCGGAAATCTATTAAAGGCCTCTTGTTGTTCATTTCCTACTACCATATTTAGACACAAAATATTTTCCCTCTCAGCGTTAGGGAAAACACCATTTTATAACGTCTGTCGAACGAAAACAACATGTTTATAATTAATAATTACAGAAGTCACCAGGAAACAGATAATTTGTTACTAAATATTAAATCACTAGCTTTTGCCCGCGACTTCGTCCGCGTGGAATAGTGACTTCCGGCAGAAAAGTATAGATAGCTGTGCCCGCGACTACGTCAGCGTGTAACTCCTTGTGTATTATTAATTTAAAATGTATTGGTAATATTATTTACATCAGGTTCACATGAGGCTTAAGGACCTATAGAACCAAAATACTTTAGCGCAAAGCTTCCGGGTAAACTATATTGAAAGTTGACCCGTCCGGCACGTGAACATAAAGATTTCTAGAACTGCTAACACGGGAAAGAGCAACGTATAACTGACCATGCGAGAAACAACTGACACCGAGATCTACTCCGGCAACATGAAAAGTCTGCCCTTGAGCCTTATTTATTGTCATTGCATAACACACCGATACTGGGAATTGCGTCCTTTTAAATTGGATTGGAAAATTATTTGGTATTAAGGGTATTCTGGGGATAAAGACGGTTTCTCCTGCACCGCAACCTGTTAAAATTTGAGCCTCGATTATATTTTGTTGCAACTGGGTTACTTTTAGTCGAGTTCCATTGCAAAGTTGTGGTGGTCTTAAATTTCGGAGTAGAATAATCGGAATGCCAATTTTTAAACAAATTTCGTGAGAAGGAAGTCCGGGCATATTTAAAGAATTTAAAAATTCTATCGGGTAATTAGTTGCTTCTTGTTCATCGACCATTCTATTTATTGATCTATAAACTTTGCTTTCCCCCTGTATATTCGACAGTATTTTGTTATTAATCTCAGATGCCTGGTCTTTTTTTTTTTTTTTTTTTTTTTTTTTGTGAGGTGTCTCTCAATGTTAGCCAGAAGGGCTTCTACATTTTAACGCGGACGCGGGGGTGAACTGAAGGTTCACCCTGGTAGCGACATGCACAAGGGCGTCCCCCCTTGACGGGGACCACGAACCTCGGCTTGGGCTGTCGCTTGAGTGGAGGAGGCCAGAAGGGCCCTAATCGGACGGGGCCTGGTCATTGCGAGGAGTTAAAATAGATCTTTCGCATAGCCAGGAATTGTCCCTATTTAATATATTTGTTACGTCACCGTAAACCGACGATATAAGATGTGGTTGAGATTGCACTATACAACATAATTCAGGCGTCAGAATAAGTTTTCCTTGGTGTAGTTGTGGATAGGTACCTTCACCAATCTTTAATAATGAATCAGAAAATTGACTATCATCCGGGTTATCTCCAGTTCTCACTCGCATGTTTATAGTCAAATGCACCGATTGTATATCACGCCACAAATAAGAGCTTTTCAGGCAAGCCCTAACCTCATCAGCTCGGGTTCCCCGTGGTATTACCGGTAAGGTTTGTCGGAAATCACCACAAAATAAAACCGTGATACCGCCCATTGGTCGATCATTTTGTCTTATATCCCTTAAAGTTCTATCTACCGCTTCTACTGCTTTTCGATGGGCCATCGTACATTCATCCCATATGATTAAATTACACTCGCGTAATACCTTTGCTTTGTCGCTATTTCTTGAAATACTACAGGTTGGACTTTCCGTGCGATCTAAATCAATTGGTATTTTGAACATAGTGTGAGCCGTTTTACCTCCTGGTAGCAATGTTGCAGCTATCCCAGATGAAGCTACGGCAAGAGCTATTTTACGCTGATTTCGAACATAAGCCAATATTAATTTAGTCAAAAAGGTTTTCCCAGTTCCTCCAGGTGCATCTAAAAACCATATTGTTCCCAAATTATTTTGAACACTTCCGCACACGCGGTC
Organism: Colias behrii; assembly: GCA_029959065.1. Lineage (NCBI taxonomy): Eukaryota > Metazoa > Arthropoda > Insecta > Lepidoptera > Pieridae > Colias > Colias behrii. The sequence continues at coordinate 13,150,155 of JARWMC010000001.1, forward strand.
ATAAACTGAACGTTGTTCTGCAGTCATCATTGGGACACCGTTTTCTAATGTTGTCAGCAGTTCCATTAAGTTGTAACCAATCTCTGCGGAATATTCCCTATTAGTTACCTCTCCGACTGAGGTTGGTGTTGGCAAACCATATTCACATAGTGATTTACCGCCAACTGCTGTTAACTCATCCTGAAGAGCTAATAAGCACTGATTTATGGCAAGATCACGGAAATTATCATTAGTTGTGCCTTCATCATTGTTAGATATATTTCTAAGAAAGTCTTCTGAAAATTTGTCTTTATATTTTTCCCATAATTGTACAGCATCTGACAAATTACAAAATGTAAGTAATGTTACAAATAAATGACGTAACCGTCTTGGATTATCACTAACACAGGATTCTGCTAAAGCGTCATCCCAATGCTGATCATTTTCAAGCAAATGACGCGCTTGGCAAGCTGCATGATAACTGGGATAAACAACATCGTCTACTTTTCTCAAATCTATAAATGAGGTTGGTCCTCGCACAGTATGTAATAATAATCGCAAATAGAAACACTCAGCGTTGTTAGGATGAACGGTGTATACTCTACCAAGAACATGTTCTTTGAAAATACCTGACTCGCCATCTACAGGCCTGCCACGGCGTCTACGATTAAAGACACCTCGTTGCTTATCGTAGGTATAATACGATGGAACTTCTTCATATAAAAGAGATTTTGCAAAATCATCAGTTTGGCAAAGTCGAAAGAATGCTAATAAAGTTGTTTGTCTAGGGTTCTCTAACCGTTCTGTGACATTTTCGGTGTTGAAATATATACGTTGACCGCCTTCAAGATGAACATCCAGATGAGTCACAGGTGGATATCTTTCATGAATGTTGAAACTTAAGATCCGCCACACAGCTTCTGAAGAACTTATATATCTGCCTGACTGAAATCTTGTAACTTCATCATTTTCATTTCTCAAAGCAAATGTAGCTTGGTCACTGCCCTTATTAATGTACTTACAAATATATTTTATTGACTCTACACTATTACACATTTCAACATTTATGTGAGCTTGAAATGCTCTGGACAACACAGGAGAATACGGAACGACCCACCTATTGTCTAAAATAACCTGTTGTCCAGACACTCGCTTTTCAACAGTGAAACCACCAGTATCTCTTGAACGGCGACGATATAACGGGTATCCATCATGTCCTGTTACAGTTTCTTCCACTAAGGCTTTTGGATATCTTTTAGTGCAACGACCGTCTTGCATGCAAGAAGAATTCACGTTAAATGCACCACATGGACCATGTATCATATGAGTTTTAACAATGTCGTATAACTCGGAATCTGCAATCGGACTTGGAATTTCAGCACTGATTAAACTGTCTACATCATTAGGTCGAACCTTATCTTTTAACCAAAGCAGGATATGTGCGTGGGGTAAGCCGCGTTTTTGCCATTCAACACTATACATATAACACAATACTTCTCCAAAAATGTTATCTTTGGTAAATAGATCTATCATTGATTTTAATTTTAAATGAAAAACTCTTGCGATGATATCATGGCGGTCATGCGGTGCTTGACCCTCAAGAAGCTCCCGAGTGATTTCATCCCACTTAGGATTGGTAGTTACAGTAATAAATAAGTCGGGACGTCCATATTTTCTTACGTAGCAAAAAGCATCTTGAGTACGTTCGTGCATGTAGCGTGGACCACCAGTAAAAGAAGAGGGCAAAATAACTAAACGGCCCATATTCACCGTATCATTATCTTGCTGCATGGCGTCGCGAATGTGCACGTATTCTTCAGCGCGCAGCTGCCTTTGATTAGATCGTATATAAACTAATCTTTCGGTTTCAATTTTTGCGTACATGTCTACAATAAACTGATTGAATAAGCCACGAAAACGTTGCAAGTATACAAACCTATTCCGTCTTACTTGCAATTGGTAACAGTAAAATTGAAGGCATGAAATCTTTTTATTATAAATAGGTGCGCCTGTATGCGGATCAGTTTGGTATAAAGCAAAATTATAACCATCTTCCCCTCGACAATATATCAAAGGATATTGTAAACCGTCGTAAGCCCTGTGGGTTTCGTAAATACGTTGTAAACGATTGTCTCTGGAACGGATAACGATATCACGCCTATCACATTCCTGGTCGACCAATACCACAGCAACTTCATTCGTGGATGGAGCATTATAACGCCCAGGGTGTTCCTGCGTTGGACGCCTATCGGCATTTATAACAATTTTATAATTGTTATCATCATCTCGAGGAAGAGCTTCTAATGCCGATTTAAAACTGCATACATACGAATTAATCTGATGCAACATGTTCTGAAGTTGTGAAATGAGTTCAGCATTTAAATTTGGGAAATATTGATTTCTTATATTCGACTGTTCGTTGTAGTCGGATACAAAATATATTTGAAGAAACTTAGGTTGGTCTTCAGGCAAAAGAGATCCTATCAAATGGTAAACCTGACCTTGTATTTTAAAAGTAGGCATGAAAGGACCTTCGGAGATTTGTTGAGCACCAAAGGATGTCATCTGAAACGCACTATTATAAGTGCGAATGTTGTCGAAAAACTGTTTAGATTGCACATGTTCCCCTAATAGTAATGATTTCAAAGGTTCCGGTGAGTCTTCGAATGAAGGCAAATTTATTTTACCTCCAGAACAACAGAATCCAGCCGACTCCTTACTCCACTTTAAAGCATTACAAAAAGAACATACCACGTTCATATCGCCTATTACAGAAGATGATCTGTAATCAATTGTGAAGTTATAAGCAAACCCACTTTTATATTTGTCGGACCACGCCACCGTATTTCTAGATTGATCTTCTATGTGTACATCTAAGTTATTAAGACTATGTCGAAATCTGTCTGCAGTAAGACGGGCCTCTCGCTGTTCGTCCGTTTCAAGAGACCGAATATTTTCGATTCTTAATCTTTCATTAGACAAACTTATTAATCGTTCTTGTGTCAAAGAATTGTAATGTTCGCGTACCGACTCTAGTCGTTGTTCATGCTCATGTTCATCTTCGAGTGATCGAACAATATTATGGTGCACCCTATCATTTGTCAAACGGTCTTCATATTGAGTAAAAGTTTCAGATTCTCGAGATAAAATATGACGTTCGCGGTCAGCTGTGAGACGCAATTCCCTCTCAGTGAAGGTTTCTGACTCGCGAGACAATATATGACGTTCGCGGTCAGCTGTGAGACGTAATTCCCTCTCAGTGAAGGTTTCTGACTCGCGAGACAATATATGACGTTCGCGGTCAGCTGTGAGACGTAATTCCCTCTCAGTGAAGGTTTCTGACTCGCGAGACAATATATGACGTTCGCGGTCAGCTGTAAGACGTAATTCCCTCTCAGTGAAGGTTTCTGACTCGCGAGACAATATATGACGTTCGCGGTCAGCTGTAAGACGTAATTCCCTCTCAGTGAAGGTTTCTGACTCGCGAGACAATATATGACGTTCGCGGTCAGCTGTAAGACGTAATTCCCTCTCAGTGAAGGTTTCTGACTCGCGAGATAATGTATGTCGTTCGCGGTCAGCTGTGAGACGTAATTCCCTTTCAGTAAATGTTTCGGACTCGCGAGATAATGTATGTCGTTCGCGGTCAGCTGTGAGACGCAATTCTCGTTGTGAAGCAGTTTCAGCTGCTCGGGATAACACATGTTGTTCTTGGTCAATGGTAAGCCTTAGCTCTCGTTGAGAAAAGCTTTGAGACGCCCGTGATGTAGCTCGTCTCGCTCTGTCAGCTGCTAATCGCATCTCTCTCTCTGAAGAGCTTTCATTGGCTCGAGAAGTTGAGGCACTAACTCTCATAGAGTTTAACCGATGTGCTCTTTCCTCTGCCGATTCTTGAGAACGCGCATTTCTCATCCTCTTAGCATCTCTAGAATTTCGAGATAAAGATGGTCTTTTTTTAGGTGGCATTGTGTATTTTTAATCAACAGTAACTGAAGCTACCTTGCACTTATGAAATCTATTAATATTATATTATAATATAAACACTACTAAAATAACTAAAATGCGTACCTACTACTACTTATAAAGGAATAAAATGTAAACTAATAATATGCTTAAACACTACCGAAACCTATAGAATATCAACAAAAGAAATCTATAAATGAACTATAATAATTATAGTTAAACACTACTATAATAAATATATGATAATTACGAAAATAAACTATTAATATCTACCAAAATAACAAAGATTCGTACCTACTGCTACTTCACTTATAAAGAAATAAAATGTAAACTAATAATATGCTTAAACACCACCAAAACCTATAGAAAAACAAATAATTACGACAATAAACTATTGATATAATTAAACACTACCAAAATAACTAAAATACGTACCAACTGCTACTTCACTTATAAAGAAATAAAATGTAAACTATTAATATGCTTAAACACTACCAAAACCTATAGAAAAACAAATAATTACGAAAATAAACTATTAATATAATTAAACACTTCCAAAATAACTAAAATGCGTACCTACTGGTACTTCACTTATAAAGAAATAAAATGTAAACTAATAATATGCTTTAACACTACTAAAACCTATAGAAAAACAACAAAAGAAATCTGTCAATAAGGTCGAACACTCTGAACGTCTATTCGCATCAACAGCCAAATATTGTATGAACCTCGCACGCGGACCCGCCGCACGTTTTATTTTACAACCTTTACAACTTGATCATTTGGAATTTATTATCTCTATTGTTCGAACAAAAATAAGTTGCCGACTTTAAGAACTTGAACTTTTTTGTGTACTTTTTATGTAAAACAATCGATGTACAGCTGCTAATGAGCCTTAATAAAATAAAATAAAATAAAATAAACTTGCCGACAATGTAAGTACACTATTGTTTCTTAGAAAACATTTTAGGACTATACCATAATAAATTTATGACTCACGTAAACACGTGTTTGCATTATCTGATGACGAAATTATCGATTCAGTAGCTCAGAAAACCGAAGATGACATAGAAGACGTGCTTAGTACATGCGCTCCATGGGTTTCCATCAAAGAGGCGCGAACCGCATTGAATACCGTAATTACGTAATTTTATATGTATAACTTTGGTGTTTCTACACCGATTTACATGATTCTTATTATTATTATTGAATAGGTAATAATGTTAACTTTTTTAATTAGGGATGAGTGAGAGTGTTGTAAACGTAAGAGTCGACAAATATAATCAGAAAGCTCCGAATTGCTAAGCTATTGAAACTACGTGTTATTGTGAGTCAATTTTAAAAGATAGACATATTATGCTGTCTAGGAATTTATTTTTATATAATAATAATAATTTAAGAACATTTGTGTCGTACATGATTTCTATGTAGCTTTAACCATTAAGGCTGCACACGCGACGGAAGCTTAAAAAATGGAGTAACTTCTCCCGTTTTCCCAATATTTCACTTCACTGCTCTGCTCATATTGATCGTAGCGTAATAAAAAGTATACTATAACCTGCCCAGGAGTATGAAGAATAATTGTGCCAAATTTCGTTAAAATCCGTCGTGTAGTTTTTGTTTCTATAACGAATATACAGACAGACAGACAGACAGACAGACAGACAGACAGACAGACAGACAGACAGACAGACAAAAATTTTACTGATTGCATTTTTGGCATCAGTAGCGATCCCTTATCACCCCTTCATAGTTTTTTTTTTTAATATATTTCATGTACAGAATTGGCCTCTCTACAGATTTATTATAAGTATAGATGAAGGTTAAAACCACTTTTGGTACATTCTCTGACTAACGTGGCATTAAACTGTGTCCGTTTTTAGTTATCTGTACGCTATGGAGTTTAATGTTGATAACAATTGTAACATTGGTGGGTTATGATATAAATTGATTATATAATTGCATAATTTTAATACATTTTTATCCTTTTTATGTTGGTGTAACGATGCTTTCTGTTGCTTACATAATAATATGAGCATAATAATAACAATGTATGTACTAATACAATAATATAGGACACGTACTTACTTTCACTTTTAGTATTTTTTTATAAGAAAACTAGCGGTCCGCCCCGGCTTCGCCCGTGGTACCTACATGTTTAAACTATCCTATCTCTCAAGTTGGATCGAACTGCACATGGTGTGTGAATTTTATTATAATCGGTTAAGTGGTTTAGGAGTCCATTGAGGACAAACATTGTGACACGAGATTAATATACAGGGTGTCCCGTAAGTAGTGGACCAACGGGTTATGGGGAGTAGAGGGACTTATTATCTAACAAAAATACTAAAATTTATTGTCCTAAACCATAAAGTTTTTGATTTATGCTTTATTTTCAAAATTTGATAAAAATATCATCCACGTAAGCTTAATATGAACTTTTACCATTTCTGTTTTTATTTTATTCTTATTTTTTTGTTCAAGGTTGTTAAGAATACATAAGTCTTCCTAATTAAAATGATACTCATGCATAATTAACAACAACAACAAAATTAGACCAAAAAATAGGTAAAATTTTACGTTTATAAATTTACGGACTGAAGTTTGAACAAAGCTGGTGTAAAAAAAATGTATGGTGACCCTGTGAAACTTTATTTTAAAAACTTCTACATCTCATACAAATTACAAAAAGGTATAATTGTGTGGTATAAAGTATTTAAAAAAATGTTAATTTGGCGTACAACATTCAAATTAGAAATTATCAGGTAGTCAACTCATTAAGTTATTCCGTGAATTATTGCCTTTATGTGCGCGCGCTGGAATTCTTTTTGTATTGTTTCTGGCCAATCATAGATGATACTTGAACCCACTATTATTTTCTTTGACTTTCAACTATTTCAGTGACTTGCTTATAGCTCGGAACTACACGCGTGTTTAACTTGATCCCGTCATTACGATATTATTCTTTGTTGAAGTACGCTTGAATTGGACACTGATTTTGCTTGTGATTTGGATATTGTTCGAATTTAGTTTTTTGAAGGAAATTGCCTAATACATACACTCCACGTGAATATGCAGAAATGTTAAAAAAATTATTGAGTTAAAAAAAATTTGATCCAAGCATCAAGCATCTCTCGACAAAAATTAATTCGTCGTTGATAATCACCTCGTATTAATGCTTGCTCACTCGTACATGATACGGGTGCAAATCACTTCTCTTCAATATGCGATGCACTGTACATCTTGGTACACCATTGCGTCTAGCAATACGGCGAGTACTAGTTGAAGGATCTTCTTCTACTTCTGTCAATATTAGACGATCATCGACTGATCTAGGTCTTCCTATTCGATTTCCAATTCCAGGAATACGACCTTCATGGTATGCGTTATTTACTCTGAGAAAAAATCGGTTATCAGGATAGCAATCCCGATTGGGATAACGCTCACGATAAACACGTGCTGCTTGTCGAGCATTTCCATCACTGAGTCCATAAATAAAAAACATTTTTCTGCATATTCACGTGGAGTGTATGTATTAGGAATTTTCCTTCAAAAAACCAAAGTCGAACAACATCCAAATCACAAGCAAAATCAGTGTCCAATTCAAGCGCACTTCAACAAAGAATAATATCGTAATGACGGATTCAAGCTAAACACGCGTGTAGTTCCGAGCTATAAGCAAGTCACTGAAATAGTTGAAAGTCAAAGAAAATAATAGTGGGTTCAAGTATCGTCTATGATTGGCCAGAAACAATACAAAAGAATTCCAGCGCGCGCCCATAAAGGCAATAATTCTCGGAATAACTTATTGAGTTGACTACCTGATAATTTCTAATTTGAATGTTGTACGCCAATTTAACATTTTTTTAAATACTTTATACCACACAATTATACCTTTTTGTAATTTGTATGAGATGTAGAAGTTTTTAAAATAAAGTTTCACAGGGTCACCATACATTTTTTTACACCAGCTTTGTTCAAACTTCAGTCCGTAAATTTTTGAAACGTAAAATTTTACCTATTTTTTGGTCTAATTTTGTTGTTGTTGTTAATTATGCATGAGTATCATTTTAATAAGGAAGACTTATGTATTCTTAACAACCTTGAACAAAAAAATAAGAATAAAATAAAAACAGAAATGGTAAAAGTTCATATTAAGCTTACGTGGATGATATTTTTATCAAATTTTGAAAATAAAGCATAAATCAAAAGCTTTATGGTTTAGGACAATAAATTTTAGTATTTTTGTTAGATAATAAGTCCCTCTACTCCCCATAACCCGTTGGTCCACTACTTACGGGACACCCTGTATATTAAGATATTAAAAGCTTAAGTATTAACTTTTAACAAACACTAAAAATATTCATTAATAAATTCTCTAATAATATTTTTAACCTGTTTCACATTGTTCTTAATCTACAAATTTAGTTTTCCAATTAAAATCAATAATCGATACAAACTACTTTTGCTATCTGTACATGATGTAACCCGGTACAAAGGTCGCAAGATTGTTTAACAAATAATTAATTTATATTTCAGCATCCAGAATTTGGGGTCAACTAACGAACTACGACACATTTGCTGACGGTACTAGATCTGCGCTATGATAGCCCGTAGTGCTAAGAAGGACGATGATGAAATTATTTATTTAATAATAATTTAACCGCTCATGTGTACCATACTCTCGTCCCTAATGTTAGATGACGTCACGATTTATTCCAATGGCAGACGTAGTCCAATTTACAAAGAATCATTAATTATTATTAATTATTATTTTATTGTTTTGTGGTTTATACAAAATATTCTAGAATCTACATATATTAGATACTTATTAATATAAATGAATATGTTAATGACTTATGTTTGAATTAAATCCATTGATGAAATTTATGAAAATCGATTCAGTAGTTCTGAGTTCATCGCGTTCAGACAGATGGCGTTTAAGTTACTCATTAGAATAACATATATATAAATTGATAGATTAAATTCTATATCATTAATATAGGTTACATCTAATTCACTTTATAAAAAAAGATTAATTGTCATGATAGTTCTAATTATAATTAATTAATTTGATATTATATTGATAACGATCTTTTCTGTGGAACAAAATAATTAATTTTTCACACTTTTTAAACGTTAAATAAGCCATTAAATTATATGGCATTTTCATTAACACCTAAATAAATTAATGTTGTAACAGAGTGGATATACAATATAATCACATAAAAATTAAAAAAGAATCGTCAAAATCGGTTCACCCAGTCAAAAGTTCTGAGGTAACAACTAGCGACCCCAAAAAATACAGTCGAATTAAGAATCTCCTTTTTTTAAATCGGTTAAAAATAAATATTTTTAGTAGGTGGAAAATAAAAAAAAGCAGCGTGTAAAACTATTACGCAGTTTTATAGCAATAACACGGCTGATTATATTATTTTTAGCTTACTACGGTATTTACTACGACTGATAAGATAAACTAAGTGTTGTGAAAGTGTCGATACCATTATTTTTGTTGATAATCTGTGATACGGACGTACTAATATCATTAACAGATTATATATATCTGATAGATATGTACCTACTTCAATGCGAAAGTTTTTTCGTATTTTTTCTCTAATGTCTTATTTGAAGTAATATTTACGTACCTAGTAACCATAGTATAAAGAGAATATACTATGGAGTAACTGTTTATTAATTTATGATTGTATGTATAGTTTTATATTATCTGTGGTAATCTATACTTAATAATAAATCTGAAAAGTTTGTTTGTTTGTTTGAACGCGCTAATCTCAGGAACTACTTGTCCGATTTGCAAAATTATTTCGGTGTTAGATAGCCCATTTATCGAGGTAGGCTATAGGCTATATACGTATAAAATCATTACGCTAAGACCAACAGGAGCGGAGCCATGCGGGTGAAACCACGAAGCGCAGCTAGTATGAAATAAATTAAGGAATGTTTAGTTTTTATATAAAGATTAGGTACCTACGTCTGCCTAACATCGATAAAAAAGATTCACAGACACATGTTTAGACTGATGAGCTCTCAGTTATAAAAACGTTATATTTATTGCTTTACTAGCTTTCCACCCGCGGCTTCGCCCGCGTTTTCAAAGAAAAACCCGCATAGTTCCCGTTCCCGTGGGATTTCCGGGATAAAACCTATCCTATGTGTTATTCTGATGTATAAGCTATATTGTGGTAAAGTTTCATTCAAATCCATTCAGTAGTTTTTACGTGAAAGAGTAACAAACATCCATACATCCATACTTACAAACTTTCGCCTTTATAATAGTAGTAGGATTTAGGAACACACGTGCATATTTCAGTAAAATTATATTTCAATGATTGGGGAAAATTAAGAGGGCGGTTAATTTCAAAAATATTGTTTGTAGGTTATGATACTGTATTTATATTTTATAGTGTTTATTATAAGGAACCCTTTTTATAATAAAACTCAAATACAGCTACTATTTTTTTAAATAATTTCGGCATTTTATTTTTTTCGAGTAGTGCTCAGTGTTATTACTGTTTTATTATATTTGCGTTTCTTCATGCAATTTTACTTTTAAGTATATTATTTTTACCTTCTTTAAATTGTTCATTAGTTTACTCCACTTGAAATAAATGTTCAAGTATTCTCATTCTTATAGATGAACGGGGAATCGAAACCGGAGCCATCAAGTTACCGTACCTACCTACCTATATAAAAAATACCACAAAAGCGACGATTTTCAATTTAAATAGGTACCAACCAAGAAATTATTATCTAAATTTAATGGCTCCTTGAAGTATTATTAAACGATGCTTTAAATTACAAACCGAGTCCATTGTTTGAGACGTCCTCAACGCGGCCTCTGTGAAAAATGGCGCCGAGAAAATGAGACGCCCACAAAAACAAATCATAATAAAAACACGAACAAAAAACGAAACATTTCGACAATATGAAATATTCAAACATGGCAGATCGGTTACAACTTACAATGGATAGCGTGCAAGTTAACATTAGCCGAATATATTTAATAGCGCTACGGCTGTAGCAAATTACATACAAATTATGTACTACACAACTTGGTTGCATAATGCTTGAAGAAAAAATTTGGTCGGTGAGATCACGCGACCTTCGGATTTCGCCGCAGATTTTGAAGTGCCCGCTAACAATTAATTTTATTTTCTTTTTCCTAGTAACACGGACGGACGACGAATAATGTCAACACTCATCCTGCTCTAAATATTTTTATTAAATGTTTCACTGCGTAATTAAAACTAAAAGTCAGGCCAGTAAGCAAGTTCATTCAATTTCTAAAAATATATGTTTTGATGCTTTTGGTATCATTATTTAAGTTATCTACTTTGACTCTTCTCTTCTGTCTTTTGTGAGGTATTAACGAACTTAAATTTTAATGAAGCTTAAATGAAAAATATTTTTTCATTTAAATCATATTACGTATATTGAAAGTGTAAAGTTGTTAAGAGTTAAGACAGAATGCATTAGTATTGAATGTTTTGCTTACATTTTAAACCCATTTAAGTTTCTTATTTACAATTTATCTCAGCATTCTTTGAACTTGACACCTTAGAAGTCGTCCACAATAACAAAGAAAAGGATCTAATTAATACAATATGTATAATATACCTAATAGAAAGAACAGCTGTTTTAGATTTTAATTGAACTAAATAATAATATATTCTATACATTCTTCTATAAATTCTTGTCATTTCTTCATGATTTAATACTTAAGTCCGGTAAAATAATAAGGATTAATTTACCTTACCCAATCAGCAAAAAATAAGTCACCTTTCCAAAATCAGAACTGAACAGGGTTGCCTAAACCACATCTAGGTATAATCAAATTATTATTTTAACTTCAAGTTTAAGCAGGCATATAAAATAAGGTACAATAAAAGTAGCATATTAAAGAGTAGTAGGTAGTAGGTACATCCGCCGAGGGGGTCGCGGAAGAATTCTAACAAATACCCGCGGCCCCATCATTAAAGCGGCTCGACGGAACACAGTGGGGTTTTAGTCGGTAAGAATCCGACATAACCCACGGCTCCTTCCCCGGGGGCCGTGGGTATCTTTGGAAGATTTCCCCACTATAAAAAAAAAAAATGGTAGTAGGTACATAACATAAAATTGTATGCATATATACAGTTCAATGTGTCCTTACCTTTACAGATTTTCACGAAACCCGTTTTCTAAGTATATTGACGCTCGTTCATTTCCTTGAATAGAAACTTTATTTACATACATAATTTATTAAGTACTTGCAATATTACGAGTAACAAACCTACCATTACCAGTTTATACTTGATTTTAATGGCAAAAGAAAAAGGTCACTTTAACAGTCTATAGCTATAAATTAATATATACGTGTAAATATTGAACAGAAATATTTCTTTGGCATATTATGATAATATACAGTTACATATTTTGTAAAATTAAATTGTAATACTGAAATGATTTAAAAGAGCAACTATGGAGTTTCTTGCCGGTTCTTCTCCATAGATACTGCTTTCCAAATCGGTGGTAAATGTTAAAAATATATAATATAATGACGTTTCAAAAGTGCTTCTCGAAGAAGTCTAATTGAATAAATAAATGTTTGAGTTTGAGTTTGAGTTTGAAAATAATTTTAAGCTTTTCTAAATAAAAAAATGTCTCATAATTAAAACAGTTTGTGCTAAAATTGCGAAATAAAATCATCGACAAGAATAACTAAGCTAAAAATGATTTCTTCTAAAAAATTAATATACTTACAAACATATTAATTAAATAAATATATTATAATATCTCCTAATTGAAATCTTATCGACATGACCTTAATATTTTCCAACAGATCTTCATTTCCTATTTTCAAATTAATTAATGTTATAAAGTAAATACTTATCATTATTTATTAAAAAAATTATCAGTTCGCTAAATTCTCGCATATAAATAGAGCGTCTGTAACGAGTTGCCGAGTACGTACATGTGAAACTTCTTTGGCTTGATTCAAGATACAAAAATCGTCGCCTTACTCCATGACGTGAAGATATTGCCATGACACGACCTTGAAATTTTACTCTCAACGCGCCTTAAGAAGTTCCACTTCAAAATATAACATAATAATATGTCGTAACTTGTTGTCGTGTGTATTTTGTAAATAGGTACTTCATAATGAAAAATATATTAAAATCTTTATACTACTGACTATAGGAAGACATTGTATAATTATTATTACTTAACAAATTATAATTTCTAAATAAATAAATAAGCGGTAAGAAATTTATTGTTAAAACATTTAAGGACGCTATTACGTATTTTTACAAAAACACGCTGTTTTTCGGTACCGTTTTAACTTAAAGCAATTACACGTGAGAACATAGTAATATCTTAATTTAAAGATAATATATTCAGCTCTACGTTCATCTTATAAAAATGGTACGACGTCATACAAAATTGTCGCTGAAATACGATTTTCCCAGCACAATAATCGCATAAAATGCAAAAAAATGGGGTCTAAAACGGTACCATTTTAAGAAAATTAAAAGCCTAATCTATCTTCTTACCTATAAATTATTGAGGGATATATAGTCCTTTATATATGGTGTAATTTTTATGAATCTAAATCAAAATTTTATTTCAATTATAAGCTAAATTAAAAATACTTGTCGATTTCTTCATACATTTTGCTCTCGCGGGTCGTCAGACCGCGCTCAGAAGCGCTCTTGGAAGGACGGGTGTATCGCTCCTCGTCCCAAAAATAAAAACGAATAAGAAAAAGATTATTGTGCGTGCACTGTCGTTTTCGTGATTTGAAATATTTGATACTTTATAAGAGTAAACTGTATAAGTTTCATATTCCAATTATTTGTAATTTAAAATTACATATGTTTTAAAAATTACGTTGACTGAGATCCTCTTTTTTATGGGTTGTTGAATGGATTGGTGGGGTAAAGCAATTTGACAAAACTTAAATCCAAAATGGCGCCGACGAAAATTTTACATCTTTTCGTCATGGGTGTCATTTTCATGGTTTTTGGGGTAGCTATTAACGAAAATGAGGTCAAACCTGAAATCCAAGATGGCGCCGACGAAAATTTTACATCTTTTCGTCATGGGTGTCATTTTCATGGTTTTTGGGGTAGCTATTAACGAAAATGAGGTCAAACCTGAAATCCAAGATGGCGCCGACGAAAATTTTACATCTTTTCGTCATGGGTGTCATTTTCATGGTTTTTGGGGTAGCTATTAACGAATATGAGGTCAAAACTATAATCCAAGATGGCGCCGACAAAAATTTTACATCTTTTCGTCATGGGTGTCATTTTCATGGTTTTTGGGGTAGCTATTAACCAATATGAGGTCAAAACTGAAATCCAAGATGGCGCCGACGAAAATTTTACATCTTTTCGTCATGGGTGTCATTTTCATGGTTTTTGGGGTAGCTATTAACGAATATGAGGTCGAAACTATAATCCAAGATGGCGCCGACAAAAATTTTACATCTTTTCGTCATGGGTGTCATTTTCATGGTTTTTGGGGTAGCTATTAACCAATATGAGGTCAAAACTAAAATCCAAGATGGCGCCGACGAAAATTTTACATCTTTTCGTCATGGGTGTCATTTTCATGATTTTTGGGGTAGCTATTAACCAATATGAGGTCAAAACTAAAATCCAAGATGGCGCCGACAAAAATTTTACATCTTTTCGTCACGGGTGTAATTTTCATGGTTTTTGGTGTAGCTAGTAGCTATTAACCAATATGAGGTCAAAACTTGTCATTTTCAAGGTTTTTGAGACAGCTATTAACAAATCCCCAATGTTACCGTCGTCGAATTTCAAGATCGCGTCATGGTAATACTGTCGCGTTATGGAGCAAGGCGGCGATTTTGGTATCTATGAATCTCGCCAAAGAAGTTTCACTCCTGACACATTATCTCGGCACACACGCTCTTTTTTATTTTATTCTCTTCGTTTTAATGTTTAAGATAAACTTTATTTTAAATAAAGTTTAGCGAATATTATATTTAAAATTAATAATATATGTCAGAATATTAACATGATTGCCACAGAGTTGCGTTTTATATTACACTAGGTTTCCGCCCGCGGCTTCGCCCGCGCAGTCAATGAAAAACCCGCATAGTTCCCGTTCCCGTGGGATTTCCGGGATAGCGTCATTTCCCGGGATAAAAAGTAGCCTATGTCCTTTCTCGGGTATCAAAATATCTCCATACCAAATTTCATGAAAATTGGTTCAGTAGTTTAGACGTGATTGAGTAACAGACAGACAGACAGACAGAGTTACTTTCGCATTTATAATATTAGTATGGATTTCTAAATATGCTTTTCAATGTTCTTTAAAATTGTTTTTTTTTAAGACTTTCTACACAACTGTAGTTGTTAACGTTTTTGTTATTTTATTTAAGTTTACTTTAAAGGAGTAAGAAAAATATACCTAATTATCGACGGTTACATTGGGGATTTGTTAATAGCTGTCTCAAAAACCTTGAAAATGACACTCATGCTGAAAAGATGTAAAATTTTCGTTGACACCATCTTGGATTTTAGCTTTGACCTCATATTGTTGGTAAATAGCTACCCCAAAAACCATGAAAATAACACCTGTGACGAAAAGATGTAAAATTTTCGTCGGCGCCATCTTCGATTTTAGTTTTGACCTCATATTGGTTAATAGCTACCCCAAAAACCATGAAAATGACACCCGTGTCGAAAAGATGTAAAATTTTCGTCGGCGCCATCTTGGATTTTAGTTTTGACCTCATATTGGTTAATAGATACCCCAATAACCATGAAAATGACACCCATGACGAAAATATGTAGAATTTTCGTCGGCGCCACCTTGGATTTTAGTTTTGACCTCATATTGGTTAATAGCTACCACAAAAACCATGAAAATGACACCCATGACGAAATGATGTCAAATTTTCGTCGGCGCCATTTTGGATTTTAGATTTGACCTCATATTGATTAATAGCTACCCCAAAAACCATGAAAATGACACCCGTGACGAAAAGATGTAAAATTTTCGTCGGCGCCATCTTGGATTTTAGTTTTGACCTCATATTGGTTAATAGCTACCCCAAAAACCACCCACATTTGAAAATGTGTTTGCTACTTAGGAAAAGTTCAGATTTAAAGATATAGGTAATGTGACGAATTTAATTTATTTCATTCCGACTGTTTCTCGGAATAACATACATTTACTAAGAATTGCATACAATGCCGGGTTTAATATATTGCCGGTAACATAATATTATGTATGATAATAATTCTTAAAAAAGTATTTTATACATTTCTTAAAAAGCTTCGATATTGTACAATTCATTAACTGATTATTATTCAAATTGTTGTAAAATAGTCACACTTTTTTAAGTTGGTTGAATACACTAAAATACTTAAAAGGATCGTACCTACTAATAAAAGAAACAAAATGAATTTTTAAAGTTCCCAGTAATCTTCTGGAATCAATTTCAATAAAAATATAAAAAAAAAATAATATCAAGTATGAAGATGATCTATAAAATGGATTGCGCTATGTTTACGTGAGCGTGATGTTCCCGCGAACCACGTTGCGACGTTAAATACCTAAATTTGAGTAACGCAGATTTGTGACAGCGTCCTTAATAACATCATTTAATGTAGCGTGTAATGAAACATCACAAGTGCGACGAATTTAATGTGACAATTTAGTGTGAGTTATGAGCACAGGTTCTGAGGCTTAAATCTCAGTTGCTAATTTATAACTTGCCAAATTAAATGGTTGGAAGAATTTATTCGATGAATACAATATTCTTGTATTTTAAAATCGATAAAAACTCTAAAATCTATCGTCAAGTTAAATATCAATGTGGTATCATCTATTCTGTTTCTCCATTGCATATTTCAAGTAAAAAATGTTATAAAAAGACAATTTTTAACACTGTTATAAAATATCCTTACAAAATACACAATACTAATTAAATACAACATCTTATAAATTATTAAATCCACATATAAATAATATCAATTTCACTGAACTCTAAAACTAATGAACTGTATACAAAAATATATGGAATAAATCATAATACCGTTAAACTTAAAACTGCCATACATGACATTAGCATAATGATGATATCTATTAATAAATCCAAATTTGAATGAACAAAAATGGATCACAAAGAATGAATGAATTATTGAATTTCAATTTTGCATATCACCAAAAAAACTCGTTTTTTTAAGGGAATTGAACATAGTAGCGATTATGGAAAAGCAACAATTAAAAAAAGAGCGTGTGTGCCGTGCACAACGTCGGAAGCGAAACTTCTTTGGCAAGATTCAAAGATGACCAAAATCGTCGTCTTACTCGGTACTCCATGACGTGAAGGTATTGCCATGACGCGACCTTGAAATTTTACTCTCAACGCGCCTAAACAAGTATCACTTCAAAAGAAACTAACAAGAAGCAATGTAAATTATATGAAAAATTAAATCTTAATTGACTTGTTATAATAATATCAAGTAAGTAGCTTTCCGCCAGAGGCTTCGCCCGCGTACATAGTTAAAGAAAAAGACTATACTAGTATAGAACACCTCATGAATGTAGGTACTCGATTATTCTATTTTTTAGAAATTTTCCAAATTGATTCAGCATTTATTAGAATAATGAAGGCACGTTATGTTTTACTATTTAAATTTTACGGGAATATTATCATCTTTGAATTATCTTAATAAGTTATTTATACAATGGACCTCGTGCCTCGAAATGTAGATATTTCCTGTTATCCTGTAATGTTAAGTACCTTCTTTAGTTAGTACAAAGTATTCAAGGCGTTTGTACATTTTAAAAAATATGCATCCACGTAAAATACGTGAAGCTTTACTTAAGATTGCGTCTGCACTTATTTAGCTGCAAAACTATCCCCCAAATTATATATTCTTGTAACGATCTAATAACACAGATTTTTTAATGCAGTAATTAACCTTTCTTATCAAAAAACATATAATATACTTAATAAAGATAAGGCATAAATGTATCTCTTTTTTTCAGTTTCCCAAAGTTTTGAATGCTTATTTATTCACGAAAGCAGAAGGCACAATGTATTTGTTATTGAGTGCAAACCTCACAAAAATTGTATTGCTTTTTTTTACATTTAATAAACATAATCATGATATTTGAAGTTTTGACATTGGTCACGTTGCTGAAAATTTGTAAACACGTGGAGCAGCGGTATTAACATAACTATGTCACGAGTTTGCGATTTTGTTTTATATCATCATAAATGACGACATCATAAAAACCGATCGACCAATCTGTTAGTTTCGTCAGTTTTATACCGTCTGGTGCAAGGAAGTCGTCCGTGAAAGACAGTACATAATATGTTTTAGCTAGCTTTCAGCCCGCGGCTTCGCCCACAATTTCAAAGAAAAACCCGCATAGTTCCCGTTCCCGTGGGATTTTCGGGATAAAACCTATCCCATGTGTTAATCCAAGTTAACCTCTATATTATGTGTGCTAAATTTCATTGTTATCCGTTCCGTAGTATTTGCGTGAAAGAGTACCAAACATATACACCTACACACACATACATCCATCCTCACAAACTTTCGCATTTATAATATTAGTAGGATAGGATAGTAGGATAAAAGTGAGGTCCCATGTCCCCAAGTGGGGTAAGGGGCAGATGCATTCTTCATACATCTGTTTCACTGATCGATTTTCTTTAGGGACAAGTTGGTGATCAGCCTTCTGTGTCCTGCCAGACCGAGACATTTTTTTTTCTTCGTCTCCACCGGGAATCGAACCCAGGACCCCTCGGTTCTACGCTCACGTGTCAACCACTGTACCAAGGAGGCGGACGGATAGTAGGATAGGATAGGATTAAATCCTGCTTTAAATGTTCAAGTTACAGCCAACTTTTATATAGTAGCACTCGTAGTAAAACATCCTATCAATTTACTATTTATTCATAAGAATTTCCTACAAAGATGTAGTCTTGTAATTGAGGAAATGTTATTTTAAAAATACATTACGCGCGATAGAACTCATCTATATAAGGATGTGATTAAAACATGAACACATGCTTTTATGCATATTAATTTATTCACACTCATAAAATATGTTAGTTAAATATTTTTTATTTGTATCTATAATCTATATTAGGTTAATCATTTTGAATTCTCTTTCAAAGCCACGATTATAGGATTATCGCACATTGATTTGAAGTTATGTGCAATTAGACGACCAAAAATATAGGGACATTTTTGATGCAGAAGATCTCAACGGCCAACACCATGGCGCTAAGGCATAACACCTCAAGATAAATATCACCAAAAGACCAATAGACGTGTCAGGGTTGTTCGCGGTCCCAAATAAGTAAATAATTGAAAGAACCTATTTCCTGGATACACGAAGTTCAAGCAAGATCAGGTCACTTATATTATAAGGAGATATTTTATGCATTCCATAAATAAGAGACATGCTAGAACTTAAACACGTGTTTTCTGAATCTTTTATCACTAAATAAAATTTAAAACTCCCATCCGGCGAGTTTTTGTACAATTTGCGCGGAGTATTCCAGAAATATTCCACTCAATAATGCATACAAATATAAATGTCATTTTACCATAATATGAAGGTCGTTTGGAATTTCAAATTTTCGCTGGAAAAACAAGTCTGCCGGTAAAAACTATCACTTTTACATAAAAACAGCGGAAGTACATCGACGCATGATCACGAGGATTTCTGGCTCAGTTTATTTAGATTGGATCGTAATTATCTATGACAGTTTTCTTCGTCAGTATGATTAACAATACACAATTATGTATTGCTCTTGTTGCTGTTATTTGGACACCATGTATATGGTCGATACAACTATGAATTTCAGGGTTCCTATCCGATGGAGTACCCCTAAATCTTGGCAGGATGCAAATGGATGACCTATACTTGTGTTCACCAAAAAAAAGTTATTAAAGCATTACAACCAACTGAATGTATGTCATGAACCATAAAGGAACTTCATGCCGTATCTCTGTTGTTTTTATCTTAGTAAAACATTCCAATAAATTTTACTAACACTTGACTCGACCAGCTTACGGCCAGCTTTTTTAAGTCATCTAAATAAATTGTTGATTTTTTACGTTCATAATATAGTCGAAAGCACAGAATATCAATTTTTCCCACTATTATTTAACAGTACAATATATATCACATCAAAGGGCTGTTTACTTATTTTTTCCGGTTGCGCAACAGCCAAATCTCGGTGCGATAGCGACTTCGATTCCCGGGGTTATCTCTATAACGCAATGCCATTGAAGGTTGTGACATAGTTTTCTTCGATAATCTATAAAGTGCTTCTTCAATTGTCGACGGGCCACTGAAATCCTGGCATACCAAACTGTCCCTTATGTTTATTGCGCTAAGACTCATTTTGTGTTAATGGTAATTAAACTGCACATATGGTTTTTTTATTTACCATTCGATCGTAAATCTTAAATCCAGTACTGTAAGATTGAATTCATGTCTATTTATTTTTTTACAAGTTGTTAGACACTTCAAGACAGTGTGCTTGCAATGACATAATCATAAAAGTGTAGGACGCTTCTAAAATTATCTTCATCTTCACAACTTTTTTAAACATATAGCGGTATGGTTTTTTATCTGTTTACTAGCTTACCGCCCGCGGCTTCGCCCGCTTTGTCTAAAACCTAATAAATTATATACTAAAACCTTCCTCTTGAATCACACTATCTATTAAAAAAAATGCATCAAAATCCGTTGCGTAGTTTTAAAGATTTAAGCATACAAAGGGACATAGGGACATAGGGACAGAGAAAGCTACTTTGTTTTATACTATGTAGTGATTATTATAAAAACTAGTTGTCACTATCTGAATTAGAAATATGTAAGTACACACGTCATACATACTTCCTACTAGTTGAATACTCGTGAAAATAGTAAAATTAGATCTGGATATAAATTTAATTTTTGAACATTTGCATTTTTAGTTCCGTTATAAAAGTTATCTTTTGTGTTTACACAAATTTATTTAAAGTACAAAGAGGCAGTAGACAGCAGATTCGTGGCAGATTCACTCATATGAAGACACCTTGATAAAAAGAAGGCTATCACTAACTGCTTTTTACACCATCTGTGCAAAGTATCACTACAATAGGTGTCTCCGTTCTAGTGTACATAATAAGTCGTTAAATGACAAAAAAAAATATTCAAAAATTTTATAAAGGATCGAATAATTTTAGTAAAATATTTCGCATTTAAAATATATAAGTACTTATATAAAGTGAAGTATTTAATGATCTTTCTGAATCGTCATGTAACACAGAGTAATCTGTAATAAATGTTTCTTTCTTCTTTTCTTTCCTAATCTAACATCGATTAGTTTGAACCGATTTTTCCACATCCACCGGTCCAAAATCTGTCATGCTGTAACACTCACAAACCGACAAATAATATAAATAACCTAGCTACCCTAACAACCGTTTCTCTGCTTTATTGCCCTTTTTACGTATTTTCTCTCCATAGGAACCTTCCTTTTGCCTTTAGAATGACGTTAAAACAATTGCCGAATTGGTTTTCGAATTTTACCACAGATTTCTACGTAACTATGTAATTACTACTAAGTTTTACGCTAGAATATTGATAAAATTACTTACTATTTTACATACTTAAAAAAAATTATAAGTATTCAAATATATTATTTTTTGAATTTACTATCCATTTGATTATCTATTAAATTAATTATTAATCCTCTGTCTTTTCCTCCGTAAAATAATTTTGGCACATAAAAAAATGTATCAAATTAGCTTTTCTCTAACAGATCTGGCTCAAAACTTCTTATCAGTCAAGAACAACTGTACTCCGCTGTGAGTAAATACACAAATCCATTTCGTCAAATTTGGGTAACCTACATTAGAAAGAGAGAATTGATAACGCTGGGTTATCATTTTAATGTGTAACACCTAAGTAATGAGTTAAAATTGTTGGCGCATTACTTATAAATATAATGTCGTATTAATTCAATATTAGATGACTTCCGCTATGTATTACTGTGGTATTACCTATAGTTGTAATAAGTTTGACATTTTTCTTGGAAATTTGGGTAAGAAAGAGACTAATTATAGCTATAGTAGAGCCATTTTAATAGGCAACATTTGACAGTTCAACAAAATTCAACAATGTAACCTAGTAACGACGACATAGAATAACATGATATTTCATTTTGTTAGAACTGCACATTTGCTTAACTTTTTTCAAATACGATTACATATTTATATTATTAATGACCGATACAAGTAATTTTAAGATTTCATTTTACTGATAAACCATTCTAAACATAATAAACAATTTCTGAATTAGACGTTGCTACAATTTTGTGTCAATAAACTTTTTTTCTTTTTAAATACCAGAGACGTTACTCTAAAAATCGAATGCATTGATTACTTGTGAATAAAAATCATCATAAATTAATAAATGTGTTTCAAGTTCGATTGACAAATGTTTCAAGTCCGTATCGATTAATTCACTTTAATAGATGTTTTTAAGCAGGTTACCTCTCTTCGAAGATAAAATTGATAGACGTCAAATATTGCCTATTAAATTGGCTCGACTATAATTATAAGCAGTCTATTGCATGCAATGTGTATTTGCGAAGTATTGATCTCATTTATTTTTTTAATTGTTGTCCAAAGGTCTGTCAATAACAGACAATAAAAGGAAGATAATAAATTTAAGAATCATTTTGAATACAATCTTTACAATCTTATATACTTACATTGTAACTTGTAAAAAGAGGAATCATACATACACTTTTAGATAAATGAATCATGATCTTTTTTCTGGGAAATATTTATGAATAATATGTGAATAATGAATATCAATAAGAAAATTCTATAGTATCAAAGATCATTTATAGAATATGTCCTATGACGTCATTCACACCATGACAAATTGTTTTACCCTGTGCACAAAATTATCTCAATGTGAATATGTTTAATTGCTACTTTGTTAAAAATAAAGATAGTATCACGTCCATCTCAAATTCTTTGTACTGTAAATTTAGATTTTGTTCCATCATTTTAATATTTTTTTTTTCCCATAACCAAATACTTTTTACCAAAGGAGCACAACATTATCAACAACTAATATTAGAAATTCGTATTCGTATTATTTGCTGTAATAGAAACGCAGAATTTAATTTTAATTAAAAAAGATAAAAACAAATAATCAGCGTAGTAAATAATTAGTGTGCACAACCCAAATAACAAACAACCAATCAGCATTCCTCTTCTATAAACAAAGACAGAACCGCAGGACAAAGCTAGTATCACCTAATCACGTGTCACCGTGATATCCAATACATATTTTGCCCGATGTATTGGTACGGGAGCCAGGTCCAAATTTGGTTCATTATTTCCTCTCAAGAGATAATTCGTCAGACGCATCAGAGTTTAGTATTATAAAGCCTCGTGAACGTCAGCTGGCGCTCGGTTGGGGGGGTGAGTGGTTGTAGCCTCCCACGCACGTAGGAAAAAAAAATACATTCATTCATTTCCTCTCAGCTAAAAATTTGTCAAATTGTAGCTAACCCAATATCTCAACGAAAAAAAATAATCAGCTGGTTACAACATGGTGTATTATACGTCAGCTGGTGTCTCGAACATGAAAAAAAAAATTATTTTCCGTGATTTCCTCTCAAACAAAAATTTACCTGATGATAGCTTATATGTAACTGTGGTTAAAAATATAGGTCAGCTGGCTGTATCTTGGTGGAAAAACCATCAGCTGATACTTTGAAACTTATTACATAGGAGTTAGACAGAAGCATCTATTGCCAATTTATATGCATCAGCTGACTAGATTTTCCTCAACTTATTGCTAGCCGATTTTTTTATTTATCGCATCAATATATTAACAATCAGCTCACAAATTTTCATCTGGGAGGAAATGACGTATCTTTAATTATCATCGTTATTTTTAAAAATTCAAGCAACACACGCTAGCATAATGTAGACAGTAATAACTAATAAGGTACGCTTGGAGGTGGTTAGTTGTGCGCATGATCGGGGTACTACGTACATTCAGCCACATCGGTAAATATGTTTTTACAAATATTATAAACTGCATTTAAAAATAACTATCATATCATCAAATTCACATAACTACCTAAAAGTGTAACAAATATGAAATAACCCACTAAAAACATTAGTTAACTATAATTATTAAAAAAATAATAGTATAATATATAATTAATAAAGTAATTACTTATCTTTTACGGGGACTTATGTTGATGGAATTCCACGTATCTCGATGATTTTGTTAATGTGTCATTCTATTCGAGAAACCAGCTGACGTATAATACACCATGTTGTAACCAGCTGATTATTTTTTTTCGTTGAGATATTGGGTTAGCTACAATTTGACAAATTTTTAGCTGAGAGGAAATGAATGAATGTATTTTTTTTCCTACGTGCGTGGGAGGCTACAACCGCTCTTCCCCCCAACCGAGCTCCAGCTGACGTTCACGAGGCTTCATAATACTATACTTTGATGCATTTTACTAATTACCGCTTGAGAGGAACTTGGTCATAAAATCTGTTCCTGGCTCCCGTACCAATATAATGTTACGTAACATAATGCCAACTTTCAATGTCGACGCATATATGTATTGCATCCTCCTTGCGGCATAATAAATACTGGATAAATAAATGAAGATGATTCTCTTTTTTCAATCTTACTGGAAAAATAATAATATCCATAAAGTGCGTCTAAGCTGAATTTGTTGTTGAATATTCTTTAATTTTTCCTGTTTTAATGAAGGTATTTTAAGAAAATGTGACGAAAGTATCAGCGTATTTTTGGGGGTCTAGTACAAAATTGTCTAAAAATCTTCTTGAACTTGTATATTATGTTGAACTAAAGCATAATAAGGGAATAATCAATAGCTTAATAGAATACGGAAGAGAAAAATAAATAAAACACTGAATTTCTCTATAACATAAGTGTAATATACTTAAAATTATACATAATATAATATATCGAGACACAACACAAACATTACATCATAATATGAGACATCATGACTCAGAAGCAATTCCATAAACTTCTACTGTGACCAAAATTTTACTAAAAAAAAAAAAATTTGACGCCATGAGTTTACGGCTAAATAACTGTTTGGGGGAAATGGTCTAAAACAATCACTCGTAATTAAATGCATGTGCAATACTAATGATAAATCTGTATAAGTTTAAGTGTAATTTGCAATTTTTGTATAAGTGCAATTGCAATGAATACAATTTGTTCCTGTTAGTCTGTCTGTCTGTTTGTTTAATTATCATGCAAAAACTTCCGGATTCATTTTAAGAAAAAGCTTGGTATTAATTATCTTTAAGATCCTGGGTACCGAAGCCAGAGACACTTTTCTATACCTACCCTCTCCAGTCAATTGATTTATAGCCGTGGTCATTACTTTCCTTATCCCTTAAAAGTGGGCACATAATTATTTGCAGATTCGCTACTTCTGCAAATGCTCATAGGCGGTAGTGATCGCATACCATGTGTGATGTGATGAACCACCAGCGCTTATCCGAGGCATAGAATACCTAGGTAACATAAAAACAATGTAATCGAATGAAATACGATTCATTTGTTTTCACTTTTCAAATGTTAATAAACAGGTACAGATAAGATACATTACAAACTTTTGATTTTATTTTGTTGTATGGAATAAGGATGTGAATTAATAAATTCTTATTTTATAGAGCTACTTATCTACATATTATGTGTTAACTAAAATTAATATTAAACATAGCTATTTAAGAAGTTTATATAACTGACTTAATTTAGTAAAAGTTTCGTAGAAAGCATAACTTACGGATGTGAAATTGTGAAAATCCATATTAATATTATAAATGCGAAAGTAACTCTGTCTGTCTGTTTGTTACTCAATCACGCCTAAACTACTGAACCAATTTTCATGAAATTTGGTATGGAGATATTTTGATACCCGAGAAAGGACATAGGCTACTTTTTATCCCGGGAAAATGACGCAATCCCGGAAATCCCACGGGAACGGGAACTATGCGGGTTTTTCTTTGACTGCGCGGGCGAAGCCGCGGGCGGAAACCTAGTCTATAAATAAAGCATTTTATATGCGGATAAATATTACCTATCTGTTATTCCTCTGTATATTCGCTCTTTTCATTTTACTACATCGTATTTAATTTGTTTCCTCTGAAAGTTTGATCAGTTATTAACTTATTAATGTCAAAATAAAATTATCATATTTTCCTAATCTGATTCGCATAATATATCACTAATAAGGAAGATTTTGTCTCCAGACTGCGCTAGAACCCTAAATAATCAATTGCTCTAAAAAATAAGGTACAAAACAGATATAAAAAATATCATTGCAACGGACCACCGCGACTACAACTTTTAAAACATGTCCAACACAATGCCTCATGACAAATAGTTCCCAAGAAAAATATATTGAATAATTTAATATATAATTAAAGTGCATGCAATAGGCGTATTATTAGTGCGTAATAATTACACATTACACAGTGGGTGTGTCCCTATCGATTTTGACCGGTTACTCTACATAATGACTGTGTGATGTCAGTTATATGAATCACCCGATAAGAACCACGAATGATGTCCATCGAGGCACGGAACATGTGTTTACAGAATATCATACTTTATTACAGGACAACATAATTTTGTAGGGCGATGTTCATATATACTTTAATATTATAAAGTTGAAGAGTTTGTTTGATCGCGCTACTCTCAGGAACTACTGGTCCCATTTGAAAAATTATTTCGGTGTTAGATAGCCCATTTATCGAGGAAGGCTATAGGCCTTAGATCTATAGGCTAATATCATCACGCTAAGACCAACAGGAGCGGAGCACTGCGGGTAAAACCGCGGGTACAGCTAGTACTTTATAAAAAGTAATTTTGTATGTCAGTAGCGTATGAAAAATGGCTGAAGCCTATCGTTATGTAATGTAGATTTATATACTCGTTTCATTTCCTTCGACATATTGATGGCACGGTAGCTGATATTTAATGAGAGGATTAATCAACAATTTGCTAAATTTATTGTAAAGGTGTATACAATGTGACTGTATCGTTTATTTTAGTCGTTATTTGTTGAAGCGCTTTTGATGTTTATGATCCTTTCATCAAGTTTGTTTTCTTGTTTTATAGGTATTTGGTTGCCTGTCTTCAAATTGGATAGAAGCATGAATCGACACTGTAAACTATGTACATAAATTTTCCAATTTTTTTACTTACATCGATTAACATAGAAAATAAGATTTCCAATTTATTATAGGTAATAGTAGGTACTAAAACACACACTATATTTTGTTCTTACATATTATTATTAAATGTATTTACTTGCAACAGAAAGTCCTAAAAGCAAGCATTGCATTATGACTATCGCTAACTTTTCGCAGCATCCTTTCAGTTGTTATTTAACTCACCTTCTCTTTAAACTTTCTAAATTTAATGTACCTTATCGTATAACCTTTAACTGCTCATTGTATCTTAGCTATCCTACTATAAATAATTAATAAATAAATAATAATATTATAAATGCGAAAGTTTGTGAGGATGTGTGTGTGTTTGTTACTCTTTCACGCAAATACTACTGAACCGATTACAATGAAATTTAGCACACATATTGAGGGTAACTTGGATTAACATAGTATAGGTTTTATCCCGGAAATCCCACGGGAACGGGAATAGGCATGACGAAAGATTTTGAAATCCTCTTCCATAATGTGTGTATACGTTTACTATACAAGAAAAACCCTATATTTCGGTAATATACTTAAATTTAACGAAGATAAAAGCCATTTTTCAAAAAATATTTATTAACTGTGCCAAAACAGCTCGCAGGTGTCATGGCGTAGGCGTGACGTCACTCTTTAGTAAATACGTAATTATTTGTACGCATTGCGAAGAAAATTAAAAAAATATTTATTTAATATGTGTTATAGAAACGAATTTCAAAGTTTATAAGTGGTGTGCAGTATTGCAGTGTGAATCCATATAAAAATAATGCTCAAAAATGTGTTAGTAATTATTTCAAGCGAGAAAATAATAAGAAATGATTGTATAAAGTTGGCGCGGAGAACCCCGAACCATGTATTCGTGAATTCGCAATTACATTTCTGTTCTGAGTCGATAAAGCATACGTGAAACAATAGAAAATAAATAAAAATGCGTATTCTCAACATATTCATAACAACAAAACACATCTGACGTGAGTTGTTTACATAAGCGTGACGTCACGAGTGTTTTAGTCAAAATAGCCAACTGCAGACTTTCAATGTTTTATTTTATTGACAATCTCATTAATCTTAATGTTTTTAAGATTTCTAAGTCACTATATTTATTTTATTTATTATACATTTTCCCTTAAAAACACGAATACGATCATTTATGGATACTGTCGTCATGCCTATTATGCGGGTTTTTCTTTGAAAACGCGGGCGAAGCCGCGGGCGGAAAACTAGTAGGATATAATTTATTTATAACAATACTCTTTGAATCATCATGTTATAGTTTTACTCTCAATGACTATGCTCGTAAAAAAGCGATTAAAACTAGTAGGCCAGTAGAAATCGACACTAAAAAACCCTAAATTCGCAAAGCACGATGTAGTTCTGAATTTTTGGTATGTTGTTTGGATCAGTTATGGTGATGTAAATCCCAATTTGCAACTTCGAAAAAGTTGTGCTCGCTGCGCACCGCGTGATAAACTGCGAAAATTTGGGTCATTTTTCACTTTTTGCTCTAAAAGTCATAAACTATGCGTTTCCGACAAGTAACATTCACTACATAAATAAAGCTAATTAAATTTGCAACAATTTAAGCCTAACCGCAGCTCTCTAAACCTTATAACAACTAAGCTGTGGCCTTTCAAATATAGTCAGTTTTTCCCGAAAATTTCAAATTTTTAGTTTTGCTCCCGTTTGAACCAAAATATTGGCAAATCCGCTCGTTTTATGAGAAGGTCGTAAAATAAAGTTGTAGAAAATTTAATTTTCTTTTATTAGAGCACAACACAATCACTCACAATCTGCATATCAAAACATAGCTGGGAGTACCTCCACGCGGTGAAGGCGGTAACAGTGTAAACTGGCTAAAACTCCCATCAACTAAACACATTTGTTTCGGGCTTATCTTTTGTTTTTGATTTTCGCACAAGATAGTAATTAGAAGTAGCTTACCCGGTAACGCAGGGGAGCAGCCAAAAAACTATAAACTTATTAACGCGAACGAAGTCAGGCTAAAAGGTCTTAAAAATGTCGGTTCCACCGGAAGTCGTGTGATTTCAGTGATTGTGTGTCGGCTGGCACTCAAGGAAGGTACAGTGGTAATTGTAAAAAAAATTGGCATCCAAACTCTCATTAACTCGAGTGTGGAGCGTGGCCTCAAAGAGGATGAACTTTTTTTGAAAAAGCTAGATGAAGTCAGTATTCACGATGCTTGCAGAAAGAGATTCACCGCTCGGCATAATATTGACACATGTGCTCGTCGTGGAGGCGACCAAATTTCACAACACCACCCATCAACCTCTAGAACATCGGGCCCTATGAATCTTCGGAGCATTTGTTTCCTTTGTGCGGAGGAAATCACTGAGGAGTTTCTCCAGCTCCAAAACAAACTTCCCGAATCACGCAGAAATGAGGTGTTCAAAGTTGAATCGATGACAGTTAGGGAATCAATGCTCGATGCAGCCAGTCGTCGAGGTGATACATGGGGACGGCAAGTCATTGATCGTCTTACAGTCACTTTTGACCTCGTTGCATCTGATGCCAGGTACCATAAGTTATGCCAAAAGAAGTCTTACAGTCTTCCATTCAGTGTGCGAGAGAAGAAATCCTCAGAACCCAAAAATGGCCCAGAGTGCATGGAATACATATATTCCTATCTTTCTAATAACAGGGAAGAATGCCAGTTTTCCTTGAATGAACTCATTGATCAAATCAAAGGCGAATACAAACCTGACATCAGAACTGTCAAAACACACCTCCAGAATCACTTTGGCGAGTGCAGCTTCGTTTAAACATTTAATTTGCGTATAATCTTTTCTCCTACTTTCCCAAATTTTGTAATTTTGTTTTTTACCTATCCTGCAAATGAAAAAGTATTATCCTTTTTATGATTTTATATGCCCTCAGTTTCAATTCTTTAAAAATCTATTTCTACCTTCTTTTTGTTTTTCAGATATTGTGAGTGAACTATTTGTCTCACAGACTTTGTTCTATGCTCTAATGAAAGAAAATTAAATGCACTACAACTTTATTATACGACCTTCTCATAGAACGAGCGGTTTTTGCCAATATTTTGCTTCAAACGGGAGCAAAACTAAAAATTTCAATATTTCGGTAAAAATGAACCATCTTCGAATGGCCACAGTTTAGTCGTTATAAGGTTTAGAGAGCTGTAATTAGGCTTAAATTGTTGCAAATTTAGTAACCTTAATTTATGTAGTGAATGATACTTGTCGGAAACGCATAGTTTATGACTTTTAGAGCAAAAAGTGAAAATAGTCCAAAATTTTCGCAGTTTATCACGTGGTGCGCAGCGAGCACAACTTTTTCGAAGTTGCAAATTGGGATTTACATCACCCTAACTGATCCAAACAACATACCAAAAATGCAGAACTACATCGTGCTTTGCGAATTTAATGTTAATTTCCACTGGCCTATAGGAAATATGAAAATATCCTCGAATGCATTTTTTTCATATTAATTTGTTGTTGATTATTTTTAAATAGGTAGGTAGTTATGTTAATCGTGGAAGCATATTAATTAAAGGCTAATTAATTAATAAGTTATATAGTTTATTTTCATTTTAATTAGGTAGTTTAAACAGGTTGTTGACGTGCCATGTAAACACCTATCGTAATTGATCGTAAGATACATATAAATCTTTTTTTACCAATTCTATAATGATTGTAGGTATTTAAAAACTTTCCTATTGAAAACATATTGAAAACGAACATATTATTTTGTACTCAGATTTTGTATTTAACCCTTAATTGGTCGCGTGGGGTGTCATACACCCCAGAGCGGGTTTCCAGGCTCACAACTTTTTAAAATTTGAATTTAGCGCGCTGTTCTTCCAGGTAGCTTCGTAAACACGTAAAACGTACACGATTCAGTTGCGAGCGGCGCTCGGTTGTGGACGGTTGGGCTCGGAGAGCGTGTTTGGGGTGCACGACACCCCAGGTGACTGTTTGTGTGGTCTAAATTCCGAGTAAGTGGCCAATTGGTAATTTTATTATTTCTGTTTTAAAACATTGTATTTTGCAAGTGATAAATGTTAACAGTGTTCAATTATAATACTTTGAAATTTTTGAGGTTATGTTGTGATATTTTTGTTTTAGGTTACCAGTAAAATGCCACGTGGACTAAAAGATCTGGAAATTATGCAGTTGAAAGAAGAAGAAGAAGAAGAGGCTATCGATAGTGCATCTGAAAATGAGCAAGATCATGACGTAATAGTAAGTGACCATGTCCCCGAATCGGAGCAAAGCGAAAACGAATCGATCGACGATATGACTTTGTGCTCATATGTGCCGAAACCAAGAAAAGCAGTTCTGCTTTTATCGACAATGCATCACGATGATAATGTTGAGGGTGAGAAAAGAAAGCCCGAAATTATTCATTTTTATTATAAAACGAAAGGGGGAGTTGATACGAACGACCAAATGTGCGCCACTTATAATGTAGGAAGACGTACCAAAAGATGGCTGATGGTGATATTTTTTCATATTTTCAATATCACAGGTATCAATTCCTATGTAATATACAAATCTAAAATTGACCCCAATATATCCCGAAGACTATTTTTAAAGTTACTGGCTGTTGATTTAGTCAAACCTCACCAAATATCAAGAGCCAGCATACCCACACTACCACGACCGCTGCAAAAACGACTAAAAAGACAGCATGAAATTTCGGACCAAGAATCTAATTCTGAAGCAGGCCGATCGCAATCATACAAAAGGTGCCATGTATGTCCAAGAAGTAAGGACAGGTAAACAAAGACTGAATGTTTTAAATGCCATAAACATGTGTGCAATGACCATATGATTGTAGTCTGTAAAAATTGCAACGGTTAAAACTAGGATTTGTAAAAAATATTATTCATATTAAAAAAATAAGTTAATTATATTAAAAATGTTTAAAAGTTGATTAATATGTAAGTTCAAATGTTCTAATTAATAAAAGTCTGATTTTGCATGTATTTCGTATTTTATTTTATTTCCTAATTCTGGGGTGCTACACACCCCACGCGACCGCTTATGCAACTTTGTAGGCGCGCCCAATTAAGGGTTAATCTCTAATGCCGCATCATGCTCTCATCCGTTCTCATTGAATTTTTGATAACATGCTGTATTTGTACTGCGTTTAGATTACGATAATTAATATTACATTACATTATTACATGTACAATGCTGTTTCAACTTTAGTTTCAACTTTAGTTTCAACTTTCAATTTCTAAACATGTTATTAGTGAAATGTAAAACAGATTATTAAAATTATCGAATGTGTGTCACGTCCAATTGAAATTCATTGATTGTTTTCAATGGCACGTCATAGCGTACGGGAGCCGGGAGCGGCGGGTGTTGGCGGGTAGTGGCCGGGAGGCGGGTAGTGGCGGGAAGCGACCTTGGTGCGCGTGAATCACGGCAGCGAAAGTAGGAGAAATGTGCCCGCGCCCCGCGCGCGCCACTCACTTTTACTTTCCAGTGTGGCGTAACCGATGGCGGCGCCGAGCGCCACTCGTCCGGCGCACGCGGCCCGCAGCGCCGTCGCGCCGATCTCTCCCGCGAACGTACCCGACCAGTGACTGTGCCCGGATTACAGTGTATCAGTGCCAACCCCAGGATTCAGTGCGCGGTGAAAGTACCGGGTCGATTGTGCAAGCGCGGAAATCGCGCGCCTGGAAGGAAACGTGTCGCAAGCTTGAAAGTGGCGCAAGCGAGCCGCCGCGCGCTCCTGCGCGCCCCGACACCCTGGACTGCCCCGGCGAACCAGACCTCGCATCCCACATCGTCCCTCGGTAAGGATCACCTCACACACACAAACAACCAGCCATGTCCCAATAGGCCAACTTCCTCGAACGAAAAACAGACCGCGACATAATCTAATCGCGGTGAAGGGGATACGAGAGTCGACCGACACATTCAAAGCGACAGAATTGTCGTCACCGGTGAATTAACTCGAGTGTCGGAAACGCAAGAAATAAAGAAGTGAAATATCCAAGGACAATACAACTTTCAAGTGATTTCGCGCGCGGCCGACAATAAAAACTTCGTAACGCGCTGCGCAACCTCACGGTCTCACTTTTGACGTCTACGCCGCGCCGAGCCTCGTTCTACGAGCACTTTCGATAGCTGTTACAAAACCATTCGGCATATCGAATTTTCTTTATAAATTTCTTATTAACTCGATCGTTGTCACTTAAAAAGCGAAAGCGTTTACGACACCTCGTTAAATTATAAGTAGTCTTGACCAATATAGTTTTAAAGTAGTTTTTTGGGTCGGTTTCTTATTACAATTTAGATGAAATGCCCAGCGCCAAACTATCATTGAGTTAAAATTATAAAAGCAGCACGTTTCAAACAACTGTCATCATTAAGTAAAACTGAAAGGAACGCGCACCAAGGCCAGTCAGCCACGGGCGATCGTGATGGATGCAATGGTAGATGCGGATGAATTCGAGATTCGATCGCTTCTTAGCACACACTTTCACGAGCAAGTACGTAACAGATCTAACTCACGAAACACTCGTAAAATTAATCCAATCGATTGTTATTGGTGGGTAGAATCTCGCAGACTCTTTGTATTTCATTCGTGAACATTTATCGCTATTTATGATTTCATAAAGAGGCATTAGTCGCTGCAATTCTACTCTATTTCGACATGGGCTAAACACCGTAATAAAGCCAAATTGCGCAACATCACATACCAAACTTTCCTTTTCAAACATGGACGTCGGTGGGCGTGCCGTTAAATGTCAAGATTAAGATTTACGATAAAGATCTTATTTGCCAGTGACAAAAGCACAATGCGTACAGTACTTGCGTTTTTTAACTTTCACCGGGAGAAATGTCGGCGGGAAAGTTTGAAGTCAGCGCTGTCGTGTGTATGATTCTATCCCGAACTGTCATCTGTCGAGTTTCTTTTTATGTTTCTTTATTATTTGCGTCTTAAAATCTGAAAAAAGGCATTCTATAAACACCTCTTTATAATTTAAAATATTCGCGTGTCATAAAACAATGTGATGATGTAAAACTTGAAAGTATCTGGGGGCACGGTAGTGCCCCCGCCAAGACGAGACAAGCGACT
Source organism: Colias behrii (assembly GCA_029959065.1). Classification (NCBI taxonomy): domain Eukaryota; kingdom Metazoa; phylum Arthropoda; class Insecta; order Lepidoptera; family Pieridae; genus Colias; species Colias behrii. Next base: position 13,184,477 of record JARWMC010000001.1, read on the forward strand.
ACGCGCACGGGCACTACCTACCTTTTCTCGAAGCGCTTCGACGTTTTTTTGAACCCTCATAACTTGGGTTTGGATTATGCTAGATCAACAAAATTTTCGGGATATATTGTCAATAGCGGACTTATTGAACATATTAAGTTTTAATTACATTAGCTTTTATACTTCAGATTTTATTTATATCTAAAAAACGCTAATTTCGTCACTGACTCACTGATGATCATCAAAATTCTTAAGGTATTTCCTAATGTCCTAGAAAGCTGAAATTTTGTATGTAAGCTAGTATTAGCACACAAACAACAAAAAAATTATAAAACTTGTAACTTTCATCCCCCAACCCCTTAAACTAGGGGATGGTAGTTTGTATGAGACCTGTAATTTTAAATTAAATTTTGATTTTGAATTAAATTATGATTTGATTTAGAGGTCTAATCTAATAATCTAAATCTTGGTTCCCCTAGATATATATATATGTATAGGTACTCCTTGTTAAAAAAAAAAGACGGGTTGCACTCCTGGAGTGCCGGCAGAAGTGAAAACTTGATTATTAACGTTCAGCATGTTTGATATTTTGGAATGGTATCCGTCTTACGCATGGAATATAAGGGCTAAAAAAAAAAAAAAAACATCCGTCTTACGCTTTTTCGATCAGGCCACGTGTCCTGACGCGAGTTTAAGATTTTATACCCAACGCCGCTAAAGAAGTTTTCACTTCAAAAATTTTAAAATTTAATCGACATATATTGAGACATATACTTCAGATCAGATCATATAAATATGAATGAATAGAAGTGTTGCAAACGTCTCCTGCCTCTTACGTCCACACAGTAGCTAAAAATAAAAAAAAAATTGTTACAAACAACTTACAAAAAGAAATGAAATCCCACCAAAAACATTTTCATGTAAAATCTTGCCAAGACGAGCCCATATGACTCGCACTGTCAAAAAGTTATCAGATCTCATGTAGAGCCAAGCTTCTAACACTACACGCCCTAACTCTACAAGGCCTAACTTCACAAACTCTACACCTTAGTCAAAATATGTGGCTTGGCCGTTCGTTACTACAAGAACTATTGTATAACACAAAAGTAATGAACAGTGAATTAATTTTTCACCTTACGCCGATGTGAATGTAGCGAAATGGCCAAGCCACATATTTTGACTAAGGTGTAGAGTTTGTGAAGTTAGGCCTTGTAGAGTTAGGGCGTGTAGTGTTAGAAGCTTGGCTCTACATGAGATCTGATAACTTTTTGACAGTGCGAGTCATATGGGCTCGTCTTGGCAACATTTTACATGAAAATGTTTTTGGTGGGATTTGTTTTACACGAGTAAGTCTTGCTTCGGGCAAATTAAGTTTTATGTAAATTTTAATAACGTTCGTTAGCGTATACCAAATTCGTCTGAGATGAAAATTGTTTATTACAATTTTAGACACAATACACATTTCTATATACAAGATACAAGTAATGGCATAAATGCGTAATTCGTAAACTATATTTTAATTTACCTCTATCTACTTCTAATATAAGCAAATATATTAGACTGGTAATGGCTTTTTCCTAAGCTACTAGTAACATTAATCACAACATTAAACAGTACCTATATAAAAATCTGGGTACGCACAACTCTAAATAAAGCTGAAATCTATATATCTACCTGTAGGCCATAGGTTTAGTTATCACAAGTACATGTGATTCCCAACGTCCGTCCTTGAATATTTGCAAACACGACAGTATGTACTTATAAAATTTATGCTGATTTATTTATGTATTCAGTACTTGCTTCACCCGTATAGACAAAAACTTGTGTTCCGGTTTAAAATTGAAATCAATATCTTTACTCATTGTTTATTTATTTAATAATGGTTTTATACAAGAAATTAATAATTTATACGACGTATTACGATAGCGTATTAAACATAATGACGAAAAATCATATTGACCTTTACACAGATAAAATAGAGAACAATAACCAAATTGGAAACAAAATGGAATTGTCGACATTTTACTGTGAACGGTGTGTTAGATATTTTGTAAAACATTGAATAGACCATTGTTCAGCGTTAGAAATGAAAAGGTCTGTTGCTAGCACTGTGATAAATAGATTCGGTGTGTGACAGTTCATTATTAATTATTATAAATATCTCTTTATGCACGATATTGATCGGACTAATTATTATCTAAACATAATAGTGTGGTGATAAAGATATAAAAAGGTCCAGTAGGTCCAGGTAACCAGTCAAAACTTGCATAAATAATTCATAAGCGAAGACGAAGCGTGCCAAATTAATAAATACTTATGTCACGCGATTTATTCAATTGGAAATCTTGAGGTTACAACGAAATTCAAATGACTTCCTAAGTTTTATATTTATAATAAAATTGCTATACAAATACAGTCATTGCAGTACAAAATACAACTGTGAAAATATTTAATTTTATTTAAAGCATTTACATCAAATAAAATAAAATGAAGAGCCTTTTTCGTATGCGTATGCGGTACAAAGCTGTATAAATAGTAACTTTTGTAAGTTGTTGCTAATCAAAAAGTAGTAAAAGTCTTCGTGTATTTTCTGTCTGTGGTCGAAAATATCCGTATCGAAACGATGAAATAAAAACAAAATATGTAGATGAAACAAACATCAGCGCGTGAGCCTTTCACTTTATTACAAAACAAAGTTTCAATAACGACTCTAAAATTAAATCAAGAGTTAAAAAACAAGACGCAATTAAGACAATTCTCACAGAGCTTGAAGGTATTTATGTAATTTCGTCGAGTTGATGATATTTACAAAGTTATCCAATCGCTTCTTATAAGACAATGCGAGCATGAAAACGAAAGTGAAGCGTTACGTTATCAGCGGCACAAGCTGCTTATAACAATTTATAAAATATAACATTGATAATACTTCACATATTTAGGAAATAGTGTCTTGCCATGACTCTAGAAGTCATGGCTTTCCTTTCTTGATCGCTCATTGTATTCACTGCTCTGACGTCAATGAACAAAAGAACATTACTAATTATGTTAATTTTAGTATCAAGCTAATATCTAAATGTTGTTAGTTCTACAAAACCTAATTCCAGTCGCATATACTAAAGAATAGAATTAGGTACCTACTCCTCATAATGAGGTTATACATGTATTATCACAAAATTGGGTAATTGAATGATATTAACTAGAGAAAGGATGTAAAGTATGCGACCTCATGACCTATTTTACATAATTATCTGTACCCTCGTTACATCTTGTGCAATGTTCTAACTTCCCACGCGGAGTACGTGTGTAGTCGCTAATATCACTATCAAAACTGGTTGCATCACTACCATTGACAATTACACTCTTTGTTTTAAAGTCCTCTGTTAAAATAATAAATCAATCTGCTACACTCATCAACTCTCCACAAATTCAACTAACACACATTAGCTGCCGTTTGTTGAAGCGTTCTATTTGATGGCCTATTTTAGACGTTCTGACATTTGATTCACGGTCAGTATTGTTAACGCAAGTATGTTTAACAAAATATCATTAACAATTGTCGTTTATAAGCCTTTGCTTTTGACTTTGACCTGAATCGCCTTAAGCGTCTCCTTTTTAGCGCATTATTCTTTTGTGACCTGAAATATGCTACATAACCAGTTTTTACATCAGATTATGAAGTACTGTGTACTTTAGTACATAGATAACAACGTATTTAATGTCAGAAATTAAATTAGAGGAGCGATTTAGTAATGTGTCGATCAAGATCAGGTTGAAGACTAATCGATAGCGACGGATTGCGTAGGACGCACCCGTGTGCGCGACGCTCGCAATGAGCATCTTGATTTGTTATTCAATGGTGCTCAGTGTGCAGTGTGAAAATAAAGTGCAGCATAGAATCATCGTTTAATCTGTCGGTACCGTCAGCCGCAAGTAGGTAACCGCGGCGTAGGCGACTGGTATACATTGCAACGTGCCGATTCGAATCCAAGGTCTTTCCTAGTGGAAGAGAACGGAGTTTCCTGCGACCGTCTATCTCTGTACACACCGACATTCGCACGTGCACGCACACGCGCCCACGTGTCGCTATTCTTTGTGATCATTCTTTCCTAGCTACCGTTCAGAGCCCATCTTCTTTTTGTAGCGTCTGTCCGCGTTTGAAGTCGGAGCCTCAGCGCGTTTCGTTATATAGGCGTCGGCGATGCGCGCGCCGCGCAGTTACTGTGTCACTAGAGCCCGCGCGAGAGGTGGCCTGCAAGGACTGTACCGCGCCGCCAACCTTTTTTTCTGTGCGTGCGATGTTTTCACTTTCGTCATTTTGACCGGGCCAGTTTAATTTGACGTCGCTCGCGCACGGACGTGCCTAGGACCGGACGTTGTGTTATCCTGTGATCGCTGGTGCTTCGGATTGTTTGTTCTCATTTTGTATGATTTATTTTGTGAAAGAATGGCTGTGATGCAGTGTTAATATGTTTGACAGTAATTTCCTTTTGAGTTTCTACAATGAGATTGCGAGTAGAAGTGCACTACAGTTGGCAAGGTGAGATATTTGTTTGTTTACTTTTAAGTTTAGCTATTTCGTGAGTGTGAGATGGTATGGCTGGCACAACCTTGGGTCTAATGAACGCACTATTCGTAGCTTCATCCGCCTCTTGCCTTCGCCTCTGTGCCTCGCTCGGAGAGGTTAATAGGTTCACATTAGATGGTGGTTTGCGAAATCGACTGAGCTCAGCGAGTCGGCGCATGAAATGCGCTTGCGCCGCTAAACTCAGTTTCGCGCCATTCGATGCAGCTTTTCTTTCTATATATTTATTATGTTTTAACCGGTTTTATTCTTCATTATTTTTTATATTATCTTTTAAATTAGAATCAAAATATTTTTTATAAGTAAACATTATTTTTATTCTCCGTATTATTTATGAAAATAAAATAAATAAACATTAATAGTGTTGAGTAAACACTCAAATTGCACTCGCGATCGAGTAGTTTGATCGATATCGTCATATAAAAACAACGATTTCTTTCACCGTTTAATATATCGATTAAAAACTTGTTTTAAATGAAGTAATGTAAGTAATCGGAGTTAATTGTGACTGCTAATGTTGTTACACTTGTCGGCGAAATTTTCACTTACACCTGCTATGTTGAAATGTGTTGCGAAACGGTAAAAGTTACTTAATTAGCAAAAAATGTATAACATTTCTTTATTACCTAACATCGTTAATTATCATGAGTGTACATATAATATGTTTGTATATTAATTGCGTGTTCAGATTGTTTGATGTTTCACTATTGCGTCTTTGAAATCTAGGACTGTTGTTTTTTTTTTTTTTTAATTTCGTTTTTGTTGAATCGGGGGTATAATTATTACGAATGTTTCGTAATTTTTAATAAAACTGAAATAAGCCTGACGCGTTAAAAAGAAGAAGTAATAAAATTTACTTTTTAACTTATAAGTTATAACATATTTTTCTATTAAATAAAAAAATTTTTTCATTATTCAATTTAAATACGAAATGTGTTGAAACTTGAAATCCAAAAATAAATCATTTTATTTTATTTCAAAGGATGGCTTATATTTTAGTAACGTCCATATTTATACAGTTGCATTTATATAATTTACATGCACGCGTATTTAGTTTCGTCTGAATAAATATATTTCAAACAGTATTTATTTTATTTCCCCATTACAAAATTAATCTAAATATAGAACTTTCAAGTCGCACTTTTGTCTTGACGTTGATTTTAACATGACTAATAAATAATAAAATCATGTTTATCAAAACTTTGGCGGATTAATTTTTAATAATATTATATCCCTACTAATATTATAAATGCGAAAGTAACTCTGTCTGTCTGTCTGTCTGTTACGCTTTCCCGCTTAAACCTCTCAACCGATTTTGATGAAATTTGGCACAGACAATCTTTAAACCCTGAGAAAGAACATAGGCTACCTTTTATCAAAACACCACGCAGGCGAAGCCGCGGGCGGAAGCTAGTACATTATAATTTTGTAATTACAAATCGTCATATTAAGTTATTAGGACTATTTGTTATAATTTCTTTATCAATCCACGCTTGCTACTGTCACCTTGAAGGGTTTAATCTATGTGATAACTACGACCAAATATATTTCTTAATCACTACAGGGTTGTTTGATAATACCACTTTCAATGGCCATTGACTAGTTGGGGACTGTGACTTTGCTTACACATTCAAGAAACTACTAAATAACAAGTTACATTAAATGACAGACAGGAGCTTAAATACTGCGCGTTAATACCTAACAAAAACAGTTAGAATCTATTTAGGGCTGATTTTTCAATCCTTGGTTAAAACTTATTCATCGAATAGGTAACGTATTAAACTACCATTTCAAAAATGTATTGTAATTGTCCGTATTTGACAGTTTACAGGTGACATTTTAAAATGTTCGTGTAATACTTTATTGGACGGATAAATTTTAACCAAGGATTGAAATATCGGCTCTAAATGACAGACAGGAGCTTAAATACTGCGCGTTAATATCTAACAAAAATAGTAAGAATCTATTTAAAACATAATATTATAGGTTAATTTTATTAAGGTTACCTATTCAGTAATCAAACAAAATTCACAAAATTATAGGTATGTCCAAAAATAATACACGTAGTATCTTAATCTATTTTCAGATCATTTGTATTCCAAATACAAAACAATACATTTTAATTCGCTATAATTATTATAAATAAATAACCTTGGATATTATTTGTTTAAACACCCGACTATTATTTGTATAGTTGACTACATATTAAAATTTTATAATTTCGTTCTAGCAAGGTAAAAGTAATTAGACATAAATAAAAGATCACTAGTTGACCCGACTCAAGAATTTTCTGCAACATTTTAATTTTATTCTCGTTCATTTTATAATTTTATATCTATTTTTTCACAAATCAACAAATTGACTATCGTTAAAATGTATTGCGACTTAATTTTATAAATAAGAAGATATTGCAATTTTTACTGCTTTATTTAGGTAAAACGTCTTAAAATTTGAAATTCGCTATTATGTAAAATAGCTTTTAACTTTGTAATAAATAATGAAATAGTCGCAGAATGATACGGCCATCTGTTGCTAATGCTAGAAATAAAAAAACGTGTGGCTGGTGGCACTCGGGGACTGCCGCGATAAAGCTATTGCATAGCATGCCTTCAAGCCACACCTCCGAGCCCGTCGGAGTGGGGAGCGTGAGGTTTTTTCGTTACGGAATTTCTCGATTCGGTCCCCGCGCTCAAGGCCCGCGATAGAAGCTATGCAATAGTTTAATAAATGTGCTTAAACTGCACAATAACTCATCGAAAAGAGTTATAGTATTTAAGGACCTGTATGGTTAAAGACTTAAATTCTTTACTGCTAAACCACAATCTTAAATAACGATGTGACACAAGAAAATATTCGCTGGGCAAATGCCTTACGCCGATATCTTTATAAATGCATAGAAAAGGGAGAAATAAATTTATTTTCTTTTACTATTTACTCTTAGTTTAAATACTCCTTTAGTTTATACTAGCGACCCGCCCCGGCTTCGCACGGGTGCAATGCTGATACTAAATACACTACAGAAAAACTGTGAACGTTGTATATAAAAAAACATAGAGGCCCGCTCCGGCTTCGCACGGGTATAAAATATATAGCCGGGCGGCCGGCCGGTACCGCCGCAAACGCTACGTTCCGCATTTTTTAAATCTGTAATATCTTCGAAAATATTCACTTAAATCATACGGTGTAAAGGGCCATATAGATCTATATTAAATGAACAATGTATTCAAGGTATTTAATTGGTTAAGGATTAATGCTGTATTGGTTAAAATCGCTTCGAAAATTAGCCATTATTTGTCGTAAAAAGTAAATGACAAAAAAAAGTTATTGTGGGTTATCCATAAGAGATAGACATATACCATCGCGGACTTTTCTGTAGACCTTTTTAATGTGTATAATACTTAGTACATTATTTTGATAAAACTCGTAGGGTTCAGCCTGCGTTTGCAATGTAAGCGGAAAAAATGTAATTTTTTACGACATCACATTAGAACCCTCAAAAATAACAGTACTTCTCCACTATTTAATGGATGTTATTATACATATAAACCTTCCTCTTGAATCACTCTATCTATTTAAAAAAAACCGCATCAAAATCCGTTGCGTAGTTTCAAAGATTTAAGCGTACAAAGGGACATAGGGACATAAGGACATAGGGACATAGGGACAGAGAAAGCGACTTTGTTTTATACTATGTAGTGAAGTATTTGCTTGTAAAACTGTTAAGCCGTATTTTCTACTAAGAATGTCTATACCAATTAGGAAGCGATTCAATCTTAATGGTGACATTAAATAGCAATTTTATCTAAACAAAGCTTAATCTACGGAAATATTTATAAACATTTTATTTACATTCAAATGTGTCTTTATTCGTGATCAATACAATTAGAAATGCAGCAATAAATGTAAAAATGCTTCGGACAATACTCACTAATCTGTACCTCTATATTATCTGAAAAAAACTTCGAAATAAGAACTTAAACTTCGTCATAAAGTATACAATTTCGTAATGCGTGCGTTATAGTTCCAATAATGAATTCGCTATCAAAAAGCACACAGCAATAAGAGCCTATTTCTTTAATTTGTTGTCGATAATATAATAAATAATAATATAATAACCCATTTACCCACGTTTGCTATCATACACGTGTTCAGAGCCCACTTATTTTCGTTCCATTTATTCGACTAATTAAGGGAATGTTTATTGAAACTATAGATTAGCTGCGCTGTGAACAACCGCAAGTATTTCCTTTTATTATTTACTCACCCAATTAATGCAATTTTCCTGGAAACAAAATTAATATCGTTTGTTTTAATGAGGTGTGCGATTGGCTGGAAATTTGGTTATTGTTAAAAATAAATAATATACGAAACACATTTCTAAATTCTAATCCTAATTGACCTTTATAAACAATAGATAGGTACTTTAAATATATTAAAAAGACTTGCAAGACAAGACTAAAACCAATTAAACACTGACATTTCATCCAAAAAAACAATTACGAATCGCAATTCGTACCCAAAAGCAAGCTCGTATAACAAAGGAAAACAAATGATTCGACCAGTTTCTCATTTCCCAACGTTGGCAACTCATTACAGAATTCATTTTCACAAATTATTTAGTAAATGGGCGAGCTACTCAATGTAAGTGGGTTTACAACTCAACACAAACATTTCAGAAATCCCAGCGCTGGTTGCGACACTGCTTCTAACATATTCTAGGAACTGTTTTAGATGTATACGTTAAATATATTGATAATTTGTTTGATAAATATTTAGGTCATTCTTATTGGACACTTCTGTAAGAAAAGTAGTACAATGTTTATTTAATTACAGATCACTAATCATTGCTTGTTCATCACAGCTTCGATAATTCGCGTTAAAATTTTAAGAATTTTTATTTGTATTGTTCATTTATTATAGACTAGATTTCCGCCCGCGGCTTCGCCCGCGTTTTCAAAGGAAAACCCGCATAGTTCCCGTTCCCGTGGGATTTCCGGGATAAAACCTAATTGTAATCGGTTCAGTAGTTTTTACGTGAAAGAGTAACAAACATCCATACATCCATACATCCATACTTACAAACTTTCGCCTTTATAATAGTATTAAGATTAAGATTAAGATTTTCTACAGACTTTTTTGCAGTGGGAAAAAAACCATGCGATTGATTCAATATTACTTAATATATGTACATTTCCTAATACAATAAAATACAAGTTATAAATACTGTATTTGCATATATTTTCCGGTTATGTTATGTCGCAATATCGGTCTGTATATGGAATATACAATAGCTTAGCTAATTTTCTATTCAGAAAAATAGAAAAATCCCACGTATCTATAGCAAATAGCGTAAATATATTTTCATTATATTGGCAATTGTGTTTGCTGTTTTGTAACTATGAATTAATTTATTGTTTAAAATTATTTAATTAATTCACTTGTGTTATATTTTTAGTAAAGGAATGGAGACTTAAGGACTTAATAAGACTTAATAAATTGTTATTAATGCCAGTGCCGTTATAAGTCCGTAATAGAGAAGCTGATTAACATACAAAATATCTATTAATATCAATAAACATATTTTTAGAAATATGATTGGTTCACAATTTACTAAAAACCTATTATTTTCACAAGGCAAATAGACACTATTGCTTATTAGTACACATTTTTGATCTAAAAAGGACAACACGCCAACACAAAAGGAATAAAATGTATTAGAAAGAATCTCATACATTTTTTTCCTTTTACGAAGCTATAAAAATTCCAATAAGAATGTTGAAATGCATATAAATCAAATTGAATGAGCATATATTAAAAATCAAAATAAACTAACAGTGACCTTTAGGTTAACCACAATAAAAACGAATTTCTTCAGACCCGCGCGTGTGACATTGAACTAAATAAAAAAAAAATGTTATCAGAATCCGTCAATAGGATTGTGAAACCATTATTATCTGTTATATTTACACATTCTAATGAAACGTTATTATTTTAAAATAAACAACCTCAAATCATTAAGTGAAACTCAATTTAACCTTTGTTTTTTACTAAATGCTTACCTATTTTATTTCGCTATATTAATGAAATTACTAGACCAGTAACAAAAAATAATCGAATGGTATTGGGATTAGAATTTAAAAAGGAATATTAATATTTTAAATCGGACAGTTATTAAATTCGATTAGAATTCCGAGTTTCGTAATAATATTGAATTAATTTTTATACCAAATTTTATCAAGCCTTGCTTTTATATCTTCCAATTTTTTCATTTTAATTTATCTTTTGAGGAGCAAAAAAATTTATCTAATAAACGTTTATATTTATTTCATTTCACAGAATAAACCCAATTGTCATTGTTACACAAAGTGTTATAAAACTTTAATTGCCGATTATAAAAAGTTCAGAAGCATTATAAACGAGACTAACCAACGACCTAGCTATTGTTAGCAGCCCCAGTTTCGATCTTTTCGGCAAAAACAAAAACATTTTCACTTTTATGACCTGACTGATAACGATCTGACTCTATTACCTTTAACTTATAAAACTAATTGTCTTTGTACGAACTCTTTTGGATACAACACCTCCGGTCGCCTTATCGGCACAGAGCAAAGCATTGTGACGCGCAATAAAATTTAATATGCCGCTGTCAAAATTACTCCCGGCCCTTTCTTGTTCCTGGCGGCACAAATTGCTGAAGGACGCCCGAACTGGGTCACTTCGGAAATAGTTTATTGTTATCGGCTAGTAAGCGCGTACGCAGCCCGCACACAGGCACACGCACACGCACACGCGTCCCCGACTCAATTAGGGCTCGCACATCCTCTAGTCACACTGGTTCACCTTCACATCTCGGTGGTACCTGCGGTATTTCAACTAATATCTTCCGCTTTCGTATCGGATCAGATTAACTTTCCTAAGGCCGACGGGTCAATAAAAATTGAAAAGCCGTCAGATTTATATTTTCATAATACCATGTTAATGTTGCCACTATTCTGTAAAGGTCACGTTTTTGTAAATTAATTTTATTACTATGTTACCCTTGTAAATGATACTTTAATAAATCTAAAATGCTTTCCTAGATATATTGCAGGTTTTAACGTCTGAATGATTAAAATTGGAAAATTTGTTAATGCGTCACGGCGAATCGAATGCGACCTCACGTTGTCAATACGTTATATTATTACGCAGAGAATTCTTTAGTGGCATGTTTTATGACAGTTTGCCCAATAAACAAATAAACGAATGACTGCATAACTAATAAAGTGACGTTACAATGACAACCTCGGATGCCTTGACCACGTCGATAAATTAATTATCACTACATGTTACTCGAAGCGCCGCAGAGAAACTAATTGTTCGGTTTATAGGCAATTCGATTGTTCGCATGTAGTTAAAGTTAAAGTTTCAAGGTTCCTAAACAATAACTCACACACGCGTAGCGTTGCACAAGAGTAGATAACACACAGAGCTATCAATTTGGTATTAGCCTAGTGCATTCACAAGCCGCTCTCATCCGCAGAGGGGCGGCAGTGCGTGTGCGACACACATACAAACATTTGCATGTGTTCACGCACACATGCCCGTGCACGTAAATAGCACAATTCGAATTATTTTTAGCGAACAGTAATTAATTAGTAATTACGTCTAGGTCAGTAATTAGGTGAGACGTTAAAATTTGGGAAACAATGTAACGTCAATCTGTGTAATCGTCATCCCTCACGTCAATTGTTTACGTAATTTTAATATCTGTAGATAATATTTATTATTCTATGCAAGTGACGTTCATCTAAATGTCTGAGATGTTCTTAACGTCTAACCTTGAAATTTTTATTTTATATGTACTAATAACAAACTTAATTGCAATTGATAAAATGTTTTCATTTGATTTCGAAATCATTTAATTTTTGGATAAGATTTTAAGAACTTTGGAATTTAATTATACTTTAAAATTTTGTTTGCGTTATATAAATTTGTCACTTAATAATTATTTCTTGAAACGTTCCACTTCCTACTCAATTAAAATAAAATATAAAAAATCAAAGTCCGACCTTTTGTTATTGAACGCTTCATTTGGAGCAAAGCTAGGTCGTTTCTTTTATGAGTCATTGTGGTTTGTGTTTGTTACATATGATTCAACTATAAGTACAACGGTGAAAGATTCCTATTGGGTCATCGTCGAAATTGAACAAATTACGCGATCCGAAGCATTTACTGGTACTATAATTGAATCAAACTTTTATATAGACATACGAACTGTGTACCAAAGAAGCAATACAGTTCAGAGAATAAAAATTTATCAGAACACAAATTAATTCTTTTGGAATTCGGATATTAGGAATAGAATACCTATTCAGCGTCGATTTTAATTTTCCTTGGGTTAAATGAAATACGGTTACACAAATATATTCCAGCAATAAATACATTTCCGAACATAAAAAATCATGCTTTCATCACGGTTTGAAGCTCGATTAATCTGTAATTACAGATTTATGACGGAGCCGGTCCAACGATGGTCATACACGCATAACTTTCAAGCGTGTTGCCCGCTCAAAAAATTCGCATTAATATTTGGATTAACGTTTCTTATTTGTATTCAGTTACAAATATGGCGATAACATCTAACAAGTTAAATTACAATTTTTAATTCTCACAGTAATTTTCCTGTTGCTAAGATGTTATGTTTATTTGATTAATGTTTTTACAGCTACAAGTGACGCCTCTGTGTGACCTCTACGTGCTTTTAATTCTGGGAAAATATTAATCTTGTTCGTAGAGTCACTTCAAATTGCCTTATTATTGTGTAACATTATTAAATGCACCTAATATCCAGTTATAAATGTCGCCTTTGCAATAAAATTGTTATCCTCATTGTCCTTGCCTGAAGCTAATTTATTGTTAGTATGAATTGGTAATCTTCATAAAATATGTCCATATTTATTCTTCGTGTAAAACTAAACGCCTTTAAAGGTAAAACAAAAATATAATTTCCTTTTTTAGAAGTCGGTTAAAGATCTTAATCACACCCAAACCTCAACTTCCAACGCTTGTGAAAGACGATCCCTATCAAAATTACAGAACACTTGAGCAATTTTATTTAATTGAGGGAAATAAGAACAATCGCGTCTATATTTCCTCGATTATAATTTTAATATAAATAAAGATATTCGCCTTTCCATTTCGTTGTGCAATTCATAATGTTGCCGTAATCGCAAAAATTTTCGCATATAAATAAACGCGAGGCCAACTCTTCTTTCATATTACTTTTTAAAATTCAGATTGTATCATCACTACATAGTATAAAACAAAGTCGCTTTCTCTGTCCCTATGTCCCTATGTCCCTATGTCCCTTTGTACGCTTAAATCTTTGAAACTACGCAACGGATTTTGATGCGGTTTTTTTTAATAGATAGAGTGATTCAAGAGGAAGGTTTATATGTATAATAACATCCATTAAATAGTGGAGAAGTACTGTTATTTTTGAGGTTTCTAATGTGATGTTGTAAAAAATTACATTTTTTCCGCTTACATTGCAAACGCAGGCTGAACCCTACGAGTTTTATCAAAGTAATGTACTAAGTATTATACACATTGAAAAGGTCTACAGAAAAGTCCGCGATGGTATATGTCTATCTCTTATGGATAACCCACAATAACTTTTTTTTGTCATTTACTTTTTACGACAAATAATGGCTAATTTTCGAAGCGATTTTAACCAATACAGCATTAATCCTTAACCAATTAAATACCTTGTTTACATTGTTCATTTAATATAGATCTATATGGCCTTTACACCGTATGATTTAAGTGAATATTTCGAAGATATTACAGATTTAAAAATTGCGGGACGTAGCGTTTGCGGCGGTACCGGCCGGCCGGCTATATATTTTATACCCGTGCGAAGCCGGAGCGGGCCGCTATGTTTTTATATACAACGTTCACAGTTTTTCTGTAGTGTATTTGGTATCAGCATTGCACCCGTGCGAAGCCGGGGCGGGTCGCTAGTTTTGTAATATATTAATGTTTCATAAACTTTCAATATTATTCGTGCAGCTGACGGGAAGATTAAGGTAAATAATGACTAATTCATAGGAAAAATCCGATATCACATTCAAAATAGTTATTATTGATGCATCGACTTCGACAGTTGGATTATTTAAATTTATCGAATCACAGCTATTTCGGTATTATTTGTAAGTGAATAAAAAACAATTATTGATTTGTAATTTTTGACAGCCCTAGCTAGTTTATTTATATCAAAAGCGGTACAAAAAGTCACGGAAGCGAGCGGTAAACTTATGAAAACACGAAATGTAAAATCACTTCTTATCACACCCGCACACGTTCGATTTGAATATTTGACTTCACTGATAAGAGGAATTGGGCCAGAGATTGTCACCGCCTCCAAGCCGGCTCGGCTGATTCGCTTAATCTTTGTTTAATACATTTCTGATATATCTTATTATGAACTTACAATGTGTTCAGGCAGTGATTTATTATGTTTATCAGCTTAGATGTGTGGATATACTATGTTAATAAGCAAAAGCTCAAGAAAGTCTACTGAAAATTATGTAGGTAGATGTAGAATAAGGGAACTTAATTTTATGTAGGAACATGTTTTTATTAATGACAAAATATATAAAGAGATACTTATATACCTAAGCTACTTCGTCAATTATCTTTTTATTAATTACGTTCTGTGTTTTGGTTTATGAAACTGATGAAACTGATGCTTTACACACCATAAAAAATATAACATCTAGGTACTATTCAAAATATCTCATTTGTATTTATGAACGTGTATTATATTAGTGATTTATGTCGAAACCGTTTAACATCAACCACGGTCGAGATTTGTCCTTTTACGAATTTATCATATCAATTCTCGAAAGACGTTACAATCAGGAAGTTAGAAACTCGAACGTGTTTGTATTTACGTTGTTTATTATCAACCTCTTATTATTATTTTCTAGTGAATAATTCCAATGGAGAATTGCGTCGTCCGTTTCATTTCTCAAAAGTCACGTAGCTGTGTAAAAAGTGTTTCCTTTATATCTTTTCATTTGCACATACGCGGCGTATCTATATGGGTTAAAATTTTCCAGCTTTAACAAATCATAGCTGCTTGTTGGAATACAAATGAAGCGACTGTTTCATAGTTTCATTGTATGCTTGTATTATATTATAGAGAAACATTTTTAAGTTATTGTTAATGATTATTTTCGTGATATACATAGACCGTACTTAATGGTATAATATCCATTGATATGTGAGATGGACATTTATTTTAGTATAAAAATATTCTCCAAATTTAATTAAAAACTACTTAAATACTATCGCGTCTCACCCCTTTCCTAACCAGCCAATCCCACTAAGACACTACAAAACTCATGAACCGTCAAAAATATCCCAAAAACGACGTAACAGCTTGTAAAAGCAAGGAAATCAAAACCGAGTTGCAAGTTACGTATCTGTTACGTAAAGCCTTTCGTATACTTTCTCTGGCTACAAAATTTAGCGTGAACGGTTGCGCAACACAAAATGGCAGCCGACAAAATTTCATCATTTCAACGTCGAGAAGAAGCGACGTATAAGGAGAGCGGTGATGTGAAATTTGAAGATGACTGCACGGTTTAGGGCTGACTACCTAGTAAATTACGGCATCAATACATGCTAAATGCAATATGTACTGTGATTACAAAAAACTAAGTCTTCCTGTTCAAAGTCATGAGTGCCTAGAAAAAGCACGAAACGCTGTTAAAAAAAACGCAAATTCATTTAGGGAAATTGTTACGAATTACAAATGTAAAAGTATAAAACTGCTACAATGAGCCGTCAAGTAAAAAACATCAACTACCTACCTACACATACCATAATCTATTTTCATCTTTAGAAAGTGCACTACATTTACAATTTACAAGTTGGCAGCCCTATTATAATTCCTGAATAGGATCGTGTCGAAACTGAACTAAGTGTTTACATGGATAAAGCGCTGTTGGTGCTGTACCTTTACATTACAAACTGACGTCAATATTGCTCAAAACCTCTTCAAAATAAGCGCAAATGAAAGGAAATTCATTGCGCTTATTATCCACCTAAAGTGTAATACAGTAAATTAAGTCGATTAAATTAGTAATTTTGTGATGACCCTATACAATAGTTGCATTGAAATGCTATATTTCTTTATGTTTCATATCTATATTTCTTTATGTCGACACAATACAGGAATTGGAAAAAATGTAGTATTCGCAACGTTATTGGGTCACATTTTCCAAGTATTCATAGATTGCAGAATAGTTTACGATCTAAAAGCGAAAGTCGAATTTTACGACGCAATAACCTATTGTGTTGTTTTGCGTAGTTTAGCGTATTATTCATTCATATTTTAGCGTTTATTAGTTTTCACTTGTTTTCTCTATGATTTCGTTTGATTTGCCGCTGTATAAAGATATCTTTGTATCACCGACATTGAAAAAAGAATATTAAAAACAATTAAATATTGTTTAATTGTTTTCAAATGATTCTATAAATGTAATGCGTAATTTAATCAAAAGAAACAGCGTGAGTACGCTTGTATAAACATAATAGAAACGGCTGTCCAAAGAAAATGTACATTAATTTTTACCTAACGCTAAGCATGACATAAAGTAACTTTCTAAAAACGGGCCGAGTGACCTTGAAATAAAGCGTTCTTACAAAACCGCGGGCCACTCGCGGGCCCTACCGCCCCCTCCAGTGCAACTGATCTACGCGCACTCGCGCACGCATGCGTGTGTGCGTGCCACACCCACACGCAGCCGCAACACGTGTAGCGAGCGTGTGTGCAACCAGTCCAACACAAACCCAGTAGAAAGGAGTAGTAAAAAATCTAGTCCGGTCTCGCTGGCTTCGCGCAATTTGCCTCATTTGTCAAACGTTAAGCGTCTTGCTTTGCCCATAATGAAACACTAAAAAG
Source organism: Colias behrii (assembly GCA_029959065.1). Taxonomy (NCBI): domain Eukaryota; kingdom Metazoa; phylum Arthropoda; class Insecta; order Lepidoptera; family Pieridae; genus Colias; species Colias behrii. The sequence continues at coordinate 13,201,990 of JARWMC010000001.1, forward strand.
CATGATGCTTATGTCTTCTCGGAATGCTGGTTCGTCATAATGAATCATTTAAACATTGACCGTAGCGAACGCATACATCACTACCCACTATTTTCGCTTCAATGTTAAGGAGATAATCAATGTCAACAGAGCTTTAATATAAATGCATTCGAATTAACGCCATCGCGTTAACGCACACGCTAACTAAACACACCTCAAAAATTCTAGCAGTTTTGAAATCATGATCTTCCAAATATGTGAAATCCTTGAACGCTCTATGTGGGTCATGACCAGGTTCCAATATGTCTCGGAGTGGGTTATTAGCATTAAGTACTGCGCTCGCGTCGATATATTGCGCAATATTGTTGACTTTCATCTCGAAGGTCAAGTGCCATCCTATTTCAAAATGGACCTTGGTCGTGGCTAGCTCACCTCGCCTCGTGTGTGATGAACAGTTGAGCAAACGAGAGATGCTGCTAATGGATTCATATCGATGTATGCAAAGCTTTTCTAGCGCTCATTCGTCGATTCGTTTGCTACACGATCGGTCGGCAAATAACGATAAGTATGTACACCGAATGGTTCAAGGCACCTACCGGTTTCAAGGTCGACCGATTTCGCACCGTGAGAACTGCCGCATATGACTTAATCTATCATAATTTGCTGTAATAACACTAGATATAGGTATATTCAAATGACTGCCGACAATCAAATCCGACCTTTTCCTAGACACGCTCCTTATAAATAGTCATCTAACTGCCTCAGTGATCGCGAAATGTCGAACACGAACTCGATTTTGTTTTTGAACGAATGTTGCAAAATATAGAAATATGTTTAGGGCATTTAGCTGATATCTATCTAGTAACCTTAGAGCTCAAGATGTTTCGCTGTCGTTGTATATTATACGCGAGCTAGAGTGCTGTTTACAATTTACTATTGACAGTTTATAGTTTAAACAGCATTAAAGTTGGAAATTGCTCAAGCCATATTTGCGTACAATCGTATTGAATATATGTAAAAAGTGAAGCATCGAAGTACGTCTTGTATGTATTGTCAGTTAGAGTGTATCTGGCACGTAGATCAATCGTCAATCAAACGCAAGGCGAGAGTGTTACTGTGAAATCTATTTTAGCATCATCGAAGGTAAATTCGTCGGAACTTTCGGCCCAACTCTCACAAGGGTACGAGTGCCATTTATAAATAATTTCATTTGTCAGTTGCCAACTCAGTTAGGACATGGCCTCGGAGCGAGTCTCGGTAAATGGAAGTTTTCACATTCACTAAATATTTGAATACAATGCAAATAATTTGTGTTATACATACAGAATACAACAGCTGGGCTCCTCAATGAGCGTATGAGAACATACAAATCTTTTATGTAGTACAATTAGAGACACGCCCTTGCAATTCATTCTAATACAACAATTCTGTACCTACTGGCTACTACCAATCATTTCGCACATCTCTACCGGTTCTATGCTGCTCTGTTAGATGGCCTAAGCCCGGCTCATATTATTCTTCCGTCATATCTGACAAGAATTCATAAACAACAATGTCGTGTGTCGTGATTGTTAATCTAAAAGAAATATCTATTGCAATTGTTTCACGACCCGTGTTGTTGAAGGAAACACACGAAGGAATGAATGCTATTTTTACAATTAAATAAGAAATAAATTAGCAGCATCATTAAATAAAATAAAAACATTATCAGCATGACACTGATCTTATGCAACTCTTGCTCTCATTTACATAATTGAGGCAGTTCCTTGTTTTGCTACGTAAAAGAAATTATCGACGATAACCTTATCGCTTCCCGAATGTAAAATTCAACTTTGTCGCGTACTTAATTAAATATGTTGAGTAATTGCTGCGTAGAAAATAATAAAAACACTGTTATCTAGAATGCGAACACTGATGCACCTCAGATAACTGAATCGGCCCTGGCTCTTATGAATGAAGTGGCATTTGTTGTGGAGTCGGGATTACATAATGGTTGTATGTGGTGCGATACAGCAGTTCGTACTGGCTCTAAGCATTTCGTCCGAAGGCCGCAGCCGCAGAGCGTGTACGGCGCTCGCAGGCCACGCGCGCCTCGCGATTTCCTGTTTGACAACTATCGACTTACATCACTATCGTTTTCTGTCACTCTGCTGTTAGAAGCTCGAAGGGGTCCGGCCTGTTGCTAAGTACCTCCGTTCGTCATTGAAGCAATGTTGCCGGAATCGTTGCGGCCGATCACACGCCTCGAAATCCTTCCTTATTGATATATTATTCGTTTACATCATGATTGTCCGCAATTATTTTCGGCATTCATGACTCGGTGGTCGAGCGTAAAATATTGTTGTTGTCACAGATTGCATCGAGCGTACAACGATGGTCGGAATGGTAATAGACAATTCAATTTATCCGATCATTTCAGCCGTATAAATGGAGCATGAAAATGTCGCGGACGTGTTAAGGCTCATGGGATTTCTGTGATTGAGGCCGAACGGATCGCTTGGCAGCGTCTAGTTTGCAATCGCAACCCATCGATGCATGCTGAGATCTAACCTGGATAATAGACAATATAATTGTTTTCTGCATTCCTTACCTTCAGATTTATGACTGCGCAGGCGACGGCATTGTGCTCTGCGAATCGAACAATAAAGCGATTCGACAGATAGTTACTCGACACACAAATAGCTGAAACTGCAGTGTTTCACACAGTATCACCTTTTCTCATTTAAATAAATTTACAAGTTGATGATATAAATCATGAGGAACGATCGACATAATAATATGAATATTTATTTATAATTTGTTGTTTATGAAAATCGCACTAAAAATCACAATGAAATTTGAATTATACATTAATTAACAACATTTCGACAAATTTTTAAATTTTATTGCATTAAATAGTCGGTATTCACATTGAAAAATATACTGGATCGTCCATTCTATTCTTCATTGTCCATGCTATGTTTACTAATCTTCTTATAATTGTATAATTATGGGTATCCTTGAATCTACATATTGTCCTAATATGTAATTGAATGATAAAAAACAATGTTTTTCTCGTGTCCTTAAAAAGTAGGATCATTAAATTGTTTACATTAGAATTCTTATAAAAATTAAAAACCCTGTGACAAACAACAACATCTAAGTTTAAATTTAGCTTCTAAAATGACCAGTCGATTATCCTGCACCATCTGCTGGGATCGATGAAGTATAAGCCCGTCCATATAAAGCAGAAAAGGCAATAAATTGACGTAAACGATTTGTCTCCTGCGCCGCGCTCGTTGGCTAATTTTATATGAAGACAAATGACGAATCGTCGGTAGGTCATTTATAATTGTGTCTTGGGCAACTGGCTTTCGTCTTCGATTACTGACATTGCCATGATGTCGTGTTACTTTACAAGAAGCGTAATGCAATTGACCTCGCATCTAGCATGCGTCGTTTAAGTGGTCCTAAGTCCCAGTCTAGGTCTGCAATAATTACTTCAAGTGGCGCGCCGTTTTCTATTATATCTTCTTCTTTGTGGTTTATAATCTATTTCAATGACGGATGCTTTAATTAAAAACGGGTGTCTATTTAAAGAAAACAGTAATTGGGCTTGTGTCAAGCATTTTTTAAGAAAAAATGTAACGAAGGCTAGAAAAATAACATAATATGTGCTGGGATAATAAAACTCGAGTATATTGATAAATAAATACACTTCATTAAAAAAACACTTGACAATAATTACAATCAAAACACAATAAAACGATATCGATTACAAACTGAATTTATTAATAATTAATGATATTGCTTTTATAAAGAATTTCTTAAGCTTTCAAAAGGCTTTAAAGCATACAGAAATAAATAGTTTAATGTTGTATAATTTTATACCACACGTCACTATAACCAATCTTCACCTTTCATTAAAGAAAACATAACCAAAGTTAAAGTTTCATCATATTAAAATATTATGTGGTCGCGCCGCGCGGTTTCATCCGCGATTGAACTCCCGGGCAAAAGCAATTTCTATACCTAGCTACCTTATGTGTTATTCTGGTACATAATCTACATTCTCACTGTTAAGTACCATGAAAATCAGTTCAGTAGTTTTCCCGTGAAAGAATAACAAACTCACTCGCAAACTTTCACGTTTATAAAATAAGATTGCTAAACACATCGTTGAATACAGACCCCGGTATCTTGGAAGTCGGTGTAAAACGGCAACATTTAGCAACGTAGGGGAAAGTTGGAAATTTTTCCCAATCCTACGCTCCACTAGCTTAGTGCTCGTATTTCATAATTTGCAATCGAACCGAGCGGTTTCGTAAACATGCTAACGTTTAACCACGGTTTAACTGTTTATCCTTGCTTATTGTTTCCGCTAGTTATTAATTGTCATCTACTAATTGTATGGGTTAGTTTTCACGGAGTGACTTGTTCTTTTTATTATGGCGCAATTGATGAATTTTTATAGAATCTAGTTGTAGATTTGATTATTTTTAAGCTATTGCATAGCTTCTATCGCGGGCCTTGAGCGCGGGGACCGAATCCAGAAATTCCGTAACGAAAAAACCTCACGCTCCCCACTCCGACGGGCACGGAGGTGTGGCTTAAGGACGCTATTACGTATTTTTACAAAAACACGCTGTTTTACGGTACCATTTTAACTTAAAGCAATTACACGTGAGAACATAGTAATATCTTAATTTAAAGATAATATATTCAGCTCTACGTTCATCTTATAAAAATTGTACGACGTCATACAAAATTGTCGCTGAAATACGTTTTTTCCATCACAATAAACGCATAAAATGCAAAAAAATGGGGTCTAAAGCGGTACCATTTTAGGAAAATTAAGAGCCTAATCTATTTTCTTAACTATATCTTATTGAGGGATATATAGTCCTTTATATATGGTGTAATTTTTATGAATCTAAATCAAAATTTTATTTCAATTATGAGCTAAATTAAAAATACTTGTCGATTTCTTCATACATTTTGTTCTCGCGGTTCGTCAGACCGCGCTCAGAAGCGCTCTTGGAAGGACGGGTGTATCGCTCCTCGTCCCAAAAATAAAAACGAAATAAAAAAAGATTATTAGTAGTTTATAGTCTTTTTCGTGATTTGAAATATTTGATACTTTATAAGAGTAAACTGTATAAGTTTCATATTCCAATTATTTGTAATTTAAAATTATGTTTTAAAAATTACCTTGCCTGAGATTCTCTTTTTTATGGGTTGTTGAATAGGAATAGCGGCAAAGTTTTGAAGTAGACTAGTAGGAAGACTATTATGATGTTGGTTGATATGTATAAGATGGCGCCGACGAAAATTTGACTTTTTTTCGTGATGGGTGTCATTTTCATGGTTTTTGGGGTAGCTATTAACGAATATGAGGTCAAAACTAAAATCCAAGATGGCGCCGACGAAAATTTGACTTTTTTTCGTGATGGGTGTCATTTTCATGGTATTTGGGGTAGCTATTAACGAATATGAGGTCAAAACTATAATCCAAGATGGCGCCGACGAAAATTTTACATCTTTTCGTCATGGGTGTCATTTTCATGGTTTTTGGGGTAGGTATTAACCAATATGAGGTCAAAACTAAAATCTAAGATGGCGCCGACGAAAATTTTACATCTTTTCGTCATGGGTGTCATTTTCATGGTTTTTGGGGTAGCTATTAACGAATATGAGGTTGAAACTATAATCCAAGATGGCACCGACGAAAATTTGACATCTTTTCGTCATGGGTGTCATTTTCATGGTTTTTGGGGTAGCTATTAACGAATATGAGGTCAAAACTGAAATCCAAGATGGCGCCGACGAAAATTTTACATCTTTTCGTCATGGGTGTCATTTTCATGGTTTTTGGGGTAGCTATTAACCAATATGAGGTCAAAACTAAAATCCAAGATGGCGCCGACGAAAACTTTGACATCTTTTCGTCATGGGTGTCATTTTCATGGTTTTTGGAGTGGCTATTAACCAATATGAGGTCAAAACTGAAATCCAAGATGGCGCCGACGAAAATTTTACATCTTTTCGTCAAGGGTGTCATTTTCATGGTTTTTGGGGTAGCTATTAACCAATATGAGGTCAAAACTAAAATCCAAGATGGCGCCGACGAAAAATTTGACATCTTTTCGTCATGGGTGTCATTTTCATGGTTTTTGGAGTGGCTATTAACCAATATGAGGTCAAAACTAAAATCCAAGATGGCGTCGACAAAAATTTTACATCTTTTCGTCACGGGTGTCATTTTCATGGTGTTTGGTGTAGCTATTAACCAATATGAGGTCAAAACTAAAATCCAAGATGGTGCCGACGAAAATTTGATATCTTTTCGGCATGGGTGTCATTTTCAAGGTTTTTGAGACAGCTATTAACAAATCCCCAATGTTACCGTCGATAATTTGGTACATTTTTCTTACAACCGTTACATATTTTTCGTGTAGAATTCAAATTTTGTGGAACTGTACACAGCTAATAGCCTTTTGAAGTGAAACTTCTTTAGACGCATTGAGAGTAAAATTTCAAGATCGCGTCATGGTAATACTGTCACGTTATGGAGCAAGGCGGCGATTTTGGTATCTATGAATTTCGCCAAAGAAGTTTCACTTCTGACACGTTATCTTGGCACACACGCTCTTTTTTATTGTATTCTCTTCGTTTTAATGTTTTAGATGAACTTTATTTTGAATAAAGTTTAGCGAATATATTTAAAGTTAATAATATCTGTCAGAATATTAACATGATTGCCACAGAGTTGCGTTTTATATTACACTAGCTTACCGCCCGCGGCTTCGCCCGCTTTCTCTAAAACGATTTGAGATTTAAACTATCCTATCTCTCAAGTTGGATCGAACTGCACATGGTGTGCGAATTTTATTATAATCGGTTAAGTGGTCTATGAGTCCATTGAGGACAAACATTCTGACACGAGATTTATATATATTAAGATTTCTAAATATGCATTTCAATGTTCTTTAAAATTGTTTTTTTTAAGACTTTCTACAAAACTGTACTTAGTTGTTAACGTTTTTGTTATTTTATTTAACTTTACTTTAAAGGAGTAAGAAAAATATACCAAATTATCGACGGTTACATTGGGGATTTGTTAATAGCTGTCTCAAAAAGACACCCATGCCGAAAAGATGTAAAAGTTTCGTCGACACCATCTTGGATTTTAGCTTTGACCTCATATTGGTAAATAGCTACCCCAAAAACCATGAAAATGACACCCGTGACGAAAAGATGTAAAATTTTCGTCGGCGCCATCTTAGATTTTAGTTTTGACCTCATATTGGTTAATAGCTACCCCAAAAACCATGAAAATGACACCCGTGACGAAAAGATGTAAAATTTTCGTCGGCGCCATCTTAGATTTTTTTTTGACCTCATATTGGTTAACAGATACCCCAATAACCATGAAAATAACACCCATGACGAAAATATGTAAAATTTTCGTCGGCGCCATCTTGGATTTTAGTTTTGACCTCATATTGGTTAATAGATACCCCAATAACCATGAAAATGACACCCATGACGAAAATATGTAAAATTTTCGTCGGCGCCATCTTGGATTTTAGTTTTGACCTCATATTGGTTAATAGCTACCCCAAAAACCATGAAAATGACACCCATCACGAAAAAAAGTCAAATTTTCGTCGACGCCATCTTGGATTGTTGTTTCATAAAAATTATGGCTTAGAGCCATAAGGCCGCCATTTGTACATTTTGAATGGTTTTGTTGTACTTTTATTTTATAAGACTGTTGTACAATAAATAGTAAATAAATAAATAAATAAATAATATTTGCAAATGTGTTTGCTACTTAGGAAAAGTTCAGATTTAAAGATATCATAGGTAATGTGACGAATATAATTTATTTCATTCCGACTGTTTCTCGGAATAACATACATTTACTAAGAATTGCATACAATGCCGGGTTTAATATATTGCCGCCTGCCGGTAACATAATATCATGTATGATAAAAATTCTTAAAAAAGTATTTTATACATTTCTTAAAAAGCTTTGATATTGTATACAATAATACAATTCATTAACTGATTATTATTCAAATTGTTGTAAAATAGTCACACTTTTTTAAGTTGGTTGAATACTCTAAAATACTTATAAGGATCGTACCTACTAATAAAAGTAACAAAATGAATTTTTAAAGTTCCCAGTAATCTTCTGGAATCAATTTAAATAAAAATATAAAAAAAAAATATCAAGTATGAAGATGGTCTATAAAATGGAATGCGCTATGTTTACGTGAGCGTGATGTTCCCGCGAACCACGTTGCGACGTTAAATACCTAAATTTGAGTAGCGCAGATTTGTGACAGCTGCAGCGTCCTTAAAGGCATAGCATGCAATAGCTTTACCGCGGCAGTCCCCGAGTGCCACACGTCTTTTTATTATATTATAAAAAACAAATATATAGATAATAATCAATTGGACGTTTATAATTTCTAAGCATGAAAAATACGAGCTTTAAAAATAAATACTCATCTGTTGTGTAAAAAGTGATAGGAAAAGTTTGCGTAGCTCACAAAAACTGTAAACAAATATTATACCTACTTATAAAAAAGTAAAAAGTTTCCCTCAAAATGTATCGTACGGATAAGTAGGTTGTGTACAGTGCGTTCAAATCAATTGTCCTTTTTAAAGTATAATTAGCTGTCTGTGTGAAAATGTAGCTACTAAATGTTTGAATCACGTTCGTATTATCATACAAACAACAATCGCTTTGCCATACTTACATGTAAGGTTTGTGCCAAATTCATTCACATACCGTACAAGCAAAATATCGGGTTTTTTGATATAGTAAATAGGATCATAACATCCTATTATAAATACGTATGAATTATTTGGACGTGAAAATGGATGCTAATTTTTCCTTGAATTATGACGAGAAATATCATCATAATATTATTTGCTATTTATGGAAATTGTGCGCAGCGCTTTGAAAATTTATTCAAATCATTGAACCACAGACTAATAATAATATACTACGTATACAAATTGAACGTTGAAATTAATACATTTCTCAATTACACCGTAACTAGTAAAAGTAATAAAAGCACAAGCAGACGCCAGTATTAAATATGAAATAATTTCCTGCTCCCTAAGGTCGAATTTAATATATAACTTTACAACTTTCTTACAACTTTCAACATAAGTCATAACCCATCCAATGATCAGAAGGACAATCGGCACAATCAATTGACGCCTCCATTCACCATGATTTAGCGTTTAAAGTTTAAACCACGTTTAACTTTATAATTAGTTTAAACCACGTTTAAACTTTATAATAAGTTTATACCACGTTTAAACTTTATATAAACAACAAGATAGTGGCATGACCATTCTAGTCCAGTGTTTAATTATTATGTAACGTTACTACTGTATACAACCTTGAGTTACACTTGATTCTTTACGATTGAGATATTTTTATTACCTCTTGTTTACATGAGCAATATTCAGTTGGTCTTTTTATGAGTTTCACTTAAAACAATTGCCTATGTCCGCGGTTTGATTTCAATTCATGGTTGCGCTTTTCTCGATTTACGGTACTAGAGGTACTATTATTAGCAATAATAATAGTACCTCTAGTAGTTTCTATAAATTTATACTTTTTAAATAATGAATATCCTTGTAGGTACTAATACATAGAAATCTAAATAACAAAATATGTACTAATAATATAAGAACATTTTGTACTTTGTATTTTTAATTTTAAATTGGAAGAATAAATTAAAATTTACGTAATAATAAATACCTACTTTTGTATAGTTCCGCTGCTAAATAAAAGTACAAAAAGACGCCACTAACTAAGCCACTAACTAAATATTCCCATCGTTTTGGGAATGTAGATGAAAAACAAGAATATTCAAAACAAGCTTGTGAAATATTTCGTATCTTTCATCTACAAATTGTGTCCTAATTCTTACGAAATCTAGTTTCGGTATGGCTTTGTTAAATATTAAATACAACAAAATAATTTATCAACGTCAAATCAAGTTTAATCAGTTAAATCTCGCCCTTACTATCGTTAAAATCACTTCGTATATCCAAATCACCTTCGTAACTAAATTAACAGGTAAGAGGTGTAAAAAGTGAATGTATACATTTCCTGAATTTTGTTTACTGAAGTACCAGTAAAAGTATATTCAAATGGAGCGAAGGTCAACGATTACTTGCATGAGAATAAAACTTACAAGCCTTATTACTTAATGCCGCTCGAACTCCATTCATTTACTTTCACTTTATGTCAGCGCCATCTATGGGCGTTCTTAAAAAGCGAAACCACACAACGAGGAGAATTAATTGTTTACATTACTGTTTCGTAATTCTCGTATGCACCCACAGATGGCATTGTAATAAATTCAATATCAAAGTTTCAAAAGATAATAATGTTATTATTAATCAATAAAAATTAAAGCGTTAATATTTGACAGCTCGATAATTAGTATCAAATTACGTACTCACATTACACCCACTTCGCGGATGGGCAATTACCAATAACTTCCTTACTACAAAAATAGTAATAGTTATTTCGTCGTAACGTCAAAATTAACTGACGTAGATTGGTATTCAAAATAATAAAAACAGTAATTAGTACGAATATTTAGACATAATGCAAATTTCAACCCTGTATTTGTGCTAACGTGTTTTCTACAGTTACATTTGGCTTCACACGGACAATGGCAGGCGAGGCAAAGGTATGACATGCATCGTTGCATAAGACGCCCTAACAAGTTTTCAGTACTCTTGAAAGAAAATGCGCATAACATTAATTTAACTTTATAGTTTATACTAAAAACACGGCGTCCTTAATTACTTAAACGATAATTAAAGCAGCTTCAATAAAACTAAAAATATACCAACAAAACCCAGAATTAATCTCGGCGATTAATTCTGGGTTTTGTTGCAATTTTAAGCAACAACAAAATAATATCATAGTATGTTAATTTATTCTTCCATTTATACATATCAAAAGCAAAATATTAAAAGTCGTGTCCTTATAAATGTGTAGATTACCTAAAGCCTAATCGACCCACATTCGTGTATCAAGGAGACAAGCATCACGACAGCTACAGGGTTACATTGTAAATATTTTTATGGTCCACATAATGTTATATTTAAATACCATAGATTAATTAATATAACTTAATTATAGACGTTAGTATTAATTGTGTTGTCACTTTTACGGTCATATTTAATGGTCAAGATTTAAACGACCTAAGTACCAACTTAGTAAACCAGTTTATTTTCAAATGTTCTTCTGAACACTGATTAAATTGAAACACTTTTTTAAGCGAGTGTCTGTCTAATAAAGATGAAAAAACAATAATGTTATACTTGTATTCTACACTGTATAATGCAAATGTATATTTGCGTCCATATAACGATATTCTCGGTTCTTGTACAGAAATAGAAGCATCCTGCGTTATTCCAATAAAAAAGAGGATACCTAACCTTTTATCTCTAACAATTTGAATGACTTCATGACTTCCGCGTTCAAGGAAATGTTGCCTCTTTGTTCTAGACATTTTTATACACCCATTTGCATACTCGTTAATTAGAATTAATTATCTAAATGCTAATTACTTTTTTATTTGCATGCTCACTCAGTGTAGTTGCTTGTAATCAGCCCCCTCGTAATCATCGCCTTATTAATGAATGAAAAAACTGAATAGTGGCGTAATCTTATAGGTACTTATATATATAATATATTTGTTTTTGATAAAAAAAGGAATTTAATTGAAACATTTGATAAACACACACTTAATTTACCTACATTCAATTCATAATAAATGTAATTAAATGATAGATAGTACCTGTGAGTTATTGGTAATAGCATATGGACAATTACAAAGGCTTAATTTCCCTGTTAAATTCAGTCAACTAACTCGATGTCAAGGTATCATTTAACTACAATATTGCAAACTCATAATAAATCCATTAAACCTTTATTAGAAACTAATTCCAGGCCCTCAAAGTTACCGTGTCATAAAACACGAATACGATATTCAATATCTTGAATTATTCGCAAACATTAATAAAACGACAAAGCTTTATTACCATCGATACTTAAATTCAGATTTCTCATTTAATGCAATATGTAAAACAGAGACTGTTACAAAATCGTGACAAGAGCGAGCGATTAGAATCATCAACGTGTGCGGGAACGTTCCCCAGTGCAGAATACGGTCTCACTTCACAATTATATGTGACTTTTGACTACGAAAATAACAATAAAGCGACGCCAGCAACAATGCTTCTGAATCTTGCTAAACGCCTACACAATGCTCTTACTGATCGTCTTTTAAATGATCTTGCGTTTTCGTAATAGCAAGTTGCGATACTTTGCCGCTAGCGATGATATTGAAACGTTTATTGGTTCACAGTTCACTGGCTGCAACCTTGTCTTCCTTTACATCGGCGGTTTTCAGTCTGACATAGATCGCGCCTAATGAACCGAAAACGTAATGACGTGCCTCCATTTCAGCATGATTTCACTTATTTGCAGCGTATCGTGCTAAACAATGCTTTTGCTCACGAAACTGTAATTTTACTCATATTCTAATTAAATCCAAGAGGAACAGGCACGCCGATAAACAATGTTATTTGCGAAGTGAAACCGAAACCAACGAGCGATGTTTATCGATTTAGAGCCCTTTATATTTTCGTATGAATAAATGCATGTACCGTAAATGAACGCAAACGGCGAAACAATGGATATCGTGTATCTCTGGAAAAATCTCTCCATTATTGCTGAAGTAAAAACGTGCGTAATACAGCCTTCGCTTGGATCCTTTCACGAGGGCTTCGTTAGTGCGGTTTGGTAACGAAAAATGTTTGTACTGCAGTGCTGGAATGATGGGCGAGGGTCTGCTGACGCTGACGTACGGCAAACACCACGCCTGCATCTTGAACGAGGTGGGAGCGGCGTGGCGTGGCGCCAGGTACTCCGACCTGGTGCTGGTGTGTGACGACGCCGTGCCGCTCGCTGCCCACCGCATTGTGATGGCAGCCGCTAGCCCACTTATTAGGTAAGCTCATCGTGTTATAACTATCTCAATAGGGAATATGCATAAAATTTGAAATGGCCTAAAATATTTTTTTCTCGAATACTTATTATCGTAATATTATAATGAAAAGGATTTTTTTTATTTACTTATTATTTAAACCCCTAAAATAATATTCAAAAAGTGCAAAATAAGGGAGCGAAATTCAAACTTCCAAAACGCGCCACCACTGGTCGAACGAAATGTGACGTCATCTGACAAGACATTGTATCCATCACTCCACAGTAAACACTAAGGTGAACACCCACTGGACGTGTCATGTGACGTCACGCAAAGCGCGCGCAAAATGGCAGCGTTTGAACTGCTTAAATTTTTTAAAAGTTTTAAATTTCATTTATAAAAATATCTAGAGTATTTTGAAGCCCATTAATATTTTTTTCTACGTTATAGAATAATAAACTTTTAATTTAAGACAAAAAAGAAAAACATGAATATTCCCCATTGTCTTTTAATGTGCTAGTAGTGCTGAGTTGTTTGATCAATGGATCAAACAACTCAGCACTGAAACCAACTTTAGTTAAAGGTGTTAGTGAAGTTCAAGAATTTTCAAATAAAGCTTAAAAGGCAAAGTCAATAGTTTTGCATCGAATCATACAAATAATACATAGCTTATTTAAATAGGCTTAAGTTAACAATTTCTCTCTTGTGTTTCAGAAAAATCCTCGATGATACCCCATCAGTAGAAAATCCAGTAACCATTCACATGTCTGGAATTAACAGTACCTTAATGAGGCATCTTCTAGTTTTCTTGTACAGCGGCCAAGCATATATCGAGGTGAGTATTTGTATAGTATAGATAATTGTTTAAATAGGTAAATATTTAAGTAAGAAAAAAACAAATATCACTCTGTCCAATAAAAAATAAAATGATGTATCTGAATTAGTGTCCTCAACTCAAGTTATGTGCCTATCAATATTCCATTACACCAAAATTTATTAACGAGTTTATTTTAATTAAGTATTTAATAAAGTTTATTCTTTGCAGTCTGGAGAAATCGATGATATGCAAGAATTGTTTGAACTCCTGGAAATCAAATCAGACGTATGGAAATCCACAAAGGAGCGACGGCAAGCAGAGGAGAAAAACAGGTCATGCGAAAGATTAAAAGCAAAAAGAACAGACATCAATAGCAATGAAAGCAGTAAACATGACGCACCATCCGGTTCTTCACATTCTGAAAGCGAAAGAGTTACGCCTAGCGCTGGTTTCAGTAGAGACAAAGAGAGAGGAGAATCAGAATCGTTAAGTATAAAGAAAGAGAACATGTCCACGAGTAGTAATGATGAAAGGGAAGAAGATGATGCGGACGGCGAAAACAAAGAATGTGGTCGAGTATCATCACGCCGGCGGAGCTCATCTAATCCTGTAAATCTATCTTTGGCAAGAAACTCGGAACACACTGGAAGCGAACACGACGATTCACAAGATTTGGATGTTGAAACAGTTGCAGCAAAGGTATATTTCCGTTTGACTTATTCTTTATATTTATTTATAAGAAGTTAATCCGTACATCTATATGAATTTTCACAGTTTCATCTTTATTGTCAACTAGCTTTCCGCCCGCAGCTTCGCCCGCTTTGTCTAAAACATAATAAATTATATACTAAAACCTTCCTCTTGAATCACTCTATCTATTAAAAAAAACCGCATCAAAATCCGTTGCGTAATTTTAAAGATTTAAGCATACATAGGGACATAGGGACAGAAAAAGCGACTTTGTTTTATATTATGTAGTGATACTGAATAAAAACATTTTGTTAAACGCAATTTTTCTTTATTTCTAGAACATTGAACGAAGACGGTCAACTTCATCAAGCCAAGAGGATCCTCCGCCTGAACCCGGTTATCGAAGACAACTATTAAATGACCGATTAGGCAGAGGAAGCGAAAGGACAAAAAGAAAATCACATTACTTGGAACCTCCCGAACTTGACTTAAGAACTGTAAAATTGGAAGATTATGCTCATCTGAAGCCCCCTGATCAAGATTTGATGTCACTTGTACAGACGTCACCAGAGAACTACGTTGTCACGCCACACCGAAAACGACGACCCGGTTTTCATAATTCACCATCACAAAATCCCCCGTTTGTATCGTTTCCACCAAGCTATTTAGAGGAGATGGCTCACCTTCGATACGCACAGGGGCCGGGAGTAGCTGCTGGAGTCGCTCGTCTCGGAGCTCTTCATCCACTTAGCGCTTCAGCACCTCCTTATCTCCCGGAAAGAAGTGCTACACCACCAGCAACGGCGCATGATGACGTACTAAAGTACAGACCTCCTAGTGCAGGATCGTGGGGACCCTGGCTTTGTCAACCTCAAATCGGGGGAGATGAAGCGCCGACCACAGAACATGAACAAGGATCAAGTAAACAGGCTCCGGTTAGGGAATATCGCTGCGAATATTGTGGAAAACAGTTTGGTATGTCATGGAATCTCAAAACACATCTCCGAGTCCATACTGGAGAAAAACCGTTTGCGTGCCGGCTGTGCGTCGCCATGTTTAAACAAAAGGCTCATTTATTAAAACATCTCTGTTCGGTTCATCGGAACGTGATATCATCGAGCGAAAACGACGGAAGAACTAACACCCCGGGCCGATTCAACTGTTGTTTCTGTCAGTTAACTTTCGAAGCGTTACCGGAACTTATTCGGCACCTCTCAGGCCCGCACAATAGCCTTCTACTCAGTAAAAATTTACACGAATGACGCCCGTCTTCGTGACGCGGCCTCACGCGTTCTGTTGGACTTTGAAACTCCTCTCAATCTGAGAGTTTAATTGTGATATGTGTGAAAAAGGTTACGTAGGTAGTGTAAGAAATTATTTTTAAGTTATGTGACATCGCAGAGCGATACTCATAGTTAGACATTCGTGGGAAGAGGTCAAGCGGATGTGTCGTAATATAAGGATCATGTTTGCCGAATGGGTCCAAATTGTTATAATTTGTTTAAAAATTATAATTCGGGACCAATACCTTCCGAGATAGTATTTATTTGAAAATTGTATTTCATTAGCGTAAATATTATTTAAAAGCCACCGACACATTAATTCATTAAGCATAGAAAATAGATGCAATTGTCAAAGAAAAGTTGCGAAGTCTTAAAATCCGTAAGAGAACGTCACACGATCTACCTCCTAAGTTAAAACCACATTTCATGAAACTGCAGGTGACGTAACTACAACATTGACTGTAGACCGCATACTTTTAAACAGGGTTTACGCTCAATGTTTCTAGTCAGAATAATTGGAACTTAACATAAATAAAAGTAACTAAATATTTGGTGCTGTACTAAAAATTCTTTATCCCAACCCTTTAACACTCTTCTAGTTGTACTATCTATTTTATTCTACCATTGGCTATCCTTTAAACATTTTACTGTTCACCTTTGTTCCAAGAAAAATGTCTGACATAACGATTCGCAGCTTTTCGTGGACACTAAAAATCTCAATATTAGTTTTATCATACCTTATTTGTAATATGAATAAAAAATGTGTTCGTATGTTAAATTTGAATCAGCCTATTCTAGATTTCGTGCCGATTATGATGTGTGGATGAGCACCAAAGATTTGTAAAGCATGGAAGTTGTTTTGGTGTACAATTAAGAAAAAATTCTAGGGACCTGAATTGAATTTGATGTGTTAACGTATGTAGGTACCAATTTAATAATCTCATGACTGTAATAGTAAGCTTATTTCTATGTTCTACAACTTCTGTATTCCACTACGTGCTATTGTATTAAAATTAATCTTTCTATTTTTGATAAATTTATTCTAGACTTAATGTATCACAACAGGCATTATTAATACTTTATCTTAAGCTATTCTAAATCTTCAAACCTTATAAGACGTACTCCTATTATTGTGGCCAGTTATTTTTAAATGGTATCTTAGTTACAACCGTGTTTGTTTTATTTGCTTGTAAACCTTCATTTATTTCGGAAGGCCTTATTGCGTAAACTTAAATTTTCTCTTCTCAACCAAACTTGACTCATATGTACTTTAAAAACAATACGTTCGATTATTCTAGTTACTCTTTGTAATACTCATCATCTAAATCATTTGAAAAACATCGATAATTGCTATTATTACAAACGTCCGTTTCTTTCGAAGATTCTTCAACAATTTTATTGAAACTATTTACCTATATGTTTAAAAACTAAAGTTACCAACATGTTGTTCAAAGCTTAGATTAAATGACAAATTTGTCGAATTGCTTTAATTTTTTCTTCGATGTTACCTATCGTTATACCTGACTTTATTTGTTTTATTTTTCATGTTTTGTTTTAACGTCGTATTGACGGTTATTTTTAATTGGGAACAATTTAATCATAAGAATTGTGATTGAGGTATCATTAGATTAACTTGTATGTGATAATCTGTTACTATTGTAAGTTTAACGAGAACGCCGTCTTCCATTGCGTTTTCCATTTTCGAAATACTTTATTTGTAAATATATTTAGTTGTAAGACACTACATGACAATATCGTCCAGAAAACAAATCGCTGCCGCTGTTACGTAAACTCGAACAAAAAGAATGATATTAAATTCGAAGGTTTTGTAGATTTATGTAAAATGTTGTGATATTCCGGCGTGATGCCAATTTGCCTTACTGTACATGAATCAATGCAATTCGCATTTTTAGTTTGTGCTTCATACATTGTTCGTATTATAACGGTCAATAGTTTTTACATGTGTATAAACCAAACGAAATTGTATTTTTATAATGATATACGTAATTTAGATGAGATTAATGTATGAAACACAATACTAATTTTAAAATAACTTTTTTAAATTGTCAGAAATGACGCCGACAACTTATGTAAATAAAATATATTGTAAGTATACTTGAAAAAAAAAGGTTAAGTCTGAACTTAATTCTTGTTGAACTTGAATATTGATTTTTCTGTTAATTGTAAATTAAAACGTATTTTTAAGTTTTCACATAGTGTACAATTTTTGTAGATATTGTTTAGTACATTAACATTCTGTAAAAATGTGTTCTTACCGTAGTAAATTAAATAACGAGAATATTTTAGTTACACAACCCGCTTTTTTTGTTACACCTCCACTTTCCATTTATCTTATTTTATTTGAGCGCCATCTAGTGATGGGTGGACGCAATAAATGATTTTATAATACAAGATGGCGCCTGAGCTAGAGCTTGCGTTTGAGCTTGTTACGAAGAAAAATTCATGTTCATGAAAATTTGAAAATTCATGAAACTTTCCTTATTAGAGCTAAAGCTGTATACTTTAAAATTATTCAACTATTCGGAACTTAATTAGACTCAATAAGTCTTCTTACAAAAAGAAGAATAACTGAAATTTTAATTATTTTCTTAAAAAAAAAACTTAAAATCGCATTATCTAGTTTACATCAGCTGTCACCAATAAGCATTCTAAATTCTAATTAGTAGGCCACAGTCAGCAATGTTCGTCGAAGTTTTCATAAAGAAATTAAAACTATTAAATGTGAAGATAAATAGCAAATTTAAAATAGACTTATAGACTATACTGAATTCCTTTTGAATTTCACCAGTCACCAATATTAAACTCCCTGTAATATTATCGTGCAACTAAGTCATTATTGGGCAATTTGGGTCTGTCGTTCCCTATGTAGGTATTAGTCTACTTGATAAGTTGAAAATGGCGTAAACTAGAGATAAGGCTCTTAAAAATACGTGCGATAGCTCATTTGATTCGGAATGACGTCTAGAAAAATGTATCGGAAATGTTTATTAGCACACAAAAAATTGCAAAAGTTATAGGCAAATTAAGTTTCAAAAAAATAGGTATTTCGTTTATTGTTAATAACTCCGAAATTATTAACATTTCAGAAATTTTGAAAAAAGATTCTTAAAGAGGAGGAAATTTCCAACAAAAAACTCCCGACTCCCGGAATTCTATCTCCATTATTTATAATTTTAATATAGGCCTCCGCGCGGCATTTTTAGATAGCGCGCGCGGCTTCAAAACCGAGCACGTCACATTAATTTTTTTTTTTAAGGTATTAAATATTAATTTAAAAATTTAAAAAAATTATGGTGTATTCCGAACACTTCAAAGAATTTGCTCCCGTTGGAAATTTTACTTCAAGTTAATTTTTCAACAAATTAGACAAATGTTAACTAACGAATTTTTTTTTAACTTCCGTCCTTATTGCACATTAAAAAAAATGTTTAAATAATTGTCGGTAAAATTTTTCACTTCGTGGAGCCCTTCATATAAATTTACTTAACAAGATCGCGCCATAAAAGTTTAAAAAATGTTAATACTTTGTTTATAATAATTTTTTCAAGTTAACAAAAAACTAGAAATTTCTAGTTTTTTGATCAATTTACTTAAATTGAAAAAATTTTTATAAACAAAGTAATAAAATTTTTTAAACTTTTATGGCGCGATCTTGTTAAGTATATTTATATGAAGGGCTCCACGAAGTGAAAAATTTTACCGACAATTATTTAAACATTTTTTTTAATGTGCAATAAGGACGGAAGTTCAAAAAAATTTCGTTAGTTAACATTTGTCTAATTTGTTGAAAAATTAACTTGAAGTAAAATTTCCAACGGGAGCAAATTCTTTGAAGTGTTCGGAATACACCATAATTTTTTTAAAATTTTAAATTAATATTTAATACCTTAAAAAAAATAATTAGTGTGACGTGCTCGGTTTTGAAGCCGCGCGCGCTATCTAAAAATGCCGCGCGGAGGCCTATTTTCAGCGTTAAATTAAAATTATAAATAATGGAGATAGAATTCCGGGAGTCGGGAGTTTTTCGTTGGAAATTTCCTCCTCTTTAAGAATCTTTTTTCAAAATTTCTGAAATGTTAATAATTTCGGAGTTATTAACAATAAACGAAATACCTATTTTTTTGAAACTTAATTTGCCTATAACTTTTGCAATTTTTTGTGTGCTAATAAACATTTC
Source organism: Colias behrii (assembly GCA_029959065.1). NCBI lineage: Eukaryota > Metazoa > Arthropoda > Insecta > Lepidoptera > Pieridae > Colias > Colias behrii. The sequence continues at coordinate 13,221,979 of JARWMC010000001.1, forward strand.
CGATACATTTTTCTAGACATCATTCCGAATCAAATGAGCTATCGCACGTATTTTTAAGAGCCTTATCTCTAGTTTACGCCATTTTCAACTTATCAAGTAGACTATATGCTTAGATCTTTAGAAGTACGCACCGTATTTTAATAGTTTCTTTTAGCTTTAGACAAAGCGAGCGCAGCCACGGTTGTTAGCTTTACAACCGTGGCTGCGCTCGTGCGTGCGTTCGTAAATAAAAATAGTATACAAACCAAAAAATCGAATTGTCAAAATACATATGTATTTTCAGCAACCTGTAGGTTGTATAGAACTGTTGGACACAAATTAAATAACATAATATATTCTGATAGGTATGGGTCTAAAATAAACAGGAATAGTCTAAATTTAAATGATGTTTATTAACTAAGTTTATTAATACTCTAACGTCTAGTAGGTATTATCTAATATAGTATAAATTTAAATTAAGTCGTTATTTTATACTCAAATATAGGCAGAGAAAAATGATTTTGATGCCAGAATATACTTACAAAGCATGTTACAAAGTAAGAAGAGAGGTCTTATTAAATTTATTTACATATAATAAATAGCATGTATACATATTACATATAGGTCATATATTACACATACCCAACATTTTTTATGAATTAGTAAGTAACTAACTGTTGCCCGCAGTTTCGCCCGCGTGGCCAAAATAAATTCTTATGGACCTACTAACTTTCATTATCCGCTTGAGTGTATAATATTTATTAATCGAAATCCTTTCTGTTTTGGCTGTGCGTTGATAGATTCAGTCAGTCATGTTTGCGTTTTATTAACTCAAGATTTCAAAATTAAGAGGTTTGGCAACAAAAGGTTTTTAAAGCTCTTTGTGAATATAATATTTTGCTAGGTATATTTTTATAGCATAAAATCTATTTTTTGTATAACAAATTTATTGTACCATAGATCACTGCATAGTATAAAACAAAGTCGCTTTCTCTGTCCCTTTGTCCCTTTGTATGCTTAAATCTTTAAAACTACGCAACGGATTTTGATGCGGTTTTTTTTAATAGATAAAGTGATTCAAGAGGAAGGTTTTAGTATATAATTTATTAGGTTTTAGACAAAGCGGGCGGTAAGCTAGTATAATACTATACTAGCTTGTACCATACAATTAATATTATATCACAAGTTGACTCCGTAACTAGAATTATAAAAACATGTTTTCATGTAATCACAGACGATATTTCAGCAGTATGTAGTGAAAAGGGAAAATAAACGCTAGTTTCAAGAGGGTAAGTTATGATTTCATAATTATTTAAAAAATAAAATTATGCCCTAGGATAATAATTATCCTAGGGCATAATTTTATTTTATCCTCTGCCAAAAATTATCAGATCTCATTGATAGGTGAATTAAAAAGTAAGATAGTAAGTATGTTTCATTTATTTTTATCCCTTCGTTGTGACAAAAAATAGAGAAACTCGGAAGTATAATAAATTAGTTTTTTTTTTTATGGTAGAAGAAGGCAAACGAGCCGACGCCTTGCCTGATGGTAAGCTAAGTGCGCCGCCCATAGACTACCGTAACTGGGTTACGGGTGTTGCCTACTGGTAGAGGGAGAGGGACAGGATATTTAGTAAAACGAAAAATAATATTAAGGAAATGGCTTCAGTGGATCAGGGAGTGGCTTAATTTATTGGCCCTTCAGGTAGTCATAAGCTCTCTTTTTGAAGGCCTCCATATTGAAGCTGTTCGGGAATACAGACTTTGGCAGTTTGTTCCAAAGTACAGCAGTACGCGGAAGAAAGTTGCGCATAAAGCGCACAGTTGTGCTTCGCCAACCGTCCAGGTGGTGTGGATGGAAGAGGTTCTTGTGACGGGATGTGTGGTGGTGAAACTGAGCTGCAGGGATGAGGTCAAATAGTTCTTTAGAACACTCCCCATAATAAAATCGGTAGAATATGCAAAGAGACCCTAAGTCCCTTCTTAATGACAGAGGGTCAAGCTTATCGGTTATCCTGGGATCGGCGATAATTCGAGCTGCCCGACGTTGAATGCGGTCAAGAGGAAGAAGTTGGCACTGCGGGGCGCCAGCCCATAGATGAGAGCAGTACTCCAAGTGAGGACGTACCTGCGCCTTATACAATAATAGGAGGTGACTTGGCTCAAAGTATTTCTCGATCTATTGAGGACGCCCAACTTTTTGGAGGCCAGTTTTGCTTTTTCTTCCAAATGACCACGGAATTGCACGTCACTCGAAATATCGACGCCAAGAATTCCGATGGACGGCGAAATATTAAGGGAAGTATTCTGAAAGCGAGGTGAATGGACAAATGGGGACCGTTTCGCGGAGAACGCGCAAACTTGAGTCTTATTGGGGTTAAATTCGACTAAATTTAGTTTACCCCATTCTGAAACTTTTTCAAGGGAAGTTTCAATTGATGAAACAAGTTTGTTTCGACACTCAAAAACAGTTTCGCTGGAGGATTTTGCCTGGCCGGTATAGCTAGCATCCCCTGTACTGTCGTCTGCATAGCAATGTATGTTGCTAACTTGCAACATATCATTGATATGCAGAAGGAACAGAGTAGGAGATAGCACGCAGCCTTGAGGGACACCAGCATTTATCGGCAGAGGATCGGAGCATGATCCGTCGATAACGACCTTGATGCTCCTCTCCGCGAGAAAGCTGGCAATCCATTCGCACAATCCTCCAGGTAGCCCGTAAGATGGTAGTTTTGAAAGAAAGAAAGAGTTTGTTGAGAATTGAATCCAATTTATATATATTTTAATAATACCTCCTCACAATCACAAAGGTTATTACTTTATATTTTAAAGGTATAATAATTTTCGATTCAGTATATTTTTAAGTAACTTTAATCCTTCACATCTTTTATAAAAGTGACTAATCCTGACTACATATTTAAAGAATTTACAGTAACTCTACTTTACACACACTGCACTAATCAGTGATTATATTTATAATATCAGAAAGTGATAGCAACTTTTCTTATAAGTCTTGTATGTATAAGCAAATCTAATAACAATAAAATAAAAAGTTTATCAGCTCTCAAAACTCAAAAACCTTCCCCTTCAGGCCAGCCAGAACTCAGTACGCGACTGAAGAATTACAAGCGAGCAATTAAATTCCCGTCTCAACAAAAACCAGTCATTGGAGTTTAGTTCTACACGTTTAAAAATAGACAAGAAAGATAGGTAAAAGCTATGAAACCGGTAACGTTGCAGATGGCTTACATCTTTTTGCAAACATGCATGGGAGTGCTAGGGCTGTTGCACCTTTAATATAATAAATAATTGAAGGAGAGAAATAAATCGTGAATGCTTTATTTGCCATTTAAATTATATTATCATGACTAAGAATTACTGATAGTCCGCACTCTTTGCTGTACATTCCTACCTACCTACTAGACCGGACTCTCAGTGGAGTTTCGTTTGCAAAAATCGCGGACCTAAATCTGACTTCTGATATATATTGTATAGATCCCAGACATCCTATAGACAGATGTTGCCAACCAGTTTTGTGGTCCCCCTGCCCGCACCCCGGTAATTAAATATGGCATACAAAGAAAAAAATAAAAATTTCCAAAACATGCCGTGTGGGGTATCAAATGAAAGAGCTTATTGAGTAGATCACGAATATATAGCATACTATATACATTTCTTACACTTTCTCTAAGATTTTTTAGAAAATTTACGAAAATGGTCCATTTTTGAGTTAACTTTAAACCACTATAGATTGAAAACTCATGAATATATTTTTTAAATTATTATTTTAAATAATTAACAATAGTCCATTGTTTACGATTCAATATTTCGTACAGTGAAATAGTTGCATGGGGGAGTGGGGGGAGCATTCAAAGATGGCGAGTATATTTTCAAGTTCATATAGTATATAGTTATTTTCATCAAATCCACCACATAGCTCACTTATATTATATTACGAACTATTGAATCATAAACAATGGACTATTGTTAATTATTTAAAATAATGGTCCGCGATTTTTGCAAACGAACATCTCCTTGGAGCCTGCTCTATACGGGTATATTCAAAGATATTTTCCATTAAAAATGAAAATTTGATTCTTTTGACTATTATTTGATATTCTCTATTAATTAAGAGAGACAACCCTACTGAGTGGCAAAATTCTTAAGTGCTTCTTTAGACTCTTCACTAATGATCGTATTTATAACATTAATGTAAAAATAGTCCATTATGCACCATGGTCATTTTATTTTATGTTTATGTTATGTCTAATATGTTTATGGAAATTAATTACCACTTAATTCTCATTTACTCGCATTCACTCCTAATGTTATTTATATATTATATCGTCTTTTTTACACATAATTTTATACAGTACTAGCTTTCCGCACCCGGCTTCGCCCGCTTTACCTAATGAATTATATACCTACTCAAACCTTCCCTAAGAACCTCCCTAATTCTCTATCTACCGCAACAAACTGTTGCGTACAGTTGCGTACCGTTGCGTAGTTTCAAAGATATACGCATAGTGACAAACAGATAAAGAAAGCGACTTTGTTTTATACTATGTCGTGATAATGATACACGAGTAGGTACTTTTAGAAACAAATAATGTAGCATCGTTGTAGCTATGGACGTTAAAGATAACAATATATTTTATTTACTTTCCCAAAACATGGAGAATTAAACAATATATACATCTTACTTTTTTGTTTCTGTTTTAATGCATGCTAACCGCAAAATATAAAGAGCAAATAAAATGAGCTTAAAAGCTCTCTTCAAATTTAATTTTTTTTAAGTTGATCCCGTTGTTTCACTTCATGTACGTTTTGCTCGTCATACATCTAGTGCTAATAATATGACTAAAAACCTAATCTAATGGGCCTTAGGCTAATTAGCCTTTTTTGCGTAAGAGAAGAACAAACATGCATTCAGATCACAACCGGTCAACCTCATAATCTAGTATCAGGATTTTTATTTTTATTATTACTTTCACTAACTGATACTACTTTATAGTGTAAATTAAAAAAATATGTGAAAAAAGATAATCTGCATGTGAAGAAGTTCCCATACAGTCTTATATTAGAAATTAGTATTTTTTAATTACTTATGGCCTTAATTCCTTCAATCAAAATGTCTATTACATAATATTTTATCAGTTCGGTCTAAATATTCATAGACTTTTACATTTTTTTATTTGCTATTGAAACTTTAATATTTACGTACTTACCCATGTTGCAAACACTAGATAACTTTAAAGTTAAATTATATTTACCAAGGAAATGTAGACATGTGGATGGAATATTTTATGTCAGCAAATATTTATCTTTTAAAGGTATTCCCATAATTGGATGTTCAACGGTGAAAAGCTTGAAGATAAAGGTTTTAATGCTTGTCATTTCCTGTGAGTTGTGACATCATTTATTTATTACTAGGTGAGCTCCGCGATTTTACCCGCAGTGCTCCGCTCCTGTTGGTCTTAGCGTGATGATATAATATAGCCTAGCCTTCCTCGATAAATCGGCTATCTAACACCAAATAATTTTTCAAACCGGACCAGTAGTTCATGATATTAGCGCGTTCAAACAAACAATTCAGCTTCATAAAAGAATAAGTAGTTAATTTTATTTCCTAATATGATATAACCATGAACATTTGTGAAATCATCACTACATAGTATAAAACAAAGTCGCTTTCTCTGTCCCTATGTCCCTATGTCCCTTTGTACGCTTAAATCTTTCAAACTACGCAACGGATTTTGATGCGGTTTTTTTTAATAGATAGATTGATTCAAGAGGAAGGTTTATATATATAATAACATCCATTCAATAGTGGAGAAGTACTGTTATTTTTGAGGTTTCTAATGTGATGTCGTAAATAATTACATTTTTTCCGCTTACATTGCAAACGCAGACTGAACCCTACGAGTTTTATCAAAATAATGTATTATTGTACACATTGAAAAGGTCTACAGAAAAGTCCGTGATGGTATATGTCTATCTCTTATGGATAACCCACAATAACTTTTTTTTGTCATTTACTTTTTACGACAAATAACGGCTAATTTTCGAAGCGATTTTAACCAATACAGCATTAATCCTTAACCAATTAAATACCTTGAATACATTGTTCATTTAATATAGATCTATATGGCCCTTTACACCGTATGATTTAAGTGAATATTTTCGAAGATATTACAGATTTAAAAATTGCGGGACGTAGCGTTTGCGGCGGTACCGGCCGGCCGCCATTGCACTCGTGCGAAGCCGGGGCGGGTCGCTAGTAACTAATAGACGTATATAATACCTTAATTTAATTACAGACACAATATTTCGGAAGATTTCGAATAAAGACGTATGATATAATAAATATAACATTCTATATGCCAGACCTGAGACCTACCTTGTTTGTACTGAAGCTGCAAAAGTTACATCCCAAGTTTCTCGTTGCACTAGTATTAAAAATAGCAACAATTAGTTACATATGTCATTTCACACAACATGTTTACCAACCATATAAACTTCTAGTAATTTCTATAGATGCATAAAGAATCCCACAAACAAAAGGACGTCACAAAAACTAGATCCCAAACCGATCCTGAAAAAATGACCATACTCCCATAGTCATGACCTAACAAGGATAGAAATTCATATAATAAACTAGGTTGGATATGGTCCCGATGGAAGACCGGTTTCAAGGCTAGGTTTAAATAGGTTGTGCTTGGGGGTTCAGGCATCATTCCCGTGGAAGCCTCCCTTGTATCCAGATCACGATGTGGCGTATCTTCGTGCTGTTGTTTGCGGCGGCTGCGCACGCGCAAATACCCTCGCTGGGATGGTGCCCGGACTATCAGGTACATGTTGTTTGTTTTGTACTTTATTATTTGTAATTAATATAGGAAATAAACTTTGATATTCGACAATTATGTTTGTTTGAAATTGTGAACAAATGGTCGTGTTATTGTTGTTTGTTGGGTAGGCATCTCTTCCAGACTATGTACTATAGTATAATACTAGCTTTCCGCCCGCGGCTTCGCCCGCGTTTTGAAAGAAAAACCCGCATAGTTCCCGTTCCCGTGGGATTTCCGGGATGAAACCTATCCTATGTGTTAATCCAAGTTACCCTCTATATGTGTGCTAAATTTCATTGTAATCGGTTCAGTAATATTTGCATGAAAGAGTAACAAACACACACACACACACACACACATCCTCACAAACTTTCGCATTTATAATACTAGATTTCCGCCCGCGGCTTCGCCCGCGTTTTCAAAGGAAAACCCGCGTAGTTCCCGTTCCCGTGGGATTTCCGGGATAAAACCTATCCTATGTGTTAATCCAAGTTACCCTCTATATGTGTGCTAAATTTCATTGTAATCGGTTCAGTAGTTTTTACGTGAAAGAGTAACAAACATCCATACATCCATACATCCATACATCCATACTTACAAACTTTCGCCTTTATAATAGTATATTAAGATTATACCCTTATCAACTAAAATGTAGCTTTAAGAACGAGACTTTTCTAAATAGTTGCGTCAAAAAAAATTCTTTCAGTTACATATTTTGACTTTAATCTTGGTTTATACTTTAATCTATCTATGTACTCTATATAATTTTTTCAAATAACCGTATAGGTTAGTGCATCCAAATAATCAATTTTACAATTTATCTGAACCTTTAAATAAACTAAAAATTAAATTTAACCTAATAAAATTTAATATCTTATTCCTTTCTTAACAAAAAAAAATTATTATTATTCCTATCCACTGTACATCACATAAGAGCGTATACTATAATAGTGTCGTGCTCTTGACCTCGGTCAATGATGTAACCCGTTGGCAGGTCAGTAACCCCTTTCGATTTCAACCCATTGAGCGTCAGGTGGTAATGTTATGGGTGAAAGTGAAATGGGGCCAAGCGGAAACGAGTTCTTAATGTCGTGTTGTGAAGATTTATTTTCGTTTTGTATTGGCAAGTGGTAAATGCTTTGCTAATTTATTTGCATTGATTTGTATTAATTTTCTAGATATTATATTGAATAGTTTTTAAATAGAAATAAAATAATAAATTAAGTAGAATTAAGTAGTCTTAATATTTATTTGAACCAGTCATTTACAAAATCTAAATATTTATATAACTATCCCACCCTTGAATAAACTACGACTGCATCCATTACCATTTTTATATTTCTAGAAATAATCAGAAGTATATTATATAATATAAATTTATGACATATTATTTAAATACGCAAAAATAATGCATCCATTTCCTAAACGATTTCCCAAGCGAATAATCTTCTACCACCTTACACCATTGTAATACTTTAAAACAGTCCTAAAATTCATACCAAACTTTCAGCCGATGGCAAATTTCAACATCAATCGTTTCCTGGGTGACTGGTTCGAAGCCGAACGGTACTTCACGGTCTCCGAGCTGGGCACACGCTGCGTCAACACCAAGTATGAGGCCACGCCGGAGGGCAGGATCGTGGTGTCCAATGAGATCACTAACTCTTTGTAAGTATATCTGTAATAATACATAGTAAGATGAGGGTAAATTAGTGTTTTTGAATGTTAAAGAAATAAAGTCAAAAAGTGCGAGATCAATTTTCAAAGCTAGTAAAATTCTTTTACTACCTTTTCGCCCGCCCACATAGTCAAAGCCCTAAGGAAAATCTGCATAGTTCCCGTTCCCGTGGGATTTTCAGGATAAAAACTATCCTATGTAATCCAAGTTACCCTCATGTGTGTGCCAAATTTCATAAAATCGATTCAGCAGTTTTTGCGTCAAGGAGTGACGAACAAATAAACAAACCTATACAAAGTTTCGCATTTATAGGTAGGATTTGAATAAAAATATCTTTTATTTTCAGAACGGGAATGAAGCGAGTCCTCGACGGCACCCTACAGATGATAGGTCGCGAGGGCGAAGGGCGCATGATGGTGAAATACGCCTCCCTCCCAGTGCCCTACGACACCGAGTTCAGCATCCTCGACACTGACTACGATAACTTCGCAGTCATGTGGTCCTGCAGCGGCATCGGCCCTGTGCATATTCGTAAGTATTGTACTGTGTTTGTGTTGTTGTTTTACCGATGATTCGAATATTTTAAGCATCTGAAATATATAATTAAAGCTAAAATTTTCTTTAAATGTCCTCTACATTACGGTAGAGTCATTGAAATAATGCTACCTATATTTTATAGTTTCATAACTACTACCAGTAATGAATAGGTAAATAATTTAAAGGTTATCTACTAAATAAAAAACTAATATAGAATAATCTACTAACCTTTAACCATTCACAGAAAACGCCTGGATCCTCACAAGAGAGCGTCTGCCACCCCCCATGATCATGCAAAGCGCATACGGCGTGTTGGACAAATACAAGATCTCCAGAACATTCTTCGTGAAGACCAACCAGGCTGACTGCCACATTCTCCCCCGGCCTGCCGCTGAACCCATGCTCGATCTGCTCAAGACTGATGATCTTGAAGGCAAAAATGCTGTTCCTGAAGTGATCGTTGATAAGGAGGAGGTATGTCTTTTAAAATTAGCTTTTTAAAACTCGTGAAGGCTTAAGTCTGGTCAGATTGCCGAACATTAATCTGCCTGGAGAAGTATCAGTGATTCAGTGTAACGCGTATGCGATATATCCGTATGATCCAGGAATCCATATTCTTATTATGAGAAATTCTACTAAAATTTGTATAACCAATTAAAAATTCGAAGAAAAGATCCGGAAGTTTTTCATATTAGGTATAAGCGACAAATTCAACATAATCCGTTTAGTAATTTTTGCGTGAAATACATTTTTTATTGATTTGATAAAATAAATATCAAAATCAAATGTAAAAATGCAATTCTTTCAATTAATTCTAAATACTCAACACTCTACCTTTTAACTAGCAGGTAATAAATTGTATAATGTTCATATTTGTCTTTGAAACCGGCTTGTATGGAAATTGAATCATAGCTAACAATTACTTATGGTGATCAGTTATTTATATGTTTATAAAATAGGTGATAAATTTTATTTAAAACATACAACGAGTAGGCATTAACTTATAAACTTGTAAATAATTTATGTAGCAATCATCTATATTAATGATTTGCATTGCTGTACATGTGGATTGAAAAACACTGTACAATTTAAAAGATTCTTCCATCACTAAAAAGCTGCATATCTCGGCTAAAAATGTTGTTTTTTTCCAATCCAATCCTTTCTATCTAAACAAACATTTTACCTAAAATTAAAATGCATAAACAATTCGTATAATATGTATTATTATTTACTAGGTTTCCGCCCGCGGCTTCGCCCGCGCAGTCAAAGAAAAACCCGCATAGTTCCCGTTCCCGTGGGATTTCCGGGATTGCGTCATTTTCCCGGGATAAAAAATGGGAATGTCCTTTCTCGGGTATCAAAATATCTCCATACCAAATTTCATGAAAATTGGTTCAGTAGTTTAGGCGTGATTGAGTAACAGACAGACAGACAGACAGAGTTACTTTCGCATTTATAATATTAGTATGGATTATTAAATATACTATGATAATTCATGTATTTATAATCTATTATTATTTGCAGAAGATCCCAAAAGAAGAAATCAAGAATGAAGTTATAGTAGAGCGATCAGCTGTTCCAGAAATGTCCAAAGAAGCGAAACCCATGAAGATCTCTGAACCAATGAAAGAATCCGAGATGAAGGACGACAAAATGGACAAGCCCATGGAAATTAAAGAAGAAATGAAGAAACCAGAATTAGAAATGAAAGAGAAAATAGACAAGCCAATGCAATAAATTGTTAGTAATTAATTAGTATGGTTGGAGGCTTACAGGATGGGCTATTGAACCAAATAAGTAATTTCCGATGTGGACGGTCTGTTTCGAATGGTTTGCTTTAGTCAGTGCTAAATAAAGAAAATATAAATAATAATATTCGTTTTCTTTCCGCTGTTGAAACCAACAATCCTTCGGCAATCGCTATCTACAATGTTACTGATTACAGTAAATTTTTTAAGTGTAAAATTTACATTAATTTGCTTTCATGAAACTTGAATCCATATTTTGAAAAATTATCATAAATAAATAAATTAATAGCTACATTATTTTAATAACAAAGTAAAATTAGAATCAATGAATGTCGGTGCAAAAGGAACGGGTCTGATTGTATTGGTCGGGCTGATACTGAGCGTCCACTCCCGGCCGCTATCCCACTACTGCCCGATACGGGGACTTTTGGCTGCTGGGTTTCCCCCCTGGCCCGGTTCGCCCCTCCTTAGTTAACCTGCACCCCCCAGACTCCTCCGGGGGGTCCATATTAATACCAGGCTTAGTGTGGACGTCCAGTCAACATGGACCACACAGCACCAGGACTCCCGACCTCAAACCATCCTCCGAGCCCGACCTCCGAGTAGCCGGATTACAGGAGACGCCACGCTCCCAGTCGAAGTTAACTGCGAAATTAGCGAACATATAATATAAAAGAACCATGGTTCTAAACTACGCGTGAATTTTCATAACCTATATTGTTCTTTTTTATTTCTTTTAATATTTGTGCTGAAAACTAAATAATTTGCCATTGGGATATTTAGTTCTGTAAAATACAGAAAATATTTTTTTTATACAAAGTATGCGGTTCTGAGTCGTAGGCCATCTATCGCAACATCATAAAACCTTCTATAGCATTAAGTTACAAGGTAACATAGCAGTTTAGACAAGATAGACTAGATGGCAGTTCACTTAAAAAATAGAAATTTTGTAATTTGAGACAATTTATCATAATATTTTAACTTTTTCAAAAGAACAACATCTCAATACATAGTATAATTAATCCCAACAATTACCTTTATTATTATTCTTTTTTTTGTTAACTTTAGATATCTTTAATTTACACGGCATAATATTTTTTTTTAATTTACCATAATAGGTACACATATATACCTTTTAACCAGCAAGTAGATCAAAGCATACGTACCATAGAAATTAATTGATCAAAAATGTATTTAATAGATTCTTTAGATTTTAGAATATACCTAGATAATATAATACATACAAGGACAAGTTAATTCACAATTACATAAAGTTAATATATAGGTACTTACTATCCTATATAAATATTTTTTCCGACGCCTTTTATGAAATATCAGTAAACAAACACACATAATATTATGCAACGTGTAGACCGGCGCGTTCAGTCCATGGTAGAGCAGATCTAAAGAAACTCGTCTATGTGAACATATTTAGTTTTTCCGTAGTGTTTTTGAAATAAAATTATACAGGGTAAGTAAGGAACATGTATTTCGTTAATGTGAGTAATAGGCTAAGTTATTTTACCTTTATTTATTATGTGTTATGCCAATGAAAAATAATAACTGCAAATATTTAAAATATGAATGAAAAGTTTTAAATAACATTATCTTTTTTGAATGGTATTCCTTCAGGATACCAGAACCGTATTTTTTAAATGATAAAATTGATAATAAAGATCGAATAGTATATATAGTATACGTTTGCATAATTACACTTTTATTTTCTTATACCCAATTCTTTAAATTTTGAAATTAATGATAACTGTAACAGTCTGATAATAATATGCAGCAAACAATTGAGACATGCTACTATTTATTTTCTACGCAAGGCAAGTAAAATTATGTTTGAAATGTTAATATATGTTTTATCTTTGCTAAACTAAACACGTTTACATGATTAAAAAGAAGTATACCGGTAAAACTTCAAAACATAATTTATATGGGTTTCTATTATGTATAGTACCTATATTAAAATGAAATTTACAATTACGTAGGTATAAAGATATTATATTGTCTTACCACAAAACAACTTAAACACAGTCTAACTTAACCAGGGATCTGTCAATTTAATAGTTGTCTAGATGTTAAATACGACAAAACCAGATTAAAGAGAACCCGCACTTAAAGTTAAACCCTGTCTAAATTAGTGTTTTTGTGGTAAGACAGATATTTTTTAAACTATAATTAGGAGTTAGGATTTAATATGTGAATCGGATACATAGGTATGTTAAGAAAAGATCGAGCTAATATTTTCTATAAAACGTGACAAGAAGGAAAACTAGCCCGCTTTTCCGAATAAGAAAGTGGCGTCTCTAATTTAACATTTCCTTTGTAAATCTTTCACATGTTCTAGAATTTTCTATTAGGTTTCATTTACAAATTTAGCTTTGTTTTCTTTTCTTATCGTCACTATCTATGCCAGTAGATGAAAGGCAGGTTATAATATAATCTTGCAATTAGTTGTTACTTTTCCTTTTAATACTGTAGTTTTTTATACACATTTCCGAATATGTGCAAATTATATTTAACTACTGATAAACCATTTTTTTTTTGGCATCTTTAGTTTATATAGTCGGGGAAAAACCTCACCATATTATATTGATATTTTTTACTGTAAGTATTGCCATTTGTTAAAATACATGAAAAACTAAAGTAAATCGATAAATTTTTTATCCTTTATTATTTTAATATAAAATATTGACTGAATATTAGTATTTGACGTCAATGATTCTAATTAATGATTGTGTTATTTTTTTTTTATTTAAGTCTCTAGTAGTCGAACAACATAGGTATAATGCTGCTAGCAGCAGATATTAATGTGAACTTTATTTGAAGAACAATATCAAGAGAAATGTCGATAGGAAATTTAGTATTATAATTAAAAAAAAACACAGACAAATCAAATAATTGTTGGTCTGTGATTTTCAATTAATAAACTTCCGATACTTATAGCCTGGACGATAAACAACATTATAATATGCCTTGGGCATCTAATACAGAGAAACATAATAATTGGTCGTAGCTATAGCGTGATGATATACTTATAGCCTATAGCCTTCCTCGATAATCGGGCTATCTATCACCGAAAGAATTTTTCAAATCCGCGGTCCTGTAGTTCCTGAGATTAGCGCATTCAAACAAACAAACAAACAAACAAACAAACTCTTCAGCTTTATAATATTAGTATAGATAGGCCCATCCCATAACGGAAAGTGGCTTTTATAGAAATAATATAAAATTTCCCGTATTACGTTCTAATTCCACGATATATTAAATGAGACCTTACCCATAAAGTTGATAATTTTGTTATCATTGATAATTACCTAATTACAATTTTATTATTAGATCCTCTTTAAATTTACAGAACACATTATCTATTTATAGAATCCATACTAATATTATAAATGCGAAAGTAACTCTGTCTGTCTGTCTGTTACTCAATCACACCTAAACTACTGAACCAATTTTCATGAAATTTGGTATGGAGATATTTTGATACCCGAGAAAGGACATAGGCTACTTTTTATCCCGGGAAAATGACGCAATCCTGGAAATCCCACGGGAACGGGAACTATGCGGATTTTTCTTTGACTGCGCGGGCGAAGCCGCGGGCGGAAACCTAGTTCGTAATAAAATTGCAAAAATAGATATTTAGGTACTAGACATAAATACTATCATCAATATTGGGAGAAACCTCTGGCTCCTGAGACACAGTTTTAAACTAGTTCGGGAGCCGAAGGATTCATTATTTTGACCTGTATAATTATTATGTCAATAAAGATTTTTATTATTTTTTTTTATTTATTATTATTTAGCAAGTCACTGAGAGGTTAAACTATCAAAAATTACGTCATGTAACCTTGGTCAATGCTATGTTAAACAAACTAAAAATTGACCTTAAAGTTTAAACCATTCAATGATTCTAAATGCATCGATATTTGATGCTCGTATATCCTTATAAATGTACTCAGGTTTATATAATTTGTAAACCTAAGTAAATAAAAACCAAGTGCTAATTATTTCATACTCCAATTTTCTGCGAGATATACACTACATAATAAATTATACATATTTATTAAAATCCTCTATTTTAAAATTACACGATAAATGAGCAAAATAAAGAAAATTATACTTATGGAGTTCCATTTTTTTATGTCCTCGCGGGGGCGCGCCTCCTTCACACAATTTTTGGATACAGAAGCAAATATTTTAATTAACTAATAACTTAATTATATTATATTTATAAGTTTATCTTTAACATGTAAATTGTAATTAATTACCCACTTAACTGTATTTCAAATTACTGTTAGACTTCGTTTCAGAGCTGCTTGCTGTAGTTAACGTTAGTATTCGTTTTAGATGTTAGTATTGTAATCAGACAGCCAGGTTCAATGTATGCTAATTTAATATAAAGTTGAAATGTTTGTTTGTTTAAACGCACTAATAGCAGGAACTACTGGACTGAATTTAAAAATTATCTCATCCATCGGTGACTACGTACGTGACCTAAGTGATATGGACATTATTTGTAACATGGGCGACGCTACCAATAGTTAGGTACTAATATTATATATACATACCTACTACAAAGTTGCAAATTGCAATACTGACTGAAGAATCGCCTGTTTGTTCATAAATCCTAATAATAGAGAAACAGATGTGTAATACATCTGTCTACATGTGAAACCCTTAAATGGTAATTTTTTCATATTATTGTATCAATAGTTTTTTTTCATAAAAACATAGGTATAAGCAATAAGCATACAATAATGCTGATAAAAAACTCGTAACATGTGTACCCTTATTGATTATACTCATACATATAAGTAGATCATAATATAAATATAATATTTAATTTATAGATACATTAATGCTTAATCCAATTTTAAACTATTTCCTAGCTCATTATTTTATTTAAATAGGAAAAATCTAAAAATCATAATGTCTTCCATAATTTGCAAGTTCAATAAAAATAAAATATTACTAACTATGTTTTTATTCTCAGGAAAACTTAAAAAAATGTTAACACGTTGTGCATATTGTTGGAAAATAAAAAACCATAAACTATCGATGTATCGATAAAGGTGTGTAGCTATGAATGGAAGAGTTAGGGTTGCTAAGCGTAATATTATGTTCATAAGAAAAAAATAATTGTATACTAAAAACTTTAAAATATATAAATCTTGGAAAAAATTACCTAAGAACTATGAAATATAAAGATTTACCCTTCCTAAAAAAATGAGAGTGAAATTCAAAATATATCATGAGTCATCAGCGTGTTTGCAATATAAAAACAAACAAACTTATCATTTTTCCGTTTATGTACCTTATCATTATATTTGGATGATCCATATCTTGTAGTTTAGGAGGGACCAGCGATACTACTTTAGTATTTGGATTTTAGTGACTAAACCGACGAAGGCGTGGTTAATCAAAAAATATCAAAATAACCACACCTTGTAGTCAGTGAAGAGTAAGATAAGTTTCTTTCATATTGCATTTCTATTAACATAAAATTAGCACTATGAATCAAAGAAATATGGTAAGCTTAAATAAAAAGGTATCTATATTTCTAATCATTTCGTTCTGCATCGTACGAAATTTTCTCTACTTCTATCATTTGCAAGTAGAGCTGATTTTGCATCATCTCGTCTCATTATTAATATGACCATATTACAATAGCAAAATGCAGCAACACGTATAAAATACCTACATGTTCTTTTCAAGTATCCTCAACTTTAGCAGATTTATTTATTTCTCATTATATTGCCATATTTGTCAAAGTAGCAACCCTGAAGCCAGTAGCCATGACAGTCCCGTTATGAGTACCGTAACTGATGTACTTAAGTCTGAATGGGGATACCATGTCAGCATACTTAAGAGTTAAGTTACATATATTCAAGTTATCGGACATCATGGCGGTCGGTCTGCTTATGTATCGAATCATTATTTATAAAAATAAAACACAAGATCACTGTTTTTGATCTATGTAGATCTTAACATGCAACGATCAAAATATTTTTTATTATATCCTGTTTATTTATATGATACTAGGTTTCCGCCCGCGGCTTCGCCCACGAAGTCAAAGAAAAACCCGCATTATTCCCATTCCCGTGGGATTGCGTCATTTTCCCGGGATAAAAAGTAGCCTATGTCCTTTCTCGGGTATCAAAATATCTCCATACCAAATTTCATGAAAATTGGTTCAGTAGTTTAGGCGTGATTGAGTAACAGACAGACAGACAGAGTTACTTTCGCATTTATAATATTAGTATGGATTTTCATAATAAACTCTACCTATGAAGTAGTTTATTTATTGGATCATAATTGCACGTAATTTTTATAGGTATTAGAAGCCCTATTGATGTATGCATCGATTAAATATTACTTCTGAAACTATATAACAGAATATATTATTATATCTTCACGATTTCGCGTGACAGCTTCCCTAAAAAAATTACTTACATCTCTATTTGAATACCTTTTTGTATTTCTTATATAAAGCAGCCTGCATCCAGTTTCCCTCTATATATCAACATTTCCCGAAATCCTTTCAACTAAAAAATAAAACGAAATAAAATAACAGACATTTAAATATGCACAGTTTTTGCCAAACTATATAAAAGTAGATATTATGATTGTTTTTTTCTACTTACATATTTAATTTTTTTTTACGTTTAGCCAATTTTAACCTTGCGAAGTTTTACAAACTCAAATAACAAATTCAAATAACCAATAAAAAATTCTCGATATAGAACATGTACCAGTATTTTAACTCGTCTTTTCAAATAAAACCATCGGATAAGGTATTTATCATAATATCTTGTACAAACAAACCGGTGACCATTAAGTATGAAGTCATAAAAATAACAACGAATCATTTTACACGCCTCAATGTGAATCATAAAATTAACGAAATTTCTGTCAAACAATATTTACAATGTTTGTTATCTACAAAAGAACTGAAATTTTCTTTGTATCAGTCTTACTCATCAATCCTTAAAAAATGTGACCATACATCTAAATATTTGAATAAATAAATAAATCAATCAATTTTGAATAAATAATTCAAAATATTACGTGTGTAAATATTGCTAGAGCTTAGCAACAGACATGACTACCTACTTCGTGTCGAAATTAGTTATCTTCTTTTACTACTGTATATAAAAATAAGTCGGGTTTTCCTTCCTGACGCTATAACTCCAGAATGCACGAACCGATTTCCACGGTTTTGCATTCGTTGGAAAGGTCTCGGGCTCCGTGAGGTTTATAGCAAAGAAAAGGTGTCTCTGGTGGCGAAACGGAGTTCGCCCGGTTTGCTAGTAACTTATAAGATGTTATGGCAATTTAAATTATCAAAAAATGATTTGTATGGAGAATTTAAAACGCTTATTTTAGAATATCTAAGAATGTGGTTGAACCCATGTTGAACCTAAATAAATACAATTTTACGTTCTAACTAAAATTATAAGGTAACGTGGTTGAAGGATATCTAGACAGCTCAATTAGGTTAGAATGTTTAATTCTCCAATCGCTAACATTAACTTTAACTTTGTATACCTTTGAGACATGGAAAATTACTTTTCAAAGTCCTTTAAAATAATAATTATTATTATATTAATAAAAAAAATTATATACCTATATCACCATATTATAATATACATATTATTGTATCTTATTTAAATAAAAAACTTTCAGTAGTATCACAAACATGGAGGTTCCGTAGATTAGATACGGAGCCCTCATAAAGGGTCAATAATTAATATTTTAATATTTCAGATGTTTGTAAAATAACTTCACAGGTTTTTTACAACATGTATTCTAAAGAAATTCTCGTTATACACTTAAATCAAAAGATAATATCTAATGTTATGTAATATGAATTGTTACAGATGTCGGTACTACGGTCAATAGCAGTTTTCCTCTGCGGTCTCTTCACATTGACCACGGTCAATGCGCAAGTGCTGCTCCCTGGTGGATGCCCCGATGTAGCCGCCATGACTGACTTCATTCCTAGTAGAGTATGTATACCTAATACTTAAATATTTGCAAGAATATTTTATTAAAGTAGGGAATCGGAAAGGCAACACTTCTTTCCATTAATAAGCGTTTATCTGGCGGATGTAGGAGATAATTCCTGTTCTAGCAATAGCTCTCGTACTAACACAAAAAATTATAAAACGTATTGTGATGTCTGATGAAAAGCATAACAATGTAAACGAAATTCATTGCTTTTCCGTACCTTACCAACAAAAGTAAAACCTATTCAGAAATATTTAAAATCTATAAAAGTTTTTATATAGATACTTTTACTTTTTAATTATATATTTTCAGTACCTGGGAAAGTGGTATGAAGTAGAGAAATATTTCGCCATATTCGAATTGGGTGGTAAATGCATCACAGCTACCTATTCTGAAAAGGACAATGGAGCCATCGCGGTCCATAATCAGCAAGTTAATACATAGTAAGTATAAAATCCTTACTAATATTATAAATGCGAAAGTAACTCTGTCTGTCTGTCTGTTACTCAATCACGTCTAAACTACTGAACCAATTTTCATGAAATTTGGTATGGAGATATTTTGATACCCGAGAAAGGACATAGGCTACTTTTTATCCCGGAAAAATGACGCAATCCCGGAAATCCCACGGGAACGGGAACTATGCGGGTTTTTCTTTGACTGCGCGGGCGAAGCCGCGGGCGGAAACCTAGTATTTTATAAATTTAACAACTACAATAATTAAAGACAACTTAATTAGTGTCGTGATCTTAATAAATGCAACTATCTATCAATACAATTTTATGCTATAATTAGCTATGGTTATTAAGTGTATTGAAGCTTTTTTATTGATCCTGAAGTAAATTTCCTGATTGTAAATTGTATGTAGAGCGATACCTATAAAAATTCTCATACATTAAATCACGTTAATGTCTGTTTTATAAAAGAAATCAATCTAGTCGCATTAGCATTGATATCTATCCAAAAATTCGACACACAGTCCTGTGACTTTTATTAAAGAAACTAAATATTCACAATTTCTAAAGGAACATAATATCATATTTTGCAGTTCCGGCGTAAAATCAGGAATTCTCGGTGTAGCTGTGCAAGTCAGTCGATCTGATGAAGCCAAGCTGAGCGTTCGGTTCCCGTCGTTGCCTGTGGATATACCTGCTCCCTACTGGGTGCTTGAAACTGACTATGACAATTACTCCTTGGTGTGGAGTTGCATGGACTTAGGGTTCATACATGCAGGTAAACTTAAACTCAAACATAGTTTATTTAATTAGACTTCTTCTATAAGTACTGTTGAGTCATAATATTATAGTTTTACCATTCACTACTAGTTAATAATGTAGATAAAGTTAAATATTACGTAGATACTACCACCAGAAAATATGGAAATACTGGCTTTTCGTAGCCAGCGGAAATTCCCAGTTGAGATATTTTGCTGTGGTTAAAGTAGTCACTCTCTCGCCTCCTATAACTATCCCCGAGCAAGCATCATCACTACATAGTATAAAACAAAGTCGCTTTCTCTGTCCCTATGTCCCTATGTCCCTATGTATGCTTAAATCTTTAAAACTACGCAACGGATATTGATGCGGTTTTTTTTAATAGATAGAGTGATTCAAGAGGAAGGTTTTAGTATATAATTTATTATGTTTTAGACAAAGCGGGTGAAGCCGCGGGCGGAAAGCTAGTAATACCATAAAATTACTTCCTCGTGAAGTTAAAGAAACATACTAACAAACAAACTTTTGCATTTGTAATTAAGTAAGGATTTGAATACTTACTGTAACTTGAATTGAAATATACGTAATTATGTTGATGATGATAATTATTTTTTGCTGAGTGGTTAAAAAAATATATAATTTTTTCTGACATAAGTAATTATACTTTATTAAAAATTATATTACACGCGATCAAATGTTGGTAAAACATTAATTGGTGACTTGAAATCCTTGACCAAAATTTTAAAGGAGTTAATAATTTTACTTCTCTGATATTTTAAATCTTTAATTTTATTGATTTACTAGCTGTGCCCGCGACTTCGTCCGCGTGGAATAGTGACTGCATAGTAGCACAGTATTACCATATTTCCTAAATAATATTGTAATACTGTGATAGTAGTTACTACTTAACTTTTATTGAATAAACACGTACTACCATAAATAATTAAAAAAACTTTTAGTAAAATTATTACTAAACTGAGCTAAAAAAATAAATGCCTAATTAATTTTCTACGTAAAATTTATTTTAAATTATGTCATATTATTTTTTAGGCACCAGGAGGGAAAAGAGCAAATTTATTTTCCTTCCTTCCTTGTATGGATGTTTTTGACAATATATTGTGCAGCAAATGAGTGCCGAGACAAACGTCAAAACGCAAAGGAATAGAATCCGCTATCGATACTAATTGACATAAGCGTACTGATGATATTTTGCTAAAGATTTGTTCACCCTACCAACGACGACGACGATCACGAACAAAATTTTCATCCAGTCGCAATTTAATAAAATTGTGCAAAACACATCATACGCTTTAAATGACAATTAGTATCGTAGCGGATTCCTTCTATTCCTTTGCGTTTTGACGTTTGTCTCAGCGCTCATCTTTCCTGTCTCGCGCCTGTAGTAACTAAACCGTTTAGACTGTGCAATAAAAATTAAATTAAAAAAAAAAACAAAACGCAACGAAGAAAAGTGCATAGAAAAAGGAATAAATAATTTCACAAACTTCCCGAAGATCTTTAAAAATAAATACCATTTTAAATATTTATAAAAATAAAAAAAACAAAGTCGTCTTGGCTGCCATACCATCATTATCATATTATCATAATTTTAAAGATCGTCGGGAAGTTTGTAAAATTATTTATTCCTTTTCCTTCATTGCGTTGGGTTTTTTTGAAGTGAAAACTTCTTTAGCGGCGTTGGGTATAAAATCTTAAACTCGCGTCAGGACACGTGACCTGATCGAAAAAGCGTAAGACGGATGGATATCAAACATGCTCAACGTTAATAATCAAGTTTTCACTTCTGCCGGCACTCCCGGAGTGCAACCCGTCTTTTTTTTTTAATTTTTAAACTTCGGTTTCTTATTTTCATGTAATATTTTCAAGTGAGCGAGACCTACCTTTACCTCCATAATACATTCCTACATCATATTGATATCTATAAGTTTGTTGCTCCTTGACATCTTTTAAGTTGGGCCTTAACCGTGCACAAATTGTAATGGACCACAGTGGCAAAAGAAGTGGTATATTTAAGAAAAAAATTGCCAAGCGCCGCGCCAGGCCTATGTGGCTTTGAGTAGAATTCAAAATTTCCAGGGTGTGGCTATCCTCTCGCTCCCATATCCCCCTCTTCTTTCACAGACTTTCAACCTTTTCATCCCTAGTATTTACTACTACGGGCAGAACCGATTTTGATGTAAACCATATTATTATCTAATTGTACCTATATGTACCTACACGACATATCCTGTCGTTTGATGCTCCATTTGGTTTATTTATCTAACCACTGTCACCCCTAAAGTGTAATAAACGGATGAACCGATTTCGATAAAACATTACTAATTGTAATTCACACGTTGCTCTTTCATATTTTGATATGCCGCTTGAGATATTATTTGACCACATTCGATTATTGTTCATTCCCACTTTTACCGCTGCAGCTGTAATCTGTGCTGTAATCTAATAAATGGAAAAACCGATCTGGATAAAAATAGAACTATAACTGCACTTCACCCGTTATGCACTTTCATTTGATATGTCACTTAGGTATACTTGACAACAATCGTTTCTTTCATTCCAACTTTTACCCATATATATAGGTATAGTAAATGGATGAACCGATTTTGATTAAATATGTCCAATTATACTTTACACGTCATGCCCTTTCATTTCATATGTCACTTGAGTCAAAATTCATTTTTTTTTACCTACAACTTTTATACCGTATATCAAATAAATGGATGAACCGATTTTGATAAAATTTGACTTAATATTGTCACTTTCATTTAATATATCACTAAAGTATATTCGATAACTTTAGTTATTTTCATTCCTACTTTTACCTCTATATGTATACCTAGGTATAATAAATGGATTAACCTATTTTGATACAGTTTATCTAAGAACCAGCGTCGGAAAATATGCTGCCTAACAAAAAAACCGCATCTAATTACCTTTTTTTTTTTTTTTTTTTTTTAAGTGGGGAAATCTTGCATAGATACCCACGGCCTCCGGGGAAAGGGCCGTGGGTTATGTCGGATTCCTACCGACCAAAACCCCACTGTGTTCCGTCAAGCCGCATCAACGACGGGGCCACGGGTATAGGTAGAATTCTTCCGTGACCCCATCAGCAGCTGCCCGTCTCCAGGCCAACACAAACTATGAGCCCGCCAGCTCTGACCTCATGGGGCAAAAAGTCGACTCGCTAATTACCTGCTAGCGAGCTACGGTGGCACAAACAGATACACACACAGATACACATAGCGGTCAAACACTTATCACCCATCTTTTTGCGTCGGGGGTTAAAAATATTATAATACGACATAATTTAAAGGACATTTTATGTATAAAATTTACCTAAAAATAAGCATAATTTTAATTTGACCCCTCACCCCCTACTACCTCAGCTTACCCCTCCACCCCCACCCCACCCTTGGGGACTTTCGATATGATCACCTGGACATTTTATAGAAATAACTGTAGCGTTTAACAGATAACTTACGTTTTATCGTACACTGTATAATAGTGTACCATAGAATGCCTTAGCAAATGTTCGCCGTGAATACTTAAATGGTCATAACTTTTTTATTTATAAACCGATTGACATGAAATAAACACTAAATGTTAAATGAAGATTACCACAATATATTAGTGAAAACCGCATTTAAATCGGATAAGCCGTTTCTGAGATTAGCGTGTTCAAACATACAGACAAACAGACAAACAGACAAAAAAAATTTTAACGACAGTTTTGGGTTTGGGATCGATTTAGTAATAACCCCTGCTAATTTTTTTTACATATTTTCATTGTACAGACACCACTTTTCTAGAATTTTATTATATGTATTGATGGTCCTAATATATGCGGAAGTAACTAACATCAAATAATAAAATATTTAGTTATACATGGACTGGTAAAGTGATGATAGTATTTGATAAAACCTTCGATCTATAGCGAACACAAAATGTCCAAAAGAGTGATACCACAGACTAATAATAATATACTACGTATACAAGTGATACTAAAACACTTGACTCTACATTGAATTATACCAAAAATCTTACTAACCAAACTAACTCTTGGACTGATTTTTTTGCCAACCTTTCAGAAATCGCCTGGATCCTCACGAGACAAAGGAATCCACCTCTCAGCGTTTTGGAGCAAGTCTACGCAGCAGCCGATAAGAATAACATCAGTCGAGCCTATTTCATGAAAACTGATCAGACCAATTGCCCTGATGATAACGAGGAATAAATAAACATAGGAGATTATAATATATAACTTTAATTGAAAACAGTTACATTGGCTGAATTTTGTTCATGTAATTTTCTTTTAAATCGATAGCCAGTGATGGCAGAAAAATTAAATAATAGTAGAGGCGCTAGTTACTTTGTAGAGAATGGTTCAGTATTATATTTGACCACATTTGGTAAAAAATCATGATTAATTTAAGGGAAATTTTAATAAAGATTTTGTCAACAAACTATGAATATGTATTTAATGATTACGATTATTGGATGCATTCGGAAATTACATCATTACCTTAAGCGCGTCACACACGGTGAAGATACTATAATATTTTATCTTAAGATACTGTAATATTTTATATTACAGTATCTTAAGGTATCCGGTATCAGCGTTCTGACCATCATTTTTCTTGTTGTCATTGCGTACTAAGACCCCTGTAGAACCGCCAACCTGTTACAAATGACCCGAAATTTTGTGGGTGTGTAAAATATTACAGTATCTTAAGATAAAATACTATAGTATCTTCACCGTGTGTGACGCGCTTTATGATTAATTTTGTCTGTTGATAACAATTTTCACTTTCTAACTACTTGGTTGGAATATAGGTAAATAATTATTTTACACTTCACAAATAATTTCAATATTACGTCACACGTAAAAAAACGTGTGTGAGATAATTAAGTTTTTTATGTTTTTTGCGGTAGATGGCAAAAAGTGGCCTTGGTAGTCAAAACATCCTGCTGTATACATTTATAGGTTTATTGTTAATAATACAATAAAGTCGCTATTTATGGCCTGACTTAGTAATTATTAACTAACTATTACTAAAAAAAAAGTTAACAGTAAATTTGATTATATGGCCATGCCATCCACGTAGACTATTGTTAAAAATTGTTTATGGTATGTTTATTGTATATGGTACAAATATTATGTCATAGCTATAATAATATTATGGTTTAATGCTCTAAGTAATATTATGATCAATGGCCCTGACTATTTGACTAATTTTTTAGTGTTTATTTCAATTTATAAGTAGTTAAGTACCTATATTCAATACTGTCATAACTTTAATGTATTACTTGTATACGTAGTATATTATTATTAGTCTGTGGTATTACATCTATATCAGTAAGGATAAAACTGGTTCAACAGTAACTGTAATGAGAAATTTATCTAGCAAGTTTTCAATACTTTAGTTATTTATGTTATTGTTAAAAATAAAAGTGTATGTAAATTTACTATTTATTTTAATATACTATTTATTATTTAAAATGATTCATTGATGATTCAGGAGGACAAAATCTTAACAGAAATAAGACTTCGATTATTCTGAAGTTCTGAACAAAGAGCTTTTGAGATATACTCGACACAATTAGGACGTGTGTGGAAAGAAAACGCAATATCTAAAAAGTCTTTTAATAAAAGCAACGATAACATATTTAATAAAATTATTCTTAACAATAATCGTCCTATACCTAGAAGGTGGTTACAACTATGTTTTGTTAAGGGTTCCAAGCTATATTATTAACAAACATAATAATGATGAATGAAAGTCTATTTAATGAACCAATCAAACATCTTTCTCACATTTGGATTTTATAGTAGGTATGTTAAGTGAAAAGAATATACACAGAAGATTTACATTCGACATCAAGGCTATAATTTTAAACATACTGGGAACTAGATCCCAATACTAACTAATCCATTGGTTACTGGTACAACGAAAGTTATTTGTATTACTTTGAAGCAAAATGAAATTATTACGAGGCACTGCTAATTGTCGATTTAAACGTGATGCCGTGACCAAGGGAAATAGGGATTCATTTTTATATAATGTAAATTAATCATGTAAAATATAGTTAAAACTGGCACTGAGGATTAGCACTAGTATTTATTTTGAGTCGAGACCTCTTCTAAGAATACAGTATTTCCCTTTTTTAACCGACTTCTTTCACAATAACTTTTGTTATTCTGTAACAACACATGACTTTCAGACGGTGGATATTTCTACTTGTAGTTTTAATGGTACGAGTTGTCTTCTACAACTTTCTCTACGAACTCTTTCTTTGTTTATTCTTCACTCTTTTTATAAACTTTGTTATTGTATACTTTAAATAAACTGTTAATCTATCAAAATTAAAACGTCAATTCGAACGCAACCAATTCGAAAAAGCTAATTGTAACCCTAAAGCGACGTGGGAAGTAATCAAAAATATCACTCATGCCCCTACCAAACCTCCATCAGCGACTGATTTGCTATATCTTTGTGAAATACCTTCAGTATCTGTTAATCATATAAACCATTTCTTTTCAAATATTGGAAATTCCCTGGCGAATAACATTCTCTCTACTAACGCAAGTATATGTTTGCCCTCAAGTGTGCTACCGAATACATCGATATTGAACTCATTTGGTCTCGTAGATGTAGATGATACTGAAATTATTAATACCATAAATGATTTGCGTAATGATTGTGCCGTAGGTGTCGATGGAATCTCTTGCAGAATACTGAAAATGGCATTACCAACACTTGCATCGATATTATCGAAACTTTGCAATCTTTGCTACTCCACGGGTATTTTCCCTAGAGTTTTCAAACAAGCTATTATAACTCCAGTTCACAAGGGTGGTGACAGAGGCAGTATCAATAACTATAGACCTATTTCTGTACTTACTAGTCTATCTAAGGTTCTTGAAAAAACGCTGAACAAGCGTCTAATGACTTACTTAGAGAGCTATAAAATAATATCAGACAACCAATATGGTTTTCGTAAAAGAATATCATCAGAAGATGCTGTTATGAGATTAACTGAAGAAATTTCAAGAACATTAGATAGAAAAGATAAGTGTATTGGTATATTTTTAGATCTAAAAAAAGCTTTTGATACTGTCTCTGTACCCAAGCTTGTAAACAAGCTCGAAGAAATGGGCATCAGAGGAGTAGGGCTTGATATTTTTAGCAATTACTTGATAGAAAGAACTCAGCGAGTTAAGATTGGCGATTATATAAGCGACGAGATCAATTTGTCTTACGGAGTCCCTCAGGGCAGTGTGCTTGGACCTACCTTGTTCTTGGTTTATATAAATCAACTGTGCATGCTTAATATACCTCATTGCAAAATTTTTACTTATGCAGATGACACTGCTCTCATAATTGAAGGAAATACTTGGGATGAAACGAGAGAGAATGCGGAAAAAGCTCTATCTGTTGTTATGGCCTGGCTTGTTAATAATCTCCTTACACTAAATATTACCAAGACTCATTTCATGCTCTTCTCGGCCTCGTCAGCTGGCTTTCGGCACCTTGATCCCTCATTCACAATTAAAATTCATACTTGTAACGGATCATACTGTGATAGTAGTACTTGTAATTGTCCTCATCTCGAAAGGGCGAGAACTATAAAATATTTAGGAATTCATATTGACGAAAACCTCTCTTGGCATGTCCATATTCAATATATGACTGCTCGTATCCGTAAGTTAATTTATGTCTTTAAGTTATTAAAAAATTCTGCTGATAATCGTATCCTAACTATTGTTTATAATGCTTTAGCTCAATCGATCTTATCTTACGGTATTGCAGTGTGGGGTGGAGCTTCTAAATCAAATATTTTACAGCTTGAAAGAGCCCAGAGAATGATTCTGAAGATTATGACTAAGAAACATTTTAGATACCCAACTACAAAACTATACGCTGACTGTAAAGTCTTGTCGGTAAGGAGACTTTATATCTTAAATATAATACTTCGGACACATGCACACTTAAAATATGATAAACATCTCTTATCAACTATACGTAGGAATAACAAAATAGTTAAATTAGAATCATGCAGAACCTGTATTGCGGGGAGGCACTATTATGTAATGGGCCCAAGGCTGTACAACAAAATTTCCCAAATAATATCCATTTATCCACTTACAAAAAATAAACTTAAAATAGTTTTGAAGGAATGGCTTCTTACTTTGAATTATGAGGATACAGAGGTTTTGCTAACTGTTAGGAGGTAATAAAGTGGTAGTAAAATATATTAAATTAAATAGGTAGGTATATCTTATTTATTTGTATTAGACTTAGTGAATGACTGGCTTTATGTATCCAGTCATTCGATCCCAAGACTCGTTGTTGGTCGTAGGGCTAAGTGTGAGTGTGATGGGAAAGTTATTTTAGTTAAAAAACATAATCATATTCATTCTTAAAATAGACAAAACATTTGCTTTCTGGTCTGGTGGTTACAACTGTAGTATAATAGTGGTATATTCCTTGTAGTTTTCTTTTGTTATTTCTAGTATCTTTTTGTTTTCTCTCAATAAATTATATATTGAAAATGTGTTCCAACGAAGTGAGGAGTGGGGGCCTGGTGACCTAAAATACAGGTAATTTTTATTACCTAGTTTAGGCACCAGTCTCACACTTATTTATATGTACTGAAAATGTGTAAACTTATTTATGTAACTGATGTGAGAAAATAAACTACTTTTTATTTATTTATTTATTTTATCTATATTGTTAACCACCTTAAAGCGACCGCTAAGTGGGAGTACTATCATCGGAGTGCCAACTTTTCCTCTTATCTCTCGTCGCTTCGTCATAAGTGGGAGGGGGACGGATGTTCCCACTTTTAGTTTTTAATTTTTTTGATGTTTTTGATGGTACAAGTTTGTCTTCTTCTACCTCTTCAGGGATTGAGTCGCGACGACGGGAATCGAATTCCACTAGAGCGGGTTGGGATATATTGTTACGTTGGGTTAGCTTTGGTGCGCTGTTGGCTAGCTGAAATAGATTTAATATATTGTACAAACATACATATATCACCCACATATATATATATATAAGAACAGGGTGATATATAAGATTGAACTAAGGTTTACAAATATAGTTTCGAATCCCAAATAATATTTAAATCTGAAGTTTTGACACAGAAAAGTGTCCTAAATATCTTCAACAATTGTTTCATGTTTTATTTTATTTTAATTACATATATTGTATTCATAAATTAGGTAAGTAAATTAAATCTAATAAAGGTAATCCAATGAGCTACAATCTAATAAGCTCATGTCCCAAAATAATTTTATCTATGATTAATCAATAATATTCAGACCATTCTCATAATTAGATTTAAAAAATTAGGTATTACATTAAAGAAGAAAATTAAAATTCTTTTGTGACTGAAAGTATGATTGCACCATGAATAAAACAATTAATAAATTATATGAGTGAAACGAGTACCTACCTATAAAACGAAAACCTTCTAAACCTAAAGTATCAGATACAAGGTAAAATTAAAAAAGTCAGCTGAGTTCGTGTGACGCAAAAGATCTGATAAATCGACATTTATACATTAAATTGATAACAATCATAAGCAGGGTTATAAATTTTCGCTAAGAACGAGATAAAGTGCGTAAATATCAATAATAAAATCACAGAAAGATTGCGTTTTATATTTGGATATGGATTTTTAATACATTTACAAAATCTCTCATGAGGCTGTAATGGTTTCGTTAATAAAAAACATGAACGTATGAAGACCAGGGCAAAATGTATAAACTTAAACTATCACTATAAAATTAAAGAAGTTGGTTTTAAAATATCTCTAAATTGAACTCAGAAAAGTTCTATAAAGGGAGAAAGAGTATGAAACAAGCAAATTAACGGATCCTATAAAGACTTCAAGTAGAAAAAGAGGGCATAATCAAAGATGTCCATGTCTAAAGACATAATTATAGCAATCGTTCAATTGAAAGAAGCAAATTATCATGTAAATTATTGTTTGAGTGATCAATGGCATCACACATCCTGATAAAGGTTTACGCGTGTTTCTCTTGACTACCGCCTTTAAATAGATTGGCTAATCGGTTCAGACGCACAACTACTAATGTGCCGTATAAAAGGTCTGTTTAGGAACTTGAGACTTATTTATGATCGCTCAGCATTTTACAAAGGATCTTACTTTTCATATTACCATTTAACTTTTAGGTATTCAAACTGCACCTTAGTCATATTTTTAGTTAGATTAAGCTCCGATATAATAGGTAGGTAGCTAGAGAGACTAGAAAGAGATTCAATTGGGGAAAACACAATACCTAATTGAATTATTTTCAAGTATGTAGTTACAAAATCAATAATTTTCCTTTACTGTTTGTTTAAGCTTTGATTCTATGAAGTCTACAGAATCTAAATATCTTTAATAGGGTAAACTACCATTTCAGTGTAATAACCTAATACGACAAGTTAGTCGCCCCTAACTTAGTAAGTTTTTAACTAAAACGACTTTCTTGTATTATTTTATTAGAAGACATAGCGTATCCAACAGTTTACCTTATACGGATGGTGTGTGGTCCGATTCGATAGCACCGGATTCGATATATGCCCTTTAGCCTGTTGGTGTGTTATTTCCAGAGCTGATCTCAAAAGGTCCACTTTAGAAGATGACCCTTGTGGGGTTTTTGGAGATATCTCAATGTTACTACAACGACGTTGGCTGTTACTGCCGCTTCTGCTTCTGCATAACTCATTTATGTCGCCTTGGGAAAGCTGGAAATAATGCAAGTTCTTGTAGATTAGGTTTAGTGTAGTTTTGAGTCTGTGGGATTCAGGTAAGTGAAGTCCCGTGTCTCCAAGTGGGGTAAGGGGCAGAATTTCATCTGTTCACTGATCGATTTTCTTTAGGGACAAGTAGGTGATCAGCCTTCTGTGCCCTACCAAACCGAGACATTTTTTTTTTCTTCGTCTCCACCGGGAATCGAACCCAGGACCCCTCGGTTCTACGCCCACGCGTCAACCACTGTACCAAGGAGGCGGTCGAGTCGATCGAGTCTGTGGGATTGGTGGTACAATAAGGTTTTGTCTGTTGCTGTCTATGTTATTAGTAAATAGTTTATCAAGATTAATAATTTTAAATAAATGATTTAATTGAGAATCCTAGAAACACAGAAACATAGAGCATTATAATCAATTTTTTCAGGAGATATATTTTATTTTTCCAAGAAGTTCGTGCTCGAATATAAACGTCTAGCATTATCATAATTAAAAGCATAATTTATAAAGACATCTTATCATAAAATTAACAGTATTTTAACTTTACTTATATTTTCTAAGCTAGGTTAAGTTTCACTAACTTGACTGAGCAATAAAACACAAACAAATCCTTCAAAAGTTTCTTTTATAAGATTCTAAATTCAATTCCTTACCCTAGCACGAGATCCTCTAGACAAAGAATGCAGCGAACCCAGCGGGTTGAACCTGGTGATCATGTGCAGACGTTCCAAAGATATCATGGTTTCTGCGTCTTTGCGAAGCGGCTCGCCATTTAATTTATCCCCTTCACCACTCTCTGGAATTTAAACAATATGCAGTTTTAAGAAAATCTGTGATCTTGTTGAAATATCAAATATATATATTAAATTTTGTCAAATAAGCAAAAGAAAATTCATCATTAACAGCCCATATTTGTTTAGAATAAATTATTGATTTTTATCAATTCATCTTTTACATTTTATCAATTTATTATTTAATTGTTTTTACTCTAACGCACACGATATATACACCTTTAAATATTTTATAAATAATAATAAACGTTATAAATCATTACAATGCCTTGGTAATTTAATTAATCTCATCTTCACCTGTATCTGGTTCTGAAATATCCGGTATCCCCTTCATATTAATGTGCCGTAGCCAGAAGTAATGCAGCAGCCCATACAATACACCACCCAGGAAAGCTATCAACCCCATGTATCTAAAGGCTTCACGTGTGCCCAGAGACGCTATGAGTAGACCACCACCAAAACTTCCGCTGCCTCGTCCTGGAAATATGCATTTTATTAATAATAATTATGAATTGATATAAAATGTTTGTAGAAAACTTGATATCTCATAAATGATGACGATGATACAATTGCTTTAAATTTTTAATGAGAAAGAAGTTATTGAAAAGTAAAAGAACAAACCTATAATTGATATCTTGCTGAGGTAATTTGGTAAAAATTTTAGAAGCTATAGAAAATATAGCTATTATATTAATTTGATTTATTCAGAATAGATCAAAACTATAATAAGAAATCATGTTGAAATAAAAATGTAACATAATAAATTTTGTTCTTTGTAG
The DNA here is from genome assembly GCA_029959065.1 of Colias behrii. Classification (NCBI taxonomy): domain Eukaryota; kingdom Metazoa; phylum Arthropoda; class Insecta; order Lepidoptera; family Pieridae; genus Colias; species Colias behrii. Next base: position 13,254,362 of record JARWMC010000001.1, read on the forward strand.
AATTTTTAAAAAGTCCGTAACTCTTGCTCTGTTCCTAACAGGCAAAAAATAAAAATACATATATATTTAATAAAATCTTACCAAGACTGAAATGTGCCATCCCAAGAACACCTATAAGGGTAGCCAGTAAGCTCTTAGGTGCCAACATCGCACAATATGTGGCTGCTGCAACCCACATCAGATGTACTGACAGAGACTCCATGGCTTCGAAGGGAAAGCACCACCAGGAATCTCTGGAAATTGTCCAAGACATGGTGGATGTTATCTGCATTAATATTGATCAATATTCTTTCTATAAACATTCCTTAACCATTAGAAACTCAGCGGAGCCAGAGCAAGCAACTAGAGTTTATATTTTGGAAGAAATTAAATTTTTTTTTAACTCGTAGCTAAAATTCTTAATCTATTACTTTCAAAGTGTTTGCAAATTATGAACGATACTTAAAATTTATTTTTATCGAATCCTAAAATGTATAAACTTTAGTAAACATAGCTCCACCTTACTCTTGTTTGTTTTTAGCTTTACAGAAGCATTAAGGATAGATAACGAATTGCTCTTCTGTAATTTGGTAAAACCTGTGCAATTAAATAACATTGGCGCCGAAATGGAAACAAAATCTTATTCAATTTGAATTTTAAACACAGCATTCTTTGTTTTTACATGTGTTACGTTGCACACTTAAACATTCGTCCTCTTACATCAAAACAACATTTGTCGAGGTACCTAACCTATTTACGAGGATTGTCAAGTTTATGAGCACAACAACGTCGTGTAGGTGTAGCACTTACATCCAATTCATATCGCATTAAAAAGACCCTGGATTGTGCTACCGGAGTTTTAAGATATTCCTCAAAGTCATATCAAACTGTTTAACGACCCTGTTTATTACAAAAATTGTAATAAAAAGCTTAAAAATTAAGCGCTTCAATATAAGAAAGATAAATACGATGTTTATGAAATTTTCTATTTGCGACACAAATATTTAATTAGTTTCTATTGTTTCATTAAATTTTGAATCATACTCAGGAACAAAGATTAGATCTTAATTATGCACGATACTTTCTAAGAATATCATTGAGATATCACGACCATCAACATTTACTTAATTGGATAGTACATCCTAACCTTATCAGATAAGAAGCTATTGTTATGTCATTAACTGTTATGATCCTTAACAATGTAAATAGCCCTCAAGAGTCCTAGACAAGTTAACTATTTATTTTGTGTTTACGATTCTGAGCAATCATCGGAATTTTCTGTTGCATTATCTCCTTTGCAGTAGTCAACAAGACGAAAGTTACAAGAACAACCGTAACGTTACGATCTACAATTAGCAAACTCTTTGTTAAACCTTTCAAATCCAAATTGTTTATTGGGAATATTATATTAATTATAACCATGAACCTAAAAAAAAAAAATAACATACTATACAAAAACTTTATCAAAGATGCGATGGCACTCATAAAAGCTTAAAATATATAAATACTAGCTTACCGCCCGCGGCTTCGCCCGCTTTGTCTAAAACCTAATAAATTATATACTAAAACCTTCCTCTTGAATCACTTTATCTATTAAAAAAAAACCGCATCAAAATCCGTTGCGTAGTTTTAAAGATTTAAGCATACAGGGACATAGGGACAGAGATAGCGACTTTGTTTTATACTATGTAGTGAAGCTGTGGCACAGGTACCAACGCCTGCCTCGGGCCTCCATGTATTAAAAGTTCCATGTAACATGATTTTCTTCGATAGACCTGCGCTATTATTTTGGTTCTCAGCTCATCAATCCTGACAAGTTCATATCAATGAATCCTAAAGACCCAAGAATAAGACAAGTTGACAAGATCATATCAATAAACCTAAAACCCAAGAATCACGTTCCCAGCACATGTTTTTTTTTTATGTCAGAGCAAGCAAAGGAACAGCTGGGCCACCTGATGTTAAGTGGTCACCACCGCCCATAAACACTTATAACACTAGAAGTGTTACAGGTGCTTTGCCGGCCTTTTATGGACAAATAAGCTCTTTTCTTGAAGGCCCCAATGTCGTAGTTGTTCGGGAACACCGCAGGTTCGTGTTTACAACAACTTACTCAATAAACGAGTAGCCGACCAGTCTCGCGGCGTGGGAAAAGAACGCGACAACTATGACGTTCACGTGACCGATCCGGGAGGTGATCGCGTCCGCGCCGTACAGGAACGGGATGCTGCTCAGTGTACCCACCGTCACTGTTATACCTGTAATGTTATGCCTAATGAATTGTACCGGATATCTCATTATGGTGTAATTGAATTAGGTTTTGGTTGTATTGTGTAACCAGGGTTATGAGCAGAAATTGTTAGGTGGAAAGGGAATTTGTATGCTTCGTTAGTCAGTTGGTGAAGATGATATGGTGTATTTTGTGTAATCGAGGGTTTTTTTTAAATGGAAATTTGATCCTGAAATTATCTGTTGGCAATCTTAATGATGACTCATCTGAAATGGTGACTCAGTTTAATTATTGGCCATAAAAAGGCAAAATATAGATAAGACTTTACACTCCGATGAATGGAGCTCGAAAATCTGTATAACCAGTGACAATAGATTAGAAAAACTTACCAAGCAAAAAGTTAGGTGCTCCCAATTCCTTTAGATATAAGAATAAATACGACTCTATAAAGCCCCAGAAGTTTCCTAGAGCGAACAGGAAAAATATAAATATGATTATATGAGGCATCTTGATTATATTAACGAGATCGCGCAACAAATTGTCCGCAGGCAATTTCGCTCCCAAGGGCATTGCAGCAACAGTCACTGCTGATATTAATAGCAATACATCATATGTATAGAATGCAGCCGAATAATCAGTATAACCTGAAACAAACCGTATAGAGTAAATATAATTAACACGTGTAATCGTATTAAACCAACATTTCCAAACTACGATACATACCGACTTGTTTACTCCTCATATCTATAAGCATACCAGTGATAGGTGAAAATATCGCCATGCCAATGCTAGAAAATAACCTTTCTCGGCCAAAATCACCACCGTACTTCTGAATCATAGTCAAAGCTATTGGGTCCATTATTGTCACCCCAGCAGATAACATAATCGTGCCCATAAAACGCAAGAAAAAGTAAATGTAGAAAGTTTTATCATCGCTCTCCTTATAGTCGGGAGGGCAAACATCCGGACCGCCTTTTCTGTAAATCAATCGAGTTTGATTATGATAATACATTGCTTGTAAATATTGAGCTTTATCGGTCAATAATGTTATTGATATCTAGTTAATACACACTTCAAATTAGGTGTTTTTATGTGAGAGCAAAGCAAATTAGTAAAGAAAACCATGAAGAATTTATATGTGTAGTCCCAATAAACTTGGCTACTGTTATAGGTATTTACCTGAATTCACATTTTTGTACCATACAATCAGCAGAAAGATTTTCAAGTCGTTGCTTAGAAAGCTTTGTCATATTGTGTAACATCACAAGACCTCCGCATCTCAAATCTTCTTTATCCAGAGCTGTTATGTTGACCCGTTGTGAAAGGAGCAGCTTTTCCCCAAATCTTGATCTAAAGTCCGTAACAGTATCATTGTCATCCTAAAAATTATGATTTAATTAAGATTATTCAGAAAATTCGTATCATAAAATCTTATATATAAAATTCCCCTGTCACAATGTTAGTTACAATACTCCTCCAAACCGACCGATCCAAAAAACCGATGGACCGATTCTCATGAAATTTTGTGTGCATATCGGGTAGGTCTGAGAATCGGCTAACATCTATTTTTCATACCCCTAAATGATGAAGAGTAAGGCAGAACAACGTTTACCGGGACAGCTAGTAGTATATAAAGTTCTGAATAATTAAGTAGGTAGATTAATTATTTATTATGTTTTTAATAATAGAAAATGGTTCAATTACCCGTTCCATTTCGATGCCAAGTTGTTCTTTCGGTTCTCCCAAGTCATCGTGAACTTCAATGAGGAAAAATGCTGCATCGTTGTATTCTTCATCATCAGTCGAATTTAGGAAGCTATTAATAATGATTATTGTGTTATTTTATTTGTGTATGTACTGTTCTATAGGCGCACATTTATTTCACTAGTATAATATTTTGTCCACTTACACATATTTTGATTACATTTATAGGTGTGATTAATTAATTATATGAAGCAGTCTAGGACTGTTTTATCAATCTTTGGGGGTATCGATCCCACTAACACTTAGGTAACATTTATATTTTAGACGGTGATCATTGCAAAATCAGTAGGTAGGTACGTCTAACTAGTTTCAATATTAAATAAAGTTCTATCAAATATCAATTGTACAGAACAAACCGCTTGTTCTTCTCGTACCTACTATATTTAAATTCCGTTTATATGCTTTTCAAATAATTTTAAAATTTATTATTAGGAATATTCACAATTTTGCTGGAAAACTTCACAAATACAATACAAACGTCGTAAAGATATTGGTACATTTGCATATTTGCCTTTTAAGATCGCAAAATCTCAAAGGCTTCCAGGAAGGCTTAGCAGTCATAAAACTGTGTGATATTGTTTTCAACTGTTTACACGTATGGTACCTATTATTTACCGGTGCTGTGACGTCATACGTTACCTGGTGTTGGATAAGTTCGGTGGATGAATTTTGTGGGCGATTGGAAAATCTATTTCGTTCTTAACATCTGTCGGTGCGCTGGTCGGGCTCGTCTCTGTTATCATGCAGTGATCTAGACATCGATCCAGTACAAAGTCCACTTGCTCATCTTCATCTGGACATTCTCTACTTGGACACGGACTCCACCAAATCTACGATTATATTCTTATTTACAAACATACATCAAACAATTAGCATCATTCAAATTTCATTGTTATTGATATCGCTTATCTATTTCTAAAAGGGGATATTACGAATGATAATTAAGAACAAAGAATAAGCATTCAGCCTCTGCCGATATAATATTTAAACGCACTTGAAACAGAATGCGCATCAATGTCAAAGAAGTATCTAACATCGCATTATCATGCGACAGTCTAATGTGTATATATTTAGCTCTATTATCTTAACGATTCAGTGAGTCCCGCTGTGACACTACTGGTTAATCTGCCCTGAGGCCGGATGAAGTCGATTTGCTCAAATTCTTAGAGGACAGGAGCCAAGTTTGTGACTGTGTAACGAGGGCTAATCTACCGACGCTTTAGACAATGTTCTACAATATAATACTTTTGATTTTTTTTTATAACTACCTCAACGGTCTCTTTTATAGGATGCCTCATTACGTATGCTGACGGCATCACTCCAGGAGTTTCTTGATGAGGTATCAAGAGCAGCGAATGATGAAAAGCTGCGTTCAAAATCAGTGCCGTTATTACGACTGGCTTATATTCTCCGAAACGATCCACTAAAAATCCTAAAATAAAAAATTTCATCTACAATTTCAGATACACATAATAACGCTCTTTCACAAATTTCACTTACCAGTTATTGGAGGACTTAAAAATGTTGTAAACGGTAATGCTAAATACACAAAAGAAATTTCGGGCACAGTCAAACCTATACTTTGCATATGTATAGTCAGATACGGAAGAAGAGATGCAGTTGCGCCATACATCACAAAAAGAGTCACTTTCAACATAATAAGGTTGGGATTAATCCGCAACGAGAGGATGAGCCTCTGGAAGCACCCGGGATCCTTCTCACTGTCGTTGTCCATGCTGGTGCCGTCTTCGCTGTGCTTCTTGGAGATGTCATCACACGACTTAGCCATATCTAGTGCACACGTTTTCACATTTTCATAACTCCGTTTCTGTGTTGGTACGCGAGCTATATCTTATCGACTGGCGCATGGATCGCCGGAAAGGTTGTCGTCTGTGACGATTATTTATTTAAGGATTGCGATGTGGCTCGGTGGCAGCGGGAGGCCAAGAAGGTCCCGTGCTCCCGACTGCGGAGCGGACAGGCATCAGCGGACGTCGCAAGACGCCAATTTACAAATAATAGCAAATTACCTTCGTTAAAGAAGTGTCACGGCGATTGGTGGACATGTTGGCTAAATCGACTCGTGATTTGAAGACCTTGCGGATAATAACCGGGGTCAGGGCGCTCCCGGTTAGATCTTAGTCCCAGAGGTACGAGCACACAGCGAATTACTGCAAAACTTCTCCGCGATTTTTGCTGTGAGTGTAAGTTCATTTCATTTTATTATTGTATTTAATAAAAATAAAACTTTCAGATCACAAATATAAAATGAAATTATAATAAATATAGCTGTGTTCATTTTTTTTATTCTTAAAGCCTCATAAACCTGTGAATCAATAATAATTCAATTATGAGATGTAATAGGATTTACATATACATCTAACTACACACTATTAGAATCGTTCGGAATATTATATTTCATTAGATTTTTAATTTTATTGGAAATAATATTTACTAATTATTGAAAGTTTGAAGTGGTGAAATAATGAATTACGAAGTAGAACTCCATCTGTATTTTTTTTAAATATGGATTTCTTTAAATCGTACAAACTAAAGATGTACCAACTTATTAGGTAAGGTCTCTCGCTATAACATTTATAAATAAAAATTGCATTTGCTTATGCAAACAAAAATAATGTTTGACCTAGGTATATGTTATGATAAAACTTAAATAGGTAACTACCTACCTTACATTGAGGAATTATTTCAATACTGCAGACAGTAGTTATGAGAAAGAACAGAGGTAAATAAATAAAATATAAATTCATATTTAAATACTAAGCTTTAAAATTTGAATGATAACTATGAAATAAACATTAAAAAAAACCGGCCAAGTGCGAGTCGGACTCGCGCACTGAGGGTTCCGTACAAACCTGCAATTTTTTTTTTCACGGGTTAAAGGCAATTAGATCTAAGTATTTGATATGAATTTCAACTTGATAACTCCACGCGTTCATGAGGAAAAAAGTAATAAGTTTATATTTATTAAAAAATAAATATATATTTTGTAATGTAACTAAAAATTTAAGGTTTTCGGAATTTTTCCTTTATATGTGCTATAAAACGTTGCTTCATGCCAAATTTCAAGATTTTAGGTCGACTGGAAGTACCCTTTAGGTTTTGATTCCCTTGCGAGTACTTGCGAGTTTCAAAATATGCAGCTTAAATTGCTGTTTCTTTTGATTGCGTTGACATAGAAGTTTGATTTTGTTACAGCTTAAAGGTATTATAGACCTGAGTATTTGGTATGAATTTCAATTTAATACCTCTACGCATTTATGAGGAAATGGGTAGTAAGTTTAAAATTATTAAAAAAAAATATATTATGTGATGTAACAAAAAATTTATGGTTTTCGTAATTTTTCCTTTATCTATGCTATAAGACGTTGCTTCGTACCAAATTTCAAGATTCTGAGTTCACGGGAAGCACCCTGTAGGTTTTGATTCCCTTGCAAGTGTCGAAAATTTGCGGCATAAACGGCTGTATCTTTTGATTGTGTTGGCTTAGAAGTTTGATTTTTTCACAGCTTCAAGGGACAGTAGACCTGAGTAATTGATATAAATTTCAGCTTCATACCTCCACGCGTTCCTGAGAAAAAGGGTCTTGACAGACGGACGGACGGACGGACAGACGGACAACAAAGTGATCCTATAAGGGTTCCGTTTTTTCCTTTTGAGGTACGGAACCCTAAAAATGAATCCCAAAATGTGTTGGTAAGCGCATAACTTGAGAACGGCTGAACCGATTTCGTTAATTCTTTTTTATTATATTCCTTGAAGTACGAGGATGGTTCTTACGTAGAGAAAACGTAAATATGTACCACGGGCGAAGCCGGGGCGGACTGCTAGTTACTTATAAACTTTTCTTCTGTTTGTTAATGATTTTGACTTTTACGCCATCTGTACGTGGTATTGAGTAACAAAAACGGTGAATTCACTGTTCAATTCAGTTTTTATAATTCAGCGACATCTTTAGGCTGACGTTTAAAACTTCTTCTTATTATTAAATGTACCATAGACAAGAAAAATATTCGGAGATGAAATAAAATAACGAAATAAATTTATTATGTTTTATTATAAAACATTCAGTAAATAATATCAATTAATTAAAAAAAATGTTGATTCTTTAAAATTCGTTTTTTATATATCCTATTTTTATATTGACACATGGAATGACCCAATATTATTACCGAGTCGGAAAGAAGATAATATCTTGTTTAAAATTTTGTATAATGTCTCGTTGTGTAAGTATTTAATTTTATACTCATAAAACAATTTGATTAATGGATTTTTCATGAATATATATTCCACAATTCTCATTTCTTGTGCTGACATCTATCAACCATAGACTCGCATTGCGCAAAATAGGTCTAGAATATCTGTAGTCTACTGCAAATTGTCAACCATAATGCATTGCGCATAAATGGCCGCCATGTTGCTGCCGTCTGAAAGATGTTCACATCTGTGTGTGTTTACTTATGATTTATGAATTTTAAGAACTTTAATAGTTAAATTACCGTGTTCGTGAAATTGTGAGTGTACCATGGTTTTATTTTACTTATGTTGTTGTGTTTAAAAGTCTGTCAAATGTCTCAGAGGCCAATAAACAGTGAAATTTTCTTTAGGTAGTCATTCAAGTCGGACGGCATAATGGCTGACAATCTGATTCAAAAGTCACATAAAACTAGTGAAAAAAACAAGTATAACAACGTTGTTCATCGTACTACAAGTGAATCTCTTCGGCTGAACGAGTCAGAGAAGGGAGTGACTCACCCGACAAGTCTTCAATCCGCTCATAACCCAAGGAAAATATCTTCCTTTCAGATCACCAGTGTGACTGTTGGCTCTCGGGTGAGCACTGATGCAGGAGAGGACTCCGCCGACGATCTAGACGAATCTCACACCGACGACATTTCCAGGGTGACCGACATAGAGAATGAAACACCGAGTTACTCCGAGGACACATTCTCAAAAGACGATGTGTTTTACAACGCCTCGAGTGCATCGCTAGGTTGTGCGCCAGTTATTCCTACGAGTTCGCAGTACGGTCTGGCGATTGTCGGCCAGGACAACAACACTTCCCCGCCTGGAGGAGCAGTGCCAAATAGTAATAACACAGAAGTTAATGACATGCACGTCAGTGTTACGAACGCCGGAACCGGCAGCATTATCAATCTAATAGGTAATGCTGCTAAGCCGCAAGAAGGTATGAAAGAAATTCAGGAACATGTTAGGAATGAAAGATTTAAAGTAGTTAAAATAGAAAGTACGGAACCGTTCCGTCGTGGCAGGTGGATGTGCATGGATTATCTAGATCATACTACAACTCAACAAAATACTCCAATCACCTTAAATAATAACATAGATGTAACAGAGACAGGGACGTTGCAAGCTCCAGACAGTGGTGTTGTGATTAATGATAGCCAACATGATGATATATGCAATGATCTGACAAGCAAAGGGCCTAAGGAACAAGTGAGTGTACCAGTGCAGCAAATAGACCAGAGTGTTCAGAAACAATTTCCTATGGCTTCCCCTGGTCAATCGTTGACACAACCAATTAATATAGTTCAACAGCAAATGCCTGTAAATCAATCAGTATCTGTGCAATCCCCGCCCATGGAGATGCCGCAACAAATGACAAATCAGAACATGCAAACTAACCAGCAAGTTGGGCAGCAGCATCCCCAGAGTATGACACATATCACCATGCCGAATACGCAGGGTCATCCTCAACCCCCACAACAGCAACAAGTGCAGCAAATTCCGCAGAGCTTCCCGCAACACCAATTGCAACAAGTTATTGCACAGCCTCAGACTATGGCTATGCAACAGATACCCATGCACCAACAAATGCAGCAAATTCCTAACCAACAAATACAGCAAATTAGCCAACATATGCCACAAGCACAGATTCCAAATATGCAAATTCAACAGCAAATACCACAGATGCAGGGTATTCCAAACCAGGGGCAAATGCCCCAAGTTACTGCCCAACAGCCACAAATGCAACAAATTCAAATGCAACCAATGCAAGGTCAACCGAACCCACAGCAAATACATCAGATGCAACAGGCCCAGATTCCTAACATGGGACAGAGTCACCATTTGCAAGGACAGCAGCCCATGGGCCCATCGCAAGCTCAATTGCAACATTTGTCTAGTCAGGCCCAAATTCAGGCATTACAAAATCAACAAATACCAAATCACATTCAGCAAATGCAAATTCCTGCTCAACTTGCGGCTCCTAACCAACAATTTTCTCAAATGCATACTCAGCCACAGCAATCTGTTGTCACTGGAATGCATCCACAAATGCAGCAGCAAGGAATGGCCGTGCCGCAACCGCAGTATAATCAAGCAGTTAACCAACAAGCTAATCAATCAATGATAAATGCTACTATGCCATCATCACAACAAACTATGGTACAGCCTCAACACAGTGTTCCTCAATATCACACTCAACAATCTCAAATGAGTCAACAGGGGCAGACGTTGCCGCAGGAGGTGCTGACAAATATTGTTACATCACAGCAAGGTGCCACTTTACCTTCTAATCTTCAACCAATGGTCACCCAGCCACAAGGATCGACTTTACCGGCGAATCTCCAAAGTTTAGCTAACCAGCAGCAAGCTCCGGTGCATACGATGGCTCCACAACAAGGAAACGTGCCACAAGGAAATATTCAATTGATGACGGGCGCACCGCAAAACATACAAATGACCCTCGATGGAAATCAGCCAAGTATGCAGATGCCTGCTTCTGATCCTATATATATGCAACAAGCTGGTGTCACACATATGACCCAGCCGCAAAATATTTTGCAACAACAAGTGCCCGGGCAGGGGCAGATGGGAGGCGTACAATATGTTCCTAACCAGCCAGTGCCGCAGGTGTCTATGGCGCACCAGAACATTCCGATGTCGATGCAGCAGAGCATGCCGGTCGGAATGGGCGGCGGAGTGCACGCCAACGTGGTGCAGTCGCAGACGAACATGGGTCTGACGTACGGCGGAGTGGTGCCGGTGATATCGCAGAGTAGCGTGGCGCCCGTGGAGTCGACGGTGTCGGGCACCAACTCGCCGGTGGTGTCGATGCCAGTCAGCTCGACCGCGTACGTGCCGAGCGCGGCGCAGCCCGGCCACGACAGCCAGGGCTTCGGGAGCCCCGTGAGTGCGGTAGTGTCGCACGCGATAAGTAGCGCAGTGATGAGCAATGTGAATGTGAATGCGTGTGATAGTGCTCCGGATGTGACCTCGGATGGCATGCAGGCTGGCGACATCGGCGACGGCAAGGAGGACGCCCACCCGCCTCCAGCACCTGAGGATGAAAGGTAAGATTTTGACTAATGTCCTATCCTTACCTTTAGTAATTAAAATTGAATATCCTCAGGTCTAAACTATTTACATATTTTACACATTGAAAAATACATTAATGATGTATTGTTTTACATCTAACTAGCATGAATCACACGAATTCACTTGCATATTAAGTTTAATAGTATTAAAAAATAATAATTAACCGTGTATGTACATGTGAGAGAGATTACAGATATTAAATTAATAGCTTTATTGTTGTGTAATAAATTACAGAATTGATTACAATCAAATATTTTTATGAAATATATCAAATACCTACTTACTTAAATTATTTCTGTCTTATAAAATAAAAAATTTAACTTAAAAAATTAATAATTATTTAATGGCTTTCAAACTTGACTCTACTTTTTGTCCATAATAAATAATTAGTAATATTATTTTACACAAATAGCTTTGTTGTTCCTTCTTTTGCTTATTATCGTTTTATTTCATGTTATATGTTTTAATATATTTTATTATTTTTAATTTTGAGATTCAAGTTTAAATTCGTCTCTTCAAGATCATATCAAATCTAATCCAAATGGCTACAAGACTGACGACTAGGGTTTGTTTTACTTTTTTCGTATGGCGTGTCTAATAATGTTGTATATCTATCTGAACTTCAGTTAGCAACATAGAACAAGCTATGCTCTAAGCAACGAATCCCGCGTCTATTTGCGAAAATAGCCCGTCAGTAGACAAAGGTGATTGTTTTCTTTGCTTTCGGCTCAGCTCTTGCTGGCGAACGGAATCCGACATCCCTTTGATGCTGTTTATTTGCGCTTCGTCCTGCTACATAAATAGGTGGTTGACACGTACGGTGCATCATGCATGGTGCCCGGCGGTATGCCGCGGCCGGTGACTCACGCGCAACGCACCCAGCACAAAACCGACCAAAAAGACTATACCTACACACTTCTTTTGCGTCTGTTTATTTCAACTATTTTATACTTGGATCGTTAGTATCTCTAGTTAGGTATATAAAACTGTTCTATGATTAATTTTAACACGTAATTTAATAAACATTATAGGTATCACAAGGTGGCAAAATGTGTTCATAGACCATCTGTTCGTTAACACGACTTCTACAAGGGCGCGGGGCAATGCTTCATTAATAGCTTTTCTAAACTTAAACTCAACCGCATTGGTTACTTATCACTTATGTATGTTTAAACCTAGTTCCTTCTGTATTCACGACACGGAGTCATTATACGAAAGAATCGAAGCAGGCGCCGGCGCAACGTCATTGGCGTCGCTCGTAATCGAGTCGAAAAAGGAAGGCCGCGAAACTTGAGCTTGCCATTCGCTCTTGATCGATTCATATGCATCACAAATCATAGAAGTCTTCGCTCGTGTTTGCTAGTATGGATAAGGATTGGCCAGCTATGGCGTGGCGTACCCAGCGCGTGATATCCCTTATGAGCCCCCGTACTTGAAGTAGTACTTTTAAAAGCTGTGATTCACTTTGTGAGCGATACGGAGGGATTGAAACTTTTTATTTCAGTATTTTTTGCAAAAGGCAAACAATAAGGCTTATTTAAAGTTGGTTTAAATGGTTGTGCGTTATTGTAACTACACATCATAATCCATTTTGTTATTCTCATAATCATGTAGATCTGATGCGTTCTTGGTATCTGAAATCATTGGCTGAAGAAACACTTGAGATTTGTACCGCTGATGATGCATATTTTGCGGTGCGTACGAATGTACCTACCTGCTGTATCATTTCGTAGGCACATAAAACATTGATTGATAAAATTGTTCAAATCCTCATTTAATTTTGATTGATGTACGTCGCAGTTGATTAATAAAGCCACAGATCTAGTACCAGTAGATATGCAATGCTATGGTGAAAAGAGATAGATACAGGTAAATTAGCTTGGAGAAATTTTTGCATATGTAGTGGTGTGTATATTACTCAGATCTTAGAGCGCGTTTCCACTATATCGTTCTGGCCTATACAAAAATGTTTCGATATCCTAACATTACTATTTAATTTTATACTTATTCCTAGCAACACTTTTGTTTTCAATAAAAACAAGTTTTTATTTGAAAGAAAATGGTTTTGACTTTATAAAAAAAAATATATCATTCAATTTCACGTACTTGAGCAAACGACAAGGCGACTACCGTGAAACAATAAAATATCGTGTCCATAATAATTTGTTTCATAATTAATATTTGACCATAATAATTACGAAACAAAACAAATAAATAAATCGTCACTTGATAGTGGAAAGTGGAAACACGCACAAAACCAGAATAAACCAGTTTACGCTGTCCGCAGGTGCCACGTGCAGTCGTTTGGTACCGTTAGAACATAAAGCACACATTTAATTCAAAAATTATAATTATTACGTAGTTTAATTGTTAAATTTTGTATTTGTTGATTGTTGTTATTATTTGTTATTATTGTTATAATATTTGTTGAAGGGTTTAATTTGTGTGTAAGTGTTGTAACTTTATATTGTTTATGGGAGACATGCATAGAGTATATATATATTATCATATTGTGTACAAGCCGGCGCATTCTTTTTCTTAATCAGAGCGCATTCTAAATTTCAATTTCAAAATTAGAATGTTTTGTTTTTGGTCGATTTGGTCTAAATTTAAAACTTATATAAAAAATTAGTTCAGAGAGCCTATTACAGTATTAAGGAATATATGGACGATAAAAACCCATGGAGGGTTGTCGCGTAAAAACCACAGGACAGTTCTTTGGCATATTACTATAATATAATATGATGTTACATATATGTTTTGTAAAATTAAAACTGACATGATTAAAAAGAGCAACTATGGAGTTTCTTGCCGGTTCTTCTCCGTAGATACTGCTTTCCGAATCGGTGGTAAATGTTAAAAATATGTACCTAATGACGTTTCAAAAGTGCTTCTAGAAGAAGTCTAATTGAATAAATAAATGTTTGATTTTTGAGTTTTGAATTAAAATTAAAAAGAGAATCTTGGAACTGTTTAAATTGTGTACTAAAGTTAGTAAATTAAACTTTAAATGTCGTTTCTTTTTCAGGTTAGTAAATTTTTCATTTTAGTAACATTGTTAATGTAAAAGTTATACGTATGTTAAATGTGCAAATATTAAAATAAAGTCTCATCTTTTTCAGAGGAGAAACACATATAGTTTAATTTAAAATCCAAAATATATATATATATATATAATAAAAACTAAAAATAAAATGTTGTTTTTTTTTATTTGCTGACCATACACTACTACAAACGCAAAAATTTCTCCAAGATAATTTACCTGTAGCTACGCTTACATTATGTGAGTGAAGGGGATGTAGATACGTTTTTTTTGTCCTTATCTGCGTGGCCACTTTTTTGTTTGGCCCAGGTTTGACAGTAGTCAAACCTGGGCCAAACAAACAAAGCAGATCTGATATTTAATTAGTTTTCTTGTGTCTAATGTTCTTTTTGGTGATAAATACATTTGGAAGTTAATTATAAAAGTGTTCTGAATGTACTACGTGTACTGAGTGTTTATAATTATGGGTGGTTGCAGCGTATTAGGCTATAACAGCCGCACGGAAACAAACGCCGATGGAATTTCATTTCATTCGTAAGTAAACAATTAAATAATTTGGAAAATCCAAAAGTGCACGCCTCATAATTTTTTTTTAATAATTATTTATTAATTATTATTTTTGTTTATTTAATAACAATTAAACCACATCGAATCAGACCCTGAAAAATGAAAGGGTTCTATTCCTGAGCATACTCAAGCGTAAGAGAAAAAAAAAGACTCGATTAGTAAAGTATTTCGGTCGCTATCGTGTTAACAAGAAAATCCTCCGCACATACAGACACACGGACGTCCAAGACAGAACTTTTTTAAACTGTTTTTTAACTAGTTTAAATAACAAAAATGACATCAAAAATATCATGAATGTTAAAAATAGTGTTTTTTCTTAATATGTGTGTGTATGTATTATCTTACAAGTACAATGTATGATACATAAAGACATTTTAAGTTTGAAAAATCAGATGTTTTGCGCGAAGTGACAGTAGTACCCACCTCAACGCTTCGCTTATGAGGCGTGCAATAAAGATACATAATATCAGAATCATTATAATTGACTGTTTCCTATCAACTGATCATTCTTATTGTTAATATTTCGTGGTAATTTTAGCTTTTAAGTGTAAGATAACCTCAATCACAATGTTGCCTGCAAATGGGAAAAAAAGTCCACAAAATTGCAAAAAAATGTTTGTCCCATAGTTTTCCAACGTATAATGGCATTTGTATATATGGATTGATGCTAGTCGGTAAAATTGGGTACCATCTAAAAAGCGAGAATATGTTCAAAGAATTTTAACGCAATTTTTTTGTTTGCAAACCTAAATAATCTCTCCTTGAGTCAAATGCTACGCCAACAATCAGCATGAATGCAATTACTTATCTACATTTTAAGAAGTTGATTTTAAATCACAATCAAATTCCATTGTTAGATTTCCCTATAACCCTAAGATAGATTATTTTCATATGCGTTTATTAAACTTTGTTACATATTAAATTGCTTTTTACATTAACTCTCTAGTAAAATAAAAGTAAAATATAAATCTAAGAATTTATATTTTTTAGTTTGAATCTGTGCAGTCAGTATCGGCAACACAAAATGATGATCCAAATTCCAATACCATCAACGAGCTATAGAGGAGTTAAAAGGAATAGACAGAAATCAAATGATTAAAATGTGTCCCCAGGTGCTAAAACTCGAAAACTGGTTTGTACTAAAAAAATACATCTTTATTAATAGAAATAACAAGTTATTTGGTAATACAAAGTTAATAATGGATAAAAATTTATAACCGGAGTAAATTAAGCATTAATTCCATTTTATTTGCCATTAATTGTTAGCATTTCTCTTTAAAAATGTTTTTATTTCTAAAAGCAGAGTTGTTTTGATGCCATAGTTATTTGAAACTATATATATAAACTTAATATATTGAAGTATTTTTATTTCTAATTATTTGCTATATATGTATATTAATGTTATACTTTGATACCAATACATTGGTATTAAAATAATTAATATAATGGCCTTGACACAAAAAATATTTTATATTCTAAAATTTATTTTTTCAGTTGCAGAAGCAAAAACAGATATCAGCTAATCGTCTTAAGAAATTGCTTGTTAAATGCTTATAAATATGGAAGAAACAGAAGTTCTCCGCAGCATCGAAAACGGAAATAAAGATTTTCTAAAACTCAAGGAAACGATATTCAAGCCAATTACGCAACTTTTCCTTATGTCTAAATTTCATAAGCCCAAAAGCGTACATTTACGTACGAAAAACATTCGACATCGGGCTACGTAGATTTTGTACCTACTTGATTTTTATGTTCCAATATTTGTAATCGGCCCTTAGCACAGAAATTTATACATGTGTAAAATAACCTATGATAATAAAACACATTGAAACTGTATCTGAATTTAATATTCCTTTATTTGTGGTCTTCCCTTCTCGAATGTATATTATGTATATAAAAACTACAAAGGTAAATTTTCATTAAAAATACGTCCTCAAATTCACCTAACATTATTTATTTATTACACTGAATTGTAATAAATAATTAATGTAAGAGTGAATTTGAGGACGTATTTTTAATGAAAATTTTCCCTAAAATGCAGGAAAGTTTATAAAATGGCAACACTCGAAGATAGAGCGAAATGCACTGAGGTGGCCACGCATGTTCTGAATCTAGTGGTACTAGATCTGTGAATAAAGCACTAGTAAGATTACATTTTATTTTTATCTGCCCGTTTGTGCAATTGGCGTGCTACGTGAAAATGGATGCAATGTCGGTTGCGTTGCTAAAATTGTCTGTTAATCGCTTGCTCTATGTTTTTCACGCGAATTGCAATTTTCAGTCGTTTTTTATGAAACGTCGCGGTCGTGGTCGACACTTGTAACTTAAAAGCAATGGCGGGTAATAACTAGAACATTATTCAATTATCACGAACAACCAGTTAGCAAATAAAGACTTTAAATAGAATTAATTCATTTTATAATTTAATAATGCCAATTCTTAGTTATAATAATTATTTTTTAATTAAATTAACAGCTGCGCAACAAATAAATATGATCACCGGTGTTGCGTATCTATTTATAAAGTAGGTGTTATCTTGTAAAAATAAGGGCGCTAGCGTAATATTTATAGCGTGTTGATTTAATGATATAGTTTTAGTTTGTTGTCAAACAAAGTGCTATAGGCCGGCCGCGGCGGTGCGTGACGGGGCGGCGCCGCGCAAGGACGACTCGGGAAAAAACTTCCAAGATTGTGTCTCGTCATCGGTAATGACTGTGTACTAGATGTGGCGACTATTTAAGAAACTACTAGACTATAGTCTGTATTACGGGTACCGATGTCCTTCCATGTTACAGTTGAGAAATATATTGACGTAATTTAAACAGAGAATAAAGTAAAAAATAAATATATATATATATATATATATATATATATATATATATATATATATATATATATATATATATATGTGGGTGTGTTTGTGAATGTATGAGTGTGTGTGGGTTCATGTAATGGTAGAAGAGTATGAGTAGAATGTGTTTACGTTTGAATAACTTATATAAACTCTCACGTTAACAGCGGGTTTTAGAGATAATTACATTTTCTGTGTAGTAGTAATCCTTTGAGAGCAGCCATTTAGTTATAGTTATTTTACTTTTATATCGAGATAAATTAAATATTTTCAACTCTTTATTTATTACATTATACCTATAAGTGTGGTCCCAAATATAGAAATTGCCTACGGAAAAAGGTCGTATTGAATGTTTGATGTAACTTTATAGTTTATACTAACGTGAGTAGGGCAATTTTGTTGATGTGATTATAAAGAAGTGTAGTATAGTATAGGTTCAATAGAGAACACCTATTTCAGATGCTATTTAAAGCATGGGCTATGTCCTTATGTCACAGTTTATGAATCGCATATCTATACTTCTATACTAATATTATAAAGAGGAAAGGTTTGTATGTATGTATGTATGTATGTATGTATGGTTTTCACGCATAAACTACTGGACCGATTTTGATGAAATTTGGCACAGATAATCTTTAGACCCTGAGAAAGAACATAGGCTACCTTTCATTGCGAAATATGTACCACGGGCGAAGCCGGGGCGGACCGCTAGTTATTGATATACGTAATAATATAATATTATATTATGCAAATAACCGCGCGTAAAGGTAGTAATAATAAGTAATAACACGTGGATGAACTGAAGATTTTACTGCGCAATCCAATAGGAACAAAAACAACAACGTAGATACAATAAAAAGTTCAAAGTAATCGATTGAAATAATATTATAACATTTAACAGTTTTTCAGTTCAAAATAATTAACTAAAAATATCTTGAACACTATTAAATTATTGTTAAGCAATTAGTAAAATGACAGCGGTAATTGGGTAGAACATGTCGAAACTATTTACTTATTATAACGCTATTCAATGTTTACGTGCAGTTTCGTGCAAATAATTATCTCGTTCAAACATCGATATTATATTCTGAAGGATCTCGTGCATTCCATGAATGATTGCACGCCTCTAATTAGATTTGGCCTTCTCTCATTATCTGCGTCTTAATATAATATACGAAATTGTGCCTCAATTTAATATTTTAAACGTAACTAACTACCTACAGCACGTGTGCCGGTTTGGTTTTCATTGTATTTAGAAACTAACATAGTTATCACTTAATTTTTCTCTGTACTTACGTCTGATTGTCTAGAAGAAATCGACACATTCCGATAAGACCGTCAATTATTATTTAAATGTATTCTTAGGTTAGGTTTCATTGTAAATTTCTAAGAGTTATAAAGAATTAATAAATTCGGTAAATATCATTCTTTTAAATAATCATGTGTTTTAGATGAATATTAGAAAGGGTTATCATGACTCATACTAACTAATTAATAACGTCACATTACGAAAATGCATTTGTTATTCGCAATCTGTAACTGATCTAGATAAACAGTTATTAGAACTACTGTCAAAACCAATTGATATTGCGTATCAATAAGTCTGTATCTCAGTTCGTTAACTGATAACAGGAACTAGTATCAGGCATTATACTGTACGTATTATACGCGTCTTAATATATTTTTTTACTTTACTTACTAACAGAATGGTATAAATAAATAAATGGCCTAATAATAACTCGGTATATTATAAATAATCGTGCGTGTTTGTACGATAACGTAATGCGTGTTATCAACAAGCGCGTCTTGGTCCAGGAATATGACTGAAGGTTCATTAATCCTATAATAGTGCAGTCATAATAAGCATAACAAAACCCGCATTGGGAACAGTGCAACGTATTGACCTCCGTGCAAGCGATATTTCTAATTATATCCTTTATCGCTCTTTGTTTGAAACACGTTAAACGCACTTTGCAATCGGATTCTGTTGATATGTTTTGTAATACGGTACGTGTTGGTTACAGGTGTTACAGTTTGTCTTGGACTTTGGCACCGAAATATTTTACGTTAAACGATAGCTTTAATAATAATGTAGAGGTAGTGTCAATTTATTTAATGTTGATCCTTATTAGTTAATGCTTTGAGTTCACACATCAACAAACGACAATTTTATTTTTGCTCCTATGTAGGCACCTAATCAAACGAAGCTCGCCCAATTATATTTAATTGCTCAATATGGTTGTTAAATATAAGCATGTCTACAGGAAAATTTTAGATGTACCTACTGAAATATTTCAATGGCTACATTATGACTTATGAGGATTATAGAACATTTTTATAGCAACGTCGCGGAATTTTTATTTAGATAATGTAAAATATTATTATGTGTAAATATAATAAGAATGCATTAATAGCCTTAAAGTTATCTCCGCAGGCGCCTACAATTTCTATGAAGCCGTACGCGCAATCTCTTTATTTTATTATTACGATATAACCATGCACAAGATAAGAAAATATTTGGCTTTATATCCATAAACGAACAAGGATACCCGACATAACTGCAGTATAAACCTACAAAAAATCTGAAATATTCATTGAAACCAATATTTATAATTAAAACTGGTACAAACGTGAAAAATAATATATAAATGAATGATAGTAAACACTCAATATCTAATAAATATAGTATCGAAGAAATAGGCTTTGAGTCGAATATACCCCAAGGCATCACTCGATAAGGGTAAATACTGCATGCCAGACAGTGTGCAATGTCGCACGAGGTAATATAATACATGCAGCAAAGTGGAAAGCGTAGGAGGCTGATAAGGAACGGACGCAGTTCAGTTCTAGTTTACTATCGACATAGAAATAAGTGTTGCTTGAAAAGCAATAAGTTCGTTGAACTTACAGCGCAGGATAAAATTGCATAGAATACAGTTTGCAACTTGTAAAGAGTTCAAATCGCTTCGCTTTCTATACCTACTGAGAACTATAAGTGTATTCACGCATCGTCCGATAGGAATGTTAAAACAAGGCGAGTGACGTAGAAGCCATAGGAACCGCGATGTGGTGTATTATAATGTGACGCATGGTGCAGTCGCGTCCGCTACGCCAATAGAATGCAATTGTAATTCTGGCGTCACCAGAACGAATCGACGGACGCTGCCGCTCGCCGGAAACGTCTCCAGAATGGCACATTGCCAGTCCTAATGAACGCGTCTTTTCAGCAGTTATTACGACACAATCGCTATGAATTTACGTATTTGTCCTTAATGGACCAGATCTGTTTAATATGCTGGCATTATCTCTGCATCTAACCGATCTAATCTAGATTAAACGAAATAGATTTCGCGGAATGGTAATGACTGCCAATAGACGTGGGAATGTAGGAAATATTTTAAATCCGTTGCATTTTCTTGGGGATTAGCAATTCAAATGCAATGTTTATTAGCGGTTCGCACGCGGTCCAAAGGAAAGCAATAAATTCGTCGATAAGACGGATAAATCGTGTGGCGTGCATTGCTCTCGTGAGCTTTATGGATCTGTAATGTCTGCTTGGTGTGAGCCGCGAGGTGTCCAAACAATGTTCGTTCCGCGACAGTACCTGTATGACCCACTAGCGCGAGGCTGCGATTGCTTTCCCGGCGATGAGCCAAGTTCATTGGCACCAGTCGGCAGCCGCGCACCCCACCTCTCCGCCTACCGGCCAAGCCTAAAAACTGACACGATATTATTCTCAGCAAATAGAAAGTAGTTAGCTTGGCTATTGATGTCTATTTTTAGCAAGCGTACTTGGAGAGTGATTGCCGATTATAAATTACTTTATTATAAAGACATTGCATAAAAAGCACAGTAAAAGTGCACAGATACGAATTTGAAGATTTAATCAATAAAATGGTTCCATATCATTCGCTGCTATCGGTTTTCGCCCACACATTCATTTGCTTTATGATATACGGTGTGATGAATTCGCTGCCAAAAAAGCTTCGGTTAGCCAATGCCATAATTTCACGAAATTGGAAAAATTATGCTAAAAGTAGTTCTAGCTTTACGTAGTAAACGTTGATGGATTGTGGCACAGATGCTATTGATAAATGTGATGCCGCATCTTATTATCCGGTTGGTTAGACGCGATCTGAACTTATTTGCAATCAATGAACATTTACATAAACCGCGGAGCCATCGGATGCCGCTTTGGCCTCGCGCATGCAAAATGTGCATTACAAATTTACATCTGACACGGTTCCATGCCCATTCTGATTTTAATGGTCGCTCTACGGTGAGAAATATTCCCAATTCATACCATAAAATTTATTACCCAGCAACAAGCTACGGTTAAATACCGCAGGCTAGGCTTAGCCTGCGGTAATCCGCAGAACAGAGCGTGCGTACCTTGCGTATTCATTTTAATATGTACATATTTTCTGTAGAATGGATAGAAAAAAATAATTGTGAACGGAACATTTAGCACCTCATAAACTTGCACTTAGTGTAAATAATTAAAAGTTATATCTTGTTCTTTACAGATTGTTTATTTAAAATGAGGCCATTGTTATTACATTTCATTCAAATTAAGCGACTTCTTCGGTACTTTATATTTAATTAAGTTTCCGCTTACTCGTATAAATTAGATTGGCTATGTATAATAAACTGTCTAAGAAATATTGGCTTTAAGCGTAAAAGTTTTGTCTATCATTAAGTGGATGCGAAACTTGGTAGGCAGGTAGGTACCGTCTAACTATATTACTCATGTCTATGCCAGGAAGTAGGTAAATCTAGTTGAATGTGTAAGTCAATTAGAAGAAATGTGCTAGCACGCGAGGCCTAGTTATATTTATATCGTCAGTACTTTCATCGATTACCTGGCGAATCTTAGACGCAGGCAAGGTCACGGTACCGCACCTGGTAGTGCCAGGTGGTTGCTCATTTCTCCACTTTATTTTATAAATATTGATTGAACAATTTGTAAACAAAAGCGTACACTAAAGTATGTACCTATTGAAGTATGAGATCGTAATTTTGATGAAAAAATTTTCTCCTGTGTGTTTCAGATGTGTAATTTTCTCCCATGGTTCCTTGCCTTTTTTCTATGTCTTCGTAGTGAAAAATAAATAGATAGTATTCGTTTTTGTTTTATTCGCTAGGATTTTTCACAGATTTACTTTTTATTAAAGCATAAATGAACGAATTGCTTATTTATAAATGGAAAAATGGGTTGCAAAAAATGTAATGAACTTTATTTTGATCATGGTTAATTCTAAATAACGTAAATTCAATATCCGAAATCTTAAAAGCAATAAAAAGAAACAAGCACAAAATATAACAACCGACACTCCCGTATAAAGTGCTTAAGGCTGCAGTCTAGCAAAATTGCGTTTTCAACAAGTTATTTGACAATTTTTTCCCGGCTAATGAAATGATAAACTGATTTTTTTTTTCTTGTTTATCAATTAGTGTTATATACGCAATGCGCGTGAATTTTTTCACATTTATAAAGTTACTTTATGTTACCTTAATCAGGCCTTCAAGATAAGTCTCTTTCCCCCAAAGACATTTCGAGCTAAGTTTGTGCACTCACTACGTTGCAACCGATTACAATTTACACAATTTGATCAGCGCATTATTATCCTTATATAGTCGTTATTAAAATCTGCTGAATACAATTGCCGAAAAACTTATGATTTTCCTAATTAGAACGTTATAAATTCATTAAATTTCCCATTTTTTGCCTTACAAAATCTATTGATAAATACTGCTAAAAGTTATTTTTTCCATTAATTTATTCGAGTTGGTTGAAGACCAATGAATATTAATCCTTTAAAAATTTTTTTTTTTGAATTTTGATAATTCTTTAAATATTAAAAAAAATATTTAAAATAATTAGGAAAAATCCTAGCGAATTTCTTTAGTCGCGCTCCTTGGGCCGGAGCGTTCTGACGTGTGCTCTACGCTCGATTTTCCTTCATACCGAAGTGAAAGTTGCTCTACTTCATTAAATTTAATATTTTTGTTAATTGATTATTTTTATCTTAGTTTTGTGCAAATATTCGTATTTTTAAACATTTGATTTCGATATGGAAAATAAACGAAAAAAATATGCGTGTAACTACTAGAAAAAAAATTATCTTCGAACATAAAGTTAATGAAACCAAATACATTACAAAGGTGATTGGCAACAATTTCTTAATTTTACGGGGTGTCAGTAAAGGGATGTATATTTCTTTAAAACTAAAGTAAGCTCATAAATTTTCTTATAATATAATTTTTTTTTGAAGTTCCAAAAATGTTTATTTTTCGTTTGAGAAATACGAAATATAATATAAACTTGTATTGAGAACTTGAACTTCCCAAGTTCATCCGGGGAAATCCCCATACGGGGAAAATGATTTGTTTACTCCAAAATTATATGTCGAGGTGTTTTAATTTTTTCTTCTAGTCATTTTCAACGTAGCGGCATGTTGTTTGATTATTAATTTGGAACTTAAATACAGGATGTTGGTTTTATATTCTGATCTTACAGATGCGCTGACAAATTTAGTCCACCATATTTTCTTGTTTAGTCCACCAACTCTAAGTACCAATATTAAAACGAATGGATTATCATCACATCATCAAAACTCAGATGTAATGGATGAGCACAATAACATAGAAAATTCAGTGGGTGTTGAGAACTAAACAAACACAAGTAACAGAGACGCGAAGAATAAAAAAACCGGCCAAGTGCGAGTCGGACTCGCGCACCGAGGGTTCCGTACAAACCTGCAAGGTTTGTTACAGCTTAAAGGTATTATAGACCTGAGTATTTGGTATGAATTTCAATTTAATACCTCTACGCGTTTATGAGGAAATGGGTAGTAAGTTTAAAATTATTAAAAAAAAATATATTATGTGATGTAACTAAAAATTTATGGTTTTCGTAATTTTTCCTTTATCTATGCTATAAGACGTTGCTTCGTACCAAATTTCAAGATTCTGAGTTCACGGGAAGCACCCTGTAGGTTTTGATTCCCTTGCAAGTGTCGAAAATTTGCGGCATAAACGGCTGTATCTTTTGATTGCATTGGCTTAGAAGTTTGATTTTTTCACAGCTTCAAGGGACAGTAGACCTGAGTAATTGATATAAATTTCAGCTTCATACCTCCACGCGTTCCTGAGAAAAAGGGTCTTGACAGACGGACGGACGGACAACAAAGTGATCCTATAAGGGTTCCGTTTTTTCCTTTTGAGGTACGGAACCCTAAAAAGAGGACGAAAACGATAATTCGTTGATGCTTTCCCTTTTCGACGTATTGTTAGGGTACATCACCAATCTGCAAAAAACAAAACTGATGATTCCCAATTGCTGATTAAAAATGAAAAACAAATAATCGACAACAGTGGTGAAAATTTGCTGATCACAATGAAACATCCTTTAGTGGTAGCAGATTTACTCATTTAAAATGTATCGGTGAACAGCGTAAAGGAGAGGAGGACAGGAAAACATTATGAATGTGGATGGTGGATTGTATACAGGGTGTAATCGATAAGTATGTGCAGGCGATTATGACGTTATTATTGCAGGTATCAAAAAACTTAAAACTGATATCGAAATTACTTTACCTAATGAGCAAAATGACAATAATAACTTTTTAAAAGTATAACGAGAAATATCTAAAAAATTTACTTTATACACTCCCATATCAAGAAGGGAAAATGGGACTAGTAGAAGTTAAATGTCTAATTCCGGCAAAAGACATGAATGCGGAAGATGCGGTTAAAAATAAAAAAAATTATATTTGAAATACAATGCAAAAAAATAACACTTTTGTCATAGATAAGAATCATGACTATTTTTTCCAAATTCAGGGAGAACTAAACGTTGCAGAAGCAGAAGTCTGCTTATTTGCTGTTTGGACTGGAGTGAATCATTCGTTAAAAATAGAATATATAAAAAAGTATGTAACGTTTAGGCAAAATAAAATGATGGACCATTATCAAGATTTTACATAAATTGCCTACTGTCAGAATTGATTGATTCGAGACTTCAGCATTCGATGCCCATCAAGGACCCATCCTATATCATTCAAGCGATTGAAAAAAAAAAGAGAAAAATCCAGTGCAACCGATAAAGCATCAGAATGCTAGCAAAAGATTTATTAGGTTTATCAATATAAATCTATATATTATACATAATATAATAAATCTGTAGAAGGGTCAATTCTGTACTTTGAAAATATTTAAAAAATAAATAGCAGTGTTACTGGATCGATACCAAACACAAATATGTGATTAAAAAAAATTTTGTCTGTCTGTCTGCCTGTATGTGAAGGCATCACGTGAAAACTAATGGTTCGATTTCAATGAAACTTGGTATAATTATACCGTATTATCCTGGGCATAAAATGGAATACTTTTTATCCTGGAAAAATACGAAGAAAAAAAATAAAACTTAATTTTTCAGTTTTATCCATAGACGTTGTTCTGTAGAACCGCGAACACACGTTGCGTTACCCGCAGTGGATTCAGCGATGTAACCTGTAGCGCCAAAAGTCGGATTTGGCTTGAACCGTTTGCGGCACACGCGGGCCGCACGACACCACGCGCCTCCTCGACTCCTATATAAGGACGGCGTTCCGCGCGATGCATATAATTTATGAATTTTGATGCGAGCGGACGTGTCCAGTGTGGCGAGCGAGAGTGATCGTCTAATATTAATTTAGTGAGAAACGTCTTCCCAGTTCAAAATGGAGAAATAAACCATCCACGCGAAGACCGACATCCGCGCGGACGGAGTCGCGGGCGGAAGCTAGTCAGAAATAAATATCTTTTGTTTTCATTTGCGTATTTTTCTATTTTATAATTTTTTAACACAAACATTACATTTTTTTTATTATATACAAAATTTGTTTATCCGTTTTATTAGTTAAACTGAACAACTTTCACTAAGAAACTTAGGTCGAAAAAAATGTATAGAGTTATGCATTTTGTATGGAAAGCTTATTTTTTTTTATATTTCGTCCAAATTTCTTTGTAAAAGTTGATCAGTTATATAAACATGAAGTTGAAGATATCAATAGAACGTATTCGCAAATTTTGTGTACTGATAAAAAAATCACCCGGTGTAATTTTCACGAAAATTGTTTCAAATTGTCATTTTTGGTACTTATTACGAATATTAAATTATGCATACGAATGATTTAATTTTTAAAAATTAAGTGGAGCAACTTTCCCTTAGTACATTTGTATTATTTACATATAGGATGACAGGATGCATTTGTTTGCACTACTAGACCAAGCCCTTAATTGGTAGCTTTCGTTTTCTGATTCTTAAAGGTTATTGCAACTATTGATATGAGAGAAAAGTCGTGTAGTGACTATGTTTCTCAGTAAACTGTTATGGTTGATTTCACATTCCCCTGGACGATAATTCTTTTCAACCATTTATCGTCTCGATCCATAATTGTACGACATATATGTTCGGCGCAACTGACTTATTATGCGTTGCATGAATAAGAAAAGGCGCTTATTACTAATCAGTTCACTGCACATGAGTATACATTGTAACTTGACTCATTACGTCGCTCGAAAAGGCTATAAAAATATTTACACACTAGATTTCCGCCCGCGGCTTCGCCCGCGTTTGCAAAGGAAAACCCGCATAGTTCCCGTTCCCGTGGGATTTCCGGGATAAAAACTATCCTATGTGTTAATCCAAGTTACCCTCTATATGTGTGCTAAATTTCATTGTAATCGGTTCAGTAGTTTTTACGTGAAAGAGTAACAAACATCCATACATCCATATATCCATACATCCTTACAAACTTTCGCCTTTATAATATATATTAGATTTAATACAATCGTACAGAAGTATCGATTCAACTTATTACGTCGGCGATTTATCACGACCGTTAACTTTTATTTCGTTTTCATCAAGTTACAAGAGTATAAACGCTTTAGCGATAAGCTGCTGTCAAACAATTTTTGGTAACTCCTTATTTGGCGTATTTATGTATCTGGGTGTAATTATTTTATTTCCACTTTACTTTTACTGAGTTATGCAAAAGCTATTTTTAAAATATAACCTTTTACATACATCGTTTATGTAATTAACGTAGTAATTAATCATAAACTTAATTGCTTCATTACTTTCAACGTATATATCGTATATGTAGGTGATACAGTATGTGTTCGGAATAGACAAAATATTTAAATGGTCACACTGATAGCGGAAACGCGATGTATTCAATTGGCGACGGAGCGGGGTTCGCATTCGGTTATTGTCGCATTCTATCGGAGTCCGCTAACCGCGCCGCTAGCGTGAAGTCGTGTATTTAGTGTTGTTCGGCCGCCTCGGAAGTTACTTACGTGCGCATCGGAGCGTGTCGTCGATTGTTTTACGTGCTGACCACGTAGTAAATTAGTAAAATCGGCCCGCGGAATTGTTTATTGTACTCTTTATTGATATTAGTAATCACGCGCGGACGCGAGTTATTTATGTGAGAAGAATTTTAATGGCGACGTAGTGTGCCTGGCAGAAGTGGTGACTATATACATTAAATTGTCTCTTTTCTTTTTATTTTATCTTATGTAATTTAAATTATTCCCGTAATTATAGTTTTTCCTCCCCAAAAAGGGTACCCTATTGTTTTGACTAATTGACTGACCGACACACCACATATTTATGGAAGCAGCGCACGAGGCTTCAGTTATGTGCGTAGGGTGCATGTATTTAACTATTGTTGTATTATGGTAGCAGAGCAAAAGAAATAACAAACAGTATGTATAGGCGATTCTTACAATAGTGCACAATGAATAGAATTAGAATCACTCTCGCCGCGGCCGGCCTCATTGTCTAGTCACTCTAGCCCAGTCTTTCCCAACGTGGGCGATAACGCCCCCTTGTGGGCGCTGCAGGCCTAAAGGGGGGCGGTAAGAGACCCAGAAAAAAAAGGGGGCGTTGTGTAGGGCTTTGGGGTCGATTTATAATTTCATCTACCTAGCTAGGAAGACTCTTAGAAACCGACTGAGCTCTCGACTTCGAGAGTCGACATCTTGTGAACATCAACTAATATTAATTAAGATATAGCTCAAAATCGGTTCGATATAATAGACCGCGGGCAATCATGTTTTAACAAGTTTTTGTTAAATAATCCGATTTGTACATTCCTGTATCAATCGGCTGGTTCTATAATACTTGTTCTTGCTTGTCGAGTACGATTGGGCGTCGAATGAGATAAACGAGTTTATGCACGTTTGATGTCTTATTCCTGTTGGTGCGTGCTGCTTATGCAATCCTATATAAACGACGTAAATTTATTTTATTTTCATTTGCGGTTTCGCGCATAATAGATAAGCAGTACTTGATTTCAACACTTACGTATTTCTCAAAACAAAACAATGTCGGAAGTAAAAAAGAAGAGACGGCAATACTCTGCGGAATATATTAAATTCGGATTTATTGAAAATCCCACAAACCCGTCGTCGCCTTTGTGTCTTCTATGTCTAAAAACATTTTCGAACGAAGCAATGAAGCCTTCAAGACTGCAAGATCATTTGAATAAAATGCATCCAGATAAGAAAGACAAGAATGTAGCATATTTTCAAGACCTAGAGAAGAAGCATAATACTCAGCCAAGTGTATCAAAACTATTTTCGGCGGCTGCTAAGCAAGATGACGACGGACTTCGAGCTTCGTACAATATCTCTTTGTTAATTGCTCAAAAAGGCAAACCACACAACATCGGAGAAGAGTTAATTTTGCCAGCAATAAAGGAAGTAATAACTACTGTGCTTCATAAACCGAACAGATATTATCCGAAAAATTCCTTTGAGTAATAATTCTGTGCAAAGACGAATTGATGAAATGGCTGAAAACATTGAAGAATCATTGTGCAATCATCTGAGGACTAGTCAATTCTCAATTCAGCTCGATGAGTCCACTTTACCAACTAATGAAGCGTTGTTGCTATCTTACGGGAGGTTTATTAAAGATGAGAAAATACGTGAAGAACTATTGTTTGCCAGAAATTTGGAGACAGATACAAAAGGCGAAACCATATTCAATACATTGGAAAAGTTTTGTGAAGAGAAAGAGATTCCTTTGAAAAATATTATATCAGTTGCTACGGATGGCGCTCCGGCTATGACAGGGCGCCATAAAGGCTTCATAGCGTACTTAAAGAATAAAATTCCAGATGTCCTTGCTATACATTGCGTTATTCATAGACAACATTTGGTTGCTAGAAACTTAAGTGAACGACTATTTCAATCACTGCAATATGTCATCAAAGCAGTCAATAAAATCCGTAGCAGCTCTTTGAATGATAGATTATTTCATCAGCTTTGTGCTACTAATGACGAAGATTTCAACCGTTTGTTGCTTCATACTGAAGTTCGTTGGCTGTCAAGAGGCAATTGTCTGATTCGATTTTACAACCTGT
Organism: Colias behrii; assembly: GCA_029959065.1. Taxonomy (NCBI): domain Eukaryota; kingdom Metazoa; phylum Arthropoda; class Insecta; order Lepidoptera; family Pieridae; genus Colias; species Colias behrii. Next base: position 13,284,574 of record JARWMC010000001.1, read on the forward strand.
TTGACTCTGTGATAGAGTTCTTGGAAACTAAAGATACAGAACTGCGCAACAATCTCATAACATCAAAGTATGATATAGCTTACATGACAGACCTGTATAAACTGTTCAACGACATGAACCTCCAACTGCAAGGCGATGAACTAAATTTAATTAAAACAAAAAATGTCGTTGCTGCTTTCGCAGCCAAACTGCTTCTGCACAAAAAGAATATGGGCAGATGTGAGTTTCACAATTTTCCGAATTTATCAGTATTTTGCAGTAACGACGACTTGTTTGCCTACTGCCAACATTTGGAAAACCTCCACATTGACTTCACCGAACGATACCAGGACATTTTAAACTTGGAAATACCAGACTGGGTGTTGGATCCGTTTTCAAATGTCAACACAGCAATGTCACCTCAGCTGGAAGAAGAACTTATAGAATTGACAACAAACGAAGAAACAAAAATCAAGTTTAAAAATGGATATCAAGAATTTTGGCTACAAAAACCGATCCCACAATTGTACCCTGGATTGTGGTCAATTGTTCAACGATTCTTGATAGCATTCCCATCGTCATATTTGTGTGAACGTGGATTTAGTGCTGTGGCAACGCTGCTTACTAAAAAGAGAAATCGTTTGCGTGTTACCGAACGTGGCGACTTGCGGCTGTTTTTGAGTAAATTGGAACCTGATATCAACAAACTTATTGAACAGCATCAGATTCAACCTTCACGTTAGTTTTTATATAAGAATTGATTATGTTTGTTTTATTTTCAATAAAAGATACTCTACTATAAAGTTGCGTTTCAATAATCAGTTATAAGTACTTAGCGTTTTTTAAGTATGTTTAAAAAGGGGGGCGTTAAAAAATAATTTATTCTTAAAGTGGGCAGTAGACAAAAAAAGGTTGGGAACCCCTGCTCTAGCCCGTGCGAAGGCAACTGTAATTTCCTGTCCGAATTTTCTAACCCACGCTGACGTATAACTGACGGGTCATTTATCTTGGATTAGAGTTTTTTGTCCCGCATTAAACTTAGATCGCATTCACTGTTTTGTGTTCCTTGCTCTGGTAATTTCTTTTTGATTACTCACGTTTGACCTCAATGGAAAGTGTTCTTTTTTTTGGACTGGCTGGTAGCCGAACGTCTGTATTTATTCAGAAGCCGTCACCGACGCGGACGGGCTAAATATGAATCGTGATTGAGATATTTATGAATAGTGGGTGCGATTATTCAAATAAGAAATTTTAATCCAATAATCAGTATTTAAGGATTCGTTGCTAGATCGATTCATGAAATTTACACAAAAACAAACTTCTTAATTAAAGTAATAACTATGTAAAAAAAAAAACCTTCATATACTTACCATAGAAACGAATAACATATTTTTATGTTTGGGTAGGAGTTATTTTTAGCATTGTTAAAAATTGCAACACCGGGCTTTAGTAAAAGGGAAATTGAAACCAAACAAAGGCTTTTGCATCTCTATTTTGCGATGTAAATTACGTTGTCGTTTTCCTTACTGTATAACGAAGAAATTTAAATGCATATTTTCAATATTAAAGATTGCACCAGATATTGATGGAAACGTCGAATTTCCGCAAATTTCGCGTTAAGCTTCGAAACGAGAAAATAAATTGAAAATGCTGCGATATGTAAAATGTATCACAAAATATTTGAACGCATGTCTGAAAATGGACGTGTGCAGATTTTAGGCGCGGGACATATACAAGCGGCGCGGCGCGCATCGGGCGCACTGCGGGCGCGCATCGGGAGCGCCTCGGGCGCGCTGCCGGCGTGCATCGGGTGCGCTATTGGCATTTTGTATGAAATCATTTTGGAAAGGCGGCGCAACCGTGGCACAACCGTGGCGTGCCGTCTCAACGCCTGTCCAAAATTCTTTCATACAAAATGTATAAGAAGGACGTGGTGCAAAACAGATTCAAGAGGTGCGCTTATGGCACGCCCGCGCCCGCGCCGCTTGTGTTTGACCCGCGCCTTAAATGTATTTCAATTTATTATTGCGCTTATTGCGCTGTCCAAAAAAGTAATGCAATTAATTTTATATATTCATCAGAATTCAGATTGGAAATAATGTAGATTGGTTCAGGAAGGATACATATTATATGCACTTGTTGTCATTTGATAATACTAATAAATGGTAAATAACCGAACATTTCCAAAAGACCAATCAATACAAATTGACAAGGACATTGAAGTGATGTTTTATATGCAATGTCCAATTATAATAGTGCTCGGTACACGTTTCGCAATTGCAGGGCGGGTCCCGTGAACTGTACCGGTCAACGCCCCCCAAGTCGAATCTACGACTTTCTAATGGGATTAAAATTTGTTACTCAGCGCGAGATGACGTGAGCCTGAAATGCAGATTTTTCATTTATCAGTCATGACGAAATTTTTGCAAAATTTTCGCTAGAAATTTCCATGCGTTTAATTGCATTGTATTTTTGATAAGTAGCAATGAAGTTAAGTTTTAATTACCTACGCAAACATTGTCGGTATATTACTAACCTACAGAAGCAGTACAAAGAGCATATCTTCAAAATGTTTCATCGTGAACAGACTTCTAATTAAAGGCCAAATAAATATCTAAAACTCCACGCTGAATAATTTTATACTATCTTAAAGTTAAACTAAGACCTTAAAATATTAATCTAAACTTTCCCACTCAGTTCAAATGCTAACAAACTTACATATTTTCAAAGTATGACATTTCGATGGAAAATTGAACAATTTGGCGCGCGGGTAAAATCCTCATTTAGTGCAGTGCCTGGAGCATTCAAAACCGTATAACCTCGGATTAGAGTTATAGTGAATGAATTAATATGATCGATGTGGGATATTGTTTTTTAAACTATAAATTGCAATGTTTACCCAAATTTTTTTTGTGCACTCCATTGTTTCGTTGTTTAAAAAAAATGTTATGAAAAATTAATGTTTGACCATATATTTTCACTTTAAACAGTATTTCTTTTTTTTATTCGAATAGACATATTATAGGAATATTTTTCAAAGATACATGTGTATAAAAATAGCAGTAGGGATCTCGAACAGATAGAAAAACGTGGAGGGGAGAGCGGAGCCACAACTGCTATGTACAATGGAATTTCTCGGCCGCTTTAATTATAAATTAAACGTACTCTATTGAGTACATTTAAAAAAATAAGGTAGTTAATTACGACTAATGAAAAGAAAAAAAAATATTAGTACCAAATCTGTTTATTTAAATATATTACAATTACCTACATTGTTGCCTACATCAAATATTTAGTTGAAATGATAATATCATCGTGAAAGCGTTCTATTAGTCGTTTTTTAATAGTTTTTTCTACCGGGATATGCTCTGTAGTGATGACGTTTTTCAACTTTTGCATGGTAAATTGGCAATCATCATTCTCTTCTATGTACTACTGTAGGTACTTGTATATTTGCTCCATTGCTGCATCTACTTAGATTAATTTTCTTTTCAACATTACTGAGGTGAATTGAATTTTTCAGCAAATTATAATAATCCGAATGATATTTTGCTGCAAGTGTCTCTAAGTCTCTAAGTATACCAGAAATCCTTTTCTGGATATCTCGATAATAATCGGTTTTCTGGACGGCTATAAAATTCGTGATGGATTCATTCAAAGTTGAAGTGTTGATGTATGAAATCTGACTACACCGGCATTTTTTTGTATGGAGATACTACAAAGTACAAAGACCTCGTCTACTCGAGAGAATGCCGCAATTTGGACGAATTAACCCGGAAATTGAGAGTAGCAGAAGAAACCATTTAATATAATAAAAGGGTATTCAGACGTTTAAAAGACAACTTTTTCCGGTGATGTTGCACTTGCAGTGAGCAACAGGGGGGTCATTTTGAAAATTTATTGTAATTAAACACCTTGTAATTGGTTTTATTTTGTTTGCATTAAAATTTTGCACTAACCACTTTTAGATTTCAATTTTTCGATTGAAGCCTTATGAATAATAAAATGAAATTTTCAGGGTAGCTACCTCATAGATAGAATAAGTTTTTAAAAAGCCAAACGGATATTTTTTATGTGATTTTATTTTTTACGGGCCCTTGAAGTTATGAACATACTGGGTAATTTTATCTTTCTTGGCATTAAATTCTTTTTTTTTATTCCATTCGAAGATCTAACGATAGTAAATGTTACTATACTGAATTGGCCTATCTTTCAGCTTAGCACACAAAAAAAATCAAGCATTTACCGCCATAATTCACGTCACCATAAATCAAAATCTCTACGTACTCGGCGATAGGTGAAAATTTGAAAAAAACGTCATAACTCCGAAAATACGAAAAATCGCATAATATACATGGGGGTGATTCGGATAGCCCTTTATGTCTTCTACCTCCCAGCTTCAGTATATCACTACTTCTTGGGACACCCTCTATGGTCAAACGTGAATTTTTCAAAATAATTTGTTTAAACAATTAAACAATGGAGTGCACAAAAAAAAAATTGGGTAAACATTGCAATTTATAGTTTAAAAAATAATATCCCACATCGATCATATTAATTCATTCACTATAACTCTAATCCGAGGTGAAAAACCCCAGGCACTGCACTAATTAGCTTTAATGTCATCGATGCATACAATCGTTTAGCAGACCGTGTGCAATTGTGTTCTCATAGAGCTAGAGATCGCAAGGGCAGACAGGCGGGCTTTCACCGGTCTCGATCTCGAAACTGAAAACTGAACACTAGAGTCCTGTACGTAAGGTGCCATTTCAGTTGTTCCCACCCTGGTTACTCCAACTTTCCGTGTTGTTAAGAAAGTTATTGAATATTGATTTGTTTATTTTCGATTTATTAGAAGCTCAGTTTGTTTACGACTTCCCGGGCGGCCTTTTTGAGTACCTCTTTGCGGGAGTTTTTCAAGTTCGCATGGTTGATTGAATAAGTTTATATTTTTATTATTTCTCATGTATGAATAAATCCGAATGTTTTTAACGCAATTTTTCTATTTAAATTATCATAGTTATTCAATGATGAGTTTACACTTCGTATTTTCGTTCCAACTATAAAAAAAAAAACGGTTTCAAATCTTCGGCAGCTGTGGCACTTGATTTGACAATATTTTCATCTAGAGATCTATGAGCAGATTAAAAATTTTGTAAATTTGCCAAAAATGTTGATAGTTACTTTGTTTTTGTTTTGTAAAATATAAATAATAACATTAAAAATATGTAATTGTGTATGGAATTATTTCATTACATATCAGCGGGTGAGAAGCCACAAAGAAGAGCTGTCATGAGTTTGAAGAATTAGTCCTAGTCATCAACAATAGAATTCATGTAACGGTTCTCAACAAAATTCTAAAGCTTAAAAGAAATTACAATTTGTTTGATTGTATCGTTCATATAGAAAAAATGGTAACTTGGTAAACGAAAGTTTGACATATTGTGTGATGTTATCGTAACGCGGCGTCCATTGATTAAGCGCTTATGACAAGTCCGCATCGATCTCTTCCGGTGGCTCCAATGCCGTATCTGTTGAACATTCGACGTATTTGTATTTATCACGAGCTCGAAATAGCCTTTATCTCGTTCGCTCTGAGGTCAGTGGGCGCTGCGTCGGCGATCATTAACGGCACTGATTAAACCCTTCTAGTTGTGCGTAGTAGTTTTTATTCCATAATTACTATTATCTGTAGCGCCGCGTATTAATTATCAATGGACTGAAAACTTTATTGTCGGCGCTTACATCGCGGATTGCGCACGCCTTTTGTTTCAATTGACCGTTTTGAAATATTAATTACTTCTATTAAATTTCCTTGAATCGTTATTATTGTTAAATATTTAATTGATTAATAAACAACACTTCCTTATATAATTTCGAAATAAATATAACTTCCTACTCTGTGCAATATTTTCAATGTTAATAAATAACAAAGAGCGTTGCTCTCTAGGTAAATCTACATTGAACTCGCTAATGGGAGTTTTATCCCTATTTATTTATTTATTTATTTATTTATTTATTTGAAAACTACACAGCTTACAGTTTGACTTACTCTACTTATATCTATGATACAATACGCCAATTACGAGTTTTACAATTATTTAGAAATCAGGATTGTTAGTGCGTGTTAAAGTTTAATTAAGAACTTGTTCTCAGAACATTAGCTCTAACGACAGCCGTGTTAAAATAGAGTTTAACAAATTATAATGTAATCACTTATCACTTTATATGTCCCTCATATAAAATATTTATTGAAGTGAAACTTCTTTATCGGGGTTGGACAAAAATTTAGTGTACTGTGTAACATTTTTGCGTTACGCCGTACGCGTGACATTTTTGCGTTACGCCGTACTCGTGACATTTTTGCGTTACGCGCCAACTTTTTTTATCCCTACCACGCGTGATTCGACGTATACTTTCTCCAGCGGAGTAGGGATAGCGTATCGTTTTAACGGACTTACTCCTACCACTATATTGACCGTTTTTCTATTGCACTCGTATTTATTTCCAACGCTCTATAGTGACGTGATAAATATATACATGTTATACATATTAAAGTGATCAGCAAAATCAAAGGGTTTGTTTTAATTCTAATTCCAGTGAATTTCTAAAAAAAGTAAGTAATTAGTAATTACATCTATTTTTCTAATACTAAGGTGTAATTATGCTATTTATTTTTCTAAGTTATTTAAGATTAACCTCACTTTTTGATTGTGAACACGTGGGTGGAATTATGGTACATATATCAATTTTTTCTAATACTTGAATGTTGATTGTGGTATTTATTTTTCTAAAATATTTAAAGTTAACCTCGGTTTTTGATTGAATTTTTTAAAACACCAACACGTGGGCGAGATCATGTTATTTATTTTTTAAGTTATTTAAGCTTAACCTCTGTCATAATATGTATATACTATGTGCGTCATTAATTTCTGACTGTTTCGAGATTTGGTGCAAAATAAAATAGTGTGTAAATAAAATTAAACAATTGAGTAAAAGTAAAATTTTGTAGCGACACCTCGCTCTGAATCGCGCAAGCGAAATGTTTTCGCTACAGAGCTATATATACAACTTTCCAACATCATCCATTGGGGCCTTCACGGCCGGCCAGTCGAGTAGACTGGTCGAGGATCCTCCCTTTTTCGATGGAGGAATTCCACCTTCCTTCCTCCATATTGGTGACCCCGACGTGATCAACTCCTTCTGTCCATCCATGATGTCCATGCTCACCTATCTCTTCCCCGCCTACGATCACCGCCCGCCAACCAGCGCACTCGGCTTCAAATGGAGTCCTGTCCACTAGCATGTGCGATCGCGCATGCCTGGTCAGCTCCACAGCCATCCTCACTGCACACTCCGACTCACTGGAGCATTACACGCAGCATCACCGCACTCAGTTCCGACTCACCGTGAACTAGCGGCTTCCTGTTCCGACTCACTGGAACATACCTGGCATTGGCAAGGCAAACTCGTACTACGACCTCCGGTCTCGGAGGGGAGTGCTGTAGCGACACCTCGCTCTGAATCGCGCAAGCGAAATGTTTTCGCTACAGAGCTATATATACAACTTTCCGACATCATCCATTGGGGCCTTCACGGCCGGCCAGTCGAGTAGACTGGTCGAGGATCCTCCCTTTTTCGATGGAGGAATTCCACCTTCCTTCCTCCACAATTTCATAGATAACACGTTGAGAAGTTCCCTGTATTGCCTATAAATATACAGGGTTACTTGTAAAATACCAGCAAACTCGCAGGACAAGATAGCTAACATCATAAGAAACAACATTTGTTCTACGACTTTTGATAATTTGTTAGATTTTATTTTCATAAAAAATTAATATTCATTTAATTTTCCGTTTGAATATTATAAACTCTACGCGCATCCCAAAACTTACGTAAACAAGAAGCGATCGAGGGGGAAGGGGGCGTCGCGTCGTCTTTCGATAGTGAATAGAACACAGACTTACAATTAATGTTAGGAGAGTACAATAAAAAAAAAGCTTAAAAAATCATTTAAAAATAATTTATTGCGTATGCCAATAGTCGTAGAACAAATGTTGTAGTCGAAATCCTTTATAAGTTGAAAACTCTATAACTCGAATTTTTTGGCGTTTCCCCTGGTCTTTTCAACTATCGCACGAGCGGAGCGAGCGAAGCGAGCGAGTCGCGGCAGTGGCCGGCGTAAATATTCAAATAGGTAGCGAGGAGCGAAGCGACGAGCATCTTAGGTTAACTTTTGAACTACCGCACGAGCCGAGCGAGTGAAGCGAGCGAGTTCCAGCAGCGGCTGGTGTAAATATTTAAATAGGTAGCGAGGAGCGAAGCGACGAACGTGTTAGACTAACGTATTTCTGTAATATTGTATATAGTAAATTATTTTTTGAAAAATAAGGTCATAAAGAAGTTTCACTTCTTACGTGTGTACTCTAGTACACGCACACATTTTTTTGTTGTTATAGAATCAATTCGATCGTGCCATATGTATTGGATTTGAGTCTCATGTGCTCGAAGAAATGTAATAAATAAAAGACACGGCAGGCTGCCCTCCACATGACTGATTGCTGCTTACACTCGTCTTTCATCTTGATGCTGTGTGCCTGTGTACAAACTCGCCGGAACATCTACCGTTGAATTTATTGACTTTCGGCGTTTCGTTGGCGTTTAAGTTTCGGGTAATAAATTTAAACCACTAAAAGCTAAGTTTTGGTAATTGAATTTAATATTACTTAATACAAATAAGAAAATTAAATGAAATCCTAATCATAGATACGCCAAATAACACATGTCAGACACGATCATTAGTTTTGTGATTGAACTGTTGTGTCGTCCTAATAAGTCTGAAATATTCACGATATGCATCTAAGAGCTAGCGCGCACTAGCAACTTTGTCTCCGCAACTATTTTGTCTCTCCCATCAATTTGTATGGGGAGTTGCGTCGCTACGTGCGCGCACTTTCATACTAGCCCATAGGTGGGAGAGACAAAATAGTTGCGGAGACAAAATAGTTGCGGAGACAAAGTTGCTCGTGCGCGCTAGCTCTAACAGAATGTAAAATATTAATGAGACAAGATGTCAAATGGAAATTAGACGAATTATAGATGGCGCACATGTACAAGTTATGTATATGTCGTGGCCATATCGTATCACTCATTATCGCTCATTTCATGAAATGATTGGCCATTTCACGAAATGGAGAAATTTAGTTTGGCCACATCATGATGTGGTTTGAGCAGATCAATGATAAGAAATCGTTTCACGATATGGCCAACTAAACGCGCGGTTTTTTCATGAAATGATCAAAATTATTTGATCATATCGTAAAATAGTTACATTAATCATTGGTAGAAGCGCTGCAAGCTCTGCGTTTATGTGATAAGATGGCGGCCGCTGGCGAAAATTTAATTATTCGCAGTTAAAAACTTTATAATTCGTTTAATAACAATATGAAGAAAGTCATAGAAAAGAATTTACGACGAAGAGGTCGAGTACTATGGAAAATGTGGATATCTTATATGTATTGAAGAAAAAATGCGTCTTAAATAAAATAATTTAAGACGCATTTTTTCTTTTAGGATATATATTTATATATCCTACTATATTATTATAATTGTTCGTTTTTTAAAAAGCGATCCGCTTCTGGCACTCGCCGGCCGCTGCCGCGGCACGCTCGCTTTGCTCGCTCGGCTCGTGCGTTGTTTATCAAAGTCTAACCTAACCTAACTGTTTTCTATTACAAAAACGATTCGCTTCTGGCATTCGCCGGCCGCTGCCGCGGCACTAACTTAAATGACATTAAACAAGTTTTCAGAATATTCTGAATTTTTTTAATATTTTATGGACTCTTTATATTTTATACGATCTGGCCAAATGTGGATGACCAAATCGTGTAACGTTGACGATTTAACGATCTGATCAAACTATGTTGGCCATTTCATGAAATGCGACCATTTCGTGAAATGATCGATCATATCATGAAATGAGCAAATCTACGATATGGCCACGACATATCTATATAATTAAGAATGACGTATTGTCTCGATGAGGGGCTCAGAGAAGGCAACGTGTCTGCTTCGATGAAACGTTTACAGACCAATAGTAACCAATTGCAGTAACAACGTTTCAACGCTCTTAAACATCCCATTATAAAGAGCAAAAACACATAATAATCAAACAAGGCGTGCTCGAAAAATAAATAATAATAATCATTGAGGAGTGATGGATAGCAGACACCCGACTTAACGGCCATCAAGCTGATTGGCTACACTTGCTTTCAATTTTATAAGCCATTATTTTGAAGCTATTACTTTCTCTTTTAGAATTTTGACTACGGCTTAATTCTTTTTTCATTTCATTGCATAATGACGCTTGTGTAATGAAATGAAACATTCGCATAGAGGTGTTTGATCTCGAGCAATTGTTTCGCATAGATTATATCATTAATTGTTAGAGTTAGCTCATTCTCTACATGTTAGTGTCGACATCGATGGAACGATAAACCCAATAAGATTGTATTTAAATATTGATAATCAAATTTAAATTCCTATGTTCGTTTTTTTTTTCGAAAAACTGGTTTAGGTAAATGGAATGTCTGTATTAATTAATAGTCCTTGCTAAGACACAATCTTAGTAGTATTAGTCATTGTTGGTACGGCAGTTAGTTGTATTTGGTATTTATTTAACACAGGTATTAGTCACTTGTAATATATGCCACATGTATTTAATTGATTTGATAAAACATACACCGGACAATAGAGGTGTTTAGTTCATTGAAAAGTTACATTTGGGGTTGCATTTTTTAGACGACGCAATTTTATTTTTTTGATGTGTAGGGGGAGTCAGTGTGAAGCTATCACCAAGTTTGTGGGGTCGCCACCTTTGTCCCACGGCCGCCATCTTGAAAATAGCGGTTGATATGGTTTTTACGATATATCTCTTAAACTATTTATTTGATAAAAAAAATTTGTTAACATTATTTGTTGCAAATTAAATTCTCTACAACTTTGGTCCTGCAACTTTTTGTCGTAGAATTATAAATAAAAAAGTTATAAGCGAAAATGTTCAGAAATTAGAGTTATTTATATTTTTCAATAAACCTTTTTTTAATAATTTTACGAAGAAATGATATCAGACCATTTTTGTAGATTGTTTTTCGAGGAACAACTTTTATATACAACATTTTTTCATTAAGTAAATAGCTAAGGTTTTACAGCGCTCCGAAGTGAGTGCTAATTTTCAGTACTCTGAACTATACAGAATACTTATAATATGTGTGTACTAATAATAATTTGTCATCAGTAATTGTTTTTTTTTGTTATTATAATATTTTTAATAATTAATTTTGCAATATTATTAATAATTAATTATTGAATCTTTTCTCCACCACCCAGGAGGAAGAGTCTGGAAGCGCGTTTTTTTTTACGTCGAAAAGCAGGGCTGAAATGTTCTGCAGTGTGCTTCTATTATTCTGGAGTATGGGAAAAGAGCCAATAGCCAATATATGTATAGTTAAGAGTACTGAAAAAGAGTACTCACTTCAGAGCGCTGTAAAACCTTAGTTATTGACGTAATGAAAAAATGTTGTATATAAAAGTTGTTCCTCGAAAAACAATCTACAAAAATGGTCTGATATCATTTCTTCGTAAAATTATTAAAAAAAGGTTTATTGAAAAATATAAATAGCTCTAATTTCTGAACATTTTCGCTTATAACTTTTTTATTTATAGTTCTACTATTAATTTGCAGCAAATAATGTTAACTATATTTTTTTATCAGATAAATAGTTTAAGAGATATATTGTAAAAACCATTTCAACCGCTATTTTCAAGATGGCGGCCGTGGGACAAGGGTGGCGACCCCACAAACTTGGTTTTAGCTTTACACTGACCCCCCCTACATATCAAAAAAACAAAATTGCGTCCTCTAAAAAACGCAAGGTTAGGCCTAAAAAATGTAACATTTCAATGGACTAGTTATGGATACATACCTAACGAGTATTTCTTTTTTCATTTTATTTACTACATTTAACTTATACGTTACGTTATTGTTGATATTGGTCATCATTATCGAGCATATGTGAAATCTGTAAAATAAATAAATATGCATCTTCGAAGCCAATAACGTTTTAGCATAATATCTACAAATAATTATAACGTCATAACTTGATAAATATTTACTTCTATGTGAATTATAGCACGAGAAATTATTCATATATTAATTCCGCGTAAAGTTGTCCATGCTACCGATAAGGTAACTAATTATGCGACGTAACAGAAAGCGAATGGAGCGCAAAAGATATCGAAAGAAACCTGTAGCGCGCCACTCGACGATCATTCGCCGAAATAATCGATGACCTTGCAGAGGTCACGGCTGTCTATCCTCACCCACTGAACACATTAAACAATTTCTCAATGAATTAGACCGATTAAAAATCAAAGTTGGCCCGCTGCCAGCCCGCATTCGCATAAACATTGCGAATTTAAAGTTAAATTGTCGTTACGTAAACGCGCGGATTACGTCTCGAACGCTAGTGGAACGCGAGCCTTGAAATACCATGGGTACAAGTTCACATCGTAAAAGGTGCTTGAACTGGAATTCTCTGATCGTGAAAATACCGCTCGTTAGACTTTAATTTAGAAATTTAAAGTTATGCGTGGTTATACGCTGTCAAAGGCGCACCGAACGCAATCAACGAACCTACGAAACTTTAATTTAGTTTTAAACTAAAGACTTGTGTATATGCTATATACTAAATACATATAGAGAAACTATATGAAAGAGGTTCGTAAGTGGATTGTCGGAGAAAAGATTATAAAATGCTAGCCTAGAGGTTTTCGCTCGGAGCGGCCGCATTAGCCGTTCGTAAAGATTTCTATACTTATTACTTACCAGTATATCTATAACCGTTGTTCCAAGGAACCGATAAAAATTACTTACTGTAACGGTAGGTATTTACCTAAACTGGTATTAGTTACCTAATTGAAAAATATTAAGTAAAATACCTATTGTAATTATCTGTAAGTAGGTAAACATTTTTCGTTATCATTCCCCATTCAGACTAATCAAATTTAGTCCGCGTGGCTAGAACATTTTACAGTTATTATTATTTCAAATATTAGTAGCTTGAATAAATAATTCATTTTAATAAAGAAGGTTCTGGAACCGGCATACATACATTCCTGATGCAGCCGAAGTCGATTCGCAAGCGACGCCTACGGGAATATCTTATTAATCACAACTTATTCTCGAATCATGCTGTGACTAAGTTTGCATACAAAGTTACTGAGAAAGTTATCGTACAACAAATTACTAAAAGCTTTGCAATATGTACGATGTTCATTTATTTTATTGACGCTTTTGCTGCTCGGGCATAATAGATATAAGATACCTATACATAGGTACCTAACATTTATAGTCGGGAATATGTGCTACTCTGACTTGAAAGGCTGAATATATTGGACAAAGCTACGGATTTATCTTAGCGCTATAATCTGAAATTCCTATCCAATATTATAAATGTGTATAGGTACACTCGACTTGATACATTTAATTACACGAATTGTTCTGAAATGAAGTCGCACAGATATCTTAAAACAAAACTGACGTCTCGTTTAATATTTCGTGATTGACGTTCCGTTGTATTTAATTTGTGTTGTTTGTTTTTTCAATCCTTGGTTAAAACTTATTCATCGAATAACGTATTATACTACCATTTCAAAAATATATTATATTTGTCCGTATTTGACACTATACAGGTGACATTTTAAAATGTTCGTGTAATACTTTATTGGATGGATAAATTTTAACCAACGATAGAAAAATCTGCCCTTAATACAATAAGATTTAATGCGTGGATAAAGTATGCAGTCGCATCACAAAAGCTGTCATGGTTTTATAAATAGTTGGTAATGAAGTCGCGTGGGTTCAGTTCTCGTGTACCGAAGCGACGTTTGATATAAGATTTATAAGTTCTGGGAACACTAGGAATTTCGTTTCGTCTTGATGCTAGGTACTCTGTGCTTTCAATAATGAATTCCTCTCGTAGACTTCGCTGCAACGATCGCATTTCATTGTGAAACCTTTGCAATTGCACAGAATATATTTTACGGACCTTTTTCACTTTGTACTATTTCATATTTAATTAATTTAATGTACCTAGTGTAAATAGGTTGTCATGAGAGCTTCTATTTTGCTGCAGCGTTTTAAACTCGAAAAGGTGCTTGTGCCTTGCCGTGTGTGGTGCACGATAAGATATACATTTCATATTTATGTTTAATTAATTAAAGGAAATGTAAGTAGGTTCACATACAAGAAAGTTTTATATGATTTTGAAATATTATACTTTTAATTGCGGTTGTATAATTCAGATTGATTGCTATTTAAGTAAGACTTTTAAGCTTACGTATTCAATATTAATGAGTTTGTTATTAGATTCTTCGCGGTTATATGCGAATTATCCGTTCTCCGATATAAAAATTTCGATCGCGTAGTTGCGCTTGTTTCTTGTTTTTTATTCGGCGTTTTTTGAACATCATCACAAACTTATGAAAGTGTTTAAAATATTAATAAGATAGAAAGTACATAGGAAGCTTTCTCTTTATTCATTTATCAAATAGTTAAAATGATATGAAGTTGATCGCTTGCCCCGAATAAGATGAGCAAGATGCCTTCTGCAATGCAGATACTGGATTGAAACTATTTTATTTAATTCTAAATCCAAGTACGAATATAACTAGAACGGTATAAGGACATGTGGAATTAAAGCTCATGCAGGTTATTATTTATTCCGAAGCGCCGGAGACAGGTGGCGTCCTGTGCTGTACGTTGACTCCTCGGCCTTGACGTCCACTCGGCTCAATAGCATGCCACATTCGCGTTATGGTACTGTCGCATTTTTTTCCCACTCAAGGCCACCAACGTTAACTCATAAGTACGTACAATTATCGTGAACATTCCTCGGGACCGGCCGGCTTAATGCCCCGCGTGCATTCCTTAATTTTGACGCATTATCCCTAATAGCTTTAGAAGACTCAGCTATTTGTTTATCTATAAATGTATAGATACAAATAGACTGTATCGCCTTTTCCGATCATCAACTAGCAATGGATATTGCACGAAGAATTTAATTTATACGCACAAATCGCAGAGGAATCATAATGAGAGTGCTCAATCGTCCGTTGCCAAAAGGCACGTGCAAATTTATGCAAATTCCGGGAATATATCGCCGCGATGATCGTAAATCCATCGGCTACGTTGAAACGACGTCACGATGCGTTATTTCCGAAATGCCTTGCAAGCTGAGCGGCCGTGTTTAATGAGATTGTCGTGAATTAAATTGTGACACTTCCTTGTTCTGCTAAAGTTGGCATTAGCAAAGAAAAGAGCTTTTTCAGTTGGTCTGCACTTTCATAATTTCTTTGAACATTTAAGTCAATGTCCTTATAACTTAGTTGCAACATACGAGACACATAATATTACGACTGTCACATTTTTAACAACGTTTGTTTATTATGCTAGACTGTAACTCCACTGGGAATTTAACGTCTGGCTTATATTATGAATGTTACACAACCATACATTTATAATGCATTAAAATTATTTAATAGCTTCTTTTGTTAAGCAATTAACATTGTTTATTTTTTTTAAATAAATAGAGTTTCATGGTAATCAAACGCATATTGATTTTAAAGGAATTTAAATGAAAATCAAATGTCTGTGAATTGTGGTGATAAGGTCAACCGTTCAAAAGTTATTTTCATCATAATATGTCCAATTCACCAACCAATCTTAAAATTACCTATACAAACAAATATCGTAATAACTTTTTAATTCTTCATTTATCATTACATCTGTATCACTATAGCAACAAAAAATGGAAAATGCTTTAACTTTCCGAATAGGCCACTTGTAGCGAGTGAACGAACCGAAAGTGTCAGCCCGCTCGCGCTGGCCCAATTGGCGTATCATGGTGTGACGTCATTCACGTCTGCGCCTCGTCTGCGGCCGCTTCCCGGTACGTGCTGTACTGCAAGTACTGCCTTCCTGTGCTTGTACTATTATCTATGGAAAAAACTATGAACTATAATGGTGTAGTCATAGGGTGCATTTTTGTTGGCTTGTTTGGGTGGATTTGACGCAATTGTAAAATGGGTCTAAGTAAGGCTTTTAGATTTTATCTGAACAAAATACGTTGTTGAACATAAATAAAATTTCAATATTAAAAATAGTCAATCAAATAAAGCAAACATGTTTAATGTTTATTTAACTGTAGGTATGATCAATATATTCAGTTTTTTTCGGTTCAGACACGCGTTGGTTTTAAGGGTCGATTATTTCAAAGCCCCATGGTAGGAAGCGAACGCTTAAATATTATTTAAATTCTTAATGATGTCATTTGTGTCTGTATGTCAACGGCTATTGTTACCAGCGGGTATTCGGCTCGCATACTACGAATCTAACTGTGATGAATGAGTTTCACTCTTCGTGTCATTGAACTTTGCTCCAGATTCATTAAGTGTGGGTGGCGAAAAGAATATACGGAACATGTGTTCATAATTATTTCAGTTGGTCACATTCGTTCTTGGAACTCTGGTATTATGTTACGAGTGTGCGAAGTCAAGACGACCTTCTGTGCCAGCAAAAATATATTTTAAATATAGAAACGTATACCTTGATTCTATAGAGAAAGAAAAAATAGCACTCTCTACCAAGTTTTATTTTTGCAAACCAAGGTTTTCAATACCTTATAATTTATATAACCTTTCTGTGTTGAATGTTGTTAATCAAGGAATAATATAATAGCAGAAGGGCAGGAAATACCGTACCGTTTACCTCACATTACGCTTGCTTATTGTATTTACAGCGCATTGTCCAGCAAGCGACGCGGACGGTTTGCATTAAAATGATTGCTCATCGACGGCTCTCATTGTGTACAAAACTTTCCTTTGGCATGTTTTTGCTTAGCTTCGAAATTATATGACGAAAGGCGGAAAATTTGCTCATCCGTATACAGTCAGCTTTACAATCCTTGTATAGACTGCTTATACGAAGTAAAACTTTTCCTATTTATTGCTCAGACTTAATCAACATAAACGCCAGGTACGTGACGTAAAATAAATCAAGGAAAAAGCCTTCTTAGACCCAGACATCTCAGAAATCGATGTACGAGACGGTGTCGCACTGCAGATATCTAAGTATTATAACTCGCGTCCGCTATTGGAGAAAGTTTCTCGTGCTTTTTTTCTCATTGGAAATTAATCATTTCACATTGTATCTACTCGACAAGCTCTAATCGATTTAGCGAACGCCTGCGGGGCATTAGACAGAATTTTTGAGTTTACTAACATTTTGACGGTGACGAAATAGCATTCGCGCATCGGGTAAATAGCGTTGCTCGAGTTTCATGTCTCTCATAGTGCCTATTGTGATAGTCTATTACGATATTAATTTCGAGTACTGCGATCTGATCTCGCCGTTGGCCAGCGGCGTTGGCTGTTTGTTGCCTTCAATTAACCCAGTTGTTGGTCCGGTCATTGTATACAGTCTGCTCGATGTCTGCTTTCTTCCACCATTCCGTAATGAGTATAAGTAATGTTGGTCTTGAGTCTAAGGCATTGATAACAAGTTACGTGAGAGGCATAACACGTGTTCTGTAAGTACTATTATACAGTTTGTTACCTCATCTACGGTGCCAAGCTTTTTTAAGTGTTCGACAGCGCAATAAGCTTCTCTCATCTGTGAATGTTCTTGGCAGGTTATTTGTACGAAAAATGTTTTTGCAAATTTTATATTTTGATGGACGTTGTTGTGCGTTTTTCTTTAGACGAATGAAGCGATAATACAGGCTATTTGTGTTCAAAATCGTTTTTGGAATGACTTCGTAAACATCACATGCTTTGTTTTTGATTAGTTAACATTTAGGTAATCAATGATTACCTAAATAAAGAAGTAATTTCTAGTAGGTACAATTTTAAATACGATTAAAAGTTGATGTTAAACAATACTAAATATTAATTTTCTATTATAATGGTTAATAAGAGTTATTGTATAATTATTTAATATGAAAAAGGCTTTTAATTAATTGAGAAAAAATCTTTCAAACATAAATGAATATTATAATCTTTTTTCATCTAATATTTACAGTTGGTTGAGGTTGCTAATTATTACTTGTAGTTTTTTATTCGCCTTTGTGACGGACAAGCCGAGTGACTAGAGAATACAATCCCGAGCATGTTTTTCAATCCCGGGATTACGGGATTTTTGATGGGTAATCCCGGGATCCCGGGACTATCCCGGGATCAGCCTTATGTGGGATTTGGTTTCTAATAAAAAAAATTGAAGTATTGTTTCTCAAAAGCTGTTTTTAATATTGTTAGTTGCAATATTACTAAAATAAAATAAAAAATATACAAATCAAAAGCACTATTTAGAATTTCGGAAATAGAATCTTAGAAATATCAAAGCATCCAATACTTTCGTTCAGGGAATACCCGAAGAGGTATTGTTGCCCCGCAACAATATTTTGATATGAGGTGATCGGGTGATTCCCCTGTTAGCCCGTCGGGGAGTTAGAGTTTGAGACCTTAAGCGAAGGGGAATTACCTTATTGAAAAAAATTTCGAGTGGGAAAGTCCCTTCTAAGGTCTACTATTATTAGGGCCGTACCAGTATAGTCCGTATCCGTATCGTACCTTAGGTTTGTTTTTTATGGTTATATAATCTAGACTAGGTCATAGTTAAGGCGCAACGGATCGTAGAATGCAAAATAGAATAGCTGTTTATATCAATCCCGAAAATACCGGGATTAGCCAAGTACAGTCCCGGGATTTTCGGGATCAGAAAAGGGTCGGGATCCCGGGATTGTATTCTCTACGAGTGACCTAATTGGCATCTGTCTACATTTTTCAATGAAACTATTTCCTTGAACTCTCCTTGCTGTAAATATAATTTAACTGTGTTCCATGTAATAATGATCTGAAATTGTAAAAATATGTCATTGTGTCAATTTAGCGAAGGTTAGGACGTTGTGCTAAAACTGCTGACATATACACGTGGATTATCTATTATGTACTTCGAAATGGCTGGAAATTTTTACTGCCTAAGTTGTAGAACAATTTCGGCTCTTTGAACTTTTTCCAAATGGAACGGTTATATAAGACACAGTTTAATTAAGAACTTGACAGTTCGTACGTTTTCATTCAAACGCTTTTCAATACAAATCTATCAATGCGCACAAAATAAACGCTCCTTATCACGAGGTCCATCACTAGCTCGCCGAATTATTGAATAATTGACACGAAACATAATCATATTTTCACGCACCGGCATGTAATGTCGGTGCGTGACTGGAATCAGCGTGCGTTCTCTTGATGTGCTCTGTTGAAATTATAACTACGCATACCGATGCGATACCGATACCGATACCGATTTGGAGTGCACTTGTGTCTTCATATTTGTGTGCCACCTTGGATTTGAGCTTAAACATTTCGTACTGCGTAATTGTAAGTACCTATCTACAATTTTTGTCAAACGTGACAGCGTTTGTTGGTGAATTGACAATGGGACTTAACGCCTACTTGCCACTGCGCACATGCTTATAGAATAAACATTTTTATTATAGTGTTTGTATCGTTTTGACACCTTAATGTTTAAGGAAACTGTTGTCATTAGTTTTATTGCTGTTAAAGTGTGTACAAATTTAATCTATGTTAATTGTGTATAGACTCTTTAAATTAAATTATCTCGAACCATTTGGTTTGGCCGCAGCGAAGTCTTACAACTACTTTGTGTCTCGTTTTGAAATCTCGGCAGTAATTTTGCTTTGTTTTTAGTGGCGCTCTCGACCCGTGGCGTCTGTTGCCGGCGCTTGCACATCCGCGACTGACATTCTTGTTGTTAATATTGTAAACAGTTTGCCTCCAAATTTTCATCGATGTTGACGTTTGCCAAGAGTATCATTTGAGTGATGGTATTTATGGATGCAGCCTTTGACTATTTGCATAGTGTGTTTTGATGATGATAGTATGACGGCAGGATAAATAGAATTCAAATTTTATTTCTATGTTATTACAAACGTTTTAAAATGGTTTTCATTTAATAATTAGCGGCTGGATGCAAAGATGCCTCTGTAGTCAGGACTTGAAACTTTAGGCTGAAGTGACACTATTTATTTTAAATTAAACCAAAATGCATCTGAAGTATATAAATAAATGGGAACAGTGTTAGAGCGTTTAATTTCGTGTCTTTCATCTCGGCGTGTCGTGTTTCTGTCTGCGTGCTGTTACGATTTAAATTACGCGAATCGCGAGCTCTGGGTGGCTTAATTGCGAACCGATTGTGATCGTTGGAATATTATCGTGTTTCGATTTCTTGTGCCGTTCTCTGGTTATTGGGAATTATAGGCACTCGTCGATAATAGTGTGCTTTGATTGTAGTTTTTGGTAAAGGTTTGGTTGTGTTGGCTTTTATAGGCAAAGAAAGCAAATTATGTGGGTATTATATTTTTAATTAGAATAGCTTACTAACATTAAGGATTATATTGTTATCGTAGTATGTATTTCTCAAAAAACATACCACGATTTAACGGAATAACTCAGCCATTGCCATTCATGACCATATCGTTCTCATTTCCTTCATTTCGAATACAAAAAAAAAAAAAAAAACATTTAATTTTATTAAATGATGCGTTTTACACACATAGAATTAACGTTTATTTAAATGTACGTGTATCGTGCACAGTTCACATTTTTCTCCGTTCTGAAAGAGCTTGTTAAGCCTTTACAAACTGTAACACCCAATTTATTCATATTGCTACATGCACTGCATCATGTTCCGCATTACAGTCTAACTCGATCTTTGAAATGTTTATTTTAAGGGAATATTAAATTAACTAATTTATATGGTTTAGCTGCTGTAAATTTTTAAATTCGGTAAAATTCTTGTAGAGGAAAAATTACTAAATTATAATTTGTAACATTAAGTACTAGGTTGGTATAACTTATCAAGGAAAAGATATTAAGATTTCTTAGATAAGAAATAATAATGGAATGTTCGCTATTTACTTCATTTAATCCCGTTTCATGACACTAATAAAAATTGTTTGTTAATGTTGTTACGCTACCAGTTGTAAAGACTATGATGAAAATATTTTACCTACATTGTCGGCTTTGTTAATATTATTTTATGTTCTGTTATTAAAATTAATTACTTTAGATGTGATTCATAATTTACTTTAATATTACCCTGTTTTTTTATAGTATCCAAAAAAGTAGGTACCTAATAGAAAGAAAGAAAGAAAAAAAAATAGTTTTAATAATACAATTTTTACGTTTAATTTTTCGTAAAAATTCAATATAATTCCTTAGGTGGTATTTTAAATGCAATCAATCGGCAACGTTTTGTTCAGCTTTCTATGGCAGCGATGGTAGATTGGCGCTAGTACGGACTACGGTCCCTACCTATATGTTATCTGTGGTCAGTGCTATGCTCACCTTATTAACCTCGGATGAAGGGTTATCTATGGGTTCCTCCTGGTAGCTCCTTGTTTGGGGATTTTATATGCTTTTGTTTGTATAAGAGTTGATAGAGGAAAACGGTCTTGCCTTTGTTAGAAGGAATAAGTTGAGCTTGAAGCTTTCGCTAAACATTTTCATTTTGTTTCACTATTTTTGAATATAGTACCTACTTACGGTAGCGGTGTATAAAAAACTTATAAGCAGGTTGGGTATGTTTAAATCTATCTCCAAATCAGTTTCAGCAATTTGTGCGTGAAAAAGCGAAAATCATCTGCATAACGTGACAGGCATACAATATTTTCTATTTACGATATTAGAGGGATTATATCCTCACGACATTTTATTTCGCCTCATTTAACATTGATTTATGTGATGTGTACATGATACATAACCATAACCTTCCTCAATTTTACTTAGTTGTTGTGTATTTGTACATAGTATTAAACATATTTTATTTGCAGTATGGACAAAATAATTGTGTTAGTACCTACTACCTAGATAGGAGTTTATCGCGATTTTCAGTGTACAATACAAAATTGTTTTAATTCTTCGCGAAACCATTGAAAAAGTAACGAGTAATCACGCACACTTGATTTATTTTACTGCCAGTATGAGCTTCCATATTGGACACATTTCACTGAAATTCTATCAGTTATAAGATGAAGTTTACAAGTCTTTGATTTTAAAATTGCACGAAACACATTATAAATGCTTATAAACCAGTTATTTTTAAACTTTATCTACTATGGAAAGTATAGAATATCTAACGTTTCGTATTCTGTTTGCACTGTTATATTTTTTAGGTAGCTTTTATTAAGAGCACCATACTATTAAACACATTACAGAACATAAGTTAGTCGGCGCATCCGTCATTATCGTCTGATTTATACGCAATATCGGCCAATTGATTGATATACGGCCGTTTAAATTCAAATCAGAGTCAAGCATTGATATTTGTTGTTTAATTTTGATCACTTACATGGATTTGAAACACGTTTCATCACATTTTGTGGTGTTAGTATATTATAATGTATTGTCAAATTTCATCACATACGATCTACATCCTACTAATATTATAAATGCGAAAGTTTGTGAGGATGGATGAACGGATGTTTGTTATTCCTTCACGTAAAAACTACTGAACCGAATACAATGAAATTTTCTATATAGTATAGGCTACTTTTTATCCCGTAATCGAACGGGAACTATGCGGGCTTTTCTTTGGAAATGCGGGCGAATCCGCGGGCGGAAATCTAGTAAAATATATAAATTCTCTATTTACTTACGTGTTTGTTCTCTATTTACTTACATGTACGTTATTTTTAAATAAACCGTAATCAACATTTTATTTATCGTTCAAAAATAAAATTATTATCATTTGGAGCGGTCGGCGGCCGCAAACACAGCTTCCGTGTTTTATTTTTAAATAAATGCATAAAATTTAAAACAAATTTTAATTAAAATATTACTACGCAGTAGCAAGTAAGTTCTTGAGTTTGGGCTTCCCTAAAAAGGAATAATAGCCTGATTATCTCGTAACTCTTAAAGAAAATCGATGAGTCACACTAAATTTGAAATGAGAAATGGCCATAAGGCACCTTCTAAAACTGCATTAAAACGCTATATGCTGCTGCTGTTTATAATGCTGTTAGACCGGGAGATATTGACACAAAATTTCGAGTCATTTGTAACAGGATGGCGGTTCTACAGGGGTCTTAGTACGCAATGACAAAAAGAAAAATGATGGTGTGAACGCTGGTACCGGCGGCTTAGTCGCGTGGGCGTAAGTCGAACTCGACGGAAAAATAGCGAAAGTCAAACGATTTGTAACACAAAAATTTTAGAATTTACCGATAGCCCATAAAAAAGAAGTAGGCGGTAGTGTCATGCCATACTTTTCAACTCGTGATCGAATTTTTTCTATTCTTTATAAATTTATATTTATAAAGCATTTTAATGCCATAAAACCAAAACATTATGAAGTTATCAACGAAAACGATTACATTATCCACCTCAAAGGCCATACATTTTTTCCCAATACAATTTCGTTTCGATCGGCGTAATATTGTTAATTTACAAACAATTACATATCTCTTGTACGCCGTATAAGGCTTTCG
Source organism: Colias behrii (assembly GCA_029959065.1). Lineage (NCBI taxonomy): Eukaryota > Metazoa > Arthropoda > Insecta > Lepidoptera > Pieridae > Colias > Colias behrii. The sequence continues at coordinate 13,308,180 of JARWMC010000001.1, forward strand.
CCATAACGAGCGTGTAAATCGGTACGATGGCGAAATTGGTGATTCATCTGAGTCGCCCTCTGAAAGTAATATTAATAAAATGTGTAAGTGATTCTCTGAATATCTACTGTAGTAAGTGGACATGAAACTTTAGACATGATAAGTTTTATTTTCATGAATGAGCATTGAAATATTTTAATTATTATTAGGGTCTTTGCTGAAACGAGGCTTGGATAGGTAGTGCTGTTTAAATTTTAGATAGCTTTAGAGCTCAATGCTTGAATTTAATATATATATTTTACAAGGGAACTTCATTTCTAAATCAGTTCGAGTTTGAATTTCCTGCCGTTCTAGCTTTGTTATAATATCACCATTAGATTGTAATTATTGTACTTTTATTTCTCTTTTAATATAAGCATAGGAAGTCACCATACCTTAAATTTTGTTATTAATAAATTTGTAGAATCGTTTATAAATGAATAATATATAAAAATACATGTCATTTGCTTCGGATTAAAGATATTAAATAACATTCAGATGTTATCATGGTTTTACCAGTTTTTGATGCTCAAAAACTGGTAAAACCAAACGAAACGAACGTTCCAATTATGTATGTTCAACATGCTTAAATACAGATCGAATGCTAAAACATTAAGATAAGCTGAATATTCACAATAATATGATGTTTATTTTATATCTCCCTATTATCTCAGTTTTGTTACATGATATTAAATAACTCCATTATCTATAGAATGCTTCACTTATAAATCGATACCGTTTAGGGTGTAACAAATATCGAGATAGTATTAATTCCACATCATTCACAAACGTCACGTATCTAGTTGATATACGTTTATTACTTAGTTTCTTATTCGTCTCCTCGAAATATATTAATGTTGCTATCTACATAAATGTATAATCGACATTGTTGTTAAATTGCATAATTTTTATCTGTAATAATATCTCATTAGAAACCAATTAATTGTCTCAATAAAACCATTTTTCATCATTCTTGGTTATAACCTAAACTTCTGACCATGTCTCATGTCTCCTTCCTCGTCGCTTTAGTTCTAAATGCCTCTTTGAGATGATGTCAAGTGTAGAATATCACATCACCCAATTAAGTGCAAATAATATGTTCTACTGTTTCATAAACCGATAGTTCCAATAAACCACAACTGTTTCTTGCGTGACAGTATTGTTCCGATAGAGCGCAGCGACGCAACTGCTTCCCGCGTAAAAAACATTGGTTGCTTAAACGTTAGCCAAATACGGCTTTGGTTTTTAAAAACTCGATAAACAGTTTAGGCGAACCGGTGATTCGAACAGTTCCGACGTTCGCTAATTAGAAATCGATAAAGAAGTTTACGAGTTTGACGGTAGTTTTTGTTTGTGCTGATTTTTTGCAAATGTGTTATGTATGTGGTGTTACTTTGTTACGATTTTAACGGTAACTCATTAAAACTATCTCAAATGTATTTTGTAATTTCACATCGTATAGGAATGTCATGTCGAGGTGTAGAGATTGGTCAATCGTAAATATTCATAAAACAATTGCTATAACACCCTTTTTTTCGCGTCGAGGGTTGAAACAGGTGTCTGTATCTTCGTTATGCAAAATGTATGGTTTATATTGGTAGGAAAAACTGCGTACATACCTATTTTTACAAATAAAATCATTATGTGATATTTTCCTACCTTGTGATCATATGCACTGGATACCTACTTAGTGGTTAATATGAATAAATGATGTCCAGTGATGTCAACTTTAATTCAAATGAAATCATCCAATTTACCAAGATCTTTTCATTAGCTAATGTGACATACAAGTATAGCTACTTAACTATGTATAAAAATAGCGTGCGTCGTTGTATCCGATCGATACAGGAATATGATTTGTGTTGTCTTGTCTGCGTATCGGATTAGAGCGTCGCGAAAAGGCAATAAGCGCGGTAATTAGCCCGCCCTTGATCTCCATTACGGCGACCTGTCGTGTGGCCTAGTTGTGTCGTGTGGCGGCGATACGCACCGCTTATAATGGGGATTGAATGGATTCGGTTTGGCATTAGCGGAGTGTAATGATGGATTGATCTAGCGATTAGTGTGTGATGACGTAGCAAAAGGAGAGACAGGTTATGCATTCACGATATTTTATTTGAACTGGCGGCCGTTATAAACCGCACTCTTTCGCTGTCATGCCACAGTATTACAATATCTATACAGTACGGAAGCGAATGTACTTGTGCAGAGAAACGGAGGGGAACTGGCGGGGGTCGGGCGACGCGGGCCGCGTAAAGCAAACACGCTTAGTTTGCCTTAAGGCGGAAACATATTTACGTGTCGTGGCGCGTCGTGGCGCGCCAGGAGCATATCGGTTTCATACATTTAATATGGTTAGGGACATATTTGCGTGTCGTGTCGTGGCTCAACGCGTTCTGTCGTGGCGCGGACTGCTCGCCACCGTAACGCCATAACCCCCACCACCGCTCTGGCGCAATGCCAGAGCGGTGGTGGGGGTTATGGCGCGACACGGCACAACACAAAAATGTGTTTCTATACTGGCGCGTGGCTCGTGGCGCAAACATCTAGCGGGAATTAAATTTTGACATCTTTTAAAAATGACCGATCTCATAGAACTCGTACGTCAAAGAAAAGTTTTATATGATTGTAAGTGTAAAGATTACAAGGATCATTTCATGAGAAATGCTGCTTGGGAAGAAATCGCTGAAATCTTAGAACAACCAGGTAAGTCAATAAAGTTGTATTTTACTTTATTATTTATTTGAAAAGAGATTAATGAATAATTAAACAAAATTAACAATTAATACTATTTAAGAATTTTGTCTACCTCGGCGAATCATTTCTATTTGCCATGGTACTCTCCCTTCTGGACTAATAAAATACTCTTTGTATTTTTCTCTGACATAAATCTCATTCAAAATCAGAAGAAAACATTATTAATGTTTGAACGCTGCAAAGGTTCGTCAAGTACTGTTCAGAAATAACGCCAGAGTACGCCACGACACGACATTATAGTGTGCACACTCACCGTCACGACAGTAAGCGCCACGACACGCCACGACACGTAAGTATGTTTCCGCCCTTACCTAGCGCGAAAGGACGACGCAGTCGTATTTTTTGTGTAATAATTTTATTATACATAGGTACTTACATATTCTATTATGGCGCGCACAAACTGTTCCGTTTACGGATGTAAATCTACATTGAAATCCCGTATGGAAACAATATTTCAGAAAGATTGTATTAATTGTATCTGTTGAATTAAAATCAAAGCGATGTATATGTTGTCCTCATTATTTTCTACTCAGATTGTACATCCCAATGCGAATGCATTACTTAGTTAAATGTTATAATATACAATTAAGAACATCCAAAAATAAAGTGTCCACGTAAATAATATTTAGCAGTGCAATATCTGTAATTATATATTTATGAACAAATAATTACATCAGATTTAATAATCGCAATTATTTTGAATGTACATATGAGTAAATGATTTCATCATAATATTAATAATCACAATTGTTTTATTTCCCATTTGTTGCAACCCTAGCGTATTTTCGTGTGGCAGCGTAAGTACCTACGCTGGCGGCGGCATCGCGCGACATCAAAGGCGTTTCCTTACTGTAGGAAATAATATTGTAATACTGTGGTCATGCATACTGATTGACATCTTGCTCGCTCGCTCGCATCGAGTCAGACAATTACCTGACTTAAGCGCGTCACACACGGTGAAGATACTATAATATTTTATGTTAAGATACTCTAATATAAAACGTTATAGTATCCTTAGGTATCCGGTATCAGCGTACTAAGACCCCTGTAGAACCGCCATCCTGTTACAAATGACCCGTAATTTTGTGGGTCATTTGTAACAGGATGGCGGTTCTACAGGGGTCTTAGTACGCAATGACAAAAAGAAAAATGATGGTCAGAACGCTGATACCGGATACCTTAAGATACTATAACGTTTTATATTAGAGTATCTTAACATAAAATATTATAGTATCTTCACCGTGTGTGACGCGCTTTACGCATTGCAATTTTGGACTGTGCAACGTATCTATAATTTTTAAATTTTTAAAAACATCTTAGTATGACGGGCAACGTCAACGCAGAGACGCATAGAAAAAAACAAAAATAGGAATATTCGCCAATTTTTGACGCAGTGTTGTCTAACGTTATGAAGAGAACGAAAGTTACCTCGTATGTGAAACAAAAAGTTCTTACACTTTCTTATACTGTGTGCCAAATTTCCTCGTAACCCGCTTGCCGCTTTTGCTTCGTTGAACAACTGAAACACGTTCACATTTAATTTGCTTAGGATTAAAGATTAGTATAAAAGTTTCCGAACGTACGACACTTGCTTATCCATTAATCTTTGCGGGATCAAAATAAAGTAAAATTTAAACAAAGGTTAATTTTGTTAACTAATGGCTTATTCATCAATAATAATAATCAGAATAGGGTGAAAGTTTACGTTCTTGATGGTTTACCTACTTATTAATTAATTATTATTAATCTAAACCGAAAAGCGAATAATCTAAAAAGAAAAGCGAATAGCGGTCAGCCAGTTAGATACCAATCTATGGTAAAAAAATTATTTGTTTTAATAACAAGCTTTACACTGAAAATAATGTATGTTTAGGTGCTTTAAACGTATTCCTAAAATATTGGCAATTTAAAATTCAAATTAGTATAATTTAGATCCTAAATATACGATCGACCATAGATGCTAGTCACTGATGATAAGGCAAATGGTTCGATTCGTTATTTTATATACAGCTGGTTTCTAAAATCTACGTTCTATTATGATGACGCATTTATAAATATGTAATTGGTTGGAAGGTCAATATTACGCCAAGGCCGCTTGTCTGATATTAAACCTGTTCATGTGGCCACTGAGAAAATTCCTGTATTTGCTGGTTCCTTTAATTAGTGTTTTTTATCGATCGTAACATGAAAAATGCGATTCGAACATAAATACAATACAGTTTAGTCGCACACCATTATAACCCTGTGATATGGATGACAAGCTCCTTCTACGAATGCCTACCTTTTTTTTAACTATACTATACATGATAATGGAAATCTGGCAAAAGGTTAGCTAAAAGCTTTAAATACTTACCTCAAATGAAAGGTACGGATGGCAGATAAAGGAAGACGGTGGAAGGATATGCCTTTACTTTTTCCTTGTTACTCGACTTCGTCAGAATACGGATTATGTTTTTCGAATGTTGAAAGTTAACTCAAGTTCGTACCAATTTGTGCTGAAGTACACTACTACATAATCCAATAGCTAATTGGATTATTTAGTTAGATAACTTTAGAGATTTTCTTAGTATTCCGTTTTCCTTGCTAGATTTTTCTAGACTTGGCTAAATTTTAAATTACTTTCCTACTCCTTTGTAGGCCAATTTGTATAGAATAGTATAGGCGCTTTATTATAAAAGACTTTGTGAATTTATATGAGGTTCATTTATCAAAAGGATATTATTATATAATGTTCATAGAAAGATTTGGGTATTAAGGTCTAAGAGAATTTCGATAGACTGGATTTATATTCCAGGTAAACGTTTAATTTTTTTACGTACAATTGAGGAATCTATATTATGATCAAAAAAGATCGTATATTTTTCATTTATCCTTTGTAACCATTAAAAAAGTTTTGATTATCTGGTTTTAAATCTTCTTGTGTTGCGTAATATTTTTAGATATTTTCATAAAGGTTTTTGCCTTTACAGTAGTAGCACTTAACATGCATTAATATAAAACCTGCATATAACATTTAACATGAACCTCCGAAGAAGCTTTTAAACGCGAACAGGTCAACAGCAATAAATCATTCGTTTTACGAGTTCCACTGAATGCATACAAACTCGACAATGTATAATAGATAGTTTATTTTGATTTGAACAATCTGAAACTTTATTATTCATGCACAGTTCTAGATATGAATTCATGTGTTTTGCTAGTCGTATCAGAGACACGAGTTGAGAGAGATAAAGGTTTCTTTGTTGTGATGATTTCGCTCTCGAAAATTTAATTATATGAAGTAGGTATTTGAAATTGTTTATTAATCGCACCTGCTTAATAAATAATGCTGAATCATGTTTCAACGTTTCATTATAAAACTAAACGATCGATTAATTTATCAGCATGGCCGCGGCCGCGGCGCGGCGGTGTGTACTCGAAAAAATACTTGAAAAACTCGTCTCGCAAAATTTGAACAGTAATATGACACGGCACTAGATGTTTGTCCGTCTAAAAGCATATTGATTAGGCTAGAACAGTAGAAGTAGACGGTGTTCGTGTTCGATTGCCCCGCTGTCTGGCCGAGCCTGCCGCCTGGGCGTTGCCACAGCGTTTGCCGGAACGTCGTTGTACCAATCGCTCGCCCATTCCGTACCTACCGGCTATTACAATAAACGTTCAATGCTAAATTCTGACGGATTTTTATCGTGCTCTCGCAAAGAATAGGGAACGCCTTCTTCATTATGTTTTGACGCTACGCATTACAAGCGCGTGATCGGTGAACTTGAGGCGTTTATTATTATGCTATTAGTCTTTGTACGTTTCAAAATTTGAATAGCAATAAAAATGTCATATTAAATACTAAAGAATAGCTACGATTATAATTTATGTGAACAATCATTTATTCAACTTTAAGAGCGGGGGCACACGATGCGTTGAGGCGCCGCACCGCAAAGATTTCACCATGTCAGTGGGCACACGAGTGGTGCGGCGCCGTAACGTTGTTCTGTCGCAGCGGCGTCGTAGCAGCGTTGCACAGCGTGTCCTTCCTTGTGACGCAAAACAACTGAGCGGTGCCGCTCCGACGTCGCACCGCATTCACCCCTCCCCGCCTCGTCTTGGTGGTTGCAAATCCGGTGCGGCGCCGGAGCGCATCGTGTGACATGCCACAGATATTTCTATGTAAGACGACGCAGCGACACCGCTCCGGCGCCGCACCGCCGCCGCAACGCATCGTGTGCCCCCGCCCTTAAGCATCTTATGTAGGTGCGCCTCTCGCATTTGTTTTTGTCTGTTCCTTCTCCGCATAGACGTCTAGTTTTAGTACCTAGGCCGCAGAAGCCTGATAACCTACTTTTTGTCACAAAAATCGATCAGAGCTACAGGCACAGAATTAGTTTGCACTGTATAGCAGTATAGTTTCAGATGGAATACTATGTCTAGATTTGAATCCCCGGAGGCCAATAGTTCATAATAACTTCAACGTTCATTGTTTTGTTAGATAGAAAATAAAGCTGAAAATAACTGTGCATTCAAAGATATTTCTGGATTTTTTTGTCCACGTTTATGATGTAGGCTGGATTGTACAGAGTAGCTGTTTAAAATTATTTTATTTCTTACTTTGAGAAGTGAACGACATTCAATTTAATTTAAATTTATTTACTCTTATGCTTGTTTATTTATTACGTAAAATGTGAGTGAACGGAATTAAATGAAATAAATGTTGTGTAAATTACGATTTTAAGAAATTATACCTACCTGCGGTATGTAATAACAGGACCATTACAGATATTTAAAATTTAAACATAAATTAAATTCATCATTTAATATTTATTCGCTCTTACTATCTATTTATGTAGGTACTTTTTTATGGCATCATGTAAGAAAATTTACTGTTGATTAAAATTTAGTTTCAATCTGGATTAGTTTTAACAAATTTCTAATCCTATAATACGTCTAATTTCTAGATACCATGATACCTTTAATTCAACGTGGACTTGTCACGAGTGAATCCCATCCAATCCCATCTCTATACAAGTGCAATCTATTACATTTGAAGTACGTAGGATGCTCGCGAGTCGAAAGATAGAAATCTAGTAATATATTATCTTAAGTATTGACATTAACTACGGGTCGTTCACTCGTATCGCCATCGGCGGCCGACTGCCATTCATAAAATAATAAGTTTATAATTGCACTGGGGGGTAACCGGCACCTTTAGAATAACAGTCTTATTATGGGTATGTTTTGTTGCGTTCACAAAATAATCTTACTTTTTTGGCACCGGGACCTTCTAAAACATATGTAAACCAATTGCAACAAGATTGTTTCGAGACGTCAATCGAAAAATTGGAACCGGCACGCTCTCTTTGACATTTAGCATTCTTGTTATAATGTCAATAATGACAGTTTTAAGCAATTTTAGTAAAGTTGTAAATATGGAACTTTTATAACATTATTTTTAATATTATTAAAAGAATACACATCAAATTTAAGTGAAACGTATGTAGTTGGAAATCTATTTAATAAATGAAGCTTTTAAAGAAGATAATACATTTATTATATTAAAAATGCAAAATTAACGTAACTACATCGGGTTGTTCCAAGAAAAGGCTTCAAACCTTTTGATTTAAGAAGAATCGTGTAAATAATTTTTATTGCGAAGTGCGCAATCATCACGAGTCTCTATGAGATATGGGGGCATCATATGAACAATCTGAAAATACAATATAACCTACAGATTTATCTGTGTAAGATAAAAGTAATGTAAGTACCATACCCAATGCAAATCTTAAGAGTATATTTAAAAATACGTCTGTTTATTCAGTACATTCTCTACTTGTTATTTCTCTATATAATAAAATGCAACCCTACTTATTCTCTAAACATAAATTTTATCTAATACTTAATGTAAATCTATAAAAGATTGTTTATTATTTCTTCTTGATTCAATATATTTTATCATGTTATATTATTTATATAATAAAACACTTAAAAGTAAATCTACACTCAAATGCACTACCCATATTATACTTATGTTAGGGATCTCATTTCATTTTGAGAAATAAAACCATTATTTATTTCCAGATTCTACAATCAATTCCGAGCACTAGGGATAAGATTACCCAGCGTAACCACATGGATGCATTGATAGTATTCAAGAAGCCATAAAGTGCCAGCGCAACATGAATATATTTCTTTCAATAGGAAGCAATATCATACTTTAAATGTTTAAGTGCAATAAAAAACATTTATAAATCCAAAATCTTTATTTAGTCCTTTTTATTTATTCATTGACAAATCATTTGCTCCTTTACTTCTCTTGATATCATTTATATATAAAAAAAAAGTAATAAAACATGGAAGTATTCGAAATTAGATTCAATTCTATTTAGCTTAAATATTAATTAAAAACAATAAGGTAGATATATAACTCAAATCCAAATTTGTAAGTAAATAGCATATTAAAAACACCCTTGATTAAAAAAATTAAGTTTTATTTATAATACCAGCCTTTAAAACTTAAAATGCAATAAACAAAAACTTTATATTTACAACACAATGAATAATTCCATCACTAATAGTTTAATGGTATTTATATTTTTATTTTAAATTTAAATCCATTGTATTTGCATAATAAAGAGTCGATAAATCATTTAAAAACTTGCAGTACTTATGTATACTTTTAATTTCATTTTTATTAAACTTAAAATGTAAACAATGTAGGTACTATATTAAGGTACAATTAAAATTTTCAGATGTGTGATACAAATATGAATATTTTAAGTGTAGACATGGTGGCGCCTCCCCCAACTTGAAGTTCTCACTACCACATGATCATCTCCCAAGCCGGTACTTCCTTGTTCAATGTTTGGGCAAGCCGGCAATCAATAGAACTGTGAAAAATAAATTGGATTTAAACTGATTGTTTGTTGCTTTAAAATTTAATAAGTACATTTAATATGTTTACTTTTATTATTAAAGGGCTTGTCATGGTGTATGTAATTTTAGATGTTTTTTTAAACAATGTCGGTATAGTTTGTTAAATAATATACTTTATTTGTTAATCATTTTTCAAGTATTTTAACATTTTAGTTGTTTATAATGCAATTCTTAATATTGTATTAAAAAAAAAAAAAAGTTAAATGTGTAGGTGTGTAATTCCTTACAAAACTGTTAATATAAGTAGCTTCTAACCAAACATAGATAGGTTTGCTTATAAATTAATATAAATATTTACTTTTGACCAGCTGCTCTAGTTTTTGTGAACTCCCAAATCATTTGCACTTAAACTTTCAGCAGAGAATTCTATCAACTTCGTCTCATCATAACTTTTACCTCGTTGGGAGTTATTATTTATGTACCTTTGTCTTTGTAACTTCAGGGTCAGGGAGCTTCGCGCACTCTGCACAATGTTCTGCTGCAAGTTAAATAAAAATTACTTCAATTAACAATAATCAAAACAGACGAAATCATGCAAAAACCAAAACTTTATTCGTAAAAATATATCTGTGTTATCATAAATCGTCCAATGTTTTAGATATATTTATTACTCGTATATTATCTTACCTTGCTATTTCAATTGCTCTTTCATGGCACTTTCATGCATTCTTTAATGCATATTACTTATCTTTCGCACTTTTACAATTTGATTTATCCAAATTTTAGATAATAATACGAGGACAGTGATTATGACACTTTTGGATTTTTGACGTTTAATTTTCAATCACCGCCATTTTTATAATAACAACCTTATTATGGGTACGTTTTGTTGAGTTCACAAAATAATCTTACTTTATTTTGGTACCGGGAGCCTTTAAAACATGATTACTATACGATTGCCTACAATGTCCAATGAGCGAATGAATTCCGAAGTTTTGTCTATTTTTTTAAGATTAATGGCTTGGCTACGAGGCTTTTAGGCCAAGTCGTAATGATTTGTATCGAACATTAAACGTCAAAAATCAAAATGTCATGTCACTGTCCTCATATTATTATCTAAAATTTCAGATAAACTTAAACTTAAATATGTGAATCTCATCTCTGGATAAATGAGAAAGTGCGAAAAAGCAATATTGAAATAGCAAGGTAAGATAGAGTACGAGTAAGGACGATTTATGATAACAGACTACAGAGATATATTTTTACGAATAAAGTTTTGGTTTTTGCATGATTTCGTCTGTTTTGATTATTGTTAATTGAAGTAATTTTTATTTAACTTGCAGCAGAACATTGTGCAGAGTGCGCGAAGCTCCCTGACCCTGAAGTTACAAAGACAAAGGTACATAAATAATAACTCCCAACGAGGTAAAAGTTATGATGAGACGAAGTTGATAGAATTCTCTGCTGAAAGTTTAAGTGCAAATGATTTGGGAGTTCACAAAAACTAGAGCAGCTGGTCAAAAGTAAATATTTATATTAATTTATAAGCAAACCTATCTATGTTTGGTTAGAAGCTACTTATATTAACAGTTTTGTAAGGAATTACACACCTACACATTTAACTTTTTTTTTTTTAATACAATATTAAGAATTGCATTATAAACAACTAAAATGTTAAAATACTTGAAAAATGATTAACAAATAAAGTATTTATTTAACAAACTATACCGACATTGTTTAAAAAAACATCTAAAATTACATACACCATGACAAGCCCTTTAATAATAAAAGTAAACATATTAAATGTACTTATTAAATTTTAAAGCAACAAACAATCAGTTTAAATCCAATTTATTTTTCACAGTTCTATTGATTGCCGGCTTGCCCAAACATTGAACAAGGAAGTACCGGCTTGGGAGATGATCATGTGGTAGTGAGAACTTCAAGTTGGGGGAGGCGCCACCATGTCTACACTTAAAATATTCATATTTGTATCACACATCTGAAAATTTTAATTGTACCTTAATATAGTACCTACATTGTTTACATTTTAAGTTTAATAAAAATGAAATTAAGGCCGCCTTGTACTGACAATTTAGGCATTTTAGGCACTGAGACGGCTCGCGCCCGCGTTGCGCAGGAGCCGGCGCGACATGAACTCCGGTGACCTAAGAAGGCGGGCGATTACGACACAGTATAAATAAATCAGTAGTTCGATTTTATTTGCTATCGTGGGAATGTTGTTGATAAATAAATTCACTACATATACCATTAAACGAGCAATATTTGCATATTTATATACATATTTGTTTGTATTCATACAGTGTGGAAATTTTCGATGTGCCCTGAAAGGAAAGTACTTGAAATACTAGGGATATCAAATTTTTCTGAAAGGAAACATTCCTTTATTTAAAAAAAATAGAACTAAATTCAAAGAGTATCTAAAATTCACTTGCTTCGACTGGGAAACGAAAAATCTAATTTTATTTTTCAAATCGATAGAAACAATATAAAAGATAATTTATTGTTTATTTCTCGTAAAAATATTTGCTCTTAGAAATAAAAATATCATGGAATCGAACATTTTTATTGTGGCATCAACATCATATGTAAACATAAAGAACGCTACTGGTTTTTTGGTCTATTTCATAAATACATTTAAAATTTAAAATGAAACTCTCGTTCTGGATAGGTACATTAATTTATTTTCTTCTGAAAATATTGGTAATAATAATTAAAAGTAAAACAAATAAAAAAGGCAAAATAATCAATTAATGAATATTATTGTATACAATATCGAACCTTTTTAAGAAATGTATAAAATACTTTTTTATGAATTATTAATTATTATTATCATACATAATATTATGTTACCGGCAATATATTAAACCCTTCTTAGTAAATGTATGTTATTCCGAGAAACGGTCGGAATGATATAAATTATATTCGTCACATCTTTAAATCTGAACTTTCCTTCAGTAGCAAGCACATTTGCAAATGTCGGTGGTTTTTGGGGTAGCGATTATCCAATATGAGGTCAAAACTAAAATCCAAGATGGCGCCGACGAAAATTTGAAATGTTTTCGTCATGGGTGTCATTTTCAAAGAGTTGGAGTAGCTATTAATCAATATGAGGTCAAATCTAAAATTCAAAATGGCGCCGACGAAAATTTGACATCATGTCGTCACGGGTGTCATTTTCATGGTTTTGGGGGTAGCTATTAACCAATATGAGGTCAAAACTAAAATCCAAGATGGCGCTGACGAAAATTTGATATCTTTTCGTGATGGGTGTCTTTTTCATGGTTTTTGGGGTATCTATTTACCAATATGAGGTCAAAACTAAAATCCAAGATGGCGCCGACGAAAAATTTGAAATCTTTTCGTTATGGGTGTCATTTTCATGGTTTTTGGGGTAGCTATTAACCAATACGAGGTCAAAACTAAAATCCAAGATGGCGCTGACGAAAATTTTACATATTTTCGTCATGGGTGTCTATTTCATGGTTTTTGGTGTAGCTATTTACCAATATGAGGTCAAAACTAAAATCCAAGATGGCGCCGACGAAAAATTTGACATCTTTTCGTCATGGGTGTCATTTTCAAGGTTGTTGAGATTGGATTATAGTTTTGACCTCATATTCACTAATAGCTACCGCAAAAACCATGAAAATGACACCCATGACGAATAGATGTAAAATTTTCGTCGGCGCCATCTTGGATTATAGTTTTGACCTCATATTCGTTAATAGCTTGCCCAAAAACCATATAAAATGACACCCATCACGAAAATAAGTCAAATTTTCGTCAGTGCCATCTTGGATTATAGTTTTGACCTCATATTCGTTAATAGCTACCCCAAAAACCATGAAAATGACACCCATGACGAGAAGATGTCAAATTTTTTGTCGGCGCCATCATGGATTTTAGTTTTGACCTCATATTGGTTAATAGCTACCCCAAAAACCATGAAAATGACACCCATGACGAAAAGATGTCAAATTTTTCGTCGGCGCCATCTTGGATTTTAGTTTTGACCTCATATTGGTTAATAGCTACCCCAAAAACCATGAAAATGACACCCATGACGAAAAGATGTCAAATTTTTCGTCGGCGCCATCTTGGATTTTAGTTTTGACATCATATTGGTTAATAGCTACCCCAAAAACCATGAAAATGACACCCATGACGAAAAGATGTAAAATTTTCGTCGGCGCCATCTTGGATTATAGTTTTGACCTCATATTCGTTAATAGCTTGCCCAAAAACCATGAAAATGACACCCATCACGAAAATAAGTCAAATTTTCGTCAGTGCCATCTTGGATTATAGTTTTGACCTAATATTCGTTAATAGCTACCCCAAAAACCATGAAAATGACATCCATGACGAGAAGATGTCAAATTTTTTGTCGGCGCCATCTTGGATTTTAGTTTTGACCTCATATTGGTTAATAGCTACCCCAAAAACCATGAAAATGACACCCATGACGAAAAGATGTCAAATTTTTCGTCGGCGCCATCTTGGATTTTAGTTTTGACCTCATATTGGTTAATAGCTACCCCAAAAACCATGAAAATGACACCCATGACGAAAAGATGTAAAATTTTCGTCGGCGCCATCTTGGATTGTTGTTTCATAAAAATAATAATTGTCATACTCATACAGATGAACCAATATCATAATAGTCTTCCTACTAGTACTTCAAAACTTTGCCGCTATTCCTATTCAACAACCCATAATATAGAGGATCTCAGGCAAGGTAATTTTTAAAACATAATAATTTTAAATTACAAATAAACATTTTTTCTTTCTTTCTTTCTTTCTTTCTGGTAATTGTAATATGAAACTTGTGTTGATTTGAAGAATAAAATGGAAAATTTTATTTTTTTACATTTTTAGTTCTTTTGATTCCCGGTCGAAGAATATGAATTTTTGAAAATCTTTGAATGCAGTTCTATTTCTTTTTAAAAATAAAGGAATGTCTCCTTTCAGCAAAATTTGCTATCTCCAGTATTTCTAGTACTTTCACCCAGGGCCCATCGAAAATTTCCACACTGTATTTAGTATTTACAAACAAAATATATAAATATGCAAATATTGCTCGTTTAATAGTATAGAATAAGAAGTTAATTTATTTACACCAACAATCCTAGGATAGGTAATAAAATCAAACTACTGATTTATTTATACCGTGACGTGCTCGCCGTTTTACTCGCCGCTCGGTTCTAATACGCGAGCGGCGACTACAACGTGGTCGGGAGCAAAACTAGCACAGGTCCTCCTTCGATGACGTCCGGCTGGACTCTGGCGGCACTGACGTGGTGCGCGCGAGTCGCATTTTACGTATTATATTTTATATAGAAAAAAATAAGGGCTAAATTATAAATCTATCCAAAAATTTCCCTGTAAAACCTGATTAGTAAATGAAATGTAAAATTTTCATAAACATAGCGTTCCCCTAATTCTCATAAAACTGATTATGCTTTCAAAATCGATGTTACTTCTGATTTTTTTTTGATCGAGTTAAATGTTTAATATTGTGTTTTTATCCAAAAAAGTCACTAGATCAAACGTTTATCTGTGCTATATATTTTTTTAGGATTTTAAATATGATGATTTCTATCCAAAAACCATGATTTAGAAACATACATTTTGAACAAGGGCCCCTTAAAAGTATACATAAGTACTGCAAGTTTTTAAATGATTTATCGACTCTTTATTATGCAAATACAATGGATTTAAATTTAAAATAAAAATATAAATACCATTAAACTATTAGTGATGGAATTATTCATTGTGTTGTAAATATAAAGTTTTTGTTTATTGCATTTTAAGTTTTAAAGGCTGGTATTATAAATAAAACTTAATTTTTTTAATCAAGGGTGTTTTTAATATGCTATTTACTTACAAATTTGGATTTGAGTTATATATCTACCTTATTGTTTTTAATTAATATTTAAGCTAAATAGAATTGAATCTAATTTCGAATACTTCCATGTTTTATTACTTTTTTTTTTTATATATAAATGATATCAAGAGAAGTAAAGGAGCAAATGATTTGTCAATGAATAAATAAAAAGGACTAAATAAAGATTTTGGATTTATAAATGTTTTTTATTGCACTTAAACATTTAAAGTATGATATTGCTTCCTATTGAAAAAAATATATTCATGTTGCGCTGGCACTTTATGGCTTCTTGAATACTATCAATGCATCCATGTGGTTACTCTGGGTAATCTTATCCCTAGTGCTCGGAATTGATTGTAGAATCTGGAAATAAATAATGGTTTTATTTCTCAAAATTAAATGAGATCCTTAACAACAGATTACATAAGTATAATATGGGTAGTGCATTTGAGTGTAGATTTACTTTTATAGTCTTTTAATATATAAATAATAACATGATAAAATATATTGAATCATGAAGAAATAATAAACAATCTTTTATAGATTTACATTAAGTACCTATTAGATAAAATTTACTTAGAAAATTTATGTTTAGGGAATAAGTAGAGTTGCATTTTATTATACAGAGAAATAACAAGTGGAGAATGTGTACTTATACAGACGTATTTTTAAATAGATTTGCATTGGGTATGGTACTTACATTACTTTTATCTAACACAGATAAATCTGTAGGTTATATTGGATTTTCAAATTGTTCATATGATGCCCCCATATCTCATAGGGACTCGTGATGATTACGCACTTGTTCATTATTTACACGATTCTTCTTAAATCAAAAGGTTTGAAGCCTTTTCTTCGAACAAGCCGATGTAAAGTTCTATTATTATCTGATAACTGTCAAATTGTCAAATAGATCGCACCGGTCCCAATAATTGAGTGAACTATTACGAGTGACGTCATCAAAATTGCTAGAAAAACAAAATCAGTTTAAGGGTTCATACGCACTATGCGGGTAGCCGCATTGCGGGTAGCCGTCCGGCTGACCGCAGGATGCGGTTGCGAATGCGGCCAGCCGGATCGCGGGCAGCCGCATTCGCAACCGCAACGTGCGGTTGAAGAACCGTTGTGATTTGCGATCATGTCGATCCATTTCAAAGATGGACGTGGAAGAATTTGCAGCTATTTACTACATTTACACACGTTACGTAAAGAAGAAAAGCAAAGAAAGGAGTACTGGGTGCATCCTTATTTGCAAACACGAGATAAGAGCAAGCATTTTACAACCACGTGCACACACTCACTCAATGGCGGGCAGCCGCAGACTGAACCGCACAGTGCGTATAGCAACCGTCCGGCTGGCCGTCACTCGGGCCGCAGCTGTCCGAGCAACCGGAGCGGTCTGCGGGTAGCCGCATCGCAGTGCGCATAGAAATGAATATTACGTACATAATTGTGCTTGCGGTCAGCCGGACGGCTACCCGCAATGCGGCTACCCGCATAGTGCGTATGAACCCTAACGCTGCAACAAGCTTGCGTTAAGGGTGTCACGGTACGAAAAGACATAGTAATATTATAATAAGCTTGCTATAAGAGATGCCGGTTACCCCCCTGATAATGGCTAGCGATTGTTAATTGTAAGGCTCGGCGCAAACGGGCCACCGACCACAGCCACTCGTGACCACCGACAGCAACATGACACATTTTTTTTTTTTTATATCTTTTGTTGCGGCCACTTCTGTAGCGAGTGGTAGCCAACGGCCGGCCACCGCTGTAAGTGATAAAATATATGAGAATGCTATAAGTTGGTATAAGTTATTTAAGATGAGTCGATCGAGATTTTTTGATTTGGTTTACAATGGAGCACCTTTCCGAGGTGTTCACAATGTGTCACGTGGCTGACACTGGCCGCCGGTGGCTGTGGTCGGTGGCCCGTTTGCGCCGAGCCTAAATGCAACTATACCCCGTTTGCAAATGAATATCGCACAGTTCATTTGATCGTGTGTAGTATAGTAACACGTAACTTGCATAATGAAAATATTAATATATGCTTTATAGATTGGGTGCAGCTTTTTTTTATTTTTAGCGGTGTTTTGTTAATTGCTATTGTATAACGCGATACGTAATTATTATGTCAATATTACAAAGGCCTATGTATAATTATTTATTTGATTTAAATAAAAAAAAAATAAAAAAGTAAAATAATTGAGTAATGTACTTATTTAAATTGTTACATAGGTACCTACTAGGGATGCGCCGAATACCGAATACATATTCGGTATTCGGCATATTCGGCATCTTTTTCACTATTCGTATTCGGCCGAATTATTCGGTTTAGGTGGTAGTAAAATAATTGAGTAATGTACTTATTTAAATTGTTACATAGGTACCTACTAGGGATGCGCCGAATACCGAATACATATTCGGTATTCGGCATATTCGGCATCTTTTTCACTATTCGTATTCGGCCGAATTATTCGGTTTAGGTGCCGAATATATTCGGTATGAGTATTTCTACTTTCTTGGCTATAGAACTAAATAAATAACTTCATATTATGAATGATTTATGTCATACTATACACAAGTCAAAGAAATCCTATGAAGAATGTGTTGAACCTAAGGTATATAAAATAAAACAATCATTACATTTCAAATCAACGTTTATTTTGTAAATTTACATGAACATAATTTAATCATGTTTATTATTAGCACTTAGTCAGTATTTAATATTTATTATACTTTAAATCCTGAAGTCTGAAGACAATGCTTTTAGTCCCAATAGAAAATGACATTACGTCCGCTCATATTGCAAACACTAACTTAAAGTAAAAATATAAAACTTTTAAACAATATAAAAATTTTAATATTTTTTTGTTTTAATTTGTAACGTATATCTGCGATGTTTCAACACAACTGAGACGGCAAGGAGTGCGCGGGCGATATACGCCACCGAGCCAGTAGCTACTTGCGACCCGTTAGAACCGGTTTACGCATCAAAACACATCAAAACATTGAACCGAATAATTCGGCCGAATATTCGGTTCGGTAAGGTTTTAACCGAATAGTATTCGGTATTCGGTTATTCGGTGAAATCACTATTCGGCGCATCTCTAGTACCTACGTTAATAGTGTAGTTCAGTCTCAGTGGAGATTTTAATCTAAACTAACATTCATTAACTAATGTTGCTAATAATAATTAATTAATCGATAATACATAATTATCGTACCTTGTACCTACCTACTTGATTATACAATATGCATAATACCTATTAGTTTCGATTCTTTGTTCATGCTTAAAGTTTATTAGTTTGTTGTAATTTTTCAAATCGGTCCAATAGTTCTGAGAGATATAAATTATAATATAAGTATAGATGGAAAATATTAATAAAACAAAAATAAGCTATAATGGTTATCGTTCATGAACTAAGGAATACATATAATAAATAATAAGGATATTATTTCTATTTTAATCACTATCCTATAAATAAATATAATGTGTTACTTAAGGCGTTACTTAATAAGGCGTTAAAGGAAAATGTCGTTTTAAATTGTGTGATAACAAATTAAACTAATCGGACAAGTATGTGAATGTTTTTGTTATTTTCATAAACAATTCCAGTTATAAAAATAATATAAGATAGGTTTGTATGAAAATCATAGACAATTACAATTCTAATTTTCATCAAAATTACTAAACTGTTTTTATCTTCAATACATACATGCTGTAATAGCTTCAAAAGAGTAGTGATAGAACTATTCAGCGATATCGAGATTAAATGCAGTGTATCAGAAAATGTATTGTTATATTTACAGCATCGCAGTTCAGATATAGCATAGGATGTTTTATATTATAAAAAACCGGCCAAGTGCGAGTCGGACTCGCGCACCGAGGGTTCCGTACAAACCTGCAAGGTTTTTTATGGTTTTCGTAATTTTTCCTTTATCTATGCTATAAGATGTTGCTTCGTACCAAATTTCAAGATTCTGAGTTCACGGGAAGCACCCTGTAGGTTTTGATTCCCTTGCAAGTGTCGAAAATTTGCGGCATAAACGGCTGTATCTTTTGATTGCGTTGGCTTAGAAGTTTGATTTTTTCACAGCTTCAAGGGACAGTAGACCTGAGTAATTGATATAAATTTCAGCTTCATACCTCCACGCGTTCCTGAGAAAAAGGGTCTTGACAGACGGACGGACGGACGGACGGACGGACAGACGGACAACAAAGTGATCCTATAAGGGTTCCGTTTTTTCCTTTTGAGGTACGGAACCCTAAAAATAAAAATAAGTTACATCGTATATTTCTAAATGACGTCAATATTAACAGTGTTTGATATTATATTTTAATAAAGAAACATTTCAATTAGGTATACACATAATCAGAACGGAAAGAGGAGTTGGAATATATGTTTTCCAGGCTCATACAAATTGATTAGTACCTAGTAGGTAGGTAAGTTCATTGACCTATTATAGGTACGAAAATAATGGACTTATTAGACACTACCTGTGCCCTGCGGTTTTACCCGCAGTGTTCCACTCCTGTTGGTCTTAGCGTGATGATATATAGCCTTCCTCGATGAATGGGCTATCTAACACGGAAATAATTTTTCAAATCGGACCAATAGTTCCTGAGATTAGCGCGTTCAAACAAACAAACTCTTCAGCTTTATAATGTAAGTATAGATGGAAAATATTAATAAAACAAAAATAAGCTATAATAGTTATCGTTTATGAAACCTGTAATATTTTATTGAGTGTATTCAATAAATTGAGAGCGGTTTATGAGCCTCTTACTCTGTCGCGTCTAGTCTTAGCCGGCTCAACCTAGATTTCGACGCACTTCACTAATTACTTCATTATATTTAGATTGCGTTTAAATATATCATGAAAAATCTAGTATTTGAAATGGTAATTGTTACTAAATTTTACCGGTTTATTATAATTTAGAAAAATAGGTACCTACCTACTGTTTTCTGACCTTAGTATAGGTACTTCTTATAAATAAATACTTAGTAGGTACCTATTGAAAGCCGTTCCATTGTGAAAAACCTTTTCGGTTTCCACATAAAAAAAGCCTATTGGATTTTTGTGATTCAGTAATTTAATTACCTAAGTAAATAAGACTTCATCGTGTGCCTTCAACTTTATTTCAATGAATATTGGAATGCTAGGAGTTTTGTACAATTGGCCCGCTGTAAAACTTATATTTTGAGATCTTCACCGAATGTTGGCTTTTTCATCTAGATCCGAAAGTAAATAAGTTCCAAGTGGAATATAACTTTCAATAATGGTGTAGGTATAAATAAATATTATTGGATTTTATTTGATTTCAGCGTTCACTTTTGCTTGAACATTATGGATATTGAACGAATTGTCTAATATTTGAGAAATCTCATTATTTATATTTAAATTGTTTTTTGTGAACAGTAGGTAATCCTCTATCTATGTATAAATCTCTATGTATGTATTCAGCATCGTAAATGTAGTAACGTAGGTTCATTAAATATTTGAATATGCAGAAATTTGATTTAATATACAAAACGGTCACAATGTTTACGTAATTAAACTTAATTTAAACATCATGTTCCGTCAACAATAAACCAAGACTAAATTTAAATATTTATTTTCTAACCATATAAGAACATAATGGGATTAGCTAGGATAAAAAGATAAAAATAAAACAAAACGTGTTTACAAAATGATTGTTATTTGTTATTGATTCCTGTAACTTTTTTTAAAACACAACAAGTTGCACTGTGATAGGTAATTAAATTAAACTGCAAACTCTGTTACGGTTAATTAAGTTGTAGGGTTTCGATGTGACATAGATTATTGGAGACGCAGACGTGATAAAGGACAAAAGCTATGCTTTATAAACTTTTTTGTTGATAAAAGTATTTTTTCAGCCAGAGGAAGAAAACTGTAGTCTTCCTTAAAGCTGAAATCTTGGTGGTAGAAGTTTATACCATTAACAATGGATGTTGTTTTGTATATCCAAAATAGCATACAGCGTTAAGGTACAAGCAGTTATTTATTACGTAAAAAGTTAATGCGCTATTCATGTCTGAATTGTTATATAATAATGCAAATGGAAAGATTTATCCTTTAAGGAGGCGTGAACCAGATACAAATAAGTCACGTTTTGTATTCTTTCAAAAAGTATTAAAATATTTGTTCATTGTCCATGTTTTGATTTATCAGTATTGCTGAAATCTCTATATTTATACAATCATAATTCATAATATCATACCAAATATGATTGGAAATTATCCATTTCAACGTTAAACTACAAAACGGCACATCATTAAAACAATAAACAAACAGTAATTTGCGAACAATCAAACCGAAATGGAAACGTATTAGGGTGCAAATTGTGCTAATTAATATTCCAAGTGTTATAATACGTGTGCAGTAAACATCTAACCAAATGTTGTTTTTGTTGCAGGTACCATGACAGTCTACAGCCAGCACTGTGAGTCGAATGACCGTAAAGTGACGCTCTTTGACGAATGTTTCTATCACTAATTTTGTTAGCGAATAATAGCAAAGAAATATAAACAAGCCAATGTTTACCAGAGTTAAAATAGTCAGGAAAGAAGTGCAAAACAAATTCGACTCATTTAAAATACATTGCTTTCCGTATTCATCTAAATAAAACGCGACAATCATTAAGAACTATGCAAAAAAATCGCAGAGCATTGTCAAGAATTGTACAAACGTATTCATAGAGCTTTTATTTGTTCAGCAATCCGGATCTATTTTTGGCACCTGTTCGTAATTTTTTACTGCATTCAGGCGGTATCGTGATTCGTCAATAAGCGTCACTTTAGTTAACAATATTTTGACACAATTACGCTTCTAGCTCACGTACCAATTAAGGATTTTTCCAGGCATAGGCAGTTGTTTCAGTTCAAATGAAACGTACTTATTAGGTAGGGCTTTACTAATACATAGTGTAGTTATGTGGATTGAGGTTGGATATTTATTAACTAGGTGTAATTATTTTCTCATTGCCATGGTGTTAGACAATTCTATTGAATTTCCCGCCAAGGAGCAGCAGACAACCAACAGGGTCTGAAGTTCTACATGATGCGATGGCAAGGCTCACCATTCTAATAATACAACAATAACACACGTTTATAATTTTAGAGACGACTTAATTTTTTTTTTTTTTTTTTTTATGTCAGAGCAAGCAAAGGAGCAGGTGGGCCACCTGATGTTAAGTGGTCACCACCGCCCATAAACACTTGTAACACTAGAAGTGTAATTAATTAATTTAATACATAACAACAATTTATTTTCTTTGTTCATCAACTACTTCTTTTGTTGTTTTTTTCTTCTAATACTAAAGTACTAATAATAAATATTTCATTTTTACATTTTGCGCTCGTCTCGCCATCTAACGGTGCGGTGGCGAGCGTAAACAAAAGGCAGACACAGTGATTCACTGAAGCTGTCATAGATGGCGTTAGTTGTTACAGACAAAACATATTTTCATGGCATTTATAAATTACTAGCGACCCGCCCCGGCTTCGCACGGGTGCAATGCTGATACTAAATACACTACAGAAAAACTGTGAACGTTGTATATAAAAACATAGCGGCCGGCCGGTACCGCCGCAAACGCTACGTCCCGCAATTTTTAAATCTGTAATATCTTCGAAAATATTCACTTAAATCATACGGTGTAAAGGGCCATATAGATCTATATTAAATGAACAATGTATTCAAGGTATTTAATTCGTTAAGGATTAATGCTGTATTGGTTAAAATCGCTTCGAAAATTAACCATTATTTGTCGTAAAAAGTAAATGACAAAAAAAAGTTATTGTGGGTTATCCATAAGAGATAGACATATACCATCGCGGACTTTTCTGTAGACCTTTTCAATGTGTACAATACTTAGTACATTATTTTGATAAAACTCGTAGGGTTCAGCCTGCGTTTGCAATGTAAGCGGAAAAAATGTAATTTTTACGACATCACATCAGAAACCTCAAAAATAACAGTACTTATCCACTACTAGCGACCCGCCCCGGCTTCGCACGGGTGCAATGCTGATACTAAATACACTACAGAAAAACTGTGAACGTTGTATATAAAAACATAGCGGCCCGCTCCGGCTTCGCACGGGTATAATAGATAGCCGGGCGGCCGGCCGGTACCGCCGCAAACGCTACGTCCCGCAATTTTTAAAACTGTAATATCTTCGAAAATATTCACTTAAATCATACGGTGTAAAGGGCCACATAGATCTATATTAAATTAACATTGTATTCAAGGTATTTAATTGGTTAAGGATTAATGCTGTATTGGTTAAAATCGCTTCGAAAATTAGCCATTATTTGTCGTAAAAATAAATACCACAATCAACATTCAAGTATTAGAAAAAATTGATACCATAATTTCACCCACGCGTTAGTGTATTGAAAAATACAATCAAAAAGTGAGGTTAATCTTAAATAACTTAAATAATCTTTAATAAAATAAATACCATTATTACACCTAAGTATTAGAAAAATAGATGTAATTACTTACTTACTTTTTTTAGAAATTCACTGGAATTAGAATTAAAACAAACCCTTTGATTTTGCTGATCACTTTAACATAACATCATGTATATTGTATATATTTATCACGTCACTATAGAGCGTTGGAAATAAATACGAGTGCAATAGAAAAACGGTCAAAAGTTGGCGCGTAACGCAAAAATGTCACGAGTACGGCGTAACGCAAAAATGTTACACTAAATTTTTGTCCAACCCCGATAAAGAAGTTTCACTTCAAAAAAAAAAACAAGAATCCATTCGTTGAATACTATTGCTATTTGAAACAATAAAATAATTAAAAAAAAATAAGCATACAAGATTATTTCAAGTTTCTTTATAGTAGGGGAGCCCAGGATGCTAAATGTGGATTTACTCGAGCGTCACGGGAACCTATTAGAATTGGTAGATTAGACCATAGCGAGAAAAAAAGGTCCTATAATGTTTTCACTTTTAGCGGTGGGGAAGGGTTTTTTGATTTTTTTTAATTTAAAAAAGAAAATAATTGGCTTGGAAATACTCAAGCGCGTTAGATATTGATATTTTGCATGCTCCAGGACGTCACTGAAAAAAAGTATACGTTAATCTGACGATTTAAGTGGCGATTTAATCGCTATGAAGAAAGGGTAAAAAATTAAAGTAATATTATTCGAGCGCGTCAGATTAATATATGGGGGGGGTTAATTACAATATAAGAAGTCCCCATTTCGCTAATCTGACGATTCGAGCTCAACCTTAGGGAATTATGGATTATTCAAATTTTCCAGCGGGGCCCCTGAGCGCACCCACCAACCATAACTCCTCATATTGACTAGAGGTACTAATGAATAGCTAAGGTACCGTCCCTTATAGTAATCTGACGCGCTCGAGTAAATCCCAAAATCCCCTCTTGGGCTCCCCTACTATTAAATAAAATGCAAAGTGGCTATAAGTATAGAAGACTTTTAGCAGTGTCTTCATCGGCCCGGATAGCTCAGTCGGTAGAGCATTGGACTTTTAATCCAAGGGTCCAGGGTTCAAGTCCCTGTTCGGGCGTTTCTTTTGTTTTTATTTTTCTTTTATTGAAATAATTTTGAAATCACATAAATGTTTAATCCCTGGACTCTTGGGCTTGTTTAAAGAATATTTTTTTTCTATCATATGACATTCATACTGTATTTTTTATATTTTTTCAATTATTATACGGAAGATAAATCTTAAATCAATTCAACATTATGTAATTCAAATACAACAGATATGAATATTTTTTATTCATCCCAATTTTAGAATTTGACCGTACCAAGTGATATAATAATATGACAAAAAAACACTAAGGTATTATAAAAGGGGAAACATTTTAAATTTGAATTGTAAAATCTTCTTTTAAATTGATTGTATGTATATCTTGTTTTATAATAGTTTACATCTTACATTATCCTGTTTTAAGCTTACTCGTTTTCTATCTGTATTCTATAAATTGTTCCAGTAACAATTTTCGCGAACAACGCCACCTAGTGTCGATAACAAACATCGCCAACACGTCTTAATTCGTTCTTAACTTTACATCTTAATAGTTCTCGAACCCACTAGATGGCGCTGTACTCAATTGAGAATTTGTTTATTATGTTGCATTATTATTCCGGTGTATCGATAGATGGCGTTAGTTGTTCGATTCGCATTCATTATTCTATTTTTCCAAAAATAATACGTATTTCGTTATAAAAACATTTTATAATATGCGTTTCATTTTGATATTATATGTATATTGTATGTATTCGTGGAAAACATGCATAATATTAGGTAGTTTGCATGTAGAGATAGCAAAATATAAAAGTAGGTCTCACAATTTCGTGTTTTATTTTATCCCGGACTTAGCGCAAGTGCGTGCGTTTACGCAACCTTTAGATTGCTTCACATTTTTATCTGTATTACAGAATACAAATGTTTGTGCTATTTTATAACAAGTCGGTGTGCTGTGCACTGTGCCACTTTTGATGTATCATGTAGATTTTAATTTAGATTGACGAAAATTGTTATATAAATAATTAAACTATTTAACGCACTTTGGAATTACCTGCAATATAAGCGGTTTCATTTCCTTGTATTTACACATCTAAAGTTTCTTATTAATAACAATTAATACCTAATGCTTTAAAATGTATTACGAAGTATTTTTTTAAGTCAAACTTTTCTACGATAATTTATGTTTAAAATATACAGAAAAAATATAGGGGTTTTGTGCACATATAAGATCCCGCATACGATTTCTGTTTAGAAGCATGTGGGAGGTAATTGTTTAGCGATGTGTGGCGTGATGCTTCCAAGAGGTTGAGACTTGAGAGTTGCAAACAAAAATAACTGCTCTTCAAGTGCTTCTCGTTTACCACACGCCGATGATACCGGGAACATTAATTTATTAAGCGTTTCTAATTTCTATCTTAGAGAAGTCTTTAAAAACTTATTATAAGATAGTTACTAATTACTTATTAATTATTTTTTTATTGCGGCTTCGAAATCTATCATAGAACCTAGATAATACATTTCATGTGTTAAAAATATATGCCTATTCTCTATGTCAGTATTTATATGTAGGTACGCAGAATATGTTACTAACTTTTCAAAACTCGGCGTATCTTGAAAGCAAATCGAAAGCGAAACACATATAGAAATTGGCCTCACATTCATACTATCACAAATGAATACTACAAATTGGAGTCACAAAAGTGCCTAAAAGGGAATTATAGCCGCTACAACTGCAACGGTGTACGAGAAATTAATTGTTACCGATTTAGTGTGTAGTTGACCTCGCTTTCATCCCTTTATAAAGAGCGAGATATGCCTCTAAGTGCACGCGTGAATTATGGACTGTAATCAGTGACATAGCTACTCAGAGGATAAGTGAGACAATGCCCCAGAGCCCTAGGGACAGAATGGGCCCTAGCAAAAAGTCTCGATCGAACTGAACTTCGAATATGTTTCCCATTTTCGGAATAAATATTTGCGGTTGCAGGTTGCGGACTTAATACTGGATTTTTTTTTTTTTTTTCGTTGTTCTACGAGGTTTTCTATTTTGTTAATTGCCACAGGGCCCTTAGTTACCTGCGTACATTCCTGAATATAATAGTATGTACCTATTCACTATGCCATTGTAAAACTATACAAGGGTTTATAGTAAACAGCGGACAATTGTATGGCCGTTTGAGATTAGATCGCTGTTAGATACTTTGAACAATATGTGCCCAGCAATTATGCTTTTGCATATCTTATTCGGTATCACAATTCACAGTAATGCGAGGTACTATATGGAACGGTTTTACTAGAATAGTTTTATGTTTAAGTATGGAAACTATAATTATTAACATAAAACACTCAGAATGTCAATTGATGTTTTTTTTTTTAAAGAAATGAATTATGTTTAATTATTCACATCCAAAGATCTCTTGTTTAAATTCATATATTTCGCCTGTTCTCGTATTCTTTATTATTTAATAAGACTTATAGTCGACCTTAAAATAGCCAAACAATTTAAGTAACAAGTAAAATATCTTAAGTAAAATATAACAAGTATATAAAAAGTAAATAATCAAGTATCGCCTTAATTAGACGATTTTATAGCGAGTGTTGAAGGATATATGAATCTCATTAAGATAATCACCGTTTAACATTTTTATCACACTATAAAATTTTACTGAACCACTTTCTAAATATTCTTTGTTGATTTATTTTAGGCTGCATTTTTTACGCTGAAACTAATACGGTAATTAGAAAATGTAAGCGGTCAATAATAATTAATGTTGCATTTTTGTTTATTGTTCGAGGATTTGTGTAGTTAATTAAACTAGGTATTATTTCAACAAAGATACACAAAAGTTAATGTTGCGTACGACATGATATAATTCAACAAAATTAAAAAGTGTATTCATTTACCATTAATCGTGTAATTTTCAAAGGAATTCCTGTTAATTAATGATTGCAACGGACCGATACGAATAACGTAACATTGATATATATTATATACGTATATGTGTGACTTATTACGCTAGGTGACCTGTTATATTTATCTTATAAAGTATTATTATTTATTACAAAGCCTACCCGCTCAGCTGTCAATCTGCGCACGCGCGGCTGGCGACGATTAGAGACCGTGTACACTGGTGATATATCGTTTATAATACATACATGTAATACAAAATTTAGAAGACGTAAAATATGGCTTTAATTAGATATTTTTCTGTTGAAACATTGTGAATATACAAAAATTCTTAAAACGAAAGCATGACAATTTTTTCCCATATACATAATTATAATATTATGTCAAAGATCTTTCCTTGCACGTGCCTGTAATTAAAAACGTAGTAAATTAAATAACAATGATGAGACAGTATATTCAACATTTGTATTCTCTTGTCCAATAATTGTAATATATTATTTGTTAGAGCGAGTTATATTCGTGTCATTACAAATCTACCTCTCTATTACCTACTCCATTAGACAATTGGAAGTTCCCACACACTTAAACATTAAAATTAATTCACAACTCAAGTGGATACTGGTTCTTATATGCGTTTTGATCCAGTTTGCGAAATATCGTCCACTTAGCATCGCAAACGCCCGGTTGCGTGTCAAATACGAATTGCTGTTATTATTTTGATTGATACCGACCAGTAATATGCAATCATATTGTCCGTGGCTTGTGTAGAATTGTAAGTACCTACATAGGTAGCTAACTACATAGGTAGATAGTAGATACTGTTGTAATGTGCTCGCGAATAGATTGTATCTGCGCGACGGGCGTGATTCAAATCAATCTGTATGGACAATTGGACAAGTTGTTTTTCGTGAGGCATTTTTTAAAGGTAGCGATTGGAATTAATAGGTCTCTGCTTAGTCTTAAATCAAAATTACGGCATAGATATGAATAGCTATGATAATATGTATGCTTGCATCAGATTGGTCAATTTTGGTCTGATTTGATCACACCTTTTTATAGAAATCCGTTGTCGGTCAATATGCATACTTTCTCATATTATTATCACTATTCTTTAACTCTATCCGTATATCTGTAAAATCTTTGACAATATAGCAAATAAATATAAATATGACGGAATAATATAAGTAAGTAAAAACAACAAATTTTATTATTGTAGTGCCAATCATGTGTCAATCAAGTTATTTTACGAAGCAAAATAATATTATCTGGATGACGGATTTGTGTAAACAACATTAATGCAGCGATGTTGAATTGACACGAATAATAAAAATTAAGGAAAACACCGCGTTTTGTTTGAATATATTATAGTTGGAGATATAGGTATCTAACGTAAGATGAATATCAACCTGTTCTTAGAATCTAACGGTCATTTCTATGGAAACGTGTTTTGCATCTTAACAACGCGTCTTCACTTTTCAACCAACCGCGACCGTTTGGAAAACGAGAACCATTCAACAATCTGGAGAGGAGTTTGTTGAGATACTCGAATATTGTTTACATTTGAAAATACAGCAAAATTGAAATAATAAAAAGTCATTCTACAGCGGTAAAATAATGAAAAAAAACCTATTGTCAGTATCGAATAAAACCGTGCTAAACCGCAGTTACGGTGTCACAATGTTTTGTTGTTATTACTTTTTAGTTTTTACTTTTCTTTTGTGTTTTTGTTTCGACTCCATTATACAAAATATCCTTAAAAGGAGTTGTGTTAAACAAACGGCAGTTTAATACATAACATTGCAGTTGTTTATACGTTAGCATTGTACTGTAATGGTAAATCGATTTCTATACAATAACCGAGCCGACTTAATCAATTATTACTGAATCGATTCCGCAAGTCACAACCTTTTCATATAAGGCACCTTATACCTTTATATGCGCGATGACATCAGCGGGCCGCGTTAGCCCTTTGTATTCTGAAAATTATATAAAACTAGCTTTCCGCCTGCGGCTTCGCCCGCGTTTTCTAAGAAAAACCCGCATAGTTCCCGTTCCCGTGGGATTTCCGGGATAAAACCTAGCCTATGTTACTCGTGGATAATGTAGCTTTCGAATGGTGAAAGAATTTTTAAAATCGGTCCAGTAGTTTATGAGCCTATTCATTACAATCAAACAAACAAACAAAGTTTTCCTCTTTATAATATTAGTGTAGATGAATGGTTGCAATGAATTAATGGTATCGCCGCTTTAATTGGTCATTGCGAATGTGGAGCAAGAAATGAGTAATGTTATAGTATAGGCTAGACTCTAGAGTATAAG
Organism: Colias behrii; assembly: GCA_029959065.1. NCBI lineage: Eukaryota > Metazoa > Arthropoda > Insecta > Lepidoptera > Pieridae > Colias > Colias behrii. Next base: position 13,338,496 of record JARWMC010000001.1, read on the forward strand.
CCGAACAATGGTGTTGCGTAAATGAAAACCCGTCGTCCTTCCTCGCTCCGTCTCGAGCGACCTTTTGCATTCAACCACCTCCCAGATACGGAGGTATAACACCACGTGATCGTGCGCAATGCATAATGTAAAATAAATATTATGTAGGTACAATTATAATTGTCATGAACGAGGAAAAATAAATTATGTCATTGCGCCGATTAGTGAATGTTGATTTGACATAATTGTAAATTGTTATGTTTTGTAATGGTAGATAGGTATTCATTAAACAGTTATAGCGGTTGTTTTTTTTTTCTTTTTATTAAATGCAATGTAATGGGGAAGTGAGAATTGAAGTGGAATTCATGGTAACAATTATTTGAAATGATTTTTAATATTTTTTGATGTCATTCTGACTAGCAATTACAAAATTACAAGAAATGGTTAATCCCTCTGTCCAGGTGTCCATTAATAGTGTAATTATAAATTGATGAGTAACAATAAAAAAAACTGGAATAAAAATAAATATGTATGTATCGGAAACGATTGTACCTATGAGAAATCACTCTGTTAGTTACATCCTTCGGTATTAATTAACATATCTTGTTTATAAGCACGTGTATGAGGTATCGTTCGTATAGCCGACAACGTGACCGGGGTTGCCGAACTGTAAGTTGATTGGATGTACTAAAAAATAATGTAATTTATCCCCTATTAGCGACCCGCCCCGGCTTCGCACGGGTGCAATGCTGATACTAAATACACTACAGAAAAACTGTGAACGTTGTATATAAAAACATAGCGTCCCGCTCCGGCTTCGCACGGGTATAAAATAGATAGCCGGGCGGCCGGCCTGTAGCGCTGCAAACGCTACGTCCCGCAATTTTTAAATCTGTAATATCTTCGAAAATATTCACTTAAATCATACGGTGTAAAGGGCCATATAGATCTATATTAAATGAACAATGTATTCAAGGTATTTAATTGGTTAAGGATTAATGCTGTATTGGTTAAAATCGCATCGAAAATTAGCCATTATTTGTCGTAAAAAGTAAATGACAAAAAAAAGTTATTGTGGGTTATCCATAAGAGATAGACATATACCATCGCGGACTTTTCTGTAGACCTTTTCAATGTGTATAATACTTAGTACATTATTTTGATAAAACTCGTAGGGTTCAGCCTGCGTTTGCAATTTAAGCGGAAAAAATGTAATTTTTTACGACATCACATTAGAAACCTCAAAAATAACAGTACTTCTCCACTATTTAATGGATGTTATTATACATATAAACCTTCCTCTTGAATCACTCTATCTATTAAAAAAAACCGCATCAAAATCCGTTGCGTAGTTTCAAAGATTTAAGCGTACAAAGGGACATAGGGACATAGGGACAGGGAAAGCGACTTTGTTTTATACTATGTAGTGATTTTACTCCCTGAAAGTTGTATTTACGATACATAAAGTACAACGAATGTAATCATTTTGTACCATGATTTATAGTGGTATCACTGGTACCTAGCTAACTGTTATCCGCCAAAATCAACACTAGGACATTATTTACAATTAAGTATTCTGAGACTAGGAGTTGATTAAGAAACGGCGTAATTTTGACCCTACGTTATGAGCTTCTATTCTTTCCGATTTTCATCCAAATCGCTGTTGTGGTTTAGCCTTAAAAGCGTAACAAACACGCAGTCTTTCCCGTGAATAATATTTGTATTAAGAACAAACACAGTAAAAACTAACGAATTTATTTTCAAATAACTTTTTTTTCCTACCTCGATTCGATGGTGTGACCGTTGCTTAATTTATGCCAAACAAACAGATTGCGATCGTTCTTTGAGTTTTTTATTCGCTCAATAAAACCACTATATATCTAACGCGATAAGCTTATGATGTTATAAAGATATTCAAAACAAAGCTGGTGAGAAAGGTTTTACGGTATATTGTGATAGTGTGCGTGAGAGGATTTCATTTAGTTACCATTACGTAAAATGGGGGCAATCTTATGTAATAGTTGTATTATTTATGAGCAATGTAAAGCAAAAGCAGCTATGGTGAATTATATAGTTCCTGGAAGTTCCTCAATATCTATAATATATACGGATTTTTTATAAAACTTTGGCGATATTGGTAAGGATTGTTTTATCCTTGTTAACAATTCGCTAGAGTCAAATAAATATTGATTTGCCTATCGTAGAGTAATTCAAAAGCACGTATTACATTAAACATATTTTTATTTTTTATCACTACATAGTATAAAACAAAGTCGCTTTCTCTGTCCCTTTGTCCCTATGTCCCTATGTCCCTATGTCCCTTTGTACGCTTAAAGCTTTGAAACTACGCAACGGATTTTGATGCGGTTTTTTTTAATACATAGAGTGATTCAAGAGGAAGGTTTATATGTATAATAACATCCATTAAATAGTGGAGAAGTACTGTTATTTTTGAGGTTTCTAATGTGATGTCGTAAATAATTACATTTTTACCGCTTACATTGCAAACGCAGGCTGAACCCTACGAGTTTTATCAAAATAATGTACTAAGTATTGTACACATTGAAAAGGTCTACAGAAAAGTCCGCGATGGTATATGTCTATCTCTTATGGATAACCCACAATAACTTTTTTTTGTCATTTACTTTTTACGACAAATAATGGTTAATTTTCGAAGCGATTTTAACCAATACAGCATTAATCCTTAACGAATTAAATACCTTGAATACATTGTTCATTTAATATAGATCTATATGGCCCTTTACACCGTATGATTTAAGTGAATATTTTCGAAGATATTACAGATTTAAAAATTGCGGGACGTAGCGTTTGCGGCGGTACCGGCCGGCCGCCATTGCACCCGTGCGAAGCCGGGGCGGGTCGCTAGTTAGGTATAAAATATATTTGTCTGTGAACATAAATCTCTAGCGACATTGCCAAACACACTCGACACGGCAAATATTTGTCAATCGCGCGCTAAATCTGTTTATCTCGCGCGGCGAATATTTACGGGCCGCGATAAAGATTCTTGCTCCAATTAATTACGAGACGAAATGATCGCTTACCTGCTCGTTATGCCCTAGATAGCCTTGAGCCTAGATAGCTGGCTTGTTACATAGACGCTCAATGAATGTGCGATTGTCCGACAGGTTGCATTTGTGGAACGCACCATGTGGATGGTCGGAACGGCGTGTTTATATATTATCATTTTACGTTCCATTAATTTGTACACTTATTGATATGTATGCGTGTACGTTTTGATGGAATTTGTCTTTGTAAAGATGGAAATGTTTGGTCTATATCTAGCTTGGTCTAATAGCAATTACCCCGTTAATAAAGTTGTTGTTTGTTTATAATTCTCGTTCCCTGCTGAAATCTTGTAAATCCTACATGTTGCTACATTCTCACGGCAACGCAGCGCTACTGCAGTTTTAACATCCGCCTCTGTTTATATAAAGTTGCTAAAATTAGATGTGACCTTTACATTTCAATAATCCTTTATGTACCTATTCATTATTCAAGGCGAAGCATATCGTTTATATTTGCATCTGTCAAGATATTGATTAGGTGCATGTTCTCGAACATTCCACGACGCCATCAGAGGTCCTTGCACCGGCTGTATGATAACATATTATAGTATGCAATTTTTTATTATAACTCCCCGAGTTTTATTTTAAAGCAATGATTTCATCGCTCGTTTCGAAAGCTGACGTCATCGTACGATCCAAACAAACTCGCTATAACGATGTTTATTATACTTTCCATACTTATCAAAGGAAATTGTTTGTTGACCATCTTTACCGGTTATAAAATGGTAATATGTGAATCTTTTATATTATTTTTACGACCGTAAAATCTTTATAGAATTAGCACTATATTTAGAAGTGTAACTCCTTTGTTTTTGGTACCAATGTGCACATTTGTTTACGCAATCTACTGTTGTATAAAATTGAGATATTTTAGTTGTTCCTCGAACTAGTTTCTCTATTTCCACACCCGCATGCAAGACGGCGGTGCTTCGTGTAATGTTCGATCGAAATGCTAATGGAATGGGGCTTAATTATTATTATCGATCGTTAATGGCAAGGAACCCACGGGATAAGTCATAAAACTGGTGCAATGCGGAACGTAAAATAACACGTTTAGCGTATACCCAAGTTAGCGTTCGCTCGAGAAACGGCCGTCGACGTCACGCCATTCTGTTTATCGATTGACTAGTCGCGACCCGTGACGTCGCCTGTGCCAGTGGTTTCCATGGAAACATTGTAAACATATTTGAAATGCTACAATAATCGAACAACACTGTCCATTATTGAACCTATGATTTTGTCATGTACCTTAGAAAAACGTTTATACATACCGATACACTTGTACATTTTTAGCATTAAGTTTCTAAGTGAATATTGACTCTGTAGGTATGTGTAATCTACTATTTTGATCCTGAACCATAAACAAACAACATTCGAATATTTTTTTAATTTAAAAAAGCTCAGCATCAGCGCCCACGCAGTTGGTAAACAATTTGCCGTATTGAAGCCGAGAATATACCTGTTTACAGAGACGCGAATTATTAGAGGAGTGCTAATTTCGCTATTTATTGCATACCGAAATAATGTACACAATGTTTTTGCGGTCATTTTGGAGGATAGGTGCTGGCGTGGTGGGAGGGCGCCGCCGGGTCATTGGCACGAAAGCTCTTGTTTGTTTTTTATCTTGTACGATCTTAGTGGCGTATGAATGTTTCAGATGTCAACAACAAATAGTTTATAGTCGTAAGATATTTATGGCAAATATTATATGTTTTGATATCTTAATATATATAAATCTCGTGTCACAATGTTTGTCCTCAATGGACTCCTAAACCACTTAACCGATTATAATAAAATTCGCACACCATGTGCAGTTCGATCCAACTTGAGAGATAGGATAGTTTAAACATGTAGGTACCACGGGCGAAGCCGGGGCGGGCCGCTAGTAATTATGTAATTCATTAAAACATTTTACCTGCAGGGCTTTTGATGTATGAAATTCACATACAATACTTTATTCACAATAGGTATTTCAACTACCTTATATACCTAGTGTACACTGTACATAGTAACCTATATTAAATAAATTTATATAAAAGTAGTTACGTATCTATTTATCTCAGCTGCGAAAATCACACATAAGAAGCTTAGAACGCTAAGAATGCCACAAGATCGTATATTAATTGCAAATGTGTTTTTAATGTCCATATAATGTTTACTGCAGAGCGAAATAATGCAGCGCATACTGAATATCCTATATAATTATGTAATTGCTAAGCTCTATGTTACGGACACTGTTGATAACCCACGCCATATGGTAAAGTGCATTATGTATTAAAACAATAATAACGATAAATCAAACTCACGCCTCCAATATACAACCTTCTATTTTAACATGACTATAATTGTACCTGTTTTTGGAAGAGATATATTTTTATGACACAAAAACACACCTCAATTTTTATATAGCTATTTGATTAAAAAATCGTGTCTAAATTGAATTTAAGGAAATATTACAATTTATATGCATCTTTTATAGCACCTCAAACAAATTAACAATTAATCGGTCGACCAATTAGTGCATTTGATATTAACCGCATCATACATTATCCGCAACATATAAATAAATGCATCCAACAATGAAACAACGAGCATTATTACATCAGATTGTTCTAGAAGTCAACCGATAATAATTATAATACATAGCACATAGTACATACATAGTAGGTAGGTACTAGGTACATATTTAGCATTGCATTGCAATAGTGATTAGGTATAACTATAATGTAACAATTTGCTCATGATTCGCCTGCATCCAGTGATTCAGCGCGGATGTTGATACGCTGGGAACGAGATAAACTGCATTGGCGGAAATTATCCGCTTATCGGGAGCTTTATGGTATGACCCCTTTTAAAATTATGCCCGAAAAGTGTATTACCTACTAGATACTGGGATAATTTTTCTATAGGAGGAGATGACTTCCATAATGATTGTATTTGTTGTACCTAGGTACAGAAAGGAAAAACTTTTATCAGTCATATAATGAATTTATTTTTAAATTTCTGTAAATACATAATATGTCCTGTATCCGAACTGTGATTTGTTTTCAACAAAGCTACCATTTTTTTGATGAAGAATTTGCAAAATCTGATTTATGGTTTTAACGTACTGCGTAACACGGACGTCTTAACGGAACTTTTTACAAAGCTCACACACAAAAGCCTCGATTGATTCGTCTTATTATATCCAACTCGCTGGCTAAATGCGTCTTATTGCCAAACATGTTAGTCGTTAACTCATTACGCTGAATGCCGGTCGTTGACTCGGCTAATGGCACGTCAGCACGCCATCAGTCATCCCCTAGGGACCCGGAAGGGTGTGTGCGACCTTTAACTGGCGACCTTGTTTGGATAAGTGTGGAGCACATTTAATTGCTGGATTGGTACTTATTGTCTATATCATCTTGGAGTTGATGTTCTTGATCGAGGATTTATTTAATCTCTGGCTCACATTTGTCGATTTAAGACAGATCAACAGATGCTTACGCACACAATTATATAGATGATTATTGAAAGTCCATGTCCAATGTAATATTTTTTATATTTTGAAATTTTATTCGTAATTAGCAGGGTAACCTACCTTATATTACCTTCTTCTTTCTACAGAAATAATATCATCTTCAAACAATATTTTCTGGGTTACAAATCCCTTATAAATTCCATATTTTTGTTTGAGTCAATTTATATAGGGCTCAACCCCATCATGAAGTCGCAGTTCAATGACTCCATCATGGCGTGTCATCAATCAACCCCCGGCGACCCGGAAGACAGTTCAATGTACGCTCCCTTGCGACCTTGCCAAACACAAGTCATTAGGATTTAATGCATCACGCCCATTTTAATTTACAACCATTAATTTAGGCAGTAATTAAATTGGCATTAGATGTATAAAATATTATGCGAAATAAAGCATCATGATTGGTAATATCAATGATCTTAAGACTTGGTGTATCCTAGTTTCTTTCTAGAAAAAATACAGTTAAAGTAGCGTATAATTTCTATAATAAAGTTGTTCAAAAATTACCCTCTGCCTCGTGCCGCGGTCTGCCATCTTTCCCATGCGACCTCGTTAATTTAAGCTCCCAGAGTATAAGATTCCGTGTCGAGTTCCAATCTCAGGGATGAAATTGTTAATAAACTGTTTGAGTAATTTAGTGAAAAAATTTTAATAGGATAATTATACTAATAAATGAATTAGCAATTTTCTGTGAATACTGTTTATATCTTAACATTATTAATTATCAAAATTATAATGGCTATAGACCTTCAACTACTTGTAATATATGTTATTTATTAAAAAAAAATCATAACTTTTCTTCAATCAAATACATTAATGATGAATATCATTCGAGCTCAATGACTCCTTTTAACGTAATTTACAAAACAGACAGTCATGGCTCTTTCTACCCATTAAAACTTTAGCCAGTTTTAATGGACGAATATTTTTCATATTTCCCTATCTGTGACTTGATTATCCAACACGCATTTATCATCCCTCAGTCAGTATTCGGTACATTATTTTGTGTATTCCCTTCAGCACTCGATCGATGATCTTCCGCCCGTGACCTTGGTGTCAATGACAAGCTTTCAGCGGGAAAGTGTAGGGCTTCGTCACGTTTGTATTGTACGCAATGTAAGGTAGTATTTACGCTACTAGTATTAGTTTAAATAAGCTGATTTTTCAATGGATTCCGATAGTATAAGGAATAACTTTCTCCTGTCACAATGTTAGTTACCATACTCCTCCAAAACGTAAATCTGAGAATCGGCCAACATTTATTTTTCATATCCCTAAGTTTTAGGAGTATTAGATGGTATTAGGCAGCACAACGCAACGTTTGCCAGGACAGCTTGTAATATTTTTATAATTTGTTAGGTAGCAAAAAGCAAAGGCTTTCACTTATTCTAATGATTATAAATAATGCTTTTAACGTTAATGTTTAAAAGATATACCAAAATCCACAGTTCAAAAGTAAAATCGTATCTCGCTCAGAACAATAGAAGCCAATACATCAAACGAAACCAAAGTTCCGTTTCGTAGATAGAAAGATTGCGCAAATATAATTTATTGTCCTGCATCGATTTATCTACGTAACATTGTTATCGCGAAGCATTCGTCTGAACTTGACTTCCATTGCGACACACAAGTTTAGTAACGATCATTGTTAGAGATAGGCATCGCTGAAATTGGCACTAAATTGTTTGCATCTGTTCCGTGTGTTTTGGAATAATCTAGAAGCCTGCAATTGAATCTGACAGCTCCGTAATTGGTGAAGCGATTGCTCGTGAGTGGCGTTATGTATTTGTGCAACGCGGCGAAACTTCAATAGATATTAACGCTTCTGTATGATAAATAAAAGCTCTATGTAAATGTAGCAGTATTTTAATAGTTCATTTAACAGTTTGAGCGAAACCACAGTTAGTGGTTAACACCGATATAGAAGTACATTTACACAAATAAGACCATATAAACAAAGACGCAATTATGACATGGTAAATTGGATGACCAATCTTTATTCTTGAATTTAATACTTTGTCCTCGTTTTAAGCTAGTGCCTACGTATATTCCGAAGATTTTATAATATTAATTATTTTTTCTATTATATTCAATAATAAAATATCAAAAAACAAGAAGTAAGACAGTTTAATCGCTTGTCATAATCGTTTATGTCACAGAGGCATCATGATAATCACAGGGCTTACATCATCGCTACAGGATTATGCAAGGAGCCGGTGATTCCGCGAAGTGCAGACGCTGATAACATCCGACCTTGCTCTTCAATTCCATCACCCAGAATAGCGCTAATGAAACATATTGAATTTCAAGCTCCCTTGCACAACGTGCTCATCAAAAGTCTTGTTAAATGACTGCATGATTGATTGTACTATGATTACGTGTTTGATTCTATCTGTATGTGCAATGTGTTTGTACTGCTCTTGCGTTCAAAGTTTAACATTTTCGATATGGGTCCAATTTCCGAATATTGTAGTTCATCGACCGTCTTCTTTCGATATTGATTTCCTTTCAATGTTTTCCTCAGGCGTTGTCTGAGTAACGCTGTGTTTGACAAACTTTTCGTGTTAAGATTATACATGCAGATATGTGAAATCTTAAGAACTCCTACCAATAGCGCGATATTATCTGAATGCTAAACGTGTCATGCGATAAGTGTTAACTAGGTGTCGACAAAACCTTTCCTTTGTTAAGCTCACGCACTAACTCCTAATCTATGGAGGAAGTGGACAAGACACATATTTGGATTTCAATATTGATGATTCACTTAAAGGTTTTTGTAGTTACGTACATATAGGCTAGTCGAAATGTTATTTGGCTTGCTAAATTGAAACATGTAAGAAATCTGTCTTGTTTAGCAAATGAATGCACAAATTAAGTCGTAAATCGGGTAAAAAGATGAGATAGTGAATTGTGAGAATTTGTCACTCTGATCGTGTAGGAATGCCTGCAGCGCACTCGTCACGAATATAATTCGGTACACCGTAGGTGGTGACAGACGCGATGCGTGTTTCCAATTACTCACACGATTGTACACGGCTCGGCTAATTATTCAGAATAAATACTCCAATGTATTTTATTACGCTGACACACATTTTAATCATCGAAAAAATACACGTAACATGCGCGCGCCGTGTGCCATTCGGAAGTTAATTTGCGCTGCAAATATTTGTGGTTCTCGGCAAATACACATTGTCTACGATATTTAGTTTAACATTATATTTGCATGCCTATGATTGTTGCTGTTTAATCGTTTATAATGTGTTACTGCTAAAAACAAACACGCAGCTTGCATTGTAAGAGTCGAGAAGTAATACACAATAATGTACAATAAATGTCTTATAAAAGCCTACAATGCAATAAATAAGGATTATGTAAAGCTTCTCGTCAGTCCGTTTGATATTCTTGTCTTCTGTTATATCGTTTGAATTTTCTTAACGGCTCATTTAACCCAAATTTTTAATTGCTTTATGTGAAGAATCATTTTTATTTATGATGTCGATTGCAATAAACTACAAAACATTTTAATCAAATACGACATTATTGAGGTTGCGCTTAAGCGTTATTTTTAGGTAGTTATCATGTGTATGGTAATATCCATATAATCCTTTCTTGTAATTAGAATATTATAATTTAGCATATTATTGAAAACAAAGCTCCTTGAAAACGGCGAGAGTGCGGCGTTGTTTTGAAAATATGTTTTACCACAGACTAATAATAATATACTACGTATACAAGTTTTAGGTTTTTGGTTTTTAGTTTAAGGTTTTACCTTTGTACCGGCGTTAAATGCGCGCCGGATTAAAATAGATTTAACGATTCGCCCGTTTGTTTCAAATCGATGCATAAACACGGTAAATTTTCACTCGTGTAAATATTTAGAGGTTGAAAAACAACGTTAATTCGTTGTGAATGGCGAATGTTATGATAAAATGCAAGGTAAGATCATCACTCAATGCTTGGGATTTTTCCCAGATTTTAGAGGAACTACGTGTTCCTCAATGATTCGCTCGTATTTTCTTTGTTTCATATTAAATTTATATATGTCGCAGGTTTTTCATAAAATTAGGTTTTTGATCAAAAACCTAGGTTTTTCATCAAAAACCGGAAGATGACACATTTTAAACTCAATTTCATCAAAAACCTGTAAAAATCCAGATTTTTGATCTAAAACCTGAACTAGTTTGGGTTTATGATAAAGTTCTTGTCAAAATCACGGGTTTGCTTTGTTTTATGACAAATTTAAATGAAATAAATAAAACAATCCATCATCATTTGCAACTTTGTAGAAAGAAAACAATCATTTATTTATCAAAATTTTACATCCATGATCCAATCAATATTCTCCTCCTTCAATCCAATCAGATTGATCATAAACCCAAACTAGTTCAGGTTTTTGATCAAAAATCTGGATTGTTACAGGTTTTTGATGAAATTGAGTTTAAAATGTGTCATCTTCCGGTTTTTGATGAAAAACCTAATTTTATGAAAAACCTGCGACATATAGATTATACCACTTATATTTATTATTGTATTGATAATTTTTTATTAATGTCATCCCGAAATGAGATGTACAGTATGAAGATCAAAGAGTACAAAATATTGCTTACCCTAGAAGGAATAGTGCATATACAATCAAAGGAGCAGTTTGGTAGAAATGATTAAATTTGAACTGATTATTATTTATTATTGGCACAGTTGCATTCTAGCAAGTGGGTAGTTAAAAGCGAGTAGGTAGGTCACATTTCATTAGCCAGTAGATAGTGACCGGGAAACATCGGTCAAGGTGAGACGCACAGGCCAGGAGCCAACGCGCAAATAAACAGTGGTCGCTAATTCGCGAATCGGCTCGCCACCTCACTGGCGCCAGTTGATCTTGAATGAGCGAATGTTTTATGTTTGGAACTGTGATGTATATAATTCCAGTAAAGCCTGGGTGTTTAGGAGATGCAGGAGTACAATGCTATTGCTTGGATGTGTTACGTTCAGCTATCCTTGGACGTTTTAAAATGAAGTGCCATGATTGAAGTAACCATGGCTGGTTATTGCGATCATAATATGAATTTGCCAAGCAGGTCAATTCACGACGTAATCTGTCTGGAAATAAGAGGACATTATACGGCCTAAAGATCTAGTCTTTGCCATTGTTGCAACTTACCATGAGCGATAATAGAAAATATCGATAATTAAATACATATTAAATACTATTAATTTTAAATATTTGTATGTGCATTGTACATATTTCTTGTTATCTTTAGTTTTAACCTTGAAACAGATTAATCTTATTGAACTTAGTCTATTTCGAGGGTATTTATCTCCATGAAATCAAACCATAAAATAATCTGTAATGCAAAAAAGGCTTCTATACTTATCTTAAAATATAAACAAATAAAAAAGTTATGACTCATACATCCATCGCATTATGGCACAATAAAATATATCCTCGACGGAAAAGTTTTATAACATTTTTTGCGAAATTTATAATTGACTATCGTTATTGCGCAGAAAACACGGAAGTGTCGCTGTAATTTATTCATATTGCTATTTCTTCGCGGCCATTTTGCAATTCAAATGATGGAGTCTCTTATGTTTAGCAACAGGTTATTTTAAGTTATCGCTCAACTGGTTTATTTTTTATCTCACATGTTGTTTTTATATTGCTCTTGACGTGCCCCCAGTCGGCCATTTCTGGTTCTTAAAGATTAAGAATATTTAACATTGTTTTATTTTTATACATTTCGAGATAATTATACTTACCTACTACAATTTTAATATTGCGTTCATTTTGACGTGACAACGTCTTATAATTCGATAGAGCCGGCTGCACGCACGAAAAAACATGACTCATGCGGCGTTACCTCGCTCTGAGGCGTTCCATGTAAGGCTTGAAGTGCAAGCGAGAGCGCGGAACGAGCGACAAAGAAGCACAATCGGACGTTGTCACGTTCAACTATCGTCAGTAAACCGACTTTACAGACAACCAATTTTTTATATATTTTTAATACCTACCTATCATTAATCGTTCCAAAGGGAAATATAGATTACAGATACTTTAGCATTCACAGCTTTTACCATTGCCACTATCGGAATGTAAACTCTAACATAGAATAGGGGTCAAACCGAACGTGATTCGAAAATAAAGAACAATTGTTCTCGTATTTATCACCACTCACGCCGCGCCACCTCAACAAAGCTAGCGAATACTAAAGCACCACAAATTATCACCTAATACGCTCGCTTAGAGTCGATTCTTAAACATCCGAATATTATCATTTGTATCGGTTGCGCACGCGCCTCTAACGACCGTTTGTATGATTTACAACACTCCCTTGAAGGGTACCTTTGTTGCTTCCACGGCTCCGACCACGATTACAATTGTACCATTTGACGATTGTCGAAGGTTATCGTTCTGTTTACATCACCGCGTCGACTTGACCGGCTCTGATGTTTTGCGGTTTGTTATGGCATTTCACGTTTTCGTTATGTTAATCTCGAATTGTTCTGACTCACTAGCTTTTACCTCACTTTGCTGTTATTGCGTTTCCAATACTACAACGAAATTCAACAAATCGTGAGCAAAGAAATTGCTATATGATTACAGAGTCCGATAGCTGCCCTTTAGGGCTTTAAAGGTATTGAGTAAATTGAAACCAGGCTTTCGAGTCACTGGAGCATTAAGACTGTGTCAGTAGCTTATGACTTCAATATTAGCGGGATGTAACGTTAATTACCTTAGTTCTTGCGCCCATAAAGCTTAACGGTCCAGCGACTTGGCTTAATTACGTGAGCTATTTGATTTTGTTTTTACAGCGGTGACACGAATTTATTTACAACGTTATTACTTACTGCTGATTATGGTATGCAGCCAGTGAGGTTATCTAGATATGTTTCTAATTGGTCAGCTTTAGTTGCAAGATTTGTAGCAGATACTGTTTTCAAAGTGTGTCATTCGATTCGATAACTTGCCAGCTAACGAATTCCATCGAAGACTGGAATTTGACTGTTTTATTAATAACAGCTTTCCATAAATAAATTTGGCGAGCACAACTAAAAACTCGTTTTAACCGAACACAAAATAATTCCAAATCATTTACGACTTCTCATGAAATTGTACTATTCCTTTGGTGCAAACATATGCTAATGCAGTTTGTTAATTGCTGGCTTATGACGTGACGATGTATGATGGTATCGTGAAAAATGACTGCATAGGTGCTTTTCAGAACAGTTTCCTAGAATGAGGTCGTAGTTTGAAGTTTATGGCCCCATCGCATGTCGACATGTAATACGCTCGTTCGATTTTATGAGTCATTCCATTCCTGTACATTTAGCACTTGTTCCATTGCTGTTATACAAGTAATCTTTTTATCAGTACAACAATCAAGGGACGAGAATTATTTAATAACTAGCAGCAATTCGCAGAAATTCTTTTTCCTTGCAATAGTAGGTGATTATAATTATAGTTATATTATGTACAAAATGTGATATATCACTATGATTTTCAGAAATACCCCGATTCCAAGGTTCAAACTGCATTGATGTTTTCTGAATTACGTTATCATAAAAAAAAACATAACTAGTAGCTAATAGCCCTACGTTAGGTACGTTCCTCCTGCAAGAGTTTGACACTCTAGTTAATTATAACACTAACGAAGTGGATTGCATTATGTCTGAACACGGCAATTAATTTGTTAATTGTTGATACTATCGTTTCACTTTCCTAACCTTCGTCAGTGACCTTGTCTCCGCCGGATATGAACCGAATATAGCTGCAAAGGTGTGATGCAATGTGTCATACGTTTGTTCGAGATTCTCTAGAGCTCGAGGAATTTTGGCATGCATTTGTGTAATTCATTCTCTTAATTGGCTCACCTGGCTATTCAGCTTAGTTACGGTGAGACGTAATTGCAGTTTGAATATTGTTCATCCGTTTGAATTTGAATGGCTTGGTGTACTGCGTTGTTTAAAAAACTGATCACATACTTTAGCTTATTAATTTAATGCAACAGATCTTTTGTGATAGCATCATCTGATTTACTAGTTAGCCATGTTATTTTATGCTAGGCAAAAATAAAAGTTCTTGTACATGTTTATTTGAACTTTGCAGCATTCTTCATATACCTTAATTTTAATCCCAACATAAATACTTACGACTGAGACTTAAGCAATGTTCCTTTCTGATAAAGTCTTCGTATAATAAGGTGTAAATTCTCGGACTGGAGATGCTAAGTTTTTGCGGTTAAAGTGCGAGTCGTGGGTTCTTTGCCCATAATAACAATACCACATTTGATTCTTCACCTTATGAGTACCTCAGATCTGGTTGTCTTGAACTCATCAAGAATAACGTACAATACTAAAAACATCTTTAGATGTTAATTCATATTATACCTCTAAAAACATTATCCACCAAATTTTAATTTTGTAGTTGAATGACATTACCTTCAAGTATGTAGATAAACTGGTCTACCTAGCCCTGAACTAGAATTTTCGAAAAAAGATTAGAAATGGGGTTTGCCTAACTGATGTGTTTGTATTTGTTTCAAATTTTGATTTTTGAGGCTATGCCAATTCGGTTACATTTTACTAATCGCGCTTTGAGATCAGTTGCTGGTAAGATAATTAACAAATACAATGTATTTTTACAATATTTAAGTAAAAAACATGCCAAAAGATAGTTTTAAAAATAACAACAACGGAAACGACCTGACTATGAAAAATGTGTTAATCTTACGGCAGTTGCAGGCAACAATAAAATTTTAAAAGTGATGTTAGTGTCCTTTGTTGCGAATTTCAAACTTCCGCCTAAATAAATGCCTGACCTTTTGTCAAGTGAACTATAGAAATTAAAAGACGCGGAATTGTTAATTCCGGGACCTTTAATTTACTTTATTGCCTCGTAAAAATATAATACTAATTTAACTTGACGGAAATTTCTGGATTATGGTCGATTTCTTTGTCCACGACACTCAGCGTTGCAATGGATGTCAACTTTAGTTCAACAGTTGTAATTCTTTCATCTGTTTGTTAATTAAATCATTGTGAATAAATAACATGAAACAAAAAATTAATGACTTTTAATAAATAGTTAATGTCAACTTATATTGTGGATGATGAGGATTAATTAAAACCAAGCATAAACGTGACCAGCGCAAAAAATACATGAAATCATAATGGCGACATGCTGGCTGTGATGGCCGCCGTTCATATTTGGCTCATTACTACGATCATTCTCTCATTCGCTTAACATAATTCTAGTTCATTGACGTGAACTCGTCAACTAATTGCGTCTTGTCGCCCACTCCTAATGCGTAACTAATTCTTCGTTTCTTCCTCTACTTGTGATTGGCATGTCTATAGTCCTTAAATATTACCGCTTCTGACGTCTCTTGTTACTCAGGACTTCCAAAATTTCTAGAAAAACTTACAGAATGTGGTCTTTGTCGATACAGGTTTAGCAGTCGAGAAATGCCTAACCTTATGGATGGATTTTGTATCTTGCATGATAGGAATGTAACTAAAAACAACATATATAAATAAGCTTGCTTGCGTTTACCCAAAATATAACTGACACCCTCGATGCCTTGCCACTAACTGAACATCACCGCTTATGTATTTCTTCACCCTGCTGAGAATGATCTGCTTCGCCCGGCCGTTTAGATGATACTTACCTTGAACTTCTATTGAACATAGAAACCGACTTGGCGGGATATCATTGAGTATTAAAATTAGCACATCCAAACATGTGATACGAGGTTTTGTAATTTAGACTAGCTCATTGATAGCGTATCGATAGTTCCATTATTGGTCGACTTAGCTGCTCCAATTTGGGCACGCGCTATGCGGATACGTGCAAAGCGTTGGAGCAGGTAGGTCCGTGTGATTGGCGCTCGACGCTAGGGCTGTGGTGACGTAGTGATGTGTCGGCAGCATCAGCGGGCTGGCGTTGGCGCTCGGCGGCAGCGGCACGGGCAGCCCGGCCACGGTGGTCGAGGCCCGGGACTCCACGGCGACGTCACGTGCCGCGTCCCCACCGCCCTCTGAAAGGCAGCAGCACAGCAGGTAGAGCTCCGATAGGAACGTTTGGCTTATGGTTATGGTTGTTTTTTTGTTTCTTATGCTACAGCGTCTCTATGAATTTTTTACCTTATTTGTTATAAATGTTTATTAGTATTTAAAGAAGTGAAAAATTCATGGAGGACGAAATTAGCACTCTTTTTTGTCAGGGTGGTTGGTGATGCTTTTTATCACTTTTTTTTTTGTACAGATGCCATATTCGTGATTTATTATGCATGTTCGCTTTGTGTGTCTTTTTTTGTTTTTTTTAGGTAGGCTTTTTGTTTTTGCATTGTTTTTGAAGTGAAAACTTCTTTAGCGGCGTTGAGCACTTTTTCTGTAATGGGTATAAAATCTTAAATTCGCGTCAGGACACGTGACCTGATCGAAAAAGCGTAAGACGGATACCATTCCAAAATATCAAACATGCTCAACGTTAATAATCAAGTTTTCACTTCTGCCGGCACTCCCGGAGTGCAACCCGTCTTTTTTTTTATGATGTATTGTCAGATGTTAGATGTTGTATATAAGTATTTTTTGGTTTTAATTTCTTGTCATGTTTAATGGTTCTATATGTGGTTAAATTACTTTAAACATTTCGAAGAATATGTACTTATTCAAGAGTCAGTCTTTCGGATTACAAATTGCTACGATCAGTGGTATATCCCCTAATAAAACTAATTACAGTCGTTATTATGTACTTATCGACTGTGTGATGGCTTGTAAAAGCCACTAAAATGGCGCTTGACTCGCTGCACATTTTAAATGAAATTATCGAATTTAATTTGTTGAATGTACACTAATTTTAAATGTTTACTTTTATAAGTGATTATATGATAATATTGTGAAGTGCTGTAAACAAATGTGTTTTGTAGACAAAATCAAGGGAAAACATTATATCCACGTGACTGTTGCCCTGTCACTAAAGTCAATAACTTGACATCATGCCTTGCTGGGTGATGATTGATGTAAGCAATGTTACCAACTAGATAGGTTTGTAGAATACTTTCTTTGTAAAAACTAATTGAGACATTTACAGATAAATTAAATTCAATCACAAGCGAATTAAGCATTCGTAGACTCGTTAAAATTATTATAGATTCAAAGAAACATAAGTTTCCATAAAAGTAGCAGTATTGCTAACGATAGCAACAATCAACCGATTTAGGGATTATAACCTACTAGGAAAAAATAACAAATCCCTTTAAGAATCCAGTTAGTTAGTCAGTTTTAAGCTAGAAATTATCGTAAAAAATTTCCTACATCTTGCAAACTCAGCGGCATTTTAGGCGGTCACAGTTCGCTGATCCTAAAAAAAGTATAGTACATCGCCGCGGCTTAGCCTGTGCGCGCTCACGTCATGGCCGAAAATACCAGCCGCCTGTCAATGTGGAGTTATTGTGGACTTTTTGCTGTGCCGGTCGGTTGTTGACTCGCGCTCGGATGTCACGGCAAGGATGAAGCGCGGGCCGCAAGCTCGATAGCTGACAGCTTAGTGATGTCATTATTTGGAGATGTATTTTAGTTGATTGTAATGTTTGAGATCTCGATCGTTGGAGGAATATTGTTTTAGATGTGCTTTAATAAATTGGTAGTTAAAAGTTGAATGGTGACATATCATTGTAATCTATATTTGGAAGCGTAGATTCGCGATATTATTGAGATCTGAATATGAGCGCTTAAGTTGTAAACTTATGCAGCTTTTAATTTATTGAATGATAGCTAGCCCCAACTTTGTAATCTTAAGAAGTTATTTATAGGAAACATTAAGATATAAAGTATTGGAGTAAGACGTTCAATATGTAATGTTGGCGTGCAATAGCACGCCTCATAAGCGAAGCGTTGAGGTGGGTACTACTGTCACTTCGCGCAAAACATCTGATTTTTCAAACTTAAAATGTCTTTATGTATCATACATTGCACTTGTAAGATAATACATACACACACATATTAAGAAAAAACACTATTTTTAACATTCATGATATTTTTGATGTCATTTTTGTTATTTAAACTAGTTAAAAAACAGTTTAAAAAAGTTCTGTCTTGGACGTCCGTGTGTCTGTATGTGCGGAGGATTTTCTTGTTAACACGATAGCGACCGAAATACTTTACTAATCGAGTCTTTTTTTTTCTCTTACGCTTGAGTATGCTCAGGAATAGAACCCTTTCATTTTTCAGGGTCTGATTCGATGTGGTTTAATTGTTATTAAATAAACAAAAATAATAATTAATAAATAATTATTAAAAAAAAATTATGAGGCGTGCACTTTTGGATTTTCCAAATTATTTGTTAAGTCTTGCAATTAAAAAGTGTCAGTAATAAATCTAGAAGTAGTATCTACTCATAGAAATATAGTCATATTTCCTTTATAAGCTTGCAAAATTTTAACGTTTTAGAGCCTAAGCACACTCGAGCTAGTAAATTTAACTATGCCAAGGGTTAGCTTATTAAATCGCCGGCCACGTGCAAGTCAACCAATTAGCTGGCTGGCCCTCGAGGCCTATACGGTGAACGGCTATTAATATTGGGGTAGACACGTGTGCAACTATTAGTCTTTCGCCTGTGACGGTAATATTGCTCTGACCCCAATGTTGTTATATTTTGAAGACGTGGAATGTTTGCGGTCGCGAAGGTAGCTAAAATATTGTCCCATTTTGGTGGAAGCCCATTTTATTTAATTGTTCGTTCATTTTGCAAGAGTCATATTGGCGTATTTTTATATGAGAGATGCCAAGACGTGATGAATGATGACATGTACCGAGTAATTTAGGTTGAAGTTGAGTTATAACAAATGTTGGCAATCGATCTTTTTAGTTTGTTAAAATTGTATTAGAAGCTGTTCTTTTTCAAGTTCCATCGTCTTCATTTGAAAGTGAAGATCACTTTATATTAGTTTACGAAATATTGAAAGTGCTTTTACAATTACGCGTTTACACAATTCGTAATTCCTTCAAACGCAGCATATGTTATTGATCGACAAACAGACGAATAGAATAGGTGCCGTTTATAGCCGCGGCCGGGCGCTGCGTACGACAACCCTCCCGTCCATTTGCATGCACCACTTGAGACCCCTACGGGCTACGGGGGTAAACAATGCCGCAAATAGCCATACACCTATGTACATGTTTATACGTCCCTTAAAGACTATGCCAGATAAACTTGACGTTTTAAAAGCAATGTACGAATATAAACGCAGACTAGATGTGAAATTACCTGCGTTGTTTTCATAATGTCAAGTTTTTGACGTGACAACGTCTTATAATTCGATAGAGCCGGCTGCACGCACGAAAAAACATGACTCATGCGGCGTTACCTCGCTCTGAGGCGTTCCATGTAAGGCTTGAAGTGCAAGCGAGAGCGCGGAACGAGCGAAAAAGAAGCACAATCGGCCTGACGTTGTCACGTTCAACTATCGTCAGTTAACCGACTTTACAGACAACCAATTTTTTGTTACAATATCAAGACATTGGCTAGATTTACTATTAAGAATTAATCAGAGAGCACATCTTAGTTACACATAAATTTTTAACATCTTCCAAATTCTATGGTATAGTTAAGACTTAAATATATAATTTGATGTTGGCAACACATCCTTAATTACTCGTCGCAAAACTTGGCTCTCATGTAGATACATAGTTATTTATGTATTCATAGTTAATTATAATAACATTTTCAAACGTACTTAATATATGCAATTGAAATACTGCTTAGATATGTGCTTAAGATTTGCTTATATGATAAGCAGTCTAGTGTAAATATAAGAGTTAAGCGTATCGAAAAATGATAAAATAAATTTAAGGTTTAAAAAGGCTTAATTGCTGCTCACAGCCAATTTACTGTTGGAATAAGCAGAGGCGGTTCTATGTGACCCGTTACAATCTGCCTAGCAACGGTTGGCCGGGTTCGATGCCCGGCGAAAGCCTCATTGTGATAGATTCGCAGTTCGCAATTCATTATGTTTGCTGTCGATCAATGTAAAAGTAATGTTAATATTTTTTGCTTGAACATAATATTGAGTGTTCGTCCCACTTTTGAACATCGGTAAATGTATATTTTAATCTGATATTGTCAATATGTTTTCGTTAGTGTCGAATGATAATGTAAATCAGGATTTTGTGAAAATTGGTCTTAACGAGGAGTTCAGAACTTGAGAATATTTACGCATATACTTTTTATTAGCAAATATTTGTACAGAACGTAATCTTTTCACGTTCGCATGTTTTTAAGTGTAGTAAGAATACTACTATTGTTTACTGGAAATGTCTAAATAAATCAAACATGAGATTGTTGTTATGAAAAGTATATACAAACAGTCACTTATATTTTTGGTTTTATGGCATTCAAATGCTTTATAAATATAAATTTATAAAGAATAGAAAAAATTCGATCACGAGGCGGGACTCGAACCCGCATCCTTTCGCGCCATTCCGGGGCGGATGCCTGACCAACTCAGCCACTCGTGACCCGCCAGAGCAATCGAATTTATTCTATTCTTTCAGTTTTATGTGTCTGAAGGGACACACCGTGCGCCATCTATTGAGATGATTAACAACCATTTCAACCAATATGAAGCACTTTTCAGTGAATACAATATTGTAACGATGGAACACGACCTTTTTTGTTGAATTCATATTTTTGGTTTTATGGCATTCAAATGCTTTATAAATATAAATTTATAAAGAATAGAAAAAATTCGATCACGAGGCGGGACTCGAACCCGCATCCTTTCGCGCCATTCCGGGGCGGATGCCTGACCAACTCAGCCACTCGTGACCCGCCAGAGCAATCGAATTTATTCTATTCTTTCAGTTTTATGTGTCTGAAGGGACACACCGCGCGCCATCTATTGAGATGATTAACAACCATTTCAACCAATATGAAGCACTTTTCAGTGAATACAATATTGTAACGATGGAACACGACCTTTTTTGTTGAATTTATATTTTTGGTTTTATGGCATTCAAATGCTTTATAAATATAAATTTATAAAGAATAGAAAAAATTCGATCACGAGGCGGGACTCGAACCCGCATCCTTTCGCGCCATTCCGGGGCGGATGCCTGACCAACTCAGCCACTCGTGACCCGCCAGAGCAATCGAATTTATTCTATTCTTTCAGTTTTATGTGTCTGAAGGGACACACCGCGCGCCATCTATTGAGATGATTAACAACCATTTCAACTTTTTAAGTTTTATGGCATTCAAATGCTTTATAAAACCAAAAATATAAATTCAACAAAAAAGGTCGTGTTCCATCGTTACAATATTGTATTCACTGAAAAGTGCTTCATATTGGTTGAAATGGTTGTTAATCATCTCAATAGATGGCGCGCGGTGTGTCCCTTCAGACACATAAAACTGAAAGAATAGAATAAATTCGATTGCTCTGGCGGGTCACGAGTGGCTGAGTTGGTCAGGCATCCGCCCCGGAATGGCGCGAAAGGATGCGGGTTCGAGTCCCGCCTCGTGATCGAATTTTTTCCATTCTTTATAAATTTATATTTATAAAGCATTTGAATGCCATAAAACCAAAAATATAAATTCAACAAAAAAGGTCGTGTTCCATCGTTACAATATTGTATTCACTGAAAAGTGCTTCATATTGGTTGAAATGGTTGTTAATCATCTCAATAGATGGCGCGCGGTGTGTCCCTTCAGACACATAAAACTGAAAGAATAGAATAAATTCGATTGCTCTGGCGGGTCACGAGTGGCTGAGTTGGTCAGGCATCCGCCCCGGAATGGCGCGAAAGGATGCGGGTTCGAGTCCCGCCTCGTGATCGATTTTTTTCTTTTCTTTATAAATTTATACAAAAAGTCACTTCCAGTAGCTTTTACATGTTTAACTATACGAGTTATGGAGAATTTACAGTCGTTACAGGAGGCACTTAAAACGTGTAATAAATCGTTCCTAATATATTGTTTAGTCCACATTTTAAAGCTCATATATCACGAAAAACGAAAACAACAACTACAACACGGCCATTCAGAGAACTCGTAAACACATAATAGCGTGAATATTCGTAATACTATACACCGAACACTAACAATACAATGAGCTGAAAGTTAATCCCTGGCCCTAGCTGAGTCAAGGACGACGCCAAGCGCTTAGTAACTTTTCCAAGGTTGCTGTAACATCAGCCTTCAGGCAACCAGCCGTGACCAAGGACATGACATCATACTCATTCGATCCCACACAATCTATTAGCAATGTTACGACGAGTGCAGTAAAGTCTAATTTACAATGCCCCAACAGATCTAGAATATTCGCAGTGTCTACGAGTACGGTGTGTTTTGAATGTCACTGTATATAGGGTTAGGTGGTACTTAAATTATTGTTGCACACGTTATTTATATGTATTAAATTGTTGCGTTTATCGCTGCTCTTGCTATCTTTTGCTTTTGTTTTACGGTTTAATTATCATTGATAGGTAATTTATGATTTGGAATGCATTGTACACGACTGATTTTGTAAAGTAGCCTCGCTTTGTAATATACTTGTATAAAAAATTTTGAGTATTAAAATCTCATTAAATTGTAACAACATGAAAAAATTTAAGGAATATGTGTGTACCTATAATCCTAAGCCTTCATAACATAAATATGAATGTGATTATTAAGTAAACTCTGACTTACAAGTACATTCTGACCTTAAAGTAATATGTTTGCTTATAAGTTATAGAAGTGGAGCAATATAGAATAACGGGTCAACTTTTACTCCTGTAATTTCTGCAAACTATATTCTTTCGAATTCGTTACCACATAGGAAATGATGTAACGCTTATTATTGTTCTGATAACTTTGCCAATATGAAACCTAATTGTTGCGAAGGGCAAGAGACCAGATATAAACGTTTTGTCAATAATTTAATTACTTGTACGATTGTGTAACGTACTTGAACGTCTTCTTAGCAATAATACATGAAGACGATTGCAATTCCATTGATGCATTCTACAATGTTGCAAATGAGTAGGTAGTTCTTATTGTAAGGTGCGTCATCCACAAGCAATCATATATTATCTCTTCCTGACGTTAAATATTTAACACATTTTGCCAAAACTTCGATTATATTGACGAGGTTCACGATGTCACGATCAAGGCACACTATTCGTATTCGTTTAGTTTAAAAACCGATTTATATTGATCACTTTTAAATATTTGGCACATCACATCGGGTCATAATAAATTTATAGATGAAGTGAAGCAATCTCGCCGTTATCGTGTTTACGGTTTCTTAACACGAAGCGAACCCAATCCAGTTAATTCCTACTCTGACCGCATAATATAATAATCCTTTTCACTCAAATGATGGCGAAAGTAATCTACGATATGACGTCAATATAATATTTCTTATTGCCTAAGATTACGCTATTAAAGGCTTAGTTATACTGCGCAGCGATATCTTTTAATCCCGCATTTTATACGGGAAACAGCTTGTTTTTATTGGTTGTTTTAAATTCAATAATAAACAATAGCTGTTCCACTTTGAACGTTTTAAATAAATAATTTTGTAAATCTAGTGTAACATGCAATGTTTTGACTTCGATTCTACGAAACAATTAGCTTTTCTTTTGGTTTGTTTTCTCAAATTGTTGGAAGTGTAGCTACTAGTAAAAATTTATGAGACTCAAGACTAAATAATGTAAACATAACCAATTCGTATTTTCACAGTTAGTAAAAAAAGTAAGAGTGGATTAAAGTAAATTATTTGATATAGGTAGCATACTTTGGGATGTTGTTTATATCTGTACGATAACAGTCTTAGTAAATTGATTCGCGATGTTTTTGTCGTTATAATACAACTAGCGACCCGCCCCAGCTTCGCACGGGTGCAATGGCGGCCGGCCGGTACCGCCGCAAACGCTACGGCCCGCAATTTTTAAATCTGTAATATCTTCGAAAATATTCACTTAAATCATACGGTGTAAAGGGCCATATAGATCTATATTAAATGAACAATGTATTCAAGGTATTTAATTAGTTAAGGATTAATGCTGTATTGGTTAAAATCGCTTCGAAAATTAGCTATTATTTGTCGTAAAAAGTAAATGACAAAAAAGTTATTGTGGGTTATCCATAAGAGATAGACATATACCATCACGGACTTTTCTGTAGATCTTTTCAATGTGTACAATACTTAGTACATTATTTTGATAAAACTCGTAGGGTTCAGCCTGCGTTTGCAATGTAAGCGGAAAAAATGGAATTATTTACGACATCACATTAGAAACCTCAAAAATAACAGTACTTCTCCACTATTTAATGGATGTTATTATACATATAAACCTTCCTCTTGAATCACTCTATCTATTAAAAAAAATCGCATAAAAACCCGTTGCGTAGTTTCAAAGATTTAAGCGTACAAAGGGACATAGGGACATAGGGACAGAGAAAGCGACTTTGTTTTATACTATGTAGTGATAACTACGATAAGCGTTAATGATTATGTTTTTAGTATAAATGAAAATGAATTTATTAAATATGGATGTTACTTTAAATGTTTAATTTTTAATTAGCGAACTTATATTAAAATATGCAATTAACATCGTATCGTTTATGTTATGTCCGTGTTTAGCTTTTATATTTATTATTTAATTAGTCTTGAGTTATCGCCTGCTTAACGAGTGTTTATGGTTTTAAAATCGTTATAAGATAACAGATAAAAGGAAATTATTTTCGCGGACTCGTCTAAGTCCTATTATTATCGTTACATTTTATGACAAGTAAAAATTTCTATTCTAGATATGATTAAAGATGTTACCGAAAAACAAATAAAATAAAACCTGCCGATAGTTATTAAGATATTGTTCTATAATCTATATGAATATAAAGTCGGGTGCGTTAAATTTTTTATATATAGCTTGAAAAATAATACAATTTTCCACTCGTAAGCTACTCTATTCGTGCAAAATGAAGTACAAAAGTGTTTAAATTTTAATATTTGTGTAGCAAATGGAGAGCCGTGGGATTGGCGCTGGTCAGACACACAATAAATTAAACGGTCTAGTTTACACCCGCCGACCTTGTGTTAGTTCTGCTTAGTAACTAACGATGTTTTGATCGTATCTAGTCGATCTTGACGTTCCTTGCTTTTAAACTATTGCTAAATTTCATACGTATAGGTCCCTACATTGCGGCAATAGTTCAATCTTCGATAAATTATACCTCCGCCCGTAAGTCTTGGTTTTACGTAAAGTTTAGATTTCGAATAATTGATAATTTTCAATGATTAATAGTTGGTATGAAAATTACTTGAAATGTCAAATTCGCTTATCATTCTGATTGATATTAATGTACTTGCATCTTGAATGATTAAATAGTTTGTCTCTCAAAGATTAGACCTATGTTTTAGTACCTTTTACTCTGTTGCTCAATTAAGTAATGGATTTCGGTAATATTACTATGTCTCATAAATCAATTACCTTAATACATCAAGGAATATTTGCATAAAATTACATGTAAATCAAATAATTATATATAATAATCATAATATGTATAGAAATATTGTAATTAATATCGAGGCGACTAGTGACTGTAAACAGAACTATAAATTAAGGCACGTGCTACACTATTTACATATCAATACATTATTATTGCTATTCCTCTAAAAGATGCAAGAATATATTATGTGGCAATGGCATTATAATAGCAAAGCATTCGAAACGCACGAGTCATGCGGTATGATGCCAGCTTCCATGCCAGACATTGTGAATAATCATATGATATTTTATAAAATAATTTTATTAAATTCAAAACAATTAGCATTCGCCTTATGCTCTTTGTTTGACCTATACCTACTGGTTAATAAAAAGTAATTGGACTTTGATTCACCAACAATTAAACGAAAATCCAAAAAATTCGTCGTTATAATATTTTAAATTTAAAAAATCAATAGTGGCGACGAATTGGAAAAACCAGTGACGCTATGAAAAATTAACACAAAAACAATGTACATAATATTAATGAATGCACAATTCGCTGTGTTATTATATTAGGTCTGTCTTGTACACGTCGACACAACAAAAAGTAAAAATATTTCAATTTCGCACAATTCGTATCCCCGCTGTTAATGTAATTGAAACTGTATTGTCTTATCATTCTACATTATGGCAGAATAAAAGCATCGAAAATCATATTAAATCCGACGCAGGTTAACCTTCAAACGTAATGAGTTAGTAATTGTCCGCTGATGGCTTGGAGAAACACTTCGGAAACAAAAATGATTTATTATCGCATTGCATGTTGAATAGCGCAGAGCTTTACACCGATTATTGACAGCAGAGGACGCGTTGAATTTTAATTATTTTAATTTTTTTTAATTATTTGTTTAATTATATTATCATTTATATGGCCAGTTAACATTGACCCAATTCATTAAATACTAGCGAAAAATATTATGTATTTAAATTAAATGCACCCTCATAAGTGGTGACCTTCGTATTGTTGATATGTAACCGTTGCTATAAGGATATTTTGGATTCTAGAAATGTTCGAAAGACTAATAAAAAGAGTGAAACAGTAGTGGCACTTCCCTGCGAGAGTTGAATTTATAACAGATTCCAAATAAAATCCATGGTTTATTAAGGTACGATAGAGCTTCCTTCTAAAAAGGGATCGCTGAATAAAACAGATATGCAGTACCAACCACTGGACAGGAAGTTTCTGGATAGCTTTCTCTATTGAATTTCACATACATAAAATGCAATATATAAGTTTTTATAGCGGCCACTTAGATGAACGATACTCTATTCACAGCGAAGTACCGTATTTCTATAAAATAGACGTGTCCGTTGAATATTTAAGATTACCACGTAAAGCGTCTCCGTATTGATATCCCGTATCTATTGAATGGGCCATTCTGCACAGCATAGAACGTAAGAAATGTCGGTTACCGTTAGCATCTGTCGGCGGGCGTATATCTGATGGACTGGTGCCGGTAACGGTCCATGGTGCAGGCACAATGGCAACGGTGCCTATGGCCTATTGGCTACATAGCCCGAATGGGGACTGGGCGGGCAGATCGCTCGCTCTGATGCCTGATCGTGAATAATAGTTTTTTGCTATAGCAACGCTAACAACGTGATCCTCAAGAGATGGTATTGATGAATTGTATTATACAAAAAATACTAATATTACCAACATCGAGTTGTGTAGGTATTTAATCTGCTTTTTTGTGATATAATACTCGTTCTGATTGATTAATGTTATAGAGGTTAATTTAAAGAAGAAATATAATATTCGCAGTCTGTAATAAATGGCAACTCAAAATTCAGAAATAAAACATGTAGTTAATTTCTGCTAATTTATTGCAGTCAGCAATACTTGTATCATACTAGGTAGTTTTTATGGACTCTCTTGTAATAATATTGTTATTGTATAAACACAAAGAATTTATTGCTTGTCATTATTATACAATGAGATTTTTGCGCACTGATTCAACACGTTTTCTTCCTGCTGAGAAATGTTTAAAGTATTATCAGATCCTTGATGGTTATCACTATTATCGAATGCTTCGTGTTTCATAATTTTCGTTCAAATTTAACGCAGGAATATCACTCATAAGGAAAGGTTTATAAAATATTATTCGATCATATTTGTTAAATATTGGCACTGTCATTAGGACCACTTATCGATGTTTGCTTAAAATGTTATGCAAAGAATGCATTTTATCTTGCTTAGTATGTATGTTGGTATATTGATCTATTTAAAGTCGCCACGTGTATACAGATACAGATCTATTATTGTTATGGCCTTGATTCCCAGCGGCCGCAACAGTGGAAAGTTTCATACACAAAATCCACTCTTTAACCGCGCTAATTGTGTTTCTTATTTATTTTCAGGTAAGGCAATGTCTTCCAAACGGGTGACACATTTCACGAGAAGGAGGTACGTTTGAATTGAAATCCATCAAAAAAGTGTCAGCGTGACTGACTTAAAGGTCGACTGGACGACGGGCCAATTTTCTGAAAGTGGTGTTGTTGAAATTTAATTTGATCTACGTGGCCATGCCACAGTCGAAGTGGACACACTGCGGTCAACCACCCCGCGTATGGTTACTTAATGTTCTACGAATTAGTCATGAGCTAATATTTGAATTATGAATGTGTGCACTAGCTATGATGTGATCGTATGATTTATAAAAACCGCAAACTGATAATTTGGACAAACATACGAGTCATATTTGTTAGTGTTGCTTTTACGTCATTCCATCAATTGAGTCGCGGTTAGTGGCAAAAAACTTGGTAGGTAGCTACATTATGTTAAACTCTATTTCAAAATATGCCTCTGGAAAATTTTAAATATAAAAAAAGATTTATTTTTGCGTGTAAAACATATTTGTCGCTAGTCTCGGGCAATTTTCCAGGTTCAGACATCCAGATCGCCATATGTTTAGCACATTTATAAAACTTTTCTTTATTTTTCATCTCTTTTATAGTTTGTGTACATTTAAATGCCTGTGAAATCGTTTTTGTTATATATATTGCGTTACGGTTTCTAATTCAAACAGCGCTTTGATGTTCCTTTATCGAATATTAAACAGACCACGACAATAGACAATTGTTACATTATCGTAGGCTGCTTCATTAGCGATATCACAGATGATATCGCGTTCTTTTTATTTCGACGTTTCGACTCGTAATGAATTAGTTATTGTTATTCGTGGTTTGAATATGCCATTCTTAGCGGGAACAAAGAATCGCATTATTGGGACTTTGTTTTTTATCGTCGCATTATAACTTGACGATCGAATTTCGAAAAGCGTAGCGTGTGCTTCGATAAATCTCTCAAAGGTCTCGGTAAGAATTTGAAAGCATAATGACGCAGTTAAATTTTTCCTCGGAACGCTCGATAACCTGGTGTAATTGGTAAAGAGGTCACGTAGCGTGCGATAAACTCGCTCGGCAGCCATTTTTGTGGAACCACTTATCTGTCCGTTTGTTTACACATTGCACGGGTGGTATTGGCTAGCCCTGATAACGATGTTTTGCAGAACGCAGCGATGGAGCGATATGAGAAATATGTAGATTTATAAAAATTATTCAAGTTCAAGTATTGATTTTTGGATTTGGAGTTGATGTACAAGGAATGATAATATGTTAATATTTATTTTCCTGTGTTAACCGCAGTGACGTTATTTTTGCAAGATCATCAAAATAACACTATTGAAGGAAATTATTAATTAAAAGCGTTTATTCAAATCACACGAATTTCTTGTTAAATGCGCTTAAGTTCCAGCTTACAAAGTATAAATTAGTACTTCGAAACTTTCCTCAAAAGCGTCATAATCTATGCAAAGCACGTAAGATTCCTTAATCACGGATCAAAATGCCTTAGAAGGTCTTGGGGTCACCTGTCGTTTACCGAGATTGACGTCAATCGAGCATAACTCTCCGATATTTATTATGTGTGCAATAATTACATTTGATAAATCCGCACTAGGATATAAGATATAAATTGCCAACATTGCAGAGTTTTTGCTTACATCGCTATAATTTATCTTAATGAATTTCCAGATAACAAGCACGTGTATCTCTCGTACGATCGACGTTTGATCTCTCGTCAAAATATTTGTTTAGTTGTTATCTCGCAATGACCTGCTCCGCGGCGCTATCGCGAGGGGCTCCGATAACCTACATCTCAGCTGTTTACTGAGCTCCTAATTGGCCAAACACAATTACATAAAGTTCGGTTGCTATTTGACTGCGATGTTTGCTCATTCACAACCAACAGTGCCAATTATTATAATTTGGTTTATCGGTTCAAGGATTCTTGTATTCCGCTTTACGTCCTCGATTCCTAGTTAGTACGTTCTTCCGATAAGTGTTACTAACGAGCTGGTGGACTCATGTTATTATGTAACATTTAATGCAACCAATAATTTATTTAATATGGCAATAGACGTTATTATTAATGTCCATATTCGTGCGGCCTAAATACACATTGACAACAATTTATACCAATGATCTTAAAAACGTTCCGCGTGGGTTTTCTTCGCTTTTTGAAGCCGGTTCGCCTTAAGCTTGGCTAATTTTATTTTAGCTCATAAATCTATGCCAAGATTCTGCAACAATTACGACACCAATTATTTAATTCGTTACGTTATTTTTATATTCACAGGTTTGCCTCACAAACTAGGTTTCTAAATACGTTTACAGAAAGGCAATCCAATTACGTTTCGATTCCGATTAAGCATTAAGGCGCACTTAACCCACTTATAGTAAGCCCAAGTATATTAAGTCGGACCTGCTGCTGTCAGAACATTATGTCTATGTCAATTGTCACTTATAATACCACAAGAGCTTCAAAATTATCGGGTATTTTCCGATAGGTTCGTTGCAAACAAATGAAGGAGTCAAGTTTTTAGTCAAGGTTAAAAAATCACGAGCGTGAAGCGCGAGTGATTTTTCCTGAAAAACTTGACGACTTTATTTGTTTGCAGGGAACCTTGAGGGAAATGCCAGATAATTTTGAAGCTCGTGTGGTATTCGGGGGATTATTTTTCCGTCCCAAATGTCGGCCAATAATTTCACAATTGAATTCAACCTGTCAGTTTGACGTCAACGACCAGAGAAAATTTTCAAAAAATTATCAGTATAATACCATGTAGGTTGTACCACGTGACGTCGAATGGTGCAATTCTATTGGTCGATATTTGGGTCGGAAAAATAATCCATTTAATTATCATCATAAGTAATTGCATCGTGTTGCTAAATAAAATTTATTGTGTTTACTCGCTAAAATTTATGATCTGTATCATTCATGTAATTATTGCGCGTTAATGTTGTAGGTATATATTTATTTGCACTAAAAATAGAAACGTTACTCAAATATGTATTTGTTACAATTTAATATTACCACTAATTTATAGTCTCTTGATAGTCGAGTCGAGTAGTAGATCAAGTTAACGCGAATCTTACACGCTACAAGCATAACATTTGCGAATATTTATTCTGAAATTTTAAGGTAATGTGAATAAAATGTTCAAAACAAGAAATTACATCATGCTTACTCCTCATTTCCTAACCATGCCTTGGATGATGTCATACATTTATAACGTCATCCACACCGACCATATGCATATCTCTATTAGTTTCCTTTATATTCTATTTAATATTCACAACACTTTCCATATCTGTCCACTTTCCCTCATTAAGATCCATAAAGCAATGATTTATTTATTTGTTATTTCGGTAACTCCATCAAGGAGATCTTGATTTATATCATTTAAAAGTTGCCACCAAGTCTGGTGTTTTAAGGTCGATGTCATAAAAACTAATTTGCATACATTTAGAAGATATTTTTATGCAAATAAATAGAAACTTAATTAAAACCAGATTGCAATTCATCTGACATACAAATGGAATCTTTACCCTGATACATAAGCTATCTTATACAGTGATTATGGAATATTGTCGACTGTCTCTAGATCCAATTTGTTACAAACTCACATGAGGGAGGCATAATCCCAACGGCCATCGAAGTTTCTCTTGCAATAGCTTCGATTGCGTCACGCGTCACGACTGACTCAGTTTTTATATCCGCGCTATGGCACATCGAGCGTCTCGCTTCCTCGCATGCTTTATCACTGAGCGTGTCTCTGTTCGGCACTCGCGGCGACAGGCTGTCTGGTGGTTGCGGCCGACCACTGCGTCGTAAACAAAACCCTAGGTCACGAGCGTTGGACATATTTTGCTCGTACACCGTAAACTCCCCTCAGCGCGACGCCAAACTTTATCGCGACCACTTGAAAATTTCATGTGAATATCACGACTCACGATCTCGTATCGAATTCCGTTTCCGTGAACGAATTCGTTTAACGCTCTCATTAGTTGTTGTAGGAAATATTTGGCTCGCCTGGCGGAAAGATAATTGTATCGGAGTCGTTTCCCTTTGCGTATCGCACGATTCGTCTTCCTCAAACGTTTTTTGTATTGCCAAAATACTTTTTAGCATGATTTATTATGGCCATATCAAGAAATCTGATAGGCCGCGCTCATGTTATGCTTTTGCCAAGAAATACATTAGCAATTCATCGCGGATCGCAATCGTGCCAACAGTGACAGATGGATGTGTGGATCCGAAGATTTGCAGACATTAACTAACAATGTCATTGTGTTGCAGTCGCTCGGATTCTTGGAATTATGCGTTAGATCTGTATTGATGCTCGTCCAAAGCTCGTGCTGTGCATTTTATTAATATCGTCCTATCGAATATTGGATATATTTGTTTTCTAAATTATGGTACCTACTCATATTGTATTAAGATTTTTAGATATTCGAGTACTATCAATGGTTTCGGTGATGATCGGTGTGCACCGAATTATTTTCGTGTCAAAGGGACACCGCGTTGTTAATCACTCGTGCACATTGCGGTGGTCCTGTTTACATTGTAACATTTTTACGATTTCCTTTAAATAACAATCGGCTCACAGGTCGCTTTACGACTACGAGCCGCTGTCATCAAATATTATCTTTATTGCGCCAATACCATTATATCAATCGATCGTTTGTCACTAGGTGGCGCCGTCCTCCACTTAACTGCCTATTGCGATCGTAATTATCTCAGTTTAAACACGAAACGTTTATCTGTACAAGCCTCAAACTGTTTTCCAAATTGAGTATGATAATGTATTAAATATACCTAAGTATGACTATATACAAACAAATGTATTCTGAGAATTCTAACATCGCCGGCCAAAGCGAATGACGGATCTCTTCCTGCCAATTTTTATTTATATCGGACGCTTCATATTAGTCGAAATATATTTTGAACCTTATTATTCGGTATTAAAGTATTATTTATGATGTAGAAGCGGAAACTTCACCAAAGAACTCGACGGCTCCAATCGATTTAGTCACAAACAAGAAATGACATCGCCAAAAACCAAAAATATCCACATAATTTTACTGTTACTCAAATATCTACTGATACTATCATTAATATGATCGTAAACACAGTTACTTGTTAAGTACCGTAATGTTCATATCTAATTTGTAATGTATTTTTAAAGTCCACCTGATAACGTTTATTTGCGTTTTAATAAAAAATAACAGTACCTACCGCTTAATTTACAATTGCAATAATTGCTTCATTTAACAACTGCGTACATATTGATTGTATAGTTTACACTAAGTATACGCTACGTACATGATAGTCACGGAATTCTCATAATAATGGCAAATGATCGTAAAATATATCTTACAAATGTATTGAAAGGCTCGAGCGTAGTTATAATATACACGCCTACACGCAGTCTTTGTCGAGAACTAAGCAACTAAGTATACTTGTATATAGTTATATTTAAATGCTAACGAAGCCATATGTTGAGCGCGAACAAAAAGCAATTCATCTCACATTATCATTACGCCACGGGCAAAAAAGAATGACATCACGTTTATTTTAGCCAAGTGGTAGGTATGATTTTTTGCAACCAGTTTACGAGCTACGAATTGAGACCATTTAATCGTCCGATAATACAGTTAACTCTACAAAATCGACCCACATAAAACGATTTTACTACGGCGCTGGGTGTGTCCGTGCTGAAAGAGTTTTTTAATGCTCTTGGCAGGTATTGTGGACGTTTCAGAAGATTCGATTGTAAATTATAGATTGCCTATTGGTGGATTCAGAAGACTTGATTTGTAAAGCGACTAGCGAATTGTGTATTTTTTTAATAATTATAATTATAATTTTATACTCATTTAAGATGCCTCAAGTCATCTCCAAAATTAACCGACGCGCTAGCTTTAAAGCGAGCCAAAAGTGTGTACACAGATACCTACATAAGATCGTTTAACCTTACCCAACTTGGCAGTGTAGTATAAATTAATTACTTTTTCTTAGTAGGGGAGCCCAAGAGGGGATTTTGGGATTTACTCGAGCGCGTCAGATTACTATAAGGGAAGGTACCTTAGCTATTCATTAGAACATCTAGTCAATATGAGCCGTTATGGTTGGTGGGTGCGCTCAGGGGCCCCGCTGGAAAATTTGAAAAAATCTATAATTCCCTAAGGTTGAGCTCGAATCGTCAGATTAGCGAAATGGGGACTTCTTGTATTGTAATTAGCCCCCCCATATATTAATCTGACTCGCTCGAATAATATTACTTTAATTTTTTACCCTTTCTTCATAGCGATTAAATCGCCACTTAAATATTCAGATTAACGTATATTTTATTTCAGTGACGTCCTCGAGCATGTAAAATATCAATATCTAACGCGCGTGAGTATTTCCAAGCCAATTTTTTTCTTTTGATGTGAAACATCTATAGGCTCACTTGTAAACCGAATTGTTGACGTGGCGACGCTTGCCATGGCGACGGGTCGCCACGCTATACACATCTATAGGCTCACTTGTAAACCGTTTTGTATCTTTTATGCATATTACTTGTACACACACGATGTTTCACATCTACCAGGCGTCCCATGACGGCTCACATTTTTTTAAATTAAAAAAAATCAAAAAACCCTTCCCCACCGCTAAAAGTGAAAACATTATAGGACCTTTTTTTCTCGCTATGGTCTAATCTACCAATTCTAATAGGTTCCCGTGACGCTCGAGTAAATCCACATTTAGCATCATGGGCTCCCCTACTACTAGAGACACTTGACAGTTTGCTAAAACATATTTTAAAATTATAATCGCAATTATATCGCCACGGTCGCAGCGAACGGAAATTAGAGTCGCCGTAGTACAGCCAATTCAATCATGGCTCAATTTTAGTTGATAGTTGACAATAAGCAATTTGTGCTATTGTTGTTTCCATAATACTCGGGTACCACCAGAAGGACGGTACCCGGATCTTTGGAAGGCTTACGTGGGGACACGGATCCAACACGCAGAGGCCCTTTCGAGAATTTTAATGTGTTGTGGGACACCAGCCGCAGCCTGCCCATGACTGCACTATAGAGATACAGCCCTAGGCAGTCCGCGGCCGATGTAGGACTATTGCAGGGTATGGAAATTTAATAATTGGGCTATGGATTGGGATGCTAAATGGACTGGTACTGGGGACTATGGGAAACTATGGCACCTGCCTTTCTACTAAAAGAAAGTAAAAATATGTTGGCAGGTGGTGACTCGCCCTCTCACTGTATGGGCCCCCGAAATAAGTCGCTGCAATAGTGCGACAAGGGGGCAACATATTGTGAGCAGCTAAGGGTGGAGAGGCGTCCCTGGACTTTAAACGACGATCACGCGCTCCCTGAGGGTCCAGCATCACGTGCCCACTCGCCACTTATGATTCGCATCCACCCTTCGAGCTAAAAGCTCTCGCGACTCCACTCTGGCCGGCCGGTGAAGGCAAGCCAGAGGTGGGGGTCCTGTCCTCGTCAGGCTTCACTCCGACCAGCCGGTGAAGGCAAGCCGGAGATGAAGACAGGGGCCTCCCCCGGGAGCACTCGGTTCCCGCGGGGTCGCTACTCCCCGACACCTCGCCACAAGGTGTCCTGCGGGTTGACTGATTGCACGGGTGGAATATCTATTGTCACGTAGACAATAGATATTCCAACCGTGGGCGATGGGGTCGTCACATCCCTACGCCCCTATTGTTGTTATTATTACAATAATATTAATCGAATGGCCCGTGCATTGTTTCTAGCCAGCACATTCCGATTGGCTCGAATATATATATATATATATGTTTGGATTGTTGTTTGATGCAAATTTTCAGAATTTGGCTGTATTTTTATGTCAATATGGAATTTCAAGCATGTGTTTTTCAAGCTGATATGGAATTAGCATATTGTTATGACTAATTTTGATGACTTTCGAGGTTTTTAATACATTATACTTTTAAATTCTACAATTCTAATTGGAAGTATAAATGTAAGAGCTATGCTATTTTATGTAGGACAGTTGATGTGATCGTACCATTGCTATGAGTAAAATCGCAGTAATTGTATCTATAAATATTTTTAGTAACAACTCGGCACAGTAAACTTGATTTTCCATTTCCCAAAATGCCCAATAATTTATTACTTTCTCTAGTATGGTGAATGGTGCCCACAGCCCGTAAAGGTAACTTGCAAAAACGTGCGCATAATACGATCACGAAATGCGCAAATTCATCAGTTAATTTTTTTGCTTAACTTTTTTTTAATGTTCGTGGCAGTACAACGGCACAAATCTGAAGAAACAGGTCGTTTTTTACCAACGTTTTTAAATGTTGTTGCTTTTCTTATGGTGTAATTTTTTATATGAATATAAATAAGTTTTTACATTGTATAATATCTAATTATTTAAACTAAGCAACGCATATTATGTAGTTTACAATTACAGCCGTAAAATTTATTGCATTTACAACGCATTAATTATACGCTAAGTAGGTAGGTATATCTATAACAACATGTATGCATACACGGCACGATCATAAATTCGCTGATGTCGCTAATATAATGTAATAGTTGTGTGCGCAATAATAATTTGCATAGTCGACTAATTGGTCCATTTGTGGCGCGATCAACGGATCATTTAACACGCTGCGCGCAAAATTGTTTTACATTGAAATCAATGAGGTCGCATGTAATACGAGCGCGGTGGCATTGAACTTCGAAAATTCATTTGTTCTATTCAGCTGTAGGTACGATTAATATTCTCTCGCGATAAGCGATAGCCGATCTTGTTCCTTTCGCTCCGTGTGGAATAACAACAATGGTAAGTTTGGACGATGATGTCAGCGCTGGCCGCTGGTGCTTCGCGCGAGCGAGCTTTCACGGATGTAAACATTATATTCGTGAAATGTTTTTAGTTTTGATAATGTTATGTTTTATTGGAATTGGATTGCTGGTGTCGGTAGATTTATAGATATTATTTGTTAGAAGTGTTTTCTGTGTAGGTGATGTTTAAATAAGTTTTACTTAAAATTAGGGATTCGTGAAAAGTCATTACTGACTAAATAATTGTTTTCAGGAATTCGTTTGGTTTCTGTTTTCGCTCTATGTTTATAAAATGCTCATCTTGTAATTACCACGAGCTCTAATTTTTCGACAGTAGTAAAAATGTGTTTGAAAAATAACATAACTAGGGCCAAATCAAACAAGTACGACTTATTATATGTAGACACCGGCCGTGCGACTTCTAACAAACTCTAAACTCATGCCATTCACATGGTTTACAACTGTTCAAACACATTAAAATGTCCAACACCCACGGAAAAGCGAAGGACGTATTGATTGCCCCTCGAATTAAATACCAGTAGCTTAATTTGTTCAATCTCGGGTTACGTTTAATCGCAAACCTACATAATATCACCGCCGCACAGTTGTATAGCGAGCCTGTTGTTTAGTAATTTGGCACGGAACGCATTTATTCTTGCAGTTGCAAGCGAACATTCGGACCTTGAAATTACGGAAACGATTTATTATTGCAATATACCGCCATGAACATTATTTGGGGAACGGAATCCATCGTGGAAATTATTGAAATCTTTCAGACGTTGCCCTTTGAACAGTAAACTCGCTTATTTTTTCCTTTCGCAAATTGCGCTGCGTTTCGTGTACGTTTTTTTGCGCCTTGGCCATTATTTCGGTCCGCTGAAATCACATGTTCGATGCATCATGTATATTGCTTAACGTTTAAATCATTAATCATATTTTTGAATGTTTAAACCGTATCATTTTGGCTTAACCCTAAAGTCGGGCGGTCGACGGAAGAATTAAATGCAACCAGCGACGTCTTGAAATACATAGTTTGACAGTTATGATTTTTATTTTATCACTTCCCTTCGTTTATCCTGAATTCCATTGCATTTCTTAATGTTTATCGCTCTCCTATTTTTTTGTGAAATACGAGAATAGTTCGACATGTTACATTTTATGACATTTGTGTTTCCGAAAGGTTTTCTTGTAGAATTTTCAATATTTTCAAGCAAATACGGTTAATGTGAAGTTTTAATCAATATCGAAAACGAATAGCCGATTGTATAACTAGATCATATTTAAAACAAAGTTATAATTTGTACCTACATGAACAAATTGGGCATTTTTATGATCTTTGATTTATAGATAATGCTTCCGCCCCGGATGGTAAAATAATTAAAGTTTTTTCATGATAATTTTTTACTCAAAGAATATTTGGAATGCAACGCCGTTTTAAATTATGTATCGAGAACACATTGATTATTTACACTTAATTATAAACGAAATGGGTATTCCAACGTAAAAGCTAAAATTAAAATACAGAGATAATTAATTTACAAAATTTCGTAATTAAATATTAACAAGGCGCCTTGTGTAAACGAATACACATTGTTTACGCCGACCAAGTTCAGGAGGCGATTCGTTAAGTTCATTAGCTGGAGCGTGATTTATTTTAAACACGGGCATCCTCTCGTCTCTCACAGCGCTGTTACGGGCCCAACACATTTTGACGTGTTCCCATCAACGTCCAACGTGAATTCTAAGAAGACACTTGTTCATTTTCGTGTTATTAACCCGCCCCGGTACACATTTAGCGTTCGCAATGATACTCATTTAGCATGTCCTCCATTGATCAAAGCGCTCGCTACGGTGCGGCGTTTCAAAGTGGCGATTATAGTAATTGATTGGGTTACGTCGCCCGTGTCTGACTGTTGACAAGCACCGGTTGCTATGGATACCCGTGTCACGTCAAATGATTGGTTATCCTTGACACTGGGAGCTCACTGCGGCTGTAACCCTTTGAGACATCCGAGCTGGATGTTCGTTTGTTATTCTATACGAGTCAGAGTCGTAGGTGTCTTTTTTTTAATGTCCACTCAAAACAAATCTTAACGTATTAAATATAAATGTCAGCAAATTCTCGATATTCAGCCTTAAATAACTCAATGTAAATAGTGCTAATTTACACTTTGAAAGTTGCCTATGTTTCAAAATGTAATTAAGATAAATGTAATGTTAGGTATTCCCGTCCATTTGCCTTGGAATGATCCTATATGTGGGTTCGTCTTCTCAGAAAATTTCTGCACGAAGGTTTTCCCTTTGGCAACAAAGATGTTTAGTTAGTAACAAAACTTTGAAGATGAAACAGTGACAAATGACCGGCTCGCTGACTGCATTTTATCACTGCTCGGACGATAAATATTTTTCGCTAATTGCTTGAGATTGTTGCGCCTCATGGGAAATAGACCTAATGTTTTTATTTTTAATATTGAGAACGTGTCGCTCATTCCGATACTTCTTGACTAGAGCCTTTATAACAAAATGTCCTATGAATAATTAACATTTCTACTGGCGAAGGAATTTTCTAATAGATTATTGTTTTTTTACAACCCGGCACATACAAGAAATCAAATTATTCCTCTTTATAATATAAGTGTAGATTAATATAATCATCATTGCTATCATTAAAAGCTCAGTCCAAAACGCATTAATAAAACGAATCTAAACAAACGACGTGTAATGATACACTTCATACACACGTTTGATCGTTTGTAATGTGGCGAATTTAATATCTGTCTGGGAATTAACAAATCGAGTCGCAGAGCGAGATAATAGCACTACCGTATTGTAATTCATTATTGTACACAATCCCTACTAATATTATAAATGCGAAAGTAACTCTGTCTGTCTGTCTGTTACGCTTTCCCGCTTAAACCTCTCAACCGATTTTGATGAAATTTGGCACAGACAATCTTTAGACCCTGAGAAAGAACATAGGCTACCTTTTATTGCGAAATATGTACCACGGGCGCAGCCGGGGCGGACCACTAGTGTTTAATACATTGTTGCAAGAGCAATGGGCTAGGAGGATGACATCGTAGAAGCTCGATTTGTTTAAACTTTAAAGCATTAATCACTTGAGTTTCATGCTAAGGCTAACGTGACAGCGTAACGTAGCAGTGCTTACACGCATAAAGGCAAAGCGAAAAGGCAGATTTTTATTTGAATTATTGCGTAGATAGGTATACCTGCTGAGAAGATAGAGTCAGTTAGACTTGACCAGCTAACAACAAAAATAAATCTTGTAAATAATGTAGAGCCTATGTATTGTTGAAATAAATCTTTTCTGCGA
Source organism: Colias behrii (assembly GCA_029959065.1). NCBI lineage: Eukaryota > Metazoa > Arthropoda > Insecta > Lepidoptera > Pieridae > Colias > Colias behrii. The sequence goes on from JARWMC010000001.1 coordinate 13,379,120, forward strand.
TGAGTTGAGATGATCTCTAACAAATTTATAAACAATTCCATATACCGGTATAATTAAGTGATGACAAAACTTTAAAATACTGGATAAGGAATTACAAAGTACAAGACATATCACTTTGTGTGATTTTCAAGTACGTGAAAACACAAAGCAATTATGTTGACCTGATTTCCTGAGTAAACCAAATTGTTTTCATTTGTAAAGACAAATAACAACATTTTTAAACTTGACTCAGTCATTATGACTAATGCGTTTAATAAAGAATTTACCAAATTAGTATTTAAAATTTATTTATGCGTTTACTCCATAATATAATGTGTATCTTCATTTCTGTATCTCCATTTATCGAACTTTTATAGAAATATCACAATTCATAGTACAATTATTTCAATTTCAAGTCACGTATTTTCATTCGATAAACAAACAAAAGAAATCTCTGAAACTATCCAACTTTAGTTCTGAGAACGTCGACTCATCGCATTCTCCCAATAATTGTAATAGATAAACAATCGTGTGAATATTATCCTCATACGATGGGACATTCCCTACACTGTAGTACGGTTTGAAATTCTATCCTTTGATGTCTCGAGTGTACTGGATATGTCTACAGAATTGCAGAGTCAGGATTCTGCGTAAATGCTCAATAACAAAAACAGAAATAGAAACATTGGAAAAGTAGTGGGATAGGTAGAAATTTCTCGAATTGCATCCAACATTTTTGTGAATTTTAATTTTCCTTCTCAAAATTGCATTGACATTTAAAATGTTTACAAGATATTAAATAAACATTGCGTTTTTTACTTCAAATATTTAAAACGAAATCATACTTTATGTAACGAGATGCAAGCAGCAACATTGTCTCCGAGCACGAAGTAAGAAGTGTGTTTACTTATCTGTATTGTCACTTCACGCCTTAAGTACTCGGGTCTCGGACAAACAGAGTGTAGTCGCTGTTGAAACGTTGTTTCAAGGGTCACGAGCCAACATTGGGCTTTATGGGTTACAACTCGTATTAAATGAGAGACTTCACTAAAAACATTTGAATAGAAACGGGACAGTTTACTCTATTCAACAGTATTGTTTACAGGCAATATATCTTACATGAATAGATATATCAAAAGCTTAAACATTACATCTCGTAGTAAAGCATAAACCATAATCATGTCACAATCTGTGTCTCCACACAGCTCGCAGCCTAATGATCACGTCGAGATATTCGATCGTGCAATTTCCCTACTAATGCACCCTGTGTTTATCGACCTCGACAACTTACTGATCTAGAACTATCCATTTCGCAGTGAAGTAACACAGTGAACAAGTTTATTCTTCAAGTGCGCATGTTGTAATCAGATACGAGCTGATAATGTGTCGAACTGCATTTGCCGCATACTTTCCCAACGTTCACTCGCATATTCGCTACCTATAACCATGACCACGTGTTCATTTGAATCCGATTAAGGCGGAAATATTTACAAATGTTAAATAAGATAAACGGGCCGGTGTGTGTGATTTTGGACACGAATTATGCAAATGAGGAAACCATTATTGGCGTAAAATGTCAGCGTTTCACATAATTGGCATTATTATTTTGAAATCAAATTGAAAATATTATTGTGTTTATAGCCTTTGTATCGCTCGCAAATGACTCGACGAAGGATACGAACTCGTTTAAATTTTAATTACTGGATCGGAGTAATAAAGCCCTTTCGTCCGCCTACCAGAATAATTTTTAAAAATTATAACTTTTGCCTTCGCGAAATTGAAGCAGGGTGAGGTCAAAAAACTGCGTTCAAGTACACGTACTTTTATATTGAAATTCAAAACTCATTCTCCAAACTCGGCTTGTTCTGATTGAATTTATTTAAGTGTACCTATATCTTGAGAATTGGAATTGAAAGTCGAAGGATCAACAGAATCGTCTGCGATCTGAGTTATTGACCCGATAGTGCAGTTACCCCTTAATAGAATTGTCAAGTCGGCACGAGATGGGAGTGGCGCATTGCACACGCTCGCCCGTAATGAGAATAATGATGAAAGCTTGCGCCATAGATCAGCCCGCGCGCACCGAGGGAAATGGACTTGCGTAAACACAGTAGCCGTCGAGCGCCATACCCATTGAGATAAACAGATCGCTCCTAAATAGCGGCCCGTGGTGATGCTTATCCGCCTTTATAACATTGCACGCTCGTGCTTTCTTGTGTTAATGCTTCGATTCTTAGTACGAATTCTAATTTAAGCATGCGGTTCTATGTTAGAAAGTCAGTCCTGTTAGGTATCACAGCACAATATTATCACAAGTTTAATTGTCACAATATAACATAGCAAAAAGCAATGCTATAAATGTCCATTAATATTATAATGTTACATGAATATAGTTTCGTTGTTCACATGTATCGTCTTCAATATCCTCCGCATGGGAAGTGGGTCACGTTGCATCAATGTAATGCACGCGAACTATAAGACACCATGGCGCTGATTGCAAATACAACTTTGTAATTTTCTCGGCTCACGAACGCGACCGATGTACCACTACCACATGAGCTAGATGCGTTTCTGGGACATTAGCATTACTGCACGAAGCTCGTCTCTTTTATCTATGAGTACAGTCTATTCAGGATGAACAATTTTATGGGCTAACGGTAGTATTGGGTCTTCTGAAAATTTAAGGTTAGCTTGCTTTGTGATGCACTTCACTTTGGGAAGCACTTCATATCATCTTCGGTTCAACTCATTTCTGCTCTCTCATAAATTGGTAACACAGCTATCTATCTTGCTACATTAAAAATTATAAAGTTTATTTATACACACCATTTTGTGGCAAGCTTGCAATATTTTACTCTTTCAATGTCGAAGTTGGTAAGCCCTTAATTTATGTGAATAAATTTAATATTATTTAAGTTTTGTCGAAAATAATCTTCTTTTGGAAAAAGCATCCTTATTTGTAAGTTAAGCTGTCATTCCCCATATTTCAATTGAAGTTAATACTGATTGTTATGTTATAAAGTATTGCACAATAGCCTCAGCAGAATTCCTACTACAATAAATAAAAGCTGCGATTACACGCAGTTTCTGCGAGTGGTTGCCATTACTTACCATATATCTGATCACAACGAGTAATGTGTTTGCTCAATTACTTGTTAGTATTTTATCGTTATTATTTGAACATTTCAGATAGTTACCTACTTACGAATCAACCAAAAATTTTGAAGATTAAAAGAGAATGTAAGCTCAATATTTACTCGTATAAAATTAAATATCTCGGACAGCAGTCTAGAAGAATGTTTTAATGTGACATTAACTACTCATACATTAAATAAACGACGCTTACCGCTAAACCCAGTACCCTCAATTGTTTCTTATCAACGCAGATGTTCCAATTAATTTTCTTCATCATTGTTTACATCTGCCGGCTCGCAAGATACGGTTTTCCTCATCATGTGTGGTTTTGGATTTTTCACATTTAATTACTCTGACTAATTGTGGGATATATCTGTATGTTCCCAGAAATCCAACCGGGCATTATCAGTATAATTGGGGTATGTTATGTTCTTAGAAGTCGCCGGCTTTGTTGGCGTCTTTCATGTTCAATTGTTGGGCGTATCTATCCGTCCCGTTAGAACAATAGGTTTAAAAATAGATCAGCCAAATGGAACGCTTTTGCCAATTATTTATTTATCAATCAAGAGCCAGAAAGTAAGATGACTTTTATACTAAATGTATTGCTTCGTTTTTTGTATGTCTCATTCAGTCTATAGTCAATCCTATTCATAATCTTCTTTAAGGCTACATGTAGTAACGTCGATATTTACTTGATGTGAATTGCTTGTACGAGAATACGTCACACGCATACAGTAGACTTGTTGTCTACTGTTGTTCTCATGTCACAAACGATAATAATTCTAGACATGTTTCGAGTTATTTTGAACAACTGTTAACATTAGTTTCCACGTGTAATATTACTATTACTTATAATAATATTATTCTCAAGTAGGTGTAAGGTAATTCAAAGAACACATTTGTCACTGATATCTACACTTCGAGTTTTTGTCTCGTCAACAGTTATTCTTGTCAACGGCTTGTCTATTAAAAAATTAAGTGCGTCATGAAGAGTAGGTACCTACAATATAATATTGCAACCTAAATGAATAATATTTTTTTAATGATCACTTGTCAGAACATCTCTCCGTCGTACGTCGCGAGGACATTGACCGTGGCTCGACTATTTGGGGTTTCATATTTCATGAGTTACGTTGTTCCAACTTATTAATAGTGTTTACAGATAATGAAAGCATGCTCTTTAATATAATAAAGATATTCATAATCAAACACAATTATTATTATTACGACAATACACTTTGTCTTTAAACAATTATTATCGCTCAGATCGTGACTACACTCGATAAAATGATAGTTGGGAAAATTATCAAGAATTTTTGGACGGTCGAGCTGCAGTTTAAAGAGTGTTGCGTGGGCAAAAATGTTTTCAGCATTGTTTATTTATATTGCTAGCTTGCAACTTTTCAACTGCCAGACTTCGACGATTACATATTTTATTCGCAATTCACGTATAGCCTCGTGACTGAATTCAAAAATTTTCCTGGCCGTTGTATATCTACATAGTAAACATCAATTAATTTTTATTTCGAAATGCTTTACACATTACGACGGAAGTATATAAAAACTATTGCCGTGCTGTCAAAAGAAAGTTTCGGACTATCCTTTTATATATTTATGGCTATCTCATCTTTAGCATGTAAATCAAGGTGTTCACGGTGCGTACGATGACTGGTAGGTATAGAGTAGTATAGATAGTGCGGTGAGCGGATATCGTGCGGCGAGCACGCGGCGCGAGCACGTCCAGTCTGAGTGCCGCCGCGCCGACAGACGCACGCCCCTGCACGTGCTTTTACATATATCCATTCGTACGACAATTTACGACTAATAAAGGACTAATTACTGAAAGGGACATTGACACGATGTCAGTTTGCATGTACCTATTCTGCCCGTGGTTCTTTCTCGTTATCTACCTCGCGTTCCTCATGCTGGACGTGTGAGGCGCGTCGCCGTAGCGTAGCTCGACTGTGCAGCAAGGCGCAGGCGCGGCAAGCGGATCGATACCGCGCACGGTGCCGGCCGCTCGGGCCGAGGTGAGCGCGTGGCTTGCAAGCGGAGAGACACGCGGGCGCGCGGCTCCGGCGACGGTGCGACCGCGCGGGTGCCGGTGGTTATGCGAGGCGGCCCGCGCTGAAGCCTCCACGATCGCTCCGCATTCGGCAGGCGAGAGGCCGCGCGTCCCCGCCATGAGCGCGGCAACGCCGGAGGTGCGCGGCCCTCAAGATGCCGTGTCGCCAGCAGTGGCTCTGCCCAGGATCAAGCCGGAGCTCGGCCTCAATGATGCCACGCTATTCGCCGTATACTGCTTCATTAAAAATTTCATCGGGTGAGTCCTTTTTACATAACGCCTGTACGTTATAACACGTCATGTACTTACGAAAATTCTAGACATCAATACTATGTGAGAGACGTATTGATTTCTAGAAATAGCGTTGCCGACGCGAAATGAAAAATGTAATACTTATGTTATTCGATATCGATTTGTTCATTATCATAATAGTAGGGGAGCCCAGGATGCTAAATGTGGATTTACTCGAGCGTCACGGGAACCTATTAGAATTGGTAGATTAGACCATAGCGAGAAAAAAAGGTCCTATAATGTTTTCACTTTTGGCGGTGGGGAAGGGTTTTTTGATTTTTTTTAATTTAAAAAAGAAAATAATTGGCTTGGAAATACTCAAGCGCGTTAGATATTGATATTTTGCATGCTCCAGGACGTCACTGAAAAAAAGTATACGTTAATCTGACGATTTAAGTGGCGATTTAATCGCTATGAAGAAAGGGTAAAAAATTAAAGTAATATTATTCGAGCGCGTCAGATTAATATATGGGGGGGGGTTAATTACAATATAAGAAGTCCCCATTTCGCTAATCTGACGATTCGAGCTCAACCTTAGGGAATTATGGATTATTCAAATTTTCCAGCGGGGCCCCTGAGCGCACCCACCAACCATAACTGCTCATATTGACTAGAGGTACTAATGAATAGCTAAGGTACCGTCCCTTATAGTAATCTGACGCGCTCGAGTAAATCCCAAAATCCCCTCTTGGGCTCCCCTACTATAACAGCGACAAGCTGAAACCTTGCGCGGCTAACATTTGTTAATTAACCCTGACTGCAACATGTGACTTGGTTAAAATAGATAAAGGTCAAATCAGCTGAATAAATTCACTGGGAAAATGTCAACGCGTTTTTTATTATATTATTTGCTAAGAGCGATGAAATGTATGTAAAAAAATTGTTTTGGTGTAATGTAGAGAAAGTAAAAATTAGTATAAAAATATATTTTACGACCCAATAAGTGTTTATTGTATTTTCAATCAAAAGAAATCCCACATAGTTGGAACATATCTGTATATAAGTAGTCATTCAAAAATGCACCATACACATAGTCTGCCGTCATTATGTTCCTCCAGTACCCTTTATGAAAACAGTACCAACATTACCAAGCACGTGGGAATAATGTCATACAAGTCCTCCAGGATCTACCATGACCATGTTTCAATAGAATTTTACCAAATTAATACAGTAGGAATCGTGTAAACAGTCTTAAATTCTTCGAAAACGCATTTAAAATCGCCACCAATGTAAACAGGTTGTTTTTATCTAAACCAGGAAAGTTTCATTCATAAGAATTCTCCAATTCGTAAGAATCGCTTTGATCGAATCGAATCTGGTTTTCATCAAGAACGTAATTTAAATTGGCGTATTGAACCGAAAATATCAAGGTTGAATAAAACTTGAGATTCGTATTCTCTAAGGACAGCTATACACGATCGCGTCTGTATTTTTGTACGTGTATAAAGAAGCAAATCTTCCCAAACATTTACATACATTTATCCTAACATACAAATAAATCTCTTTTCGAGTGTGTGTAACACGCCTTAGCTATCGCGGTGAACTTTAACAAGTAAAATTAACTTTGCAAGGCCATCGTATGATTTATGAATGTCTTACCTTTTATTAAATAGGTGTTTTCGAACTAGTGGATTAAGAAACTTAATTATGTGATCGGTCAAGGAGTCGATGTCGAAATCGATATTGTTATAGAGAATAATCTTAAATACATTCTACAAACGCACAGCTGTATATTATTATTGGTATACATTTGTTTATTTAATACGAATTGCTCGACCTTGAATTAGTCAGCCGGCGATATTATCACTTGTTTACTATTTTGCGGCTAACCCATACAGTTGGCTGTCGAAATCGTTCGTTTTTTGTTGGTTATACAACATTATTTTCACATTAGCTATTGTTGTGGCCAAAAGATATACTTTCAAGATCTTCTTACTGGTATGGATGGAAATACAACATACAGGCAACATAATAAAATAGGTATATGAACATCATTTATATTTATCTCGTCCTACGAGTACTATAAAACCTAAAATTTAATGGATATTTGTCAAATCAAACGAAGTAATTACCTCATTATTCGAAAAAAAAAAACATTATCAGCTTGAACCTAAAACACGTGTTAAACGAGCCGATACCTACTTTGTTTTTATTTATCCATGACCCTAAAATGTTTATACCGAATATCGTTAAATTGTCACTTATCTGACAATGTTGTGGACTTTTCAGATAACCGGCCGATATGTCTTGCGTTGAACCTTGAGTGCTGTTGGTACTCGCCCAAGCCCACGCCTATGTTTAACCTTAACAACTTCTGCAGTGTTTGTTTTTCTTTTTACATATACGTTTATTTACGTATTGATTAATATACCTACCTCAAAAGTGAGAAGCTTTAATGTAAACATACGTACATGTTTATATGGCACTAAATTATCCCCATATCACTATAATTCATGTATCTAATGGAATTCATAATAACATATAGTGGACTACAGAATTAGATTACATAGCATGATCTCTATCAGGGAGGTGGTGTATCGCGTGATAATAATTCCGATCTCAAGGTAATTATGGCCAATAAAGGGCACTTAATATCTACGTGCCGAACTTAAGAGAAAGTCATCGTTAGAAAGCTCGCTTTTGTTTTCATGTTCAGCCGTTGTCCGATCGTGTAACCAGAAGAATATAGGCAGAGACAAATTGAAGTACCCAACAACGAGCCCTAATCGATTGCATTGACCGACTTGGCAACATGTAAGCGTTTTCTTCGCGAACGCACAGCAATTATTGCATCGGGTGCGTTTTGCATACCTACATGGGCGGATTGACGTTCTATTTAATCGTATAATCGTCTCAATTAAACTCAACTATTGGTTTTCATTTTGCTAATCCCGTCAGTCATTATTTATACAAATACATTTATAATCATTACGCTATACATATAATTGTTAACTAGGTACTATAATTAATAACAGTCAAGAAAACGATAACGCATCAGTTTTGTTTGCCTAAATCATACGATATGTGCTCATTAAACATTTTAATTTACATGTTGCATTATTTGTTGCTATTACAAAATGTGATTGTAAAATAGAATATGTATTACGCAGTAGGTACGTACATTATTTAACTAAACAGACCACCATAGTAATTACTTCGAAAATCGGACGCCATGCCAGCACGCCTTATATGTAAACAACAACGGTTTCGACAGGCTGACGCACATAAATATTCTCAATAGATGAGCATAGGATGCAAGCGATTGCTCGGTTGCATTCGCAATCATCACTTTCACAACAAAGAAAGGGAAAGTCGATGGCGCCCGCTCCCTTGCGGTCAGATTAACTCGGACCGACGCTAATTCCTCTTGTTTATTTCATTTCATACAAATAGACGCCGTTCAGTTGATTTCACTCAACCTTTGTCACACCCCAGATTTTCTTTTTACTGCTCTTGTCACTTTTATTGTCTTGCATCTTAACGACGAGCGTTTATTACGTTCAAGTATTACATAAGCAGTACACGAGATGCATAAAAATAATATCTGATTTGTGCAGTGCTTTATCGCGCTTTGTATCAATCTTGCTTGTGTCGTGGGTTACATGTGTGTGCGGCGTTGTTATTGCAGTCACGTCGTCGGCCAGAACAAATACATCATGCCCCTTTAATTACAGCTGTATAACATTGATATGAACGAAAGATTGTTGATATTCCATGAGCACTGTATAAATGACTACTAAAATCCTGTATACCTTTTTCCCTTCATTTCGTCAGTTTTGATTCTTAATGCATAAAAAATTCGCAAGTAACAAACGCAATAGTATGATTCGAAATAACTTTACCAAGTATACTCCGCTATCGGAAATCTAAATTAAATCGGAACACGGCGCAGTTGATTAATTTAAACTCAAAGTTATTATAAAGAGCTTTCGGCGTTGATTAGTTTTTCCTGTTAACTATAAATATAAATATAAATTCCTTCACAGCTTATTTCGTTGCCTTTGTTCACGTTGCGTTTTAATTAATATTTCCTGTTCTTTGTGAATGTCTAACAGTGATCAGAAATAGTTCAAGATCGTTATCGTCATATTTTAAAACTTTTAATGCCGTAAGTCACAGTAAAAGAGATTTATGTGTCATGCCTTAGCAAAAATGCAAAGCCGTGTAGCGTTGGAAAATAACCAATTGGATTTCATTCATTGTGACTTTTCCTTCATCGTTTGACATACCGCGGAGCACATTTCAACGGTATTTTTCTTTTGTGTTTTCGTATTCAACTTTTCATCTTAGAGAGCAATTCAGTGCAGCGTAATGACCTTACTCTAGTGTAACTGCATTTTCATTGTGCAGCATAGAAACAGCGCCTATATAACAAGGTTGCCTTTTGTTAGTCGGTTGCCGTAAATACGTTGCCGTACGCACATAACTGACAATCTGCATAACTTTAGTAATGAATACGATGCATCGATGAATGCGTTGATAGAATCTCAAATCCAGCATTCTCTAGGAGCAATTTTACCTGATCAAGTAGAATTTTGTATGAAACGGTTCAACATTGATTATCGCGCTACCAAACTGCTTATTAGATGTTGATTGCAGCAATTCGAAAGTCCTTTCAGATGTTTCAACGGGCGATTTAGCGGCAGATTAATTAAAATCGCCTCGTGAGCACGCAGTATCGGCTGTCGGTTCCCGCACCGATGCGTTTCGATATGACGAGAGATAGTGCGTGCTATTATAAATATTAAATACACGTAACCGCGTTGCGTAAGGCGCTTCGTTGTGTTGTGTTATATCACGTTATTAGTATCATTTGATTCCCTATCGCTCTGCATTCGCCGATTGCGTTGCAAAACGCACGGCCGGCGTTCCGTCGAGGAAGTTGGACGGGGTGAATGTTGTTTGGCTGGAGATTCTTTTTGATGTTGTATGCTTGGACACTATACCTTCTAATTTATCCGGGCTAGTTAGCTTAGTGTCGATTTATCATTTCATGAATTTGATACTATAAAGCTTTTAAAAGCAGCAGATACCTATAATTACTACATTAGCACTTCCAAGTAATTTACGTAATTTATGTTCAATGATGCAAGTAATTATCATCAATGGCTGGAAACAAGTTGGATTAACATTGTATAAATAAAAAATGTTGATTTTCATTACAAATGTATTATTCTTCCTCATAATTTTATGTGTTATTTTACAATTACAAGAGGCGAACAAAGCAAAAAAAGTCGCGTGGGGTTATGCAATTAGTATTGTTGCATTCGTCTGCGTTATTTGCATACAAAAAACAGTTGCGTGACGGGTACCTTGGCTTGTCGCTTTAAAACTTACAAACATAATACCAATATAGGTTTTTCTATTCTTGGTTCGCGGAAACTACAAATACGCAACGCTCTAACCCGATTCTCGAAAGTAGAACTTTCCTGAACTATACACCTATTACTAAAATGTGTTCAATCAATCACGAGCCGTCTCCTTGAACGATCATCTCTTAATGTGCTACTACTACACCGTACACAAGTATATCGGCCGTAAAACGTCGTGATCAATCACTGTATAAGCATGTTTACTTTGTCGAAAGCTGCTGGGGGACTGCCAAGGCGCTGTAGACGTGATCGGGTCTCACTTTGATTAACCCCACTGATACTGTCTGCGGTTCTGCACGCTACATGACGTCTCGAAGCTTTTGTTTACAGTTTGAGGCAGTTTAGCAATAAAGCCTGTAGCAATGGTCACGGATTCTCTCCAAAGTTCCCAGTGGGAATGGTTAATGACCTTGAATTTACTAGCTTTATATAGCGCATGTTTTGTAGTAGCGTGTAGCGTAGTGCACACCTGTATTTAGTTTAATTAGAAAAACAAAACGATTAAAATGCTAGGGTAACTACAGTGGAATAAATAGTACAGGACGTTACAATGGGGTATTTAAATACTAAATTTATGAACTATAGTATTTAAATATTTTAATTACAGTGACAACAACTACACAGTTACAGCACTAGTTGCTCTATCATTTTCCTTGTGTATTGTTACATCGTCTAACGTAATCCACTCTATAATACTGATCTGCTTTGATTGATAATATTGATAACAACAATTAATAATCATACAAAAATTGATCAATACGTTGATAGTTTATGAATGAATGAATTAAATACTCTTTATTGTACATACACAGTAATAAATTTTTTTACATAGTTAAGATAGCTAATAATAGAGATGTACAAAGAGCGGCTTTATCTCTCGTTAGCGATTTCTTCCAAGCAACTCGATGTAGATATAGATATAGTGAGCAAGAATTAAAGAGTAGAGTAAGACAAGGAAAGAAGAAAGAGAAAACATAGAAAAGTATTATAGTTTAGTTGATACTTCGTTGATAAACGGTAACCTAAAACTAGGCGAATATTGACCCTTCTCTACATCGCCATGAATATTGATGACAGTCACGCACGTAGCAACAACTTGTCGATTAGCCTGTCTTCTGATCTCGCATATTGATTGACGCGTAGCCACAAGGCACCAGCCACGGCGCCACCCTTCGCGACCGCCCCATTCACGATCGGGAACAGGGACGCCCGACGCGCACACTCAGTGTGTACACGACCGCCGTTCAATGTGAACGTATACACGCTTACCCGCCGATCGAAAGTGAGAGAAAGTGCTTTGATTACTGAAAATCAGCGCCAGGTACGCCAGGTACCCTGGAGGACCATTTGAAGCACCACCTGTAAGTGTTCCCAATCTTGGCTACCAATAAAACGCAATCGAGCTAACTAGGTCAAGCCTCCGCGTCCTCAACCCAATATTTGTTTATCATTGAACATGGTGCAGTTTTAAACGCTTTGTTAAGTACAATGTTAAGCAAGGTATAATTTGTATCAATAAAAGAACGGTTGCGAAGAAATTGTTAGTATCTTCTTTAATTAATTGACCTCTGGAAATAGGTCACGCTGATGACGTTATTTTTGTAATGCAGATTTTATACATACACGATCCAAAGCGCACCAATCTCATATCATTAAAAAGATATCACGTGCCACATTAATGATTATTGCTAACATCAACGAGGTTTTTGTTTAAAATTATAAGTGCATACTTTGATAATGATATAAATGCATATAGCAATACTGTTGCCGATGACCTTCGCTATAGATTATAACTTTCAACGATTCGCCACGATCCGTAATTCCTATATGATCCAGGAAATTACTGATACTTCCTCCATACATTGTGCTAACGTCGGAAGCATTAGCCTCTACGCTTGTCGGTTACACTTTGATAATCTTGATCTAATCTTGTCAATCCTCTCGATTGGAGAAAGTTTAATACGAGCCAATACGGCTCAATAGTCGAACGGCCCTGTCAATCTATGAGAGCATATTGTAGCATAGTTGCATAACTTACTTGTGAATATAATACATAGTTATAATCTTGCATAATACCCCTTTTGACTGTGACTCACTTGGGGGATTTAATTACATTTTTCAAAGGTCACATCAATTTGAATGTTTACGCTAAATGATTCGGTATTGTTTCGACCCTCTGAAATGCTTTTATATGTAGATTACTTTTCGTATTTGAATACGAGTGTAGCTGCATTATAGGTTCAAAAATGTACGTTTTTCATCGTCTCTGGTTATAATAGACGCGGTCGTACGCTCGCCCGGCCGCACTTCCGGTTGTGTCAGGTGGTTCTATTTCTACCTCTCCCTGAACCGTTCGTCGTACAATTCATGTTCAAAGTCGAATATTTATAATTTGACGACAACTATGGCGCCAACGTCTCCTCGTGAATAACAGTTGGAGACAACAACAGGAATAGTTTATAGCATCAGTTATTATATTATTGTTATCATATGCCTTAAATCGTTTCTGAAATAAAATTCCTGAGATCAATGTTAAGTACTGTACCTGCACGCATAGTCTCGATGCCTGAAATTATTTTCGGAAACTGTTTATCTGTTTCGTAAAATATTACGCTTCAAAAGAAACGTCCTTGGTCTTATTCGTCATCGGAAGAGAGCGCCCCATTTAGGTTTCAATTCGCTCACCAAACCCAACAACACTCGTGTGACCCCATTTCCTCGCCCAGCCTTTGTTCCGCTGCAGCTGACCTACATTCTCATTGTTTATTGCTAATTAACGAATTAGAAGCACGCGCGATGGGGTCCTTCACCCTTCACCATTCACCGACCCTTGAACGGTAACAAAAAAGCCACACAACAAATTCATGCGTGCCCACCGTTCCTGCCTAAATATAATCGGGGAATTAAGCAGTCGAAAATGGCACCTTGCGCACTCGTCGGACACTTATAAAAAGCCACGAGGTCAGCATCGAACACGAAACGACAGTGTACACGCCGAACGCGCTATGCGAAGACGCTCGCACTGATATCGATGCTACGAAATACGAATCATCACGTGGAGCCGTGACGTAGGCGGCGATGCAGCGCCGAGCCAATGGCTTTTGGCAAGCTGATTGATTAGAGCTGCAACATAAACACAAGTTGACGTGACGCAGCGGTGACAGGTCGTGTTCCGCATGGTGCAGACTTTGATGGCGGAGCTGCGGGTGCTGATCGGGAAGCGGGCCCCCCCGGAGAGTCCGCCTCTCGCGCCCCAGCCGGTCAGCCCCCCGCAAGTGCAGTACACCAGGCGCGACCTCAAAGCGAACCTGCACAGACACATGAGTATCGTGCTCGACAGGTCAGTCATTTTGCTCTCGACCACTATTACTACTAGTACGTTGTGAGCGTGTTCATATTTTTATCCGAAAAAAATTCCACGCAAAAGTATGTTTCTCATAAAACGACCGGCCTTCAACGCTTTTAAATGTGGGTTGAATAAATTGTTATTGATAGATCCTCTTTTATTGTTTGTTAACAGAGCGAGAGAATACTGTTACACTACAATTACTCCGTGTATTTCATTGTCATTTTTAAATGCGGACACGTTTTAATACATAATTAGAGATAAGCAAAACAAAAAATTGTCATGTTCGAGTAATAATAAAAATAACATTGGGTCCCTTTCAAAATGTAGCCTGCTCCCCGTTGATGTGAGTTAAGGCCGCGTGTCTCAAGGCAACTGTCGGAACTATCGCCTTTCCCAAAACGAATGCACTGCAGCCAACTTCAATTAAAGTAATTATGTGGTTCGATGTACGAGAGATTGATATGTGCTAACCATCGTGCAAGTCAAGGTCAACTTCTTAATGCTTTTGAGGTGTTAAAGCTTGCGTACATGCGGCTAATTTTGTTATTTTAATTTTGCTCTACAATCGGGTGTAATACTGTGAAATGAGTAGATACTTCAATAAAGAAATAGTGTAAGGGTTATAATATCTAAATAGCATCGAGTGATAAAATGAACGATTCGAACAAGTCGAAACATCCTCGACTTCATACAAATTATGCGTTACCTACATAATTGCAAGAGAACATTTAAAAAGTATTACATCGGTATGTATTTTTAGCGAATTTACATTCTTATCAACGTGCACTGCTGTTTCGTTCAAGGTCGCCTTACCTCCATTCATTGTTTGATAACAACATTATCGTTATCCGCGACTTAAATTTTATTTGTACTTTATTCGGATTAATAATAAGTTTAAAAAAACAAGATTAGCATTACCTGCGAATTAATATAGGTAAATTTATTGCGAGTTATGTAACAATAAAATATATTATCAATATTTTCGCCCTGCGATTAAAGAGATACTGATTAAGTTTATCGTATCGATAAACAAATATAATATGGGTACATGATTTTTTTCGTAAACATGACATTATAGCATACCTTAAGGTTATATACATATGTATCTATAAGATATCATAAAAAGATTATGAGCTGAAGCATCATGCTATCTATATCTCTAACGTCATGCAATTGTACAATTAGTCTGCCCGTGACCGCGCTCGCTGTAACCGTCCCGATAAAAAACTTAATGAATTATTGCAGTCTTTAATTTTTAAGTGTACACTTCTTAACCTTAAAAAGCAATAAAATTGATATAATTACCGTGTGAGCAACAAATAGGGCGTGTCGGTGCGCATCGAGTGCCAATAGCACGTAACATTGACGATGTCAATCGACGTGGAAGGTGCAACAGGTCTTGGCACCTGGCGGCCAACCCTTGAGCTCTATACGACGGTCACGGCTTCCTACGCGACGTTTCTAATGCATTTCACCTCAGAGATTTTTCCATTAGTCCATTGAAATGTTACATTTTTTAGGCCTGACCTTGCGTTTTTTAGAGGACGCAATTTTATTTTTTTGATGTGTAGGGGGGTCAGTGTGAAGCTAAAACCAAGTTTGTGGGGTCGCCACCCTTGTCCCATGGCCGCCATCTTGAAAATAGCGGTTGAAATGGTTTTAACGATATATCTCTTAAACTTTATCTGATAATAAAACAATGTTAACATTATTTGTTGCAAATTAAATTCTCTACAACTTTGATTCAGTAACTTTTCGTCGTAGAACTATAAATAAAAAAGTTATAAGCGAAAATGTTCACATCAAAAAAATAAAATTGCGTCCTCTAAAAAACGCAACCCCAAATGTAACTTTTCAATGAACTACATACGATGTTGTCGTGATTGTCGTTTGAATTGACAGCAATCATATTTATTGTCTCTGTCTTGAATCTTGATAATATAACCAGTGACAACATCGTTATTTTTATCACCGTTATCTTGTTTTATTTTTAAACTGCGATCTTACTAAATGTAGGATCGACAAAAAAGGAAATTCAAATTAGATCAATGTCGAGCACCAACAAGTGAATTATTTTTTGTTATTCATTTCATACTAAAAAATAACAACGTGAAGGTTGTAGAAGGGTGAACTGGCTATCAAATTGTAATAAATGAAAGTCATGGCTGCAATGTAAGCCGAGTTTTTAATCATAAATAAATTTATTGCGAAGTTATTCAGATTTTCTACGCTTCTCATAGCATTTATAGCAATAAATTTTCAGAATATCGTATGGGGATTTTACTATTCGAATAATTTTGTTGATGATTGATGTGCGATTAAATCATCGCCGTAACAAGTACCTGGACAGCATCCAGAATGTTCGTACGACTGACATCAAAGCCCTAGTTATTTTATGACGTACTAAGTCATTCGATGCTTGTTCACGCATTATTCACCACAATCATTGATATCTTGACGGACGTTCGTATTACAAAGGGGGTGTGCTCTTCGGATTGACCACAGTCGCTTGCGCCGCGACGTCGGAGCGCGCTCGCCTGCCGAGGTCGCCGCGAAGCCGTGTACACCACGATAGGTCAGTACACTTATTCGCGTGTAAACCTTATCGCCTCCCCATTATCGCATTAAGCCTATTTCGGCCGAATATCGATTTCTCGCCCAGACGAGTGTAGTCTTAGATTTTTATGAGCGGCAGTGCGCGTGTCGCTCGTCGGATGACATCAGTTAAACTACCACGCTGGAAACAATAGGCGCTCAGTGCATGCAACGTGGCCGGGTCGAACGCACGAGGGCCCCGATGGACGAGCCGCGGTGCGCGACTTGCGAGGCCCTGGGCCGACGCAGCCTGTCCAGCAAGCTGCTCCAGGTGGCCACAGCGCAGGCGCACATGAAGACATGTTCGCACGCCTCGTCACCTGACCACTTGCACGATTCGGACCTCGCGTCACGTGCTCTTGCCGCGAAACGAAGGAAATCGATTGCCGGTTTCAAACTAAATCTGCCACCAGATGCCAGTACTAAACCACCTGTTCAACCCCGGCAGAATTCGGGTCGCCGCAATACTTGGTGCTCGTGAGTAATATTATATTTATTTAGCCCAACCCCGTGATGACTTTTACATAATGACTAATGTTATTACTGCTGGTTAACAATCTCATCATCCTTATCATTTCATGTCTTATCTCTACCGTAGTTATCACACTTGGCTACGTGATTGTCTCTTTGTTTCTCTGATTTTGAAAACGATTTCCAATTTGCTTTGTTCCTTATGTACTTATAAAGTATTGCGCTTCTGTTTATATTGTCATGCATAGCGATTGCGATCAGGTACAGCTAACCTTGGAAGTATCGACTTGAGAATCGGACTTCGCTTAATGAATATCGATGTATTGTATTAAGGTAATGCAATTAACTACATATGTTATAATCTCCATGTACGTTTGACGTAACTCTGACGATTCTCCTAATGTTTATGCACGTTAATTTTTACGGAAATCAAGAAGCGCGGCCTAAACTAATCGATGTGACATGGTAAATTTTTATTTTATAAAATTTTCCATTGTTGCTGTGCTGTTTCAATTCATGTTAAAGTAGTTGAAACGAGTACAGAGACGTTAATCTGGATCATTACCGTAGCATTGTAGCGGAAGGACCAATTTGTGCAACTTGGCCCTATTGAAGCAATAAGGATGCAGACGGGAACGTCTCACTTGACAATTTTACATCTAAACCAATGTGCCAACCAACCAATGATCAAATCATCGATGGTCCTTATAACATTCGTGCATTTGTAGGGACGATTCCTGTTCAGCTATAATTTAAACCATTTGTTGATATTAAACTCAAACTCAAACATTTATTTATTCAAATATACTTCTCCTAGAAACACTTTTGAATCGTTATGACATAGTCTTACCATTTTCCACCGATTCGGAAAGCAGTTTCTACGGAGAAGAACTGGCAAGAAACTCCATAGTTGCTCCTACATAAAATAGGTTATATTGCATATTTCATCAAATGTATAGTTGAAAGTTGACCTTCACACTTGCGAAACTTATCTGCACCTATCATAATGAAATTTTCCACAAAGTTACACTGAAATTCGAAAATAAGGATAACGAGTATCTATCTTGAAAAATATTTTAAAATACAAGATAAACAACTGCGTATTTATATAGATTAGGATGTTTATTGTTTATGTTATGGACAATATTCTGAATATCCTCAAAATGTTATGTAAGCCTTAGAATTAAAAAGAAAAAAAATCCCTACGAATTGAGAACCTTCCGTCTTTTTTGCGAATGTAGGATAAATAGATTCAATCACACAAGCCATGAACTCAACTGGGAACAAAAAAGTTAATTGCAGTAGTATTATTAGTACATATTTCTAAGTAATGGTTATTATCTATAACAATAATAATTCCCGTCAATTACTTGTCATCGCAAAAAGTCTCGCTGTAATCAAACACGTCATTATTGCCATATACATACATACAAACATACATACTAGTATAATAGTTATGTGGTGTTTATTGTAATTTGAAATAATAATGTCCAATTTTGACTAATACATACTATATATTATTTAAAATTTTATTATAAATTATTATTATAAAGCATTTGAATGCCATAAA
The DNA here is from genome assembly GCA_029959065.1 of Colias behrii. Taxonomy (NCBI): domain Eukaryota; kingdom Metazoa; phylum Arthropoda; class Insecta; order Lepidoptera; family Pieridae; genus Colias; species Colias behrii. The sequence continues at coordinate 13,397,947 of JARWMC010000001.1, forward strand.
ACCAAAAATATAAATTCAACTAATACATACTTCCAAAAAATCGTTTGGTTTTTCAGTAGGTTAGTATTGCGTGAGGTGTAATAAATATCTTAACGTAACTTTTTCCGATATGATTTATTACGAACACTTCATTTTTAGCCACTTTTAAAAAGTTGAAATTATAAGCAATGATTCTTGCATAGTTTTAATATTATTTTTCTTGCATAGTTCAAACTTTGTCATAACTCTAGCTTTGCATACCGTAACTTCCTGCATGTATGAAGCATACAATGATGATGGGCCATCGAAACCGTCAAATGTTAGACACTCATCTCAATTACTCATCAAAAAATACGTCGTCTTTATTAAGGTGTCTTTTGCCTCAAACCAAAGAGGCAACAGTAAGCCTTTATTGTATGATTGTATTTCATGTATGAACATGACGTAACACTTGATGTGTAATGTGTATCCTTAATTATGAAAAAATAATCCTACGCATAATAAATTTGTGGTCAAACAATATGTATTGTATATGCGTACACTGGGAGCGGGAATTGCCATATAGGAAAGAGAAGAATATACAGGGTGTAATCGTTAAGTGTGCACAAGCGATTATTCCGTAACTATTGCAGATATCAAAAAACTTTAAACTGATATCGAAAGTACTTAACCTAATGAGTAAAATGGCCATTATAAATTTTTAAAAATAAAACGAGAAATATCCAAAAATGTTACATTAAACGCTCCCATACATTTTATTTCCCATACATTTTGTATTCATAGCAGATTTTCGAAGTGATGTCCTCATTGTGCAATACAATGAGGAGCTCTATTTACAGTTTCTAAATGAACGTCCCTTCAAATTTGCGAAGTAATTAAAGCAGATTACCAAAAAAAGAAAGAAAAAGCTAAAATCTTTCATATTAAATGTACATGGGATATTCGTATCTCATACTAAATGTATGGGAGGGTTTCAAGTTATTTTTTTAGATATTTCTCGTTTTATTTTTAAAAATTTATTATGGCCATTTTACTCATTAGGTTAAGTACTTTCGATATAAGTTTAAAGTTTTTTGATATCTGTAATAGTTACGGAATAATCGCCTGTGTACACTTAACGATTACACCCCGTATATGCGTATTGTTTACATAGTAAATGTAATGAGGAAGAGTAGAAATACGTCACGTTGTGATTCAGTCGTAACTGAAGCCCTTAACCGCAGACCTTGGGATGTGTTATGCAATTGAATTAAATAAATTATGACATGGCTAGGTTTTACTATGATGAGCTGTGTTGGAAATTTCTCGAACAGTCTTTACTTTTTAGGTGGAAATTGTTGCATGTGTTAGTTGATAAATCGGTTTTGAATTTGGCATGCTTAATTCGTAGGAAAAGGGTTGAAAGAAATCAAGCTAATTATTTCTGCAGTACATAGGTAGGTACTAGTAGAGTATAGACTATAAAGTAAAGAACACCAAATTTTGTCATTTCGAAATAAAACATGGTAATGGCAGAGATAGTAGATATTCATATGTTGTTGTTATTTAAAATTAAATCTACTTAAATCTTGTTATCCGTATAAAATATAAATACGTATTTATCATTCTAGAGCGTAGATTTTTAACATAATTAAACATTATGTTTGTTTATTAATCATTCATATAATCAGCTCGAATGTGTAAAAAAAAATAAATTACGTTAAAAGCATCACTGTCAACGACGTATCAACTTGCTAAATAAAATGTTAATGTTAATATTTATTGCACTCATTAATATCTGACCTCTCGGACCCTGAGTGCTTTAATCGCCAATTAATAAATAGATTTTGCTGTGAGGTCATACCATGAGATCATCGTTATGCACAAGTATGTAACCTTTAGAAATATTACCGCAATTTGAATATTATTTTCTGGATTCACATTTTATATATAGCAACTTACCGCATTCGTACAATTCTATCAACTTCTTTAGAATACTAAATGCATTGTGAAAGTTGTTACCTATACATGTGAATGATTTAATGTTCTGATGTTATTACGATTTTTGCCAAGAAAAATTATTTAATATCAATTATTAGTAAGAAATGCGGATATTTCGTAGAGTGTTCAAGTTATTTCTAGAACCTCTCATAATGAAATACTTTCAGACGCGGCACGAAATTTCTTCAAAGTTCAGAAAAGTGAAGAAATATTAATGGCACGAATTTGCTTCGTAACATTTCTAACAATTTGGAACTTTTTTGTATTCATAATTCGTAGCTTGAAAATTATCATAAATATCAATTGACGTTATAAAACTTTTTCCCACCGTCTCGGTGTAACATTGTGTGCGTCCACCGCGCGGATGCAGGTCCTTGAAATGATTGCATTATACATACAAATCAAACCATAATGAGATAAAACTGTTGGTTGGTATCGTTGGTAGCGCATACAAAATGCGTATTACGTGAATATCTCGTGTACTGATACGGCAATACATATTCATGAGTGTTGGTTACAATTTGCAATTACTATTTTACGGTCACTTGTTACTGTAGCACACTTATAGATTCAGTTGTTCTGTGTAGTGTGCAGTTTGGTAACGTTGTTGTCTAAGTGGAGGTTACAACGTAGTTTTATTGCAAGTCTGTGCGGATGATAAATGTATTGAACTAGAAACGATATAGAACCTCCAGTTCTATGTGGAATATATCTTGGTAATATTACATAAAGCGTACAGGGTACATTTAATTGTAGAGCATCGGTGCAACGATTAATTGATGAAGCATATCCTTGAATAATTCTTATTTATGCCTCAAGTTATTCTCTTGATATTTTAACACATTTTTCACAAAACATCCGATCCGGTACGAATAACCGACCACATCTAGCAATACAATAATTGAAAGGGTTATAAACTTATAACTTTAACTCTAAAACAATTAGATGTATAAGATGAGATTCCTTTTGATTGACCAAAGAAAACAACAAGCCATAATTGCGGCAAACAAAACAAAACTGTCCAGCTCCATTCCAGAGCTGGTCCCGTGGCGTCTTTCCAAACTATACAAGGCCAGTACGCAACGGTGTGAAACTGATCACGTATAGTTTGGAAATAACTTTTTTACAAAGTTCTTCCAATCTATACAACAGCAGTACGCAAATACTCGCGTATACTTTGTAGTTGAGTAAGTAAGAATAGCGCTCCAAAATATACAGCGCCAGTACGCATGCGGACTAATCGTGTATGTTTCGGAGTAAGCGCGACGTCTTTCCATTGCTCGCGTTTATATTATTGTATTGCTGTTTTTAAATCTATTATTAAAATGCATGTGTATTGTGTATATAATGTTGCGTACTGATCGTATATTTTGACGTGACAACGTCTTAAATTAGGTTGCGACTGGGAGTCACTTATGAAAAAGTGTAACGCTCGGTAACGTTACGATGAGTCACCGAACGAGAGAGAGGCCCGCGGTCTGCCGCGCGCGCAGCACATAAATATTCTACCGAGAAAAAGACGTTGTCACGTAAAATCTTCGCCCGTAAAACCGACTTTACAGGCAACCATTTTTTTTGTATCGAGGATGCTTGTGTCTTCGTTCCCGACTATACTGCACGACTTACAATTGACAATAGTGCTAAAATATAAGAATCTAATAAGTCCAGAAGAAGATGGTTGCGAGGCGACGGAGCCCCGCTTTGCGGGGCTCCTATTTTTGTGTAGTTAAAAAAAAAAATGGTTGCCTGTAAAGTCGGTTTTACGGGCGAAGATTTTACGTGACAACGTCTTTTTCTCGGTAGAATATTTATGTGCTGCGCGCGCGGCAGACCGCGGGCCTCTCTCGTTCGGTGACTCATCGTAACGTTACCGAGCGTTACACTTTTTCATAAGTGACTCCCAGCCGCAACCTAATTTAAGACGTTGTCACGTCAAAACACGAACCTAACCTAACCCATAGGTAACCCTTATATCTGTTACCTATTTATTTTTCTTAGCTTACCTAATAATATTTTTATTCCATATTTTACTGAATCAATCAAGAAGAATAAAAGTAGATAGATATAGCTGTACAAGTCTTTGATTGCCTATATATTTATTATTTCGCTCAAGCGTAGGTAAGTGGTGTAGTAGCTATATTTAGTTATACATATTTTGCGTACCTACTGATCGTGTATAGTTTGGAACGAAGAGGCAAGCATCCGCGTTACAAAGTATACACGATCAGTACGCAAAATTCGTGTATATATTGTAATAACAAACTTAAAAACAGCATTACTAAGTATACACGAGCAGTTTCCTATGGTTGCGTTCTGGCTATGTATAGTTTGGAAATACGCGGTCCCGTGTTAGAACATCATTCATTAGTCCGCATCATTAACAATGGCAATAATTATCATGTATCATTGATAAATTATTGCTCAGGTGGCTGCCAGCCCTGTGTAATGACCGCGGAAATTAAATTAGCTCAACGCAAATTATTATCTAACTTGCGTCAGTTGCGAAAATAACCATACTTCACTAACGTGCACAAACGATTATTATTGTTACAATCGCATAAGACGAGAGGCTTCGCGTAGCTCGAGTATCGATTCAATTAGAGCAATGATACCGCTGCTATAGGTACTTAGGGTTGCTGCGCTAATTTTGATGTAGCGTCGATTGTAGGTACAACAAATGGATGTATCGTCTGCTTTCTGTAAATAAACTACCAGACGTTTCTGCCTAGGTCTGTCGTTACATCAATACGTCTGGATACAAGCGAATATTTCATGTTTATGACTTGTTATAATTTTCTTGCTCTATGTTGATCATCCACTTACTGCAAAATCAAACAAGCTACTGGTTTTATTGACGATAAAAAGTTACACTAACAAAGCTTATATCATAACAATGATTTAACGAGCATTATACTCATAAGCTGCAATTTTAATGTAACTTGAAGCATGAGGGACAATATGCGGAAACATTAATGACACTGACGCCTCGTGGTTTTAATGGCGCTGTCTTGTCATCTCGCCTCTAATAAACTTAATGCTTTGTTTACACTATTGTCATCATAAACCATAGCACATAATTTGTGTAACAATTGAAAGGTTAAATGATTTAACCAGTTGTAGCTATTTTAATAAAATTTAAACGAGCGTTTTTGTTTTCAAACATTTACGGAGAGCATTCATTATCTTCTCAAAATACCGGTTCTGGGCACCTGTTCTCTAACTTTATTTGTGTGTAATGCTGCCGTGTGCCTTACAAAAACCGGCTTCATCTGGTTAACCTTGAACTACACGATGGTATCATGCAAACATTTCAAATAAAAGTTAGACTGCGAAATTTTGATCCTCGTAAAGGATTGGGCTACCGTGGCCGAAAGCATCGACTAGGTGTACGGAGGCGCCATCGTAGCCCCGTAGTAGGTAGAGCCGTGCGCGCGCCGCTCGGCGGCCGGCTCCCCTCCCCGACCGCCCCCGAGACAGGCCCTGGCCCCAGTTCGCCGCAACGCGTCGATCCGGTCGCTCGCGTATTGACGTTACCGCTACAAACACAGCTCTACCTCAACACGCACAACGCTCACTACAATTCACAAAAACGGCTCCGTTACAACCCAAAGGTGGGACGCACTCGTCCCACAAGCTACAAATATTACAAGACGAAGCCATGCAAACCAAACTAATAAGTACGAGCTACTCGTCAATCATGAACAAACAGGATCTGCTCAGAGAAGTCGTCGTCAAGTACATCGACTACTTCTACCCTGTGTGAGTACATTTTACCTTCCCGTCCGACGACGTGGCGCATTGCGGGTTTTTACGCCCATCTTAAGGAGAACTTTGAGATCTCAAGCCATCCGCGGCTGAAGAGTCAAGAGGTAAGTCGGTGAAGGTTCCAGTGAAGTAGCCGGCTGCAGCGAGACGAGAAGTTACGATTGGCTGACGTCAGCGCCGCCTATTGAACCTAAACTCTATGATCTGCTGCTGTATCGATTAGTGCACTCAAGTTCATACTAAATTTATGAAACGTTATAGAATACATCACTCTGTCTCGTCGTTAACCTTGAATGTTGCATTACTTCGGATAATTATTTTTGTCTTTGTTGAAATTAATTATTTCTCATGCGATAATGGCCTTTATGTGTGATTTATGTTTTTGCTTTATATGTGTTTTCTTCATAAAATAACTTGTTCACTAGACACTTATTTGAACGTTCTAAATGAAGTCATTCATAAAGGAAATTCGTGATTTGTGAAAATAAGGAAAGGCACCATTGCGTGACGGATTTGCGTGACAAATTTTCAACTGGTCCCTTGGTGGCCCAATCTCGCCCTTTGTTGTAAAATATTATTTCATAATCTCATTTCGCTCGATTACTTTTTGTGTCGGTTGCTAAAACATTGACAATGCCTCTAACAATATGGCACACGAAACGTAAAACACTAGAGATGAATTCCTTATATTCATTGCCAGTCTGTTTCCTCACTTAATTAAGTAATGATCGACACGAGTGAGTGTTGTGAAACGCAGCAGCGAGATGTAACGGTCGTGAGGAACATCGGGCATGTCGACATCGGCTACACCCGACGATTTCCCTTCATCGACCTTGGCTCCACACCGCGCAACCGACGATAACAATGTGCCACTGCAATGCACCACTATACCGCGATAATGCTAATCTGTTACCATGTTGATCACACGCTGCCTTTGTACGATCCATTGTGCGCACGTAAAAATTTGCAACAACTGCGAAATCTTCGCTGTGATGGGCAATTAATATGCCGTTGACACAAATACCTGTTTACGCTCAACAAGCATCTTCATAATATGTCATTGCACTCCTCCTGAGATATGGTTATTTTATTCTGCCCAATGTTTATTAAAAGAGATCGGCGCATTAATGTTGGGTCAGGTATAAAATGTTTCTAAACACATCAATCACGCTCGTTATGTGTGTCGCGCATTATTTTTGAATATCGGCTTTTAGGTTACAAAATAACAATTAAATCGTGTGACTCATTCGGTGTATTGAATTTTCATGAGCTCAGGTTTGTATTATTCCTGACCATTGTTACATGACTCGTTTTTCTTTAAAAACGTCGCATTCTGATTCACCACCGCACTGTTGGCTATTTTAAATACGTTTGTTTTGGAAACGCGCGTCCTATTTATATCTGTCTGCATATTTTATTCAATTAGGTACAATTATATTGACTGAGCTCTCCAATGCTCATGCGAACCACTAAGAGCGCGGTAAACATCTCAATAAATAATTTAACGCCCTCATTTTTCATTCCGCTCGCATTGACGACTTTATGCATGAAACACATTGCGAGATCGAGCGAGAGTATTTGAATAAGATTCAATAGATCTTTACGTTTCAAGTACGTTTTATAATTTAATCACTTATATCTCCAGGAGTCCATTCGATAAAAGATATTTTGGTTGAGAACTATAATACGCAGCACTACCTCGAAGCAATAAATGTCAGTTTTTAATTCTACCCATCAGTAAGCTTCAGTTGTAATCTCCTCTTTTTTAGTTGAGCATCACAGCTCTTTGTCAGTGTTCTATTTAAAATGCCTTGAAGCCATTATCAAAGCAAACACGTGCGTAACTACAGATCCCTTTGTCTAGTAAGCATCGTCGTCTTTATACATTTTCACATACACATACACTACTACGTTGGCAATTCCTATCATAAGGTCTGATATGAAATTGTCAGATTGTTTAGATTCTGTCTTCATTACTTAGAAATTTAGTGAATATTACACACATTTCATTAAAATAATATTTCTATTCTTGACGGTGTGTTTTGAAATGTTTTTGTTGCCAGTTCCATTTAGTTAACTGACACTGATGAACCCGTCTTCTATTAGTTTATTTGGCAACACTCATGTTGCTCGCAAATTGTTCATTAAAGTCACGTCTGTCAACGTTTTGTGATATACAATTTCATAAGACTGGAAATTTTATGTGCTGTTGTTAGATTTCTTGCATTTGGAAATTTATTTTATAATTGTTTATAATGTTACGCTATGATCTGTCTACGTCTTTGTTTAATACTTTCTCCGTATCTCCAATTCCGCCTTCAGTATCACTTTTTTATTAGTCTCGTTACCTACTATCTGTAATTTTGTCAACACTATCCTTGCGCAATCTGAAAAGTGCCGAAACTTGTTTTGTTGATATCCATTGAGAGAAAGCCAGTTTTATTTGTCTGTCATCGCGTTGCTTTCTAAATTGATATGCCAATTAATCGTCAATTTTTTATTGTATCCCACAATAATAAAACGTCGAGCGGTAGACGCTGATTTCCGCCGTGTGTGTCGATTCAGTCGGTGGTCGTGAAATTGTCGTGAAAGGTTATTCAATACCATTCTGACAGTAATGAACTGGTTGAAATCGATACGGGGCCGCGGTCGTTCTCAACGCTTCAATGCTCGTCAACTTTGGCGTTGCTGTTCACCTCGTTGCCGGCACGACGGCACGGATCTGGCCGGAGAAAGTCAAGTACGTACCTACTCATATTGTGCCACATTGGCTACTGAATTACAAGAGCATTAGATCATAAAGCCAGCTTCACCGTTGTACAGGAACATGTTTCTCAAATGTTTTAGAAAACGTTCATGCGTTGCATACCTATGTTTGACGAAAACGTAAACACGAGGGAAAGTTTACTTTTTGTGTAAATTTTAATCATTTGCTTAATGAGCAAGTGGACAGTTGGGCGAGGCATTACACCTTACCGAATATTCATTGTAAGACGCATTACATCACCATTCATTATAATACCTAATTTGTAAAACCTGTACATCCAAAATTGACTAATATTGAAAATAAATATGTGTCCGACTCCACCCACGTGGATTTCAGTTTGCACGACGATTTCTTTTAGCAAATTTATCAGACTATTGTAAATTGAATGTTAATACAGCCAATATTATTTGACTGTGGTCAATATTTTAAGTTTTCTTCAACAGAATGATAACACTAGAACGCCAACTTGTTAAAATGAAAATTCTAATAAGTCTCCAAATGACACAATTCTAATCTACCTTCATAATTTATAGTACAATGTTTCAAAACTATTAGGTTGATTAGGTTAAGTTTTCTTAACAATAAACAAGTGTATTGTTTGGCCGTAGTAGTAACACGTTTGTTCAAATAATGGCCGGCATTTGGTAGAGCCCAGAACACTTAAATATTTACCCACTATGATCTATGTTAGTGTAATCATCCGGATATGCTTGCCTTGTTTTCACACATGCGTACGGAGTTTACACAACGGTATATTTTCCTAGTCGTCTATGCTCGGAAGTCCTTGTCTTCTCGTGCGGTAATAGCGGATGTTTTGCCGATTAACTTCGAGATATGAAACGGATTTGAATAATAACTTAGTATCTTTATGGGCCCAGTTGATAAGCTTGCGATTCGTGGAATTTCTAATGCAGTAATGTGGAATTGACCGTCGTTGTTCCTATTTATAAATAACATTATGTTTATGATGAATTTATGTTAATTTGCTTCTCTTTACACCTTGTATGTTTCAAGCTGAATACATTATGTCAAACTTGTTTTGTTAAAAATGGTTTCAAATAGTATAATATTCCTATTTTTAGCAATGAACATAGCACAGCTGAATCTATAATGACCTAGTATTTTAAAACGATTCGGTTGCACACTTCTTGAATACGAATTACAATTTAATGAAAGGAATGAATATTTAACAAATTAATCACGGTACCTTTGTTTTGAAGTATTTTAACTGGAAAACGACCGATAAGAATTTTATTCACGCATTCCTCGTCTACGATAACTCGATTTATAAATGTTGGGCTTTTGAATGATTCTTCTATTAAATTCTCAATTTTATTGCATTCTTTTCTTGATTAAGAAATGCATTAAGTGGATTTCTTCATTTTAGATTATATAATATTATTAATTTTAAAAAAATAAAGCCACATTATCACATCTCTATTTGATAAGTTTCTAATTGTGCAATTTTTTTGTTACAGCGCATCTGGCACAAGCGCCGTGGCGATCGACAACAAGATCGAGCAAGCTATGGTAAGCTATTTTTATTATATTATTTAGAATTAGATTAATTTTCCTATAAAGAAATAAGCAATACACGTAGAGATTTCAACTGCGTATAAGATATAGTACCTACACAAGTCACAATTACACCCTGATTAGCGCGATTCTTAGTCTAGAAAGGTTTTCGAAAAGCATCACTATTCGCGAAAGATCTAGGCGAGACGGGAAATGAACCTGTAGTACATTAACATGGGTAAAAGTTAACCTTATCTACAAATACAGACATCGAGTCCACGGCGAGTTAAACGAGACTCGGGAGTCGGGAATGCCGATTTCCTATACTTTTGATGTCCAATTATGCCGGTTTTATGGTTTCTTTCGTCTCAATAGAGTTAAATTAAAGATAAGTCCAATCGTAACTATGTTGATCTGATGAGTCTTCGTTATGTTCGCTTCTAGAGAGTTCCAGATAAGTAAAGCAAAACAGTTTTCTAAATTATCTAGACATTATCTGTATGATGAGCGTATTCATGTAAATAAGTTACGCTTATGCAATCAAATCGTTTGATACATTTTACGCAGTAAAACGATCAGTTACTAAAGAAGTATTAAAATATTTAGAGAAATTTAAAAACTTCAATGTACTTACGTCGTTACTATGTGACATAGTTCTACCTAACAAAAGCACAGACAAACATGGTAATGAAAGCGTCAGTTTATTGCATACGAAATGCCTCGTACTGGTGTGAACGCAAGTCTAATCTCTGCTTTGACCTTTTCATTAATCTCTTGATTAAACATTTGCGTACATCACAACGCTTTCCCCACGCCGCGGCCGTCGCGAACGAATGGTTATGCTATGATTGTTCTCTCTCCATAAAGCACGGGTACCACCAGAAGGAAGATACCCGGTCCTTTGGAAAACTTAAGTGGGGCCACAGGTCCAACACGCAGAGGCCCTTAAGAGAATTTTAATGTATTGTGGGTCACCAGCCGCAAGCTCCATGGCTGCACTATAGAGATACAGCCTTCATTATGATTATTGTTATCACCATGTTTATAGGTAAACTTGAGTGAATTAATCTGCGCAAATATGTTGTTTCGTTGAAGGATTATGTGATAACTGGTTGGTAGGAATAGTTTTCCTGCTTCCTCAAAAGATAATAGGCATTTGGGCTAAGGCCTATTCCCTAGTAGGATTTAAACTACCATGGGTAAGAGACGTCTTAAAGAAGGATTAATTCCAGTGAGAAAAGTGATGGCCCTAGACGATATAGGTCGTATAGCTCTGTCATTTTTTCACCCTGGAATTTATACAGCTTTTAGAACTCGTTGCAGATCTTTTTGTGTTTTAAGTTTATGAGTTATTCATAATGTATCTTGCAACTACCACAAATAGAATAATGCTTGTTTTCTGTCAATACAAATAATTAATGAACATAAATTGTCCTTTACCGTAGCCTTTACCTACATCAGAGAAATAGTAGTCGTATTTAATTAGCGTTATCTATTTGATATAGAATTTTCTAGACACACTAGGCTTTGTACGAGTATTGTTCTCGATATTGACTAGTGCAATAAAACGCAATGTAAACTAGAAGCATTATTTGCACTTTGTTTGATAATTTCTAGTAAAATATGTTTTAGAACTCTTTGATCACTCATTTTTCCTATATCGATTTGCAAGTATTTTTTTAGTGACTAGTTATTTCGTCTAATCTTAAAAATTGCCAAGCATCATTGGAAAGTGGAAAAAAGATTTAGATTGAATTCAAAGAATCGAAGGCACTATTCGATACACTGGAGAAAGTGCTAAGCCAATTTGGTTGTAGGTATTAGACGCTTCGCTTCTTTCGCCGTAATCCACTCATTATGCTATTTATATATGTGCAATACCATAACTAAGGTCGTTGCAATGCGCATGGACTATATTTATGCAAATGACATCGGTTGCTTATATAACGTGTTATATAAAACACTTATATGCTCTTGATTTATTGTGCAGCGACTCCCTCGTGTTTAGTTGCGAAATTAATTACAATTTATTTTTCACACTGCACAAATTGATTAATATCTAGTTAATGTTATAGCAATTGGTTCTTTACAATATTAACATTATTGTTATGACGACATAATAAGTGTCAGTTGAGAAAACAATAACCGACCGAATTAAAGATCAACCATATTTAATGAAACGTGGTTTGTAAATTATACGATTTATTAACAGGTTCTATCGGCCACTTATGTATCATAATTATGTTAATTACCCGAGTTACATGGAGTCCCGGTATAAAACTTTACGCAATCATTCCATGCTTTGATGATACTCTGATAACACTATCTACTGTTAAAGATGTGGTTTCAACAGATTTTATCTCTGTTTATTTACCGCGCTCCGTTTACAACTTAACTATCTGATTTTAATGAAAACTGTACTTCAATTAATTATTTGTGATACGATGTGATGTAATTTCTATTATTCGGGAAGTATGATATAATTTCTAGATACACACAACAAGGTCAAGGTGGAAAGACCACGAGAAATAAATAAAGTTGTGTATTAACAAATATGTAAGTTGTATTTCTTGTGTGTTATAAAATTTTAATGATGACGTTTCATACATTGCATTGTTATTGTATTGTCATAGTGTAAGAGACGGGAACAATTTTAATTATATTTTCGTATATGATTTTATTTGCATGTTAATTTACTAGGTACAATGATACCTTAATATTATACATTGCGTATTTTTTATTAATAATGTTACTTTACATTATAATGTTTGTGTGTATGTAATGTTATGTTGTTCGATCGTAGGACTTTATTAGATTGTATTGTTGGCAAATGGCCGCAATGATGCCAAGAGAGGACATCATAACGTTACATCAAACACCATGGCTGCAGACTATAGTAATTTTTTATATTATGTTAAGTATATTTTTTAAAATAAATGTTCGTGTGTTTATAAAAATGTTTCACCGACTCTTGGACTAATCTTGTATTATGTTTCACATTGTTATCTTTTGTCTGTCAGCAGAATTGTTAGGGTTCGTTGTGCGAGTTAGTAATATAAATAAAGATAATTTAATTTGATTTTGTTTAAAAATGTTTCACATTTTTTTTTGAAAAGGGGGGAATATTGTAGGTGCTGTGCTGACGCAGGATTTTCGGACGCGTCGCACAGTCACATAGCGTCGCCCTCAGTTGTCCCGTAACTCTCGCCACCGACCCACGTATTGTAGTTAATAAATTAAAATAGTATATTTTTTGTGTAATTTAGAAGAAATATAAAATTTAATTGGCCGCTATCTTTAATTTCATCTCCCTACACACAGCTACACTAAAAAGGTCTTAGATAAAGGTTAAAAGAAATGTAAGGCCAAAAATGAAATTGATAACCTTGCATTGATTGTGTCTTATCGTTTATCGGTATAATATTGCCGGAAATTTAGGAATTCACTTTAAAATTATGAATGTATATCCCGTAAATCTTAGAACACAAGCTTCACAAGAGTGAAGAATTTAATAACATGTATTTCTTATAGGTAATTGAATTCTGTTATATCCCACAACCGAATAACAGTTTCACGTTAACGCATCGCAAATCACAATATTCATATTATTTAACCGCGCCGACCGCGAGCGAGCTAGTAAAAACGGTGCACGCAATTATCTTATCACAACAAGAATCTCAATCATCATCCATCATGCTCCAAACGCTAGTTGCAGATACGCACAGCGCACATCGCTTATAGGGCTGTCGAATGAAGTTTAGTAAATGCTCTGAGATATAGACTGCGCACGTGTGATAATGAATTGCTGGTTTGTAACCCTTCTTAGCTGATGTTAAGGCACGTCTATTTATTTATATTAGATTGACAAAATAAAAGGTTATATTGTAGTCATAATTATGGGTAGTAAAGCGATTGGTAAATTATAGAGCTATTTATCGTATTTTAATTTCACTGCGTTGGCAGCCCTACGTGCAATACATGACAGGTGCGATGCGGGTGTCAGTCGGCCGTGCGACTGCTCAGTTCCGTCTGCGCTCTTTACCGCTTCTGAGAAACGTCGGCCAGCTGTGTAGTACATTGTCTCTCTAATGCTCGATGCGTTACCGAAGTGGTCCTGCTTCTCTTTTTAATGAGGACACTTGCCAAATCAATATTCTTATAGATTTAGTACACACTATCATGTTATGTCTCGTATGGTAAAAAATTGTGGCAACCTCAATCAAGCTCCGCTCCCGTGCCTGTCGGCTGATTAAAAATAGCCATTTAATACTTTAAATAAACACAAGAACAACTTGTACCTTGTTTCGAACAAGTCTCGAATGCCCTTTTATGCGACCGATTAAATTATAAAATTATATTGACGCTAACCACTCGCTTGAATTAAGTTTTCTGTTAAATTCAAATTGTTTATTGTTGTTTAAATAATGATTTAACAATCGAAAGGTTTTTTGAATTAGCATTGCTTCAGTTGGGAATGAAACTTTTTGTCTACGGTTTTTCCATTTTACGCCATCGAAAGTTAACATACGAGTAACCGTTTCAAATATACTGTAACTAGGTTGATGTCATTTCGTAATTGTGCCGTTTCGTAACTAGTTTTTTATATGCACTTGTCAAGTATAAATAAATAGAGTTCGCGCGAGGATAGTGTAATTCGTGTGATACCATGTATGAGTTATATAAATTGTTATAATTTAGATATATACTTGTTTCGTATTGAGTTCAAAGCCTTCTGGACCGGTGGTTGTTTTTTGTATGATGATGCAAAAAAGCCTTCTACTTAATACGCCTTGAGAAATATGTTTAGATTTCTGTCTGACTCTACATAATATGATGAGTTTGATAATAAGAAGATAGATCTGTTAAATAGAGAACAAGAGGTGTAAAAATATTAAAGGTCAATTCTAATAAATCTTTGTAAGTAATGTATACAGATATTTACACTTAAGAATTATATAATTTCTAGAATTTTATATGCGGAGAAAATCTTACTTCGCTGTTAAGAATTCAATCCGCTATGTAAATGACCATGTATGGGTCCAGGAAAGTTGTTTATACTACTTTGTGCTTATTACGTCTTTATACCAAAGTTTTCTTAATAAAAACATGTTATACAAGATTTATTTAAATTCAAAAATAATTCACGGATTCCCACATTCGAATTAGAAACTAGTTCATTTTTTATTACTTCTAGAGACTGATAAATATGTTCGTGTTTATATTTTAATAGGTAGCTGTACATTGTGAGACAAAAAGCATTTTATTCTTCTGAATTTATTTTTCTTTATTTGTTTTTGTACCTCAATACGGATACTGTAAAAAGTGTTGGCTAATATATTATCGCTAAAATCAAATCACGTATAATTTCGATCTTATATGGCAGAATAATTGCGCACTTTTTTCATATTTATGTTTTATTGAAATTGAGTGACTTGTATGGTTAATAAAATAATTTTAAAGCTTAGCCTTTACCATTTTAAAGCGACATAACGCATAAAGTACGAGTGGCCGCAATAAAAAGCTGTTACTAAATAGTTATTTATACTTATAAAGCACGCATACATTGGCATAACATTACGTTGCAAAATGGACACTCGGATCGCAATATCCTGTATCGATCCGACGCGTAAAGTTAAATAACTGTATGAATGCATGTTAAATAATAGTCCCTTTTACCACTTAACGTTTACCTCATCTACCAGCCCATTGACATCACGGAAGTGTAACTTGAGTTCTTTTCGTGACAGCTTCATTAACTCTTGACATTAACAGGATAGCTTTTCACTGCCTGAAATCTAACACCAGCACTTTTAAAATCCGGTGTCATAGCGTCGTAAAGTCTGTTCAATTTCCATCCGGGCACACGGTGCGTTCGTGGTATCAATTAAAGTCCATAGATGTGCGCACGGACTGGCGGGTACCGTCTATAATTAGCAATGGCAGATGGCCTCAAACGATTGACCCCAATCCAGCCCTAATGCCCACCATAGTACAGCGTTTCCATCACTCGATCTCCATTCGAACAGCTCGTGTGTACTCTTGCACAATTGCATGTGACCTATGTGCTTTTTATTGCACCGCTTTTTTGCTCGACATTCAAGTAGGGTATGCAGATTTATCTGTCTCGTTTTTTATATAACCGTCGAGTGGTATTATTGACCGTAGTGAGCTAAGATTTGGAAACTTGATCTTCGAGAATTTTAAGATGTTATACTAAAGTAGATTTCTGAGAAGAATAATTACCTTTACAAGAAAAATATGACTGTTAATCTGCAGAAAGTAATATTGTAAAACAAAAAAAAGATTATAGAGATAATTTCTTGAATATAATCCCCCAGTAATCCTCCTATCATTGTCGTCACCAATCTTGAATGTTATTGCAGGAGCACGTTGTATTTATTTATGTTCAACGGAGCTCTTAATCAGCTTGTGGCCCTAATAATTGATTTTATCTTCGTACTTTTCCACAATATAGCATTATCATGCTTTGGTAACAATAGATTTTTGATAGAAACTATCGAAAAACATAAACCAAGCACGATAAATCTAATCTTGCATGTGGAACACTACACTATTTAATTTATTTTTAGAACACTTGACACACATTTCGATCGTGAAACGAAATGTATGAAATTTACATACGATTTCAAATACAAAGTTATAAATTCTCGATGTAAGGTAATTTAGGAGATTATACACTTACTCAGAAGTGTTTTGATCGTAAAAGAAGGATATCTTATCCTTTAAACAATTTTATTCTAAATATACCGCAATTTACATATTATCTATTATTTAATTTCAACATTTTATTACTAGGCACTGGAAAAACGAGGACGTAACATAAAACACAGTTGTGTATATGTATTTTGTAAGATCTCCGCATTGGAACCAGCGGTTACATCACAGATGTTATGTTTACGCGGGATTTTCTCAATTAGTTTAGCGGCCGCATCTCCCTCAGCTCGCATCACACTACTGACCCGAATACCGGCACCTCGCACCAAACGGACCGTTTTATTTTTTCCTTTGATCATTGAATCCGCACTTTGTAGTGTCGTGTTTGTTTTAACTAAACCACTCGTCGTTTTATTGCCTTTGTTCTCTTGACGTGGAACAAGCTTTTAATTTTCACTCCGCTTCCAATGGATTTGTATTTTGATCCTAAAAAAATATGTGGTTCAACTCTTTCCAATAATAACAAGTAAACGCTGTTTACGTGTTATTGAAAATCGCTTTTAATTTTAGCTCCCCTAGCCACCTGTTACCTGCTTGCCACGTTCTATCGCCTTGAAATTATTTATAAACACATTATCGATTCGAATCATCGTTTTCATATGTTAATATGTATTAATATGTTAATCCGTCACACAGTGACTTCCTTTATATTATGAGAATAGTTACGGCCGAAGTTGATGCGTGTAGAAATTTTTATTTACATCAAACGGCGCGTTATGCTAATATGTTCATTGTGTACGTGTTTTGCATGAGTCGAGCGTGACCCGTCTAAGAATAGACACGGAAGGAAAGCTGGCCCCAATGTGCCACTGGAGTGGAGACACGTGCTCGCCAGATTAACGATAATTGCAATAATGCAATGGGATAAGCGATAGGAGAGGTCGCTCGTGCCGCGTGCGCGTAGCTGTAGCCTTGGTGTAGGTAATCGATACTGCATCAATACATAGGATGCCCGCACCTCGATGTTTTGGAGGAAGAAGGAAGGTATATTTAACAGCCAGTAGAAGCTTAGTAGTAGCTGTTGATATTCGGTTACGTTGTATGCTCTCTGCAATGCGACACCGCGTGGTAATTATACAGAATTTTAGACAGCGTATGAATTACATTTTAGAAGCAGGGATTTGATCATATAATCTCTACATAATATTCTAACACTGGATAGATAGTACACAAATGAGGCTGTCTTATATTTAACGTACATTGTTATAAGAACAATAGATTCTCAAGTCTCTTATACTTAAAAACATAAAAGAGCATGAAGGAATTACAGAGCAGTTTAAAATTTTCATCCGATTTGTGTAGAAGCCTCTAGACTAGTAACTCGCACCTGCAGTGAAGCGCGAACGAAGCTCGATTTAAATCACTTATATTGTGTCATAATCTTGTAAAAAGATTACAATTTACAATACTTTTTAGTTTGTTGTTTACTATTTACAATGATGTCGTACAGATGTAATAACCGAGGTTGGTTATTGCTTATGTTTCGACGTATACATGGAAGCCTTTTCGTTTTAAGTCATAGCTGTTCAATGTCCTGCAAGATTGTAGAGATATAAATAGATATTGAGTGGATAATGTAACTTTTTCGTTATTCTTTTATTTATGTTTTATTTATAAAAATGAAGTTATATTTTATGCAAGAGCTTTCAAAATAATTAACAATACAAAAATCAACATTGGCAAGGCTTCTCTATCAGAATGTAGAATAAAAGATTCGTCAAAGAAACTCGTTAGCGGTCGCTTGTTTATAAGGTTTCGTTTCAGCTCCACGTAGGCATCTTTCACTCTTGTCCTAAATAAAAATAAGTATAAAATTAATATACTCGTAAAACCTGTTCCTCGTGGTGTGTTGTAAACGCGTAATAATCCAGGAAATTTCACCCAAGTTTAACTTAAATAATGACTTTGCACAATTAATTTTAATACCTACGAAATTCAACGTTTTCGTTACATTTAAATTTTGCTCTCATTAGGAAATGAAGTATTGTGCCTTTATCAGATTCACATTTAAGTAACATATTATGATATTATTAACAGAACCGAGCGAGGTAAACAATTGTGTAATTGTGCAGCAATTATTAGATAATATAAATATTAAAGCGTCTTGTTACTTTACCTGTTATTAAAACGTTTACTCTATTATGATTTCTCGATGATAAATCTCATGGAAAAATACATTGGCCGCGCGTGGAATCGTACTCGTTTTATCGTGATTGTTGTATCGTATCTTACGATTACTTACGTAAAGTAGGAATCAAGAAATGATAATCTGTATATAAACAAGTTGTTATGCTTAAATCTACGCGACCTTCACTTTTGGAGCTGTTTATTTTCGGACTCGGTTACAACAAGTTTGGTAATGTTAATGAAAAAAATTAGCATCATCATAATATTATTATGTTTATCGCCCATTTTCTGTGGTCGTATACGATTCAGAGCTAAAAATATAAAACGAGTTTTGTAACGTTACTTTAGGCGTCCCTTACCTGGCAGAGCATCACTATAAATCCGTGCGTTTTCAATTTTTTTGGCTACACATTTGTATTACATATTTAAGCTTTTAATAGCTTTCGCTTCCAAAGAGACAGCTCTGTTTATGACTTGAACTAGTCTGGGTCAGTCTTCAAGTTTAAATCAGCGCTTAATGTGACCCCTGGCTCTTGTTTTCACTCCGTGGTCTCCGCGGTTATCGCGCCCAGATAACCGGCTACGTCAATATGTGCTTAAATTACAATATTTATAAATTTTTCATATTATTATAGTTGAATGTATTAAGAGGAAGTCGATAAGCACAGTATTACCATATTTCCTACAGTAGTGCGACGAATGTAATTGTGCAGAGAAACGGAGGGGAACTGGCGGGGGTCGGGCGACGCGGGCCGCGTAAGGCAAACACGCTTAGTTTGCTTTACCTAGCGCGAAAGGACGACGCAGTCGTATTTTTTCTGTAATAATTTTATTATACATAGGTACTTACATATTCTATTATGGCGCGCACAAACTGTTCCGTTTACGGATGTAAATCTACATTGAAATCCCAGAAGGAAACAATATTTCAGAAAGATTGTATTAATTGTATCTGTTCGGAATAGATAAAATAATTAAATAGTCACACTGATAGCTTTTATTTTATCTTATGTAATTTAAATTATTCCCGTAATTATAGTTTTTCCTCCCCAAAAAGGGCGCCCTATTGTTTTGACTAATTGGGTCAGTCAATTGACTAATGGTTCAGACACACCACATATTTATGGAAGCAGCGCACGAGGCTTCAGGTATGTGCGTAGGATGTATGTATTTAACTATTGTTGTATTATGGTAGCAGAGCAAAATAAATAACAAACAGTATCTGTTGAATTAAAATCAAAGCTATGTATATGTTGTCCTCATTATTTTCTAATCAGATTGTACATCCCAATGCGAATGCATTACTTAGTTAAATGTTGTAATATACAATTAAGAACATCCAAAAATAAAGTGTCTACGTAAATAATATTTAGCAGTGCAATATCTGTAATTATATATTTATGAACAAATAATTACATCAGATTTAATAATCGCAATTATTTTGAATGTACATATGAATAAATGATTTCATCATAATATTAATAATCACAATTGTTTTATTTGCCATTTGTTGCAACCCTAGCGTATTTTCGTGTGGCAGCGTAAGTACCTACGCTGGCGGCGGCATCGCGCGACATCAAAGGCGATTCCTTACTGTAGGAAATAATATTGTAATACTGTGCGATAAGCGTCTCTGGTGCTTAGGTCATGGGCCGTTTTGCCGTGAACAGTAATGAGTAATTACATTTGTACGGCGATGACTTGTTTATACTTAGCGATGTATTAACTATTAACCACATATGTAACATAACATACGTCTTAAATTTTAATTCCCTTTTGTCTCGAGATTCATGGCACACAATTAATAGCAGTAAAATAAAGAGTCGTCAAAACAAACCCATTAAAGTGTGTCATGAACTCATGAATATTTATAGTCGTATAATTCAGCTGCGTAAATATTGTAGAAAAAATATAGTGCCGCGCTACAAAACATATTATCAAAGTTGTGTTTGTACAAATGTTGTGGAATAACTCTGAAATTCCTTTTCGATTGCAAATTTATCGGAATTTGATATGAAATGTAAATGTGTGCATTGTTGATTCTCCGATTTTGCTGATACGAAAAATACATACCCATTTAATTTTATTTTCAGTCGTAATAATTACATCGTTAATGTTTATTGTGCAGTATTGTAGAATTTGTTATTTGTATTATTGTAAGTACCTGAGTGAAAAGTGAAATAGAAAACTTTATTAATTTTACGATTTCACGCTACGGTACGAATCGGTAAACAAAGCGATGCCAGTAATCGATTATTGCTGGCACGCTGTTGTTATATTACTGCGCATTGTTTTTACATCCGATTATATTATAAAAGCCATCGCCCAAATGTTGTGATGATGTCACCCACGCCAAACTTGTATCGCGCTATCTTGATCACGTGTACACGGTCCCTAACTTAACGCAGTCTACATTATAACTATTACACAAATTGTAGACTCTTTTGATTAAAAAATACAATTTTAAGCCACTGCATGTATGTCAACGTACCGTTATCGCTCTTAAGCCGTTGATTATGCTATTAAATGGACATAATATCATACGTACAACTGCATATTTAACATTCTAATCGCTTAACGTCTACCTCTTTTTAGGGTTCCGTACCTCAAAAGGAAAAAACGGAACCCTTATAGGATCACTTTGTTGTCCGTCCGTCCGTCTGTCAAGACCCTTTTTCTCAGGAACGCGTGGAGGTATGAAGCTGAAATTTATATCAATTACTCAGGTCTACTGTCCCTTGAAGCTGTGAAAAAATCAAACTTCTAAGCCAACGCAATCAAAAGATACAGCCGTTTATGCCGCAAATTTTCGACACTTGCAAGGGAATCAAAACCTACAGGGTGCTTCCCGTGAACTCAGAATCTTGAAATTTGGTACGAAGCAACGTCTTATAGCATAGATAAAGGAAAAATTACGAAAACCATAAATTTTTAGTTACATCACATAATATATTTTTTTTTTAATAATTTTAAACTTACTACCCATTTCCTCATAAACGCGTAGAGGTATTAAATTGAAATTCATACCAAATACTCAGGTCTATAATACCTTTAAGCTGTAACAAACCTTGCAGGTTTGTACGTAACCCTCGGTGCGCGAGTCCGACTCGCACTTGGCCGGTTTTTTTTTTATTTTTTTCATCACAATGGCTTTGAAAAGAGCAAATAACACAAATCACTGTCCCTGCATCCATGCTGCAGTTGTTCAAAAGCTACCCGACTGGTTTAATCATGCGCCCTTGGACCCATTATATCATCGCCTTCTGTATTTGGTACGTGACTGCGAAAAAGTTCACTGTACTCTTCATGAGGACATTGCACTTGATTCGATACTCCTGCACATGCTAATACGGCAATGCAATCGTTGTCAAATGCGGTGTTGTTTACGGGGCGCGGTTCGTGCAGTAACCTCCTGGCACATATCTCGCTCTATCGCTATCTAATTTTCGACACGAGATAAAAGTGATAAATTAAAAGTGATAAATTAACACGTCTGTTGTTTACCATCAATCCATTTTTATAGGTTTCGATTTTTATTTACGTTGCCTCTACTTTTACTGTTTCACGTGGTGAATTATTTAGCTCTCATTAAGAATTTGGGGCCAATTAACAGATTTACATAACGAATACTGGTTTCGAGACGCGATCGACACATCTGTTTCGTACGGTGGAAATATTGGCGCCTAGTCAATCGACCGCTCGCAAGTGACGCGCGATTTATATTGTGAATTGTCTGAATAATGAGAACCGGAGCGCTCCAGTGTGATTGAGCACTAAAATGCTTAATTGAAAGTCGCCCAACCCGCACGATTTTATCTCACCATTCTATTTTTAACCAGTTTTAAATATAAATTGAGAAAATATTCGCGGGCCGCTTATAGCCTCGCAAAATATTGCAAACAGAGCGTGTTTTGAGTCATTCGTTAAAATCTAGACTTGTTGATGTGGGCGGCGAAAAAATGTCACAAGATGTTGTTGCATGTGAGGCGAACACATTCCTCGGATTGCAATCGTCATCGACCAGTATTCAGCCAATAACCTATGTTTATTTTGCTGAGAATGTCATATAATATGTAATATGCATTGTTGCTGGCTATCCGCATTCTGTACTTTGAAATAAATTACCATTTCAACATCCATTACTACATAATACATACCTATAAAATATTCTATTAATTGTTTTATCACTTATAATACCACAAGAGCTTCAAAATTATCGGGTATTTTCCGATAGGTTCGTTGCAAACAAATGAAGGAGTCAAGTTTTTAGTCAAGGTTAAAAAATCACGAGCGCGAAGCGCGAGTGATTTTTCCTGAAAAACTTGACGACTTTATTTGTTTGCAGGGAACCTTGAGGGAAATGCCAGATAATTTTGAAGCTCGTGTGGTATTCGGGGGATTATTTTTCCGTCCCAAATGTCGGCCAATAATTTCACAATTGAATTCAACCTGTCAGTTTGACGTCAACGACCAGAGAAAATTTTCAAAAAATTATCAGTATAATACCATGTAGGTTGTACCACGTGACGTCAAATGGTGCAATTCTATTGGTCGATATTTGGGTCGGAAAAATAATCACAAGAGCTTCAAAATTATCGGGTATTTTCCGATAGGTTCGTTGCAAACAAATGAAGGAGTCAAGTTTTTAGTCAAGGTTAAAAAATAACGAGCGCGAAGCGCGAGTGATTTTTCCTGAAAAACTTGACTACTTTATTTGTTTGCAGGGAACCTTGAGGGAAATGCCAGATAATTTTGAAGCTCGTGTGGTATTCGGGAGATTATTTTTCCGTCCCAAATGTCGGCCAATAATTTCATAATTGAATTGAACCTGTCAGTTTGACGTCAACGACCAGAGAAAATTTTCAAAAAATTATCAGTATAATACCATGTAGGTTGTACCACGTGACGTCGAATGGTGCAATTCTATTGGTCGATATTTGGGTCGGAAAAATAATCCCAAGCATTTTTATTTATCATGAAAAATTTGTTTTTAAAGCACGTGTCGTGTTTTGTTTATATTGGATAAATTTATGATAGCTTTTATTTACTTTCCCTTATCTGTTGTATGTCTTACGGATACTCATGAGATCATATTTTAATATAAAACGCCTCATTTTTATTGTTCTGTTAGACACATAGTTCCGCTACTTATAATTTACGAACAATAACATCAATAAAAAATGTATAAATTGTTATCATGATAGTGATTTCGCTCATGCTGCTTACATGTGCAGGATTCATCGTTTACCGTTAATATTTCGCTCATGCTGCTTACATGTGCAGGATTGATCGTTTACCGTTAATATCTTTTTTCGCATAAAAATTGTTTTTTATCCTTTATAATTCTCAATATCAGATCGTACTAAAGAAAGAAATGACAAGTATCGTTAATCACTAAAATTGTATTGTTCTGCTGCGTAAAACGGATTATAATGCTTCCGTGTCAATTCATATCAGAGTTTCCTCGTTTGTCCATAATGCAAAAGGATTCTAGAAACCGGGAGGCGCGCTCGCCTCGATGCGGGATTGTCGGGTTCAGAGTGCACACACGGACCGCGTGCTCGATGACGTGTACCTCACTTTTAAATAGGGCACACTCGCGCGCAGACCGTCAGTCGCCTGCTAGGACGCGCACGCGCAACTTGCTCGCCATTTATTATTATCGATATCATATTCAGTAGCGCTCCAACCACCGTTGGCTCTACACGTAAACTTTGTGACGCTGAAATCCGGTTCGCTCGCTGAATCATGATTGACGTTATCCAACCCCGCGATGGATGCCTTTACGAGATCAGACAGAGGGGACAAAAGGATCCCTGTTACGTGGTCGTGCCCAATACACAAGTACGTTTTCGTGTTTTCGTTTTTCGCTCTTCGGTAATTTATGTTGAATTTTATTGACTCGGTTCGAATGTTGGTGCTTTGTCTCCGTGATTTTTGTACAGATACAATGAAATGAGAAGGGTTACTGGCCGCAAAAGGCTACGATGTAGTACAAGTTATTTTTCACGTATTTATCGGTGACTTGTGTACATATTATACGACATTAGGTTTGCATTTGATAAAAACATGACGTTATCAAGATATCTAATTGGAGTTAACAAATTTGATAAACTGGGACGAGTTTCGTTCGTTATTTGTGCTACAAGCGGCATTTATTTTATTTCAAAAGAAAACTCTTCGATATATTTTGAATTGATGAATGATTTTAACGGTGCTCTATGTCTCGTTCCAGGATCTGGTTAAGAGCCACTTGATGTTCGCGGTGCGCGAGGAGGTGGAGGTGCTGAAGGAGCGCATCGCGGAGCTGATGGAGAGGATCAACCAGCTGGAGGTGGAGAACAGCTACCTGCGCGCGCACGCCAGCCAGGACACGCTGGCGGCGCTGCCGGCGGCGGGCAGCAAGGCGCCGCCGCAGCCGCAGGGCCCGCAGCCGCCCGTGTCGTAAGGCGCGGCGCGGCGCCGGCTCGCCCGGCTCGGCTCGTTCGGCCTCCCCCTCGCGCCCGCCCCGGGGAGTCACTATGGCTGTGCTATGTTAATTCGTAGGTTAACGGGACGCAGCGCCGAGGGAAGGAGCGGGCCCCGCGCCCGACCGTCGCGCGCCCTCCTCGCGAGGCGCGCCGACCCGATGAATATTATGCTTGAATTCAATTCATAGATATATTTTTCTGTTATTTAATCTTTAGGGTGCAGAATTTCGTGCTAACTACCATGCTTTTGCTGCGCGTCTCGACTGGGACTTTTTAGTGTTGCGACGTTGTCCGTGACGTTCGTTTTAGATACAGCTCTATCGATATAACGTATTCCATGTAAGAGTAAAATAAGACGTGTGTTAATGATAATGTCTTCTTATTGCATAGTCGGATATAGCCACGCATTGAACGATTGACTGTTAATTTATTTACGATTTGTATGTATTTAATTTTAAGTTATTTATCGTGTTACATTTAAATCGCAAGTTTGTGTACAATGGTCTGTCGACATAGGAAACTGATCGTGTCGTGTGGTTTATCGTTTAGTTGTATTTAAATTAATGATGCAGTTAATGTTAAATAGTGTTCGGATAAATAATAATCATCAAGGATTGATGTGTAGCGTTATACTAAAGAGTCTATTGATAGTAGTCGTCGCGAGAGTGTGGCCTCGTGTAAACGCTGGCTTTAGTAAATTTTGCACGCTGAAACTGAAAAAAAAATCTATTTTTATTCCAACCCTATATATCGATAATAGAAGTTATACATAGCGATTTAACATTGTATTTTTTTAAATATTATAAATTGTTTGTATATAGTACAAGTTGTAATAGAATTGTGAGACGGAACGGTGTATATAAAAAGTTGGTACGTCCGATGCCATCGAGGAATGGCTCTAAAATGGATAATTTAAGTGCGCTGTAATAAATATTCGCTTTAATGTTTATCGTAAACAAAAGAACAAAATGGCTGGAGACAGATTGAATGGAATGATTGTAAATGTAATTAAATTGGAATGTGCAAGGTATGCGAGATTGGTTCGAGAAAGAGTCACAGCGAAATGTGAAGTAGTGTAGTATTTTGTACAAGACTACTGCGTATAATTATGTATAGATGATGTTATATTTAGTCCTCTTAATTATTGTGAATATGCCGTATTTTACTTCATTGCTAGTTATGATATAATATGATTCTGAAAATTGTAAATATATTGTAAACAGAATGTCCATTGTAGCTTATGTTGACCAGAAAGGTTCCTCGTACCCAATAAATGCAAAACTACTAAATGTTTATTCGTTTAATTTTACCCTTACCCCTATATAAATTGAGTTCATTTTACAATAATGGACAAAAAACTTCTCTAAAGTGACCTATTTCTGTATATGTTTCACTGATTAAAATACTAGAGAAATATCTTAAAGATACTAATCTAGTACAGAAACCATGGTTATTTTTATATGGTTTAAAAGCATGCAAATGCTTTACAAATATTCAAAGACGCGGGTTCGAATCCCAGGACGTATTCATTTTTTTCTGTTCTTTAAAAAATTCTAACACGTTCTCTATCAAGAAGTAGAACAACTCTATGCTCAAACACGTTTTCATTTTGATACTATAATAAAAAATAGTCTAGACTAGTTTAACAACATCTACATAACAATAAGTTTCATAAATATGAATCTCTTTATAATGCATGCCTTCTATGAAAAAATCCTAATAAAATTGTACCAAAAAAAATTCATGCCAATTATGAGAAAACATATCCACCTAGGTATAACATTCAGTACCTACATGAATACTAGTTTGTTTTTTCATTAGATTGAAATAGCGAAATGGAAGCCCTTTGATTACATATCTACGATTATTTTAATGAGTTCAAAACGTTGTTGATCAATATAGTAAAATAGAGTTTGCAAATGTATCAAAATAATAGCGAACTCGATTAAATACATTTTCCTTGTTACCTAAAAATAACACTAGACACATCAACAGATTACAAAAATAGATACCTACCTTTGTATCAATGTTAGCTAGCGATTATTATCATTAATCAAAATAAGTGTCAGATAACACGACAAGGAAGAAGTGTTGAGATTAGATAGCACTAGCGAAAAAGATTTGTCACACTTTTTTGTTTGTTAACATGTACTAATATTTATTTTAATGGGCGTATGTTATGTACTGACACCAGTCATGCGTACATGATGTATGGTCACAATTATAAAAATCTTAATATATTACACTAGCAATGCCCTGCGGTTTCACCCGCATAGATAGCGATATCGTTACAGTGAAAAGTCTACTATAGGTCGGACTATAGGTTTAATTTTTAATCACATGAAAATCACCTTTACCCCGTCCCGCACTACGGCCTTTTTTTTTTTGTTTTAGTGGGGAAATCTTGCATAGATACCCACGGCCTCCGGGGGAGGGGCCGTGGGTTATGTCGGATTCCTACCGACCAAAACCCCACTGAGTTCCGTCAAGCCGCATATTGGTAGAATTCCTCCGTGACCCCCGCACTACGGCCTGCTCGAACAGTATACCTACTATTTTCTGTAGATTGACACTATTTTGTGATACAAGCTTATGAGGACCTAGGCCAGCATAGCAGCCAAGTGTGGGTTGTCAATTGTCTAACCGACTTCAAGAAAAGGAGGAGGTTCTTACTCCGACATTTTTTGGATTTATTACCTCACAACTTTCGACTAGCTGAACCGATTTTGATTATTCTTTTTTATTTGAAAATTAGTGCCTTCCGCTTGGCCTCATTTAAATTTTGTAAAAGGTCTGACAATTTTACGGCGGTTTAGTCTTGTGTCAAAAAATATAATTTTGGTTCTACAACATGCGATGTTTCATGTTTCATTACATCGATTAAATATCTAACACAGCAACACATCTACATACTAAAAATAAAATAGATAACTACTTGATAATATAATCTTACTCCACAATCTCAGAAATAGATATTACCTAATTGACATCATAATTAATAAAAAAATACAAAAGTTGTGTTAACAATGGAACAAAGTAATTTATACATACAGAAATAATAATACCTAGGTATCTGATGTAAACTTCGCAACTCTGAACGATAAGAAACACGCTAAACTATCATTACTAATTCCTGTCAAAATATTATTATTGAACTAACAGTCTCTCACAGTAACAGTAAAGTCTATTAGTAGTTTTTTTAATCTTGTTCAAATATAACATCTAGCTGGACGCCGCAGTTAAGCTCTGGTTGACCGATAAAAAAAGTTATGGACTACTAAACCAAGTATTTATAAAGCTGGTGGCTGCAACCTACGATACATATATTATAAGGTCCCACCATGTAATAGGTATATCTATTTGAGCAATTTTTACCTAGTATGTTCTGTTCACAATTCTGTTAACTTGCGAATGCATACCTGAACAGTGAACAGTTGTGAACCTCCCCGGTACAACTACCGTGGTGTGTATGGATTACATTACGTACACCTGTACCGTCTGCGGTACATAACTTTTTTCCTCTACCAAAACATAGGACTAGAATCTAGATCAGTTTTCGCATCAAACATGTCTGTTTGTACTTTGACCGCACATTACTATGTAACTAGAGCATTATTTCAAACTAGATTTTCGCCCGCCGCTTCACCCGCGTTTTCAAAAACCCGCATAGCTCCCGTTCCTACTTTTTTATTTTTTAATTAGTCAATTTCCGGGATAAAAAGTAGCCTATGTCTTCAGCTACATACCAAACTTCATTGTTATCGGTTCAATAGTATTTGCGTGACACAATCATCCATACACCCATCCTCACAAACTTTCGCATTTATATAGGAAAAATACAATATGAATTCGAATACAATATAAAATCGCAAATACAATATGAAATACTCAAGGAAATACCTTTTGTCTCAGTTTTCAATATGCATCGAAAATATTTTTCATTCCCTTCGTGATGGTAATGTATGTGGGAAGTTTAAATGTGTTTTTTAACTTTCAACAAATGTGGTCTTGTGTGTTCGGCAATCAGAACGCCACTTGTCAGAACTGAAAATGTCAGCTGTCACGAAATGTCAAAGTCAGAATCGAATGTTGATGTGTTGTTCATTCATGTTGTGAACTTGTAAAATAATGTTTATCTGATATTATACGGGAATAAGTTAATAATAAATTGTAATATGGATACTATGACTTTAAAAGAAATACAAAGCAAATTGCTGTTATGGGAAGCTGCAGAGAACCCATTGGCGCCACTAACTTCTTCGCAAAGAGAGGCTATTCTGGATTTGGAAACCATGATACAAAGTGATGGTATTTTGGAAGAGGATTCTCAAGTAAATTTTATAAATTACCTTTATCACTGTGTTCATTATTGATGTCGGTATAATATAAAAGTCATAAAAATGTAATTCACCTAAGCATTCCAATGTCTGAGAAACTTCAAGTGGATTCTAATTAAAAAACACTTTCCATTTGATTTTATTGTTTTGTATATTTATATACATATACGCTAGTGTAATAATTGATGATATTCATCACTTCTATTATTTGATTCAATTTTATGATGAGCCACATAATAATTAATAACTATGAATATTTAAAAGTTTTCTTAAAACATTTTCTACTTTATAGGAATCTCCACCAAATGAAACTTCGGACACCACAAATGTACTACAAGTCAATACAATGTACGATTTCTTGGAGTTTTATGAAAACTTGAGTGAGCAAAGTATCAAGGCCAGTGATGCCCCTTATGAAGCATATTACAAACAATTAGAAGAAAGGAAAAATGAATGTGTAAATTTAACTGACCAGGTTTGGGAAAAACATTCTTTCATACCTATTTAATATTATATTTGAATTGAAATTTCCGTAAACCGTAAAAAAACAGTAAAATATTACATTTTAATTAATCAACTAAGTATTGCGATCATACACATCATAAAGTAACCATAAAAAAATTAATACTATAGCTATAAAATAGACTCCCACTCATAGAAATCCTATAGTTATACCAAGTTTCCTAGTTAATTATTTTTAAAATAACAAATCTTAATACTATTATAAAGGCGAAAGTTTGTATGGATGTATGGATGTATGGATGTATGGATGTTTGTTACTCTTTCACGTAAAAACTACTGAACCGATTACAATGAAATTTAGCACTCATATAGAGGGTAACTTGGATTAACACATAGGATAGGTTTTATCCCGGAAATCCCACGGGAACGGGAACTATGCGGGTTTTCCTTTGAAAACGCGGGCGAAGCCGCGGGCGGAAATCTAGTATAGTATAATGGCTTATCTAAAAAATTCAGGAAAGGTTTAATATTTTTATTATGTTCCTTATAAATGTTTTTATAGATTGCAGCTACATTATCAAATTTAGACAAACTGTCTGATGAATACAATCTTGTGTCCAACAAAACGAATGCCCTTCACACCATGAGTGAACAACTGCTGGCCGATCAGAATAAACTCTCTGCTATTGGTATGTATAACTTACTCAAAGAATATTAGTGAATCACAAATTAAGTTATGAATAATAAAAAAAAGCATTATTAGAAAACAATTAGCTTGTAACAAAACTATGATGTGTAATATGTTGAATAAATTTAATTTAATTGATACATAAAATTAAAAAAAAATATTATTTAAATAAGAATTTTTTAAAAATCTGTAATATTTTTATTCAATAAAGCTACATCTATAAATTCAATGAATAGAAAATTAATCCCTTTTCTTGTACAATTCCAGGTGACAACATAAAGCAGAAGCTCCACTATTTCACACAAGTGGAGCACCTTTCCCAGCGACTCAACAGTCCAACCATGTCTGTGAATAGCGATACATTCTTCAATGTGCTGTCCAAAATAGACGAGTGTTTGGAGTATATGAGGGCTAATGTGAGTAAGAATACGAATTTATGTAAAATTAGAGATGTTTTAATTGTTGTTAGTGTATAGAAAAAAATCTGTAGGGATAAGAAAAGTTGTAGGCAGTTATTTTGTGCATTTGCATCTAGCAATATCTAAATTCTTGCTTTTTCTTTTTTCTATCATCCTTAAATCATTAAACTAATCAGAAAAATAATATTTTGTTGAATAGTTTGTGTCATTTCCACAAAATATTATGTAAATGTATGTAATATGTATTTAAAAAAATATGACATAATATATTTTTTTATTTTTAATTTTTATGAATAAATACAAAATACAATTACACTAAAATTAAAATAAACTACAAAATTTATCATATTATTTATATTTTATTAATATGTTATTTATTCACAGAGCACATTCAAAGAAGCGCACTCGTACACAGTAAAGTACCGTCACTTGCAAAGCCGCGCTATGTCGCTCATACGTAGCTATGTGAACCATGTCTTGAACATGGCTACAGAGCAAGTGCTTTCGCCAGAAGAGCCACACGATAGCGAACAAATGGATATGGCATATGCAGTTTACTTCGGCAAGTTTCAAGCCGTCGCACCTAAGTTGAAAATGGTGATCGGGGAAATTGAGAAACGAGCGGAGGTCAATGAAGAGTTAGTATTATTTTATTTGTAGAAATCAAATGTGAATGTGGATTTTAGATGTCTAGTGTGCTGTGGTACAAATTATCTGTTTTACTGCAAAAGTCTAGTGATAAACCTGCAAAAAATTTTTTAGTATTTTTGTTAAATTAACAAATTTTTTGTTATTAGATTATGGATAATTTTTTTTTTAAACTCAAGCAGCAAAAAATTCACTATCATTGAAATAATAACTGCATTCACGCCCTCTATCGCTAAATTCAAACAACATCAAGTGTACTTACAGACTTCGAATTAGTGTGCTAAATATGATATAGAGGGCGCTTACAAACTATGAAAAAAATATGGAACAAAAAATTTGTGCATAATATCCGATATAAAATAGAATACATTTTAATTTAAAATTATTATTTTATCAAAAATAAAAAAGAAAAAAAAATGCATAAAATAGTAAGGAAATAAATCGTGTCCGAGTGAGATTTGAACGCGCGTTCGTTTTTATGTTGCCTTTCACTATTTCGGTGTGTACTTCGACTGGGAGCGTGGCGTCTCCTGTAATCCGGCTACTCGGAGGTCGGGCTCGGAGGATGGTTTGAGGTCGGGAGTCCTGGTGCTGTGTGGTCCATGTTGACTGGACGTCCACACTAAGCCTGGTATTAATATGGACCCCCCGGAGGAGTCTGGGGGGTGCAGGTTAACTAAGGAGGGGCGAACCGGGCCAGGGGGGAAACCCAGCAGCCAAAAGTCCCCGTATCGGGCAGTAGTGGGATAGCGGCCGGGAGTGGACGCTCAGTATCAGCCCGACCAATACAATCAGACCCGTTCCTTTTGCACCTTTGCAACATTAAACAAGTTTATTTTGGTTAACTTATATGGAGCAATTAATAACCTATTATTCGGTCCTTAATAAACATATTATGGTAACAACAAATGTAATAAAATTATGTGAATGTTTGTTCAATCAAAAATATTTATTTTGTTTTAATTTAAAGATTATAACTATGAGGATAATTTTAGTTAGTCAGTTTAACTAAATATAGCACTTGTTAGTGTGATTACAATCAAAATAATGAATATACAGGGTGTAATCGTTAAGTGTGCACAGGCGATTATTCCGTAACTATTACAGATATCAAAAAACTTTAAACTGATATCGAAAGTACTTATCCTAATGAGTAAAATGGCCATAATAAATTTTTGAAAATAAAACGAGAAATATCCAAAAATGTTACATAAAACACTCCCATACATTTTATTTCCCATACATTTTGTATTCATAGCAGATTTTCGAAGTGATGTCCTCATTGTGCAATACAATGAGGAGCTCTATTTACAGTTTCTAAATGAACTTCCCTCCAAATTTGCGAAGTAATTAAAGCAGAAAACCAAAAAAAGAAAGAAAAAGCTAAAATCTTTCATATTAAATGTATATGGGATATTCGTATCTCATACTAAATGTATGGGAGGGTTTCAAGTTAATTTTTTAGATATTTCTCGTTTTATTTTTAAAAATTTATTATGGCCATTTTACTCATTAGGTTAAGTACTTTCGATATCAGTTTAAAGTTTTTTGATATCTGCAATAGTTTCGGAATAATCGCTTGTGCACACTTAACGATTACACCCTGTATAAACCAATCTCTTCCAGCTACGCGTCCCTTCTCTCAGACATACAGCGCGAATACGCAATACGCAGACAGCGCGTAGCCGGCGGGCCCACAGCTGGCGCGCTGGCTGTAGCGGGCAGCAAGCACGCGCGGGATCACTGCGCTATGCTGCGAGCCGCGTGCTCCTTACTGGCGCTAGCTGTAAGGGACGAGTGTGCGCTGTATGAGCACTTCTTCTCCAAGTCCTCTCCGGCTTTAGAGTGAGTGATATAGCTAGTAAAGTTACTAGTTTCATCAATATAGGGGGGTGTTTACGGGCGGCAAGCACGCGCGGGATCACTGCGCTATGCTGCGAGCTGCTTGCTCTTTACTGGCGCTAGCTGTAAGGGACGAGTGTGCGCTGTATGAGCACTTCTTCTCCAAGTCCTCTCCGGCTTTAGAGTGAGTGATATAGCTAGTAAAGTTACTAGTTTCATCAATATAGGGGGGTGTTTACGGGCGGCAAGCACGCGCGGGATCACTGCGCTATGCTGCGAGCCGCGTGCTCCTTACTGGCGCTAGCTGTAAGGGACGAGTGTGCGCTGTATGAGCACTTCTTCTCCAAGTCCTCTCCGGCTTTAGAGTGAGTGATATAGCTAGTAAAGTTACTAGTTTCATCAATATAGGGGGGTGTTTACGGGCGGCAAGCACGCGCGGGATCACTGCGCTATGCTGCGAGCCGCGTGCTCCTTACTGGCGCTAGCTGTAAGGGACGAGTGTGCGCTGTATGAGCACTTCTTCTCCAAGACCTCTCCGGCTTTAGAGTGAGTGATATAGCTAGTAAAGTTACTAGTTTCATCAATATAGGGGGGTGTTTACGGGCGGCAAGCACGCGCGGGATCACTGCGCTATGCTGCGAGCCGCGTGCTCCTTACTGGCGCTAGCTGTAAGGGACGAGTGTGCGCTGTATGAGCACTTCTTCTCCAAGACCTCTCCGGCTTTAGAGTGAGTGATATAGCTAGTAAAGTTACTAGTTTCATCAATATAGGGGGGTGTTTACGGGCGGCAAGCACGCGCGGGATCACTGCGCTATGCTGCGAGCCGCGTGCTCCTTACTGGCGCTAGCTGTAAGGGACGAGTGTGCGCTGTATGAGCACTTCTTCTCCAAGACCTCTCCGGCTTTAGAGTGAGTGATATAGCTAGTAAAGTTACTAGTTTCATCAATATAGGGGGGTGTTTACGGGCGGCAAGCACGCGCGGGATCACTGCGCTATGCTGCGAGCTGCTTGCTCTTTACTGGCGCTAGCTGTAAGGGACGAGTGTGCGCTGTATGAGCACTTCTTCTCCAAGTCCTCTCCGGCTTTAGAGTGAGTTCAATAGCTAGTAAAGTCACTAGTTTCATTAACATTGTGTATGAACTGCGGGTGCGCTCGCAGTAGCGGGCAGCAATAGGGAATATGCATAAAATTTGAAATGGCCTAAAATATTTTTTTCTCGAATACTTATTATCGTAATATTATAATGAAAAGGATTTTTTTATTTACTTATTATTTAAACCCCTAAAATAATATTCAAAAAGTGCAAAATAAGGGAGCGAAATTCAAACTTCCAAAACGCGCCACCACTGGTCGAACGAAATGTGACGTCATCTGACAAGACATTGTATTCATCACTCCACAGTAAACACTAAGGTGAACACCCACTGGGCGTGTCATGTGACGTCACGCAAAGCGCGCGCAAAATGGCAGCATTTGAACTGCTTAAATTTTTTAAAAGTTTTAAATTTCATTTATAAAAATATCTAGAGTATTTTGAAGCCCATTAATATTTTTTTCTACGTTATAGAATAGTAAACTATTAATTTAAGACAAAAAAGAAAAACATGAATATTCCCCATTGGCCGTGATGGTACGCGTGCAGTCGCGTGTTTGTTACTAACGCTAGCGGTAAACTGAAAAATCTTTATGGAGCAAGGGGCAAGCAACATTGGCAACATTGTAATTCATCATATTTTTTCTATAACTTTTCCTTAACAGAAAAAAAGAAAACAATTATTTAGTACAAGTTTAGTACATATAACTAAATAATGATGTAAAAACTCTTTGTTTAGTAAGTTTATCTTTTTCATAATCAAAAATAGGCAAATGTTGAGTTTGAGTTTGTTTTAATCTTGAAAACCGAACTTTGAGAAAAGTTGCTAAATGTTAACAAACTTAGTCTAAAACGGATAATTTTTCTCTGACTGAAATCTGTTCCTTAAATAAATAATTTCTAATACTTTCAGGGAATACCTCCAATCGCTCAGCAACGGCTTGTATGAGACGCTACGACCGCACATCATACATATTAATCACCTGGAGACGCTCGCCGAACTGTGCGTCATATTAAAAGTGGAAGTTATTGAAGAACAAGTTAATAACGATCGTGAGTAAAGTGATGGTATAAAATAGCTTGGTGTTGGGAAATATATGGTAATTAATAAATTTTGTATGATTAGTTTTATTGGTACTTTTTTGGGTTTTCGATGTTGTCAAAATTACATACGTATATATTTGGCTGTTTACCTAATTGATGGATATTTCCTTCTGGTAGTAGTTGATTGAAAAAAAATTAAAAGTTGAAGATTAATCCTCTAATTTTCACATATTAAAATTTCCTTAGAATTCATGCGTCCCTCATGCGCACGCAGGGGTGTTTAGACTTATTTTATGCTCTCTGGACGAATTACATAGACCACAGAATTACACAGATCGTTCGTTTGTAATAGTTTTAAAATGTGAAGGCAAGTAAATGAACTTTTTATTTATTTATTACTAGTTTTCCACCCGCGGCTTCGCCCGCGTTTTCAAAGAAAAACCCGCATAGTTTCCGTTCCCGTGGAATTTCCGGGATAAAACCTATCCTATGTGTTAATCCAAGTTACCCTCTATCTGTGTGCTAAATTTTATTGTAATCGGTTCAGTAGGGCGCGTAGAGCGTGAAAGAGTAACAAACATATACATACACATCCATCCTCACAAACTTTCGCATTTATAATATTAAGTAGAATAAGTAGGAGTAATAGGATTTTTATTACTAATCCATTATTGAAGTGAAACTTCTTTATCGGGGTTGGAAAAAAACTTAGTGTATCATTTTTTCGTTACGCGTGACATTTTTCCGTTACGCGCCATCTTTTTCTTATCCCTACCACGCGTGATTCGACGTATTTCTGTAAAGTCGCATATAAAGTAAATTATTTTTTGAAAAATAAGGTCATAAAGAAGTTTCACTTCTTACGTGTGTACACTAGTACACGCACACATTTTTTAACGTGATAACGTTTTTAAAATCGTTTTAGTCGGGTGACATGTTCAGAAACTTGTGTCACACCAAAACCTCACGAGCGCGATCGCAGGTATAACGAGAGAGAGACGGACCGATCTCCCGTCTCATCTCGAGCGCTGCCACTGCATTATGTTATCACGATCGTAAACCTACTTTACGAACGACCAATTTTTTTTATTCCTTCTACTGCAGCGTCGCTCGCAGCACTGGGCGCAGTGGCCCGGTCCCTGCTGCACGACACGCAGGAGCGGCTCGTGTTCCGCGCGCACGTGCACCTGCGGGCGGACGTGCTGCACTACCGCCCCGCGCCCGGCGACCTCGCCTACCCCGACAAGCTGGAGATGATGCAGGTGGGATCTATGTTTGGGTCAAATATCGGTTTTTGGAGTGAAGGAAAGAAAAAAAAAGAAATAATTTTTTTTTATTTGTTTCAAAAAATTTTACATAATACAGTTACACTAGCTTACCGCCCGCGGCTTCGCCCGCTTTGTCTAAAACCTAATAAATTATATACTAAAACCTTCCTCTTGAATCACTCTATCTATTAAAAAAACCGCATCAAAATCCGTTGCGTAGTTTTAAAGATTTAAGCATACAAAGGGACATAGGGACAGAGAAAGCGACTTTGTTTTATACTATGTAGTGATGATATTATGCATTGAACCCCACACTAGGATACTCTGTGTTGTGAGGCTCTCAATCTTTTAAGATAGAGTTAGTTACATATTTATAATCCTACTAGCTGTGCCACGCGGTTTACAAGCTGGAGATGATGCAGGTGTAGTACTGTGTGCAAAGTTTCATCGAAATCGGTTCAGCGGTTTAAGACTAAAGAAAAGACAGATTTACTTTCGCATTTATAATCTTCTTAGCTGTGCCACGCGGTTTCATGCACAGACAAACCCGCGGGCAAAATCTAGTACCTACATATAACACGTATAGCTCATGTGTTATAATGATCTTTAATACTGTCAAGTTTCACCCCAACGCGTCCAGAAATGTTTTCGTGAAAGATTAACCATACATTTTACAAACTTTTGCGTTTGTAGAGTTTAGTTTGATTTTGTTAGATTCATCATCGTTAAAAGTTATAAATGTTCACATTTAAAGAATTCTATCATATCATAGCATATGTCCCCTTTTCCGATTACTTTTACATGTCATTTCAACAAACTGTGTGTTTCAGCAAATCGCCTTATCCCTCCAAGAGCAAAGCCTCAAACGGAGCGACTCTCGCAACTCCATGATATCGGACATTTCGACCACTTCCCAAGAAGTAGCCAACATTAACGTGGAAGCTCAACGCCGACCGCAAGCGTCTCCAGCTGACCTGCATGGCATGTGGTATCCAGGAGTCCGCAGAACTTTAGCAGCACTATCCAGGCTTTACAGGTGTCTGGAAAAACGAGTTTTCCAAGGCCTAGCCCAAGAAGCAATTTCCCTCTGCGTGCAAAGTGTTTCCAACGCGGCGAACCAAATCTCAGCGCTAAAAACAAGCATTGACGGCGAATTGTTCCAAATTAAACATCTCTTAATTCTCCGGGAGCAAATTGCTCCTTTCCAAGTGGATTTTGTCATCAAGGAAACTTCTCTAGACTTTAGCAATATGAAGAATGCTGCATACGGTCTGATACAGCGTCCTCGACAGATTTTCTCTTTGAATAGCAATAATGCGTTATTGGAATTCCTTCTAGAAGGTACTCCAATGGTCAGAGAGCATTTGTTGGACTCGAGAAAAGAGGTGGACAGACAGTTAAAGAGTTGCTGTGAGATCTTTATCAAGGACGCTACGGAAATTATGGTCGGGCCTTTAATCGAGTTTATTGAGAAGGTAATTAAAATGAGACATTCTTTTAATAGACTTTTGGCAAAAAATATAAAAATAATGGCGAAAAGTTGTTTTCAAAATAAGGGTAAAAAATATTTGTAGTTGTTAATATTGTCCAACATTTATTTTAACTTGGAAAATAGTATAGCAGTTATTGTTGGTTACATATTAAAAAAGGTACAGGAAAAAGTTATATATGTAGTATAAGAAATAAAAAGCGAGGCCGAGTTAAATATTAGTTTGAGGGCTGATTTTTCAATGCTTGGATAAAACTTATCCGTCCAATAAAGTATTACACGATAATATTAAAATGTCACGTAAACTGTCAAATACGGGCAATTAGAATACGTTTTTAAAATGGTAGTTTTATACATTATTCGACGAATAAGTTTTATCCAAGCATTGAAAAATCGGACCTGAATGTAATAAGAATGTACTGCGATTCTACACAGCTACCTAATTGATGTAGGTAGTTGATAACAAAACGCAGCAAGTCAACGACTATACCAAAGTGAGGGTAGTTGGGTCGAACGTCGTATAAACAACGTCCGAGCCCCTAGGCACGATTCGGACGAATGCGCCACGAGTCAAAGGAACGCGGCTTTTTATACTATTCAACAGCTAAGCATGTTCAGACAGGAAACAGTGACAACTAAATTGACAACTATTCATCCACATAAATATCAAATCAGAAGTTACGTCTAACAGTAGTTTGATTTACATAAATGTAAACTACTATAACTTTTATCACAATGACTTCTTACGTATTACCTATAACCTACTACCAACTATCAGGAAAGGAATTTGTAAACTATAAAATTGATAATCTTTTCCCTAGGTTCAAACCTTTCAACCAGCAGACCAGCTCAAAGTACAACCGTGGGCAACGGCTTCTCAAATTGCCGTAATAGTGCAAGAAGCTCAAAGACGAATCAAAACACACCTAGCGCCGATTCAACGGTCCATGCAGTTGTATCTCGCTAATAAGGAAACCGAGTTCATACTTTTCCGACCTATACGGGTAAACATATAATAGTTGAGACATATCCTTGTGAGAGATATTAAAAAGTTCTTTATTTTGTTAAATCTTATAAAAATTTCAAATATATTTCACAGTATTTGAGTAATAAATTTCTTTTAACCTTTTTTTAATATAGACCTCAACGTTATATGTAGATTTTTTTGTGCATTTCATGCTGCCATTCTTTCTTTAAAAACAGAAAGCCTTCAATCTTGAATGATTAGTTAATTAACTATTAATATCGACTTTGAAAATACAATGTTCTCAAATAATGAGCATTATGACCAAATGTTACACAACATTTCAAGACATTCTACTTGGCAATTTGCCCTTGTATAACCATTTTGTTTGGCCAACTTATATTCTTACATAAACTTTATTATTTTCAGAACAATGTCGTTGGATATTTCGTACAATTGGAGCAATTATTGACGAATTCTGGTTATTCCTACGATGACGTCATCATCGTAGCTTGTCCTACACCTGAACAAGTGTCAGTGTTCATATCATCTGCCAGTCTTATCAGCCACAATGAACCAGTATTGCCATATGGGAAAAAGAAGCAGACTAGTGTCATTCGGAAACCAAGTGTTACCAGTATTACAGAAAAAAAGGAAGACAAGCCACCTATTGCCAGCAATCAGCAATCAACTAGTCAGATATAGAGACAATTGTAAAATTTTATTATGTAGTAACAAATAATTGCATTTTTATAATAAGAATAGTTATTGTATGTTTAATTTTAATAAAATTATAAATGGAACTGTATTCATGCAAAAATGAAAGATAATATTTGATGGATTTATTTATTTACAATTATTTAACTTATTCACCAATAAATACGTACACCAAAGACATTGCGTTTTATTACAATAAAACAACAGACGTTTGGGCGAGAAGTTTAATGTAATCTTAACTGATTTTTAAATTGATACTAAAGTACACTACTAAATGGTTTAGACTCTGAGCCAGTACATTCCAGAGCGGATTCTGTTGTAGTCAGGAAGGGCTTCCGTGGGTCCTACAGCAGCTACTACAGGGCAGCGATCATACAAGTATTTGTAGCATACATCTTTGACATTGTCTACGGTTACTGCCTCAATGCGCGCGTCAAGCTCGTGAATGGGAATACGGCGGTTATAGCACAGGATCTGGCGACCGATGTCCTCACAAACAGGTGTGGTTCCATCAAGCTGGAGAAGCATGTTGGTCTTCAATAAGTTCTTTGCCCTGTCTACTTCACCCTCGGTCACTGATGTGCACAGTTTCATCCATTCAGATTGGATGTTGTACAACATATCTTCAATTTTCAATGGCTCAGATACAAAGTAGATACCCCACAGACCGGTGTCCTTGTAGCAAGTGTTGAATGATTGGAAGCTGTGGCACAAGTTCTCAATGGAGGAAGCTTGGGCCAAGAAAGAGGCGTTGTTAGCACCACCTCCTTGGGAGCGGTCCCAAGCACCGATCAGAGTATTCGCTACCATAAGAGGAATGTTATCAGCATCGGTCCATCCAGCTCCTTCTACAGCAACAGCAATGTGAGCCAAGGGCATTGAGTCATCACGCACTCTGATTTCAGATCCAGTGTAACGGCAGGGAGTCAATTCTGGTACATCCAAAGCCGTGTTCTTCAAACTGCCCAAATGCTTGTTAGCGAGGTCTACAAGCTTGTTGTGTTCAACACCACCGGCTCCAGAGAGAACTATTCTTGTGGGTTGGTAGTGTGTCTTGATGTACTGTTGAAGATCAGCCTTTGAGATCTTCTTAATGTTCTTAGTGGGGCCAAGAATTGTCTGTCCTAGGGGAGTACCTTGGAAGGCAGTGGCATGCAAATGATCGAATACAACCTCTTGCAAGTTGCTTTCGACGTCTTGCATTTCGCGGAGGATGACGCCACGTTCTCGTTCGATTTCGGGTTCAGCGAGCGACGAGTTCTGGATGATGTCAGCAAGGATCTCAATGGCGGCTGGGACGTCGTTGGCGAGGCATTTGGCGTAAAATACGGTTTGCTCGCGAGATGTGTAAGCGTTTAAGTGTGCGCCCATGTTCTCTACGAGCAACTCGAGATCGGTTTGTGATCTCTTGCTGGTTCCCTTGAACGCCATGTGTTCAAGGAAGTGGGCAACTCCATTGTTCTTAGAGGTTTCATACCTTGAACCAGCATCTATCCACAGCCCCACGGTAGCGGTTGGCGAGCCAGAGTCCTCGGAGGCGACACGGATCCCATTGTCGAGAACTGTGAGCTTTGTTGGTGGAACATTTACTAAGGCTTCATTTTTCGTTGCAGCTGTGGCAAATAATCGAACATTTTTACCCTGCTTTGAAACAAGCCTTAACGTAGTCGCTACTTTCAACATTTTCTTTAGATCCTTGCTGTAAATTTTTGCTCGCTGATTTACGTAATGTGAAATAATAAGACAGATGTCAAAAATATGGGCAGGTTATCGAATAAAGTTATGAAACATGAACAGATAATCTAGAATAAA
This sequence comes from Colias behrii, assembly GCA_029959065.1. Taxonomy (NCBI): domain Eukaryota; kingdom Metazoa; phylum Arthropoda; class Insecta; order Lepidoptera; family Pieridae; genus Colias; species Colias behrii. The sequence goes on from JARWMC010000001.1 coordinate 13,440,068, forward strand.
ATAGATAATTTATCAGAATATAGATAACAAAAAATATGAAGTCTTTGTAAAAAGAAAGGTTTTATTTTAGCAAAGATTAATGAAAAGATTGAAAATTTTCTTTTGTATAGAGCATTTCAATAAAGAAACGAATCTTAAATGGCGGCGCTTATCATTCCCTCTCGCTTACACACGGCCGTACGGCATGCAAAAAAAATTGGGAAAAGTAAGATCACTAAAATATAATATTTGATTTTCCCTATAATACTTTTTATCATAAATTTACCATGACAATTATGTATTTGCGATAGTAAATAATGTTTTATTGGAATTTGACAAAATATGTTTTTTGGGAAAAGTTGTTCAGTTTTATGGGCTCATTACAAGTATTATGGGCTTTTTGTTGCATTCTGTATACGTAAATATTATGATAATTCATATAAATACACAAGTACCATAACAAAGAAGTTTGTCAATAAACAATTAGAAATAATTGATAAAATAATTATCCATTTACATTATGTATTTTAAGCTATTGCATAGCTTCTATCGCGGGCCTTGAGCGCGGGGACCGAATCCAGAAATTCCGTAACGAAAAAACCTCACGCTCCCCACTCCGACGGGCTCGGAGGTGTGGCTTGAAGGCACGCTATGCAATAGCTTTACCACGGCAGTCCCCGAGTGCCACACGTCTTTTTTATTTTCTTTTTTATTGACCCTACCATATGTCAGTGTCAGCTTTGGCCGCCATTGAAGATTCGTTTCTTTATTGAAACGCGTTATAATATAATTATACTTATTATTTGAAACTAAAGCATTTTTCAATAATGTGTGATTCAAATTAAATTATGTGATTTGGTTTTATTTTAATAGGTGGGTGATGGGTCTCCACCAAGGTCTCCACAGAATTATTGAAATTCCATTAGTTTTATTATAAACTATAGTCCTTTCCACCTAAGATGATTTCTGTGACACATCGATTTTTGACACGTGTAGAGATGTCTTTACTGAAATAATATCAATTATTTCCGATAATCGATAATATTTTATATGGAAATGAAATCGATTTGAATAAAGTACCAAAATTAGTTTTTTCGACATTTCGCCAACAATTAACTAAGGAAACTTAGCAAACAACAGCAACAAAAAGTCAACAATAACAATTAGTAACAATAACAGAATACCACGTAAAGTATCAATATAAAAATGCAACTTGTATACAAGGCTGACGCACTCGTACAGACGATTGACTCGATTGACAAACGATCACAAGATGGGCGCCGATTATATGATTTTCCAACTCTATGATTTTTCAACGATCCATTTCATGTACACGAATTGCGTAGGTATTATATTTTTGTGTTATTTTATTTTATTTTTCATTATATTAAACGAAACAATACTGTTTTTGATTTATAAGCTTAAGATGTTTCATTTTTATATTTTTGGTAATAATGCCGCCATAAAATAAAAATATTATGCACTAAAATTATTTTGGCGTTTTAAACATAAAATACGTAATTCGGAACACGATGAAGTGTCACAGGAATCATCATAGGTGAAAAGGACTATAGCTTTCCGCCCGCGGCTTCGCCCGCGTTTTCAAAGTAAAATCCGTTCCCGTAGGATTTCCGGGATAAAACCTATCCTATGTCCTTTCTCGGGTATCAAAATATCTCTATACCAAATTTCATGCAAATTGGTTCAGTAGTTAAGGCGTGATTGAGTAACAGACAGACAGACAGAGTTACTTTCGCATTTATAATATTAGTATGGATTAAATAAAAGATGGTCATTGGTCGTCCTGTTTAGCGAAAATAAAATATAATTATAAGATTGTTACTGTGGATTATTGACGTGACAACGTCTTAAATTAGGTTGCGACTGGGAGTCACTTATGAAAAAGTGTAACGCTCGGTAACGTTACGATGAGTCACCGAACGAGAGAGAGGCCCGCGGTCTGCCGCGCGCGCAGCACATAAATATTCTACCGAGAAAAAGACGTTGTCACGTAAAATCTTCGCCCGTAAAACCGACTTTACAGGCAACCATTTTTTTTTTATTAATACCGTGTGGCTGAAACACGGTTGCAATGTGTATTTCTATACAAATATTATGAATTAAACCTAAGAATTAAACCAATTTATTAGATTGAAATTGCCACAGAAATTCCGTTTACTATGTACACCTGTGCTATGTACAATGTACATGCATAGAATGATTTTAGTAAAGTAAAAAAAAAGACGTGTGTCACTCGGGAACTGCCGCGGTAAAGCTATTGCATGCTATGCCTTCAAGCCACACCTCCGTGTCCGTCGGAGTGGGGAGCGTGAGGTTTTTGACGTGACAACGTCTTAAATTAGGTTGCGACTGGGAGTCACTTATGAAAAAGTGTAACGCTCGGTAACGTTACGATGAGTCACCGAACGAGAGAGAGGCCCGCGGTCTGCCGCGCGCGCAGCACATAAATATTCTACCGAGAAAAAGACGTTGTCACGTAAAATCTTCGCCCGTAAAACCGACTTTACAGGCAACCATTTTTTTTCTTTACGGAATTTCTCGATTCGGTCCCCGCCTCGGAGCAATTAACTAGCCTGGAGAAGTAACAATTAATTGAACATTATAACACTAGTTTGGCCTTTTTAACTTTGGCAAAATGTCATGCGAAAAAAGAGGACCGATATATGTCAGCTCGACAGTTTGAAATGACATGTAGCCATTTCGTTTTGTTTTAGTGACCAGTCTGGTGACTAACGCATGGTGATTTTAATTATTGTTTTTGAAGTGAAAAACGTGTTTTCTAGTTTCTTATGTTATTTTCTGAAAAGATAATTTACTAAAGATTACATGGCTTGTGTTGTTCACGGCTGTTAAAGCCGTAGTACTGGGAAATCGGATGAAGATTGGAATTTGTCATTTCATAGGTTAGTGTTTTGATCAATTTTTTTGTTAATTGTATTATAAATAAGTTAATGTACCTTATTTTCTTAATCATCTATGTTTTATCTAACCGTAGTCATTGAAATGAAATCATAATCAGCTTAGTTTTTAGAAAAAATGCAAAATATAACTTCCATAGTGTTGTGCAATTATCGATACTTGAGTAGGAACGAAGTACTTCATTGATAATGACTGCTTTAGGTTAGGAGAAAAAAAAAGGTATTTAAGTATGGATTTTATTGTTATTTGCAGGTTTCTGGCTTGAGAACAATTAAAAGATGTTTGGGTTAAAGCTATAGCACGGAAAATTCAAAACATTCTCGGCCTTGTTCAAATCATTTCGAATCAGACGGGAAGAAAAATAAAGTGCTTTGCAGAGATGCTGTGCCACAAGTTTAAGGTGGCATCTATTTTAAATAATAAATATTGTAATTTGGTAATTAAGTATCGAAATAAAATGTTGTAAAAAAATAAATGTTTATTTGTTTTATTTGAAGCAATTTATTTTAAACTTTTACCAATTTTTCCTGTGGGAATGAGTTATTTTCCCGCGGTAAATTGTAGCCTATATATGTTATTCTGATGTTTAAACTATATAATTGTAAAGTTCCATAAAAACTCATTCAGTAGTTTTTACGTGAAAGAGTATCAAATGTCCATTCTTATATATTTTTGCTTTTATAATATTAGTAGAATACGACTACTAATATTATAAAAGGTTCCACTAGGTTGATCTTTTTACGATTTGTAAAAAGATCAACCTGGTGGAAGTCAGATTCGCGCACGAAGGGTTCCGTATAATTCTATGAATGAATCTATGAAAACAGGAAAAAATACGTACCTTTTTACGAAACCATAAAAACAACCTAAACCGAAATACCTAATCATATTTTTTTATAAATACCACTACCATACAATGCAAGGCAGTCAATACGCATCGTAAATGAATAATTCCAAATTAAACGTATCTTAAAATTTGGAATTACCTATCCATAATTCAAAATTAAACGAATCTTAAATTATCTTCAAGCAATTTTATAACTTATTTTTTTTTATTTATCGATATTTTAGTATTCGATAAAGTGGCAAGCACTACCTTTTTAGAACAAAAAGTGGCTACATGTGGATTTTAATGCCAAGCAGATAACAGTGTGTTGTCTCTTTCTATCGCATTAATTAGGGTATTGAATAAAAGAGAGCCACTATATAAGAAACGTTCAATTAATTGTTACTTCTCCAGGCTTGTTAATTGCTCCGAGGTCTCCGCGCTCAAGGCCCGCGATAGAAGCTATGCAATAGCTTAATATTATATGCACGATGTGTAAGCAAATTAAAATTCTTATTGAATATGGAAAACCTGGGTATTTTTAACTTTACGTCTTTTGTCTGTATGTTTGCATTTTCGTTCTCATTATAATGCAATGACAGTGACAGAATAATCTGCATCTGACATATTTATTGTAAAACGGAACGTTACGTGACGTTACCGACAATTACATGAAAGAAATCATGTGGAAATTATTTCACTCACGCCTATTTCATTTCGTCGAAATATTAGGAAAGCAATGATGTGTTGTGACGATAGTATATTGATAATTTTTGCAAAAGATACCTGGGAAAGTGTGCGGCAAGCGTAAATATCAATTCAGTCCCTACAAAATGTTTCCGCTGTGATTTAATCAATCATGACTACAATGAAGAATCCTAATTCGCCGTCTTCTAAGCTCGCTCTTCTCAATCACATCAAATACGAACATCTGGTCGCTGGAATATCTGGTGGCGTTACATCTACTCTAATCTTGCACCCTTTGGATTTGATTAAAATTCGATTTGCTGGTATGTACCCACCTTTGTCACAAGTTATCATTACATATACTTTTTAATTCGTGAACTTATATATTGAAGTAGGGTTATGCCTATAATGTTATTGTTTGAATACAATGTATGTGTAGTGTTTGTAATAATAGCAATGTGTGTCTTATGTTGGTTTGAGAATTAAGAGTTTTAAATTCAAGTGTGACCTTGAACTAGGGTTAGAAAAGTTGATAGTTGTTCAACTGATTTTATTTAACTGATGCAATACAACATGTATATCTCATTTTAAATGCTTGTTTGCACTCAAGGCAGCTGTAATATTTGTTATTGCAATTGATGGAAACAAGATAAAACATTGTTTATTATTAACAGAACTGTTGACAATGCATTTTTAAGACCTATTGAGGCAATAAAGTTAACAATTATGTAATCATTCATGATTGATAAGTTATGAATGTTTAAGAATGCTTAATGACACATAACTTTTATAGTCATAAAATAAATTAGGTCAATTAGTGGCTCTTTCAATAGATATTAGGACACATTTTTTTTATTCTACATATTATTATAAATACAAATCCAAAAGTTTTTAAGTTTGTTACTTTTGGAAAAACAGCTGATCCAATCTGTATTAATTGCACGCCTCATAAGCGAAGCGTTGAGGTGGGTACTACTGTCACTTCGCGCAAAACATCTGATTTTTCAAACTTAAAATGTCTTTATGTATCATACATTGCACTTGTAAGATAATACATACACACACATATTAAGAAAAAACACTATTTTTAACATTCATGATATTTTTGATGTCATTTTTGTTATTTAAACTAGTTAAAAAACAGTTTAAAAAAGTTCTGTCTTGGACGTCCGTGTGTCTGTATGTGCGGAGGATTTTCTTGTTAACACGATAGCGACCGAAATACTTTACTAATCGAGTCTTTTTTTTTCTCTTACGCTTGAGTATGCTCAGGAATAGAACCCTTTCATTTTTCAGGGTCTGATTCGATGTGGTTTAATTGTTATTAAATAAACAAAAATAATAATTAATAAATAATTATTAAAAAAAAATTATGAGGCGTGCACTTTTGGATTTTCCAAATTATTTTAGTATACAGATAAATTACAGTCTTAAACACCAAAGTTTTTAACTAGTGTAAAAATATTAAAATTATTGCTTATTTTTAAATTTAAATATCTATTCACATAAAAGTACTTATGATTAAAAGTTATGACATCACTGTAATAAAACAGTCGCTTGATCAGGAAAAATTAATAAAATTTAATTGTTTCACATGTAATTGTTGTAACTGCAATAATACCAAATTAATATGTGCATTAAGTATACACATGTAGCATGATTCACTACTCATAAAGAGGTAAAAGTTGTTTGTATGTACGGTAAAATATCTGAAACTATTGAACTGTTTCTTAAAACAGATTTGTTTTTATCTGAAACAGACACTGGAAAAACAAATTAATTTTGGTACTGATAGGTATTAACTTAGATACCTAACTTGTTCTAGCATTATTTATGTTTACACAATGGCAATTGAACTAATAGTTAGTTACGTAAAAGAGCAACTATGGAATTTCTTGCCGGTTCTTCTCTATAGATTATACTGCTTTCCGAATTGGTGGTATATGGTAAAATATGTTATAACGTTTCAAAAGTGCATTTAGAAGAAGTCTAATTGAATAAATAAATGTTTGAACTTGGAGTTAAAACATAATAATGTTTACTATATCATAATGCTATTTACTAAATCTCAATGCTATTTTTTTATTATCAACAGCATTGTAACTAAAATAGTGTCACTCTTATTTTCAATAGCCTAACTATACAATAGATTTTATATTTTTTGTTTAGTAAATGACGGACGCACAGCAACAGTTCCGCGGTACGACGGCCTCGGCAGCGCGTTCGTGACCATCGTGAAGAAGGAGGGCTTCCGAGGGCTGTATAGGGGTGTCACGCCGAACATCTGGGGCTCAGGGTCCGCGTGGGGCTTTTATTTCTTATTGTGAGTATGGCATTATTCCTTTATATGGATTATTTGATCCATTAAATCTTGAAATTTGTTTTTTTTAAGTGTTGGTTTAAAAGGCCTTTTTAACGTCAAAAGGAAAAACTATTCTCTTTAACCATGTCAACAAACTTGTTGCTGAATTGTTAAAACGAAATGATGTTATAAATAATCAACTTGATTTAGCTTTTACTGTTATCCGGGTTCAATGGTCTATTGTAGTTTATGTTCAAATAGATAATTTTTCAGTATTTGTCAGTTAGTTCAGTTTTCTAGTCATGTCTTTTATTTTGGAATTTATACCTTACATCATGATTTTTTCTGATTGCGATTAGATATATATCTATGTACAAATATTCATTTATAAATGTGATAATTTTTAATTCTTGTATGGATGTTTGTTACTCTTTCACGCAAGACAGCTGATCGAATCTATATGAAATTTTGCACAAAAAATCTTCCAATTAAGTCTTAAAGCTTACTTCATGTCCATTCCCTCTTCTATTCTAACAATTCGAGCCTCCAATTTCAGCTACAACGCCATAAAGACATGGATACAAGGCGGCAACGCGCGAACCCCCCTAGGGCCGGGTCTACACATGCTGGCCGCGGCGGAAGCGGGCATACTGTCCCTTATCATGACGAACCCGATATGGGTGGTGAAGACCCGCCTTTGCTTGCAGTACAGCGGCGAACATTTGGCCGAGAATAAGACATATAACGGCATGATAGATGGCCTCAGTAAGATTTATAGGACGGAGGGGATACGCGGGCTGTATAGGGTAAGTAAACAATTACTTTTGATTTATTTATGAAAGCCTTAGATGTAGTTTAAGGATGTTTGGAAATTTAGTATAGCATGTTAAAAAATCTACAAGTAGGTAATTAAACAGCAGCTGGAGACGTTTTATACGCGCTCCAAAGCATGAAGTATGAAAGCTAATGATCATTCAATGGTCACCCCATCAACGTACTAACCGCGCGTATGGTTGCTTGACTTAAGTAGTAAATAAACTGTGATTGTTATTGGCCATATTTGTATTTCAATATGTTCATGTTTTGAACATATTCATGAATTTCTAATTGGAGTAATTTTCTTATCAATTTCTGATTACAATAAATAAATTTAAGAATAATTAAGTAATGAATTGTGCAGGTAGTGAAGTGGGTATTTACGTTTATAATCGATGTTTTCTTTAATTCATTACTATTATTTGATAAACATGACATATATTTAGTCACTCGTTCCAAAAAAGCCAAGCATTGTTTTTATAATTGATACAATGTGTGCGTGACGTTATTGTAGACATTATCAGGGAAAGCAATGATTGATCGACAGACGAAGGTATTGATTTAGAAATGTTTCGCCCTTGAAGGTAATGTGGTAGTTACTTAATTAGGTATCGATTAAAGTCTGGTCTGAATACGAATGAAGTTTTAATGGATGTTTTGAAGCGATTTCGAATTAAATCATAGTTATAGATTTTAATCATAGATCGGTGGTAAATGCTAAAATTATGTAATGACGATTCAAAAGTGCTTCCAGAAGATGTCTAATTGAAAAAATAAATGCTTGAGTTTGAGTTTGATCAATTTTCGGTTTATATCATTTTACTACTGCCTATTTTTCTTTAGTCGCGAAAATATATCTGTTTCATAAATTAACTGGAAATAACGTGTACCTAATTAATATTTGAATACATTTCTAAATTGAAATGTCTGAAAAGGATAATTATCTGCTACTTTATTAAAATTAGTTATTTTTAATGTGACATTGTTATGCTGAAAACAGACTCTGTCTAATGTAGTTAAAAATACTATGATACTATTGTGAATCATAGGCACCACATCTTATATACCTTTTTGGGTATAAACTCTAATCACAGTGGCGGCGCTAGGCGTCGGCGACGTCGGCGACCGCCGACGGCCTCGCACCTGAGGGGGCCTCGCAAAAGTTTTACAATTTATTTAAAATTTATTTATTTTTTCTTATTTATTTTTATACACTTGCGTGAGCGAAGTGTGTGAGTAGTACTTTAGGGGTATTATCCAGAGTCATCTGGCAACACTATGAAAGTTAAACAATTTCGCGCGCGAGTCTCGTCACGGGGAATCCCCGTGTCGCATATTTGTATTTCATTTTTCTGTGAGCGTAACGAAAACATTAAACAATCATTCCTTCCAGGACTAAAAGTACTATACGTATACGTACATTCCTTCTGTGAATAGAACTATAGAAGTTTCTTTTTATTGTGTTGTAAAGTCATTATCATCACCCCACGTCAGAATTTTCGATTAAAAATTAGGTTGTTTTTTTTGGTATTAAGTTGAAATAAGGCGAAAAAATAAATATTTTCAATCAAATAAATTACAGTGTATTTGGGACATAATAAGGTAAGTTTTCACCAAATTTCGTAGAAAAAAAAAATTTGAAAAAGATATAAATAAAAAGTCAAAAACTTGTTTTTTTGAATTTTTCACCTTAATTGAGATTGATATTATGTGAAACAAATTGCAAATACAAAAGTTGTTGAACTTTTTACCTACAACTTTGCCATTGAACTTTTTTCCATAGGACTTGTAGTTTTGTCGGAAATCAAGAGAAACCATTTTTTAGCCTAAGAAGCTCCCCCCCTCCCACTTCCCGAACTCGGATTGTCTGTAATTTATTTTTCCTTTAATTTTTATCACATTCCCCTCCTTTTCTAATGGGTTTCATCCTACTGTGATTTTTTTTTGTTTCAAAAATTATCGGCACTGAATCTAACGTTTTCTTTTTGACTGTGAAATAAAAAAGGCCTCGCGTACCTAACGTCGCCGACGTCCAAGTGTGGTCTAGCGCCGCCACTGTCTAATCAAATATTTAACATATTGAGATGACTTTATGAAAAATAAATTTTGTGAAAAAATGAATACATTATAAGGCTAAATACAACATAGTATGATATAAGTATCGTTTTCATTATATTTACAAAAATAATATCCACACGAAAATTTTATCGTTACGACATTGACCGAGTAAAACTACGGCATATTGATTTCTATACAATATTATCATTTACTTATCGATTACGTTTGTGGAATTGTAGTTTCTTATGAAATAATTTAATGCGCAAGGTTTTTGACGTGACAACGTCTTAAATTAGGTTGCGACTGGGAGTCACTTATGAAAAAGTGTAACGCTCGGTAACGTTACGATGAGTCACCGAACGAGAGAGAGGCCCGCGGTCTGCCGCGCGCGCAGCACATAAATATTCTACCGAGAAAAAGACGTTGTCACGTAAAATCTTCGCCCGTAAAACCGACTTTACAGGCAACCATTTTTTTTTCTAGATCTTTTAATAGAAAAACGTATTTTTGATTGTTTGCCAAAAACACCTTATTCCTATATTTTACGATTGTTTCATTGATTTGTATGTTTAAACACATAATGAGAGGACCCAGGTTCGAATCCCGAAGTTTTGCAATGTCTTTACTCTTTGTGTTCCTTTCTACGCATACTTTTTACTATTATATTAATTTTCTACGCAGTTGGCTAGTCTCATATGTGTAAACTATTCCAAAACTGGATGTCACGAGATGAATTAGGAAACGGGTTACTCTTTGTCCTTATATCAATATTTTAAAACGTAAAAAATATAATCGATTTTAGGGAATAGAAATAAGAGTTGAGCAATAAAGTTACAAGAAAAACAGAATCATTTTAATAAAAAGTATTTACTATTTTTTATCTTCATTGTAATATAGACTCTCACACGTACCAAAGTCAGATTATATCTCTACAATCTAATTAAATATCTTACTGAAAATTCATCCGTATCTATAATTTAATTATAATAATTAATGCTTGTCATTGACATTACGATTATGAGGTTAATAAAAATCTGCTATCTGTATTAAACTACGAAATTTTTAACACGTGATTGATTTGTTAAGAAATTAACAAAGCCGAATTCTTATCCACTCTAACAAAAATTACAAAATTTCAGATCAGCACATTAAAAAACAAAGAATATATAATCGATGTACAAATATAATTTATTAATATAAGTACTCACTACTCGTATAATATAGTAACGTATATAAGCAATTTATACCGACGTGTATATTTTTAGTATTTTTAGACTTTAATCTATTAATCTTCAGTCTTTATACTGAAGTCCACCGACCAAGCCTATCTTAGGCCGAGATTCATAGATCGCACTTTAACTTTACTTTGATGGAAAGATCTACTTTCCCCCAAAAATATATTTCTTAGTCGTGTCAAGCTCATCTTTACTTTCCAAAAATTATACCATGTCTGGTTCACTACATACAAAAGACGATTAATGCCATCCGTCTACCAATAGATGCCGCTAAGTGTATCATTTTAACCAGCAAGAAACAAAATTAGATTTAATTGCAATTTCATTGCTTTTTATAATTTTTTACATACTTTTGTAAATGGAACCTACCTATTTAATTTAATTTTCACTCGATTTTAACTAATTTTACAGAAAAGTTTATATTCAAAACAACGCCATCTCATGAAACTACTATAAACAAGTTATTCTCCTCCGATTTGGCGATGCTAAACGAATACTAGATGGCACTAAGACGTTTTTACGTTACTTTTCACGTTTTTAACACAGACTAATAATAATATCACAGACCACAGACTAATAATAATATATGTGTACTACGTTTTTAATACATAACCTCATTGCCTTTGCAGTACCTATAAAAAATATTGTAAATGGGTTAAAGCCGTTATTAATTATTACTAACTGCGTTCCTGTAGCGGCTTATATTAGGTAGGTACCTATAGTCTGTCCACTATAAGAATTGCTTTTTGACAGCTCGACGGGTGATACCAGAAGTGATGTTCAAAAGATTATCGATTGTGATACCATTTCAATTATAAATTTAAAATATTATCATAAATCGAATCAGGTACGTAAATAATAATTACAACGTAAACGTACTAATAAGATATGTAATAATAAGACCACATATCTATGCATTGTATGTTAAAACTAAACTAACCACATATTTTATTATTTATTGGTTTCTATCTTACAATTCGGTTGTCTTTACGTTTAAATTATATAACATAATAGAAGAGTTTTTCTGTATCGGATATATTTTACAGAGTATTTGTATCGATTATTCTAATCTATCGACCCATTATTGAATAATTCTGTGTAGGCATCACTAAGTGGGCGGGACCTGTCCATGAAGTACGATAATTATTTGTATGACATTTTAACATAGACAATACAATCCTACATAGGCGTGAAGCTGTCAAAAAGCAAATAATAATATAATGGACAGAGTATAGTGTATTGATCGTTTTCATACGAAAAATGAATTGTCGGAAAACTTGCGAGATTGTGTGAATATTTGATTGCAAGATCTCATTACAAAATAATAATAATAATACAACCTATACTTAAACCGTAGTAAGTATATTATTTCTAGTCACATTTAATTATAAGTATATAAATTATAAATAAATATTAAAGGACAATATTACACAAATCGACCTAGTCCCACAGTAATCTCAATTAAGGCTTATGTTGTGGGTACTAGACGATGATAAATATAATTTAATATTTTATAAATACATATATAGATAACACCCAGACCCAAAAACAAATAATCAAGTTCATCACACAAATATTTGCCCTGACCGGGGATCGAACCCGGGACCGTCAGCTCAGTAGGCAGTTACTTTACCTCTGCGCCAACCGCGTCGTTAAGAATATCAAGAAATCATCATAATGATAATAAATCGAAACTAAAGTTAAATACCTACCTACGTCATCTTGTTTTATTTTCTAAATAATCCTATCAGATTACCTTTATATGAAGTATGAACCAAAAAGTTTTGAGATTTAAACCGTAGAAAAGGTTTTGAATGATCCTTTGCGTTTTTTTTCTTTATGCGCCTAAAATTAAATATTTCGACATCGATTCCCATAAGAATGAAGTATTTTTCCGTTATAAAAAGTAGCCTATGTTCATCAGGTAGGTATAATTTTTGCTTCGAATGGTGAAATAATTTTTCAAATCAATCCAGTAGTTTCGGATCCTATCCAATACAAACAAACAAACAATCAAATCATTTCTGTTTTGTAGATAAATACGAAAGTTACTCCGTCATAGTAGGACAAAATAGAAAATAGTGGGACCACGAGAAAATAGGTATTCCCGCACGCGTCTGAACCGATTTTGACGGAAATTTCGATATACATACATACACGGTACATACCTACGTTGAAAAAGGACATCTCAATTTTGTTGCATAAATAGGATTCAAGGTGTAGGAACAGGGATTGAATAAGGCACACGGTTGAAGCCGTAGAATGAAAGTTGGTAATTTATAAGATTAATTTATTGTAAAATAAACTACTTCATTTTACTTAAACATATTCTATTTATCATTCATTGACTTATCATAAACTTTTGAGTCTAGTTAGGTACTAGTACCTATTATGTGAAAATTTTGAAAAAAATGTTTTCTTTAGGAAATGTCATTAATTTATTTACCTACTTGGTAATAATCGGTCGAACACTTGTTTAAAGTTTATTTTCCTTGTCTTTTCCAGGTAATCTAAATTATTTAATTTTTGCAGTAGGTAATTAATTCATTTCGGCTTGAACAAACAAGGCCATTAGGTGAAGCGAGATTGCCAAATATGGGTGATCTGTAGATTGCCGTCCTGCTGTCGAGCGTTCGCGGTACGGACGCCGCGCTGTTGCCGCACCGTGCATTTTGTATGAAAACAAACGACCGGCCGTGCGCCGTACGACAAACGCACAGCTTCGGCACTGTAGCGACTAGCGGTCCGATACGAAACGCATAAATTGAAAGAGCCATAAGTGTTGGAACAACATTCCACCACCATTTAACCAGTTTGACAAATATTAATAATTTTCGTTTCCAATACCGGAGACATATTTTAAAATCCTGTTCTAACCCTGCATTTGTATCGAATTACAGTTTACACATAAACTTTAATTAAATATTTATTTTATTTACTGGTTATAATATAACATAACATTATATAGACCGTTATTTTCTGCCTATTTATCATTATAATTATAAACATTGTAAGTATATGTTAACGGAAATGTATGTAATCCGTCATTGTATGAAATTCCCAGGAAATGTATGTAATTCCTAAAATCGCATGGAAATGTGTGAAATAAATTATTTTATAGTACACATTTCCTAGGAAATCCATACATTTCCTAACTAACAGTCGGAAATGTAAAACATCTAAGATATTGGAAGGTACGCGGGACGAGGGGTATGTATGTCGCAATCGGATTGTATAATCCGCCGAATTACAAACGGCCGGCATTTTGTAATATGCCGAAAATTCGTAATCAGAATTTTTTGGTTTGGATAAGGGGGTGGGTTAGGTTAGGTTCGTGTTTTTTAGAACTATACAGAAATAGGAGCCCCACGAAGTGGGGCTCCGTCGGCTCGCGACCGTCTTTTTGTAGAATGTTTGAAAAAGACGAATTTCGGCATATTACAAAATGCCGGCCGTTTGTAATACGGCGGATTATACAATCCAACTGCGACATGTACACGGGGACAGCAGGACGAGGGGACTGATTACCTTAAGGACGCTGTCACAAATCTGCGTTACTCAAATTTAGGTATATTTAACGTCGCAACGTGGTTCGCGGGACATCACGCTCACGTAAACATAGCGCAATCCATTTTATAGACCATCTTCATACTTGATATTTTTTTTTATATTTTTATTGAAATTGATTCCAGAAGATTACTGGGAACTTTAAAAAATTCATTTTGTTACTTTTATTAGTAGGTACGATCCTTATAAGTATTTTAGTGTATTCAACCAACTTAAAAAAGTGGGACTATTTTACAACAATTTGAATATGAATTGTATTATTGTATACAATATCGAAGTTTTTTAAGAAATGTATAAAATACTTTTTTAAGAATTATTATCATACATAATATTATGTTACCGGCAATATATTAAACCCGGCATTGTATGCAATTCTTAGTAAATGTAGGTATGTTATTCCGAGAAACAGTCGGAATTAAATAAATTAAATTCGTCACATTATCTATATCTTTAAATCTGAACTTTTCCTAAGTAGCAAACACATTTGCAAATGTGGGTGGTTTTTGGGGTAGCTATTAACCAATATGAGGTCAAAACTAAAATCCAAGATGGCGCCGACGAAAATTTGAAATCTTTTCGTCATGGGTGTCATTTTCAAGGAGTTGGAGTAGCTATTAAACAATATGAGGTCAAATCCAAAATGGCGCCGACGAAAATTTGACATCATTTCGTCATGGGTGTCATTTTCATGGTTTTTGGGGTAGCTATTAACCAATATGAGGTCAAAACTAAAATCCAAGATGGCGCGGACGAAAATTTTACATATTTTCGTCATGGGTGTCATTTTCATGGTAATTGGGGTATCTATTAACCAATATGCGGTCAAAACTAAAATCCAAGATGGCGCCGACGAAAATTTTATATCTTTTCGACACGGGTGTCATTTTCATGGTTTTTGGGGTAGCTTTTAACCAATATGAGGTCAAAACTAAAATCCAAGATGGCGCGGACGAAAATTTTACATATTTTCGTCATGGGTGTCATTTTCATGGTTATTGGGGTATCTATTAACCAATATGAGGTCAAAACTAAAATCCAAGATGGCGCGGACGAAAATTTTACATATTTTCGTCATGGGTGTCATTTTCATGGTAATTGGGGTATCTATTAACCAATATGAGGTCAAAACTAAAATCCAAGATGGCGCCGACGAAAATTTTACATCTTTTCGACACGGGTGTCATTTTCATGGTTTTTGGGGTAGCTATTAATCAATATGAGGTCAAAACTAAAATCGAAGATGGCGCTGACGAAAATTTTACATCTTTTCATCACGGGTGTCATTTTCATGGTTTTTGTGGTAGCTATTTACCAATATGTGGTCAAAGCTAAAATCCAAGATGGTGTCGACGAAACTCTTACATCTTTTCGGCATGGGTGTCATTATCAAGGTTTTTGAGACAGCTATGTAGGTATTACCAAATCCCCAATGTAACCGTCGATAATTAGGTATATTTTTCTTACTCCTTTAAAGTAAACTTAAATAAAATAACTAAAACGTTAACAACTACAGTTTTGTAGAAAGTCTTTAAAATTGTGTTGTGTTTTATATTACATTTCTAAATTCTAAATATTAGAATTTAGAAATGTAATATAAAACGCATCTCTGTGGCAATCATCATCTGTGTTTATATTCTGACAGATATTATTAACTTTAAATATATTCGCTAAACTTTTTTTAAAATAAAGTTTATCTAAAACATTTAAACGAAGATAATAAAAAAAAGAACGTGTGTGCCGAGAAAACGTGTCAGATTCATAGATACCAAAATCGCCGCCTTGCTCCATAACGCGACAGTATTACCATGACACGATCTTGAAATTCGACGACCATCGTGGATTTTAGTTTTGACCTCATATTCGTTAATAGCTATCCCAAAAACCATGAAAATGACACCCATCACGAAAAAAGTCAAATTTTCGTCAGCGCCATCTTGGATTATAGTTTTGACCTCATATTCGTTAATAGCTACCCCAAAAACCATGAAAATGACACCCATGATGAAAAGATGTAAAATTTTTCGTCAGCGCCATCTTGGATTATAGTTTTGACCTCATATTCGTTAATAGCTACCCCAAAAACCATGAAAATGACACCCATGATGAAAAGATGTAAAAGTTTTGTCGGCGCCATCTTGGATTAGAGTTTTGACCTCATATTCGTTAATAGCTACCCCAAAAACCATGAAAATGACACCCATCACGAAAAAAAGTCAAATTTTTCGTCGGCGCCATCTTGGATTTTAGTTTTGACCTCATATTGGTTAATAGCTACCCCAAAAACAATGAAAATGACACCCATGACGAAAAGATGTACAATTTTCGTCGGCGCCATCTTGGATTTCAGTTTTGACCTCATATTCGTTAAAGCTACCCCAAAAACTATGAAAATGACACCCATGACGAAAATATGTCAAATTTTTCGTCGGCGCCATCTTGGATTTTAGTTTTGACCTCATATTGGTCAATAGCTACCCCAAAAACCATGAAAATGACACCCATGACGAAAAGATGTACAATTTTCGTCGGCGCCATCTTGGATTTCAGTTTTGACCTCATATTCGTTAATAGCTACCCCAAAAACTATGAAAATGACACCCATCACGAAAAAAAGTCAAATTTTCGTCGACGCCATCTTGAATTGTTTTACCCCACCAATCTATTCAACAACCCATAAAAAAGAGCATCTGAAAAGTATCAAATATTTCAAATCACGAAAACGACAGTGCACGCACAATAATCTTTTTCTAATTCGTTTTATTTTTGGGACAAGGAGCGATACACCCGTCCTTCCAAGAGCGCTTCTGAGCGCGGTCTGACGACCCGCGAGAGCAAAATGTATGAAGAAATCAACAAGTATTTTTAATTTAGCTAATAATTGAAATAAAATTTTGATTTAGATACAAAAAAATTATCAGAATCTATAAAGGACTTCCCTCCCTCCCTCATCCTCCTCATCCCTCAATAATTTATAGGTAAGAAGATAGATTAGGCTTTTAATTTTCTTAAAATTGTACCGTTTTAGACCCCATTTTTTTGCATTTTATGCGATCATTGTGCTGGGAAAATCGTATTTCAGCGACAATTTTGTATGACGTCGTACAATTTTTATAAGATGATCGTAGATCTGAATATATTATCTTTAAATTAAGATATTACTTTGTTCTCACGTGTAATTGCTTTGAGTTAAAATGGTACCGTAAAATAGCGTTTTTTGTTAAAAATCGGTAATAGCACCCTTAAATAAATGAAAATTTGATTTGATTGAAATAAGTTGATTTAAGAAATGTTAATTAGTAAGATAATATGAACATATTATTATTATTTTACGGTAAGACTGTTACCCGATTGTCTCAATAAGTGCTATAATAAAAAAAAATAACAACGTGTTTTATTACAGAAATCATTTACTTTATTTACATTTCCTAATACGATATTGGAATTATATATAATTCCAAGGAAGATTATACATTTACTAGGATACTAGCGGTCCGCCCCGGCTTCGCCCGTGGTACATGTTTACGTTTTCTCTACATAAGAACCATCCTCGTATTTCAAGGAATATAATAAAAAAAGAATCATCGAAATCGGTTCAGCCGTTCTCGAGTTATGCGCTTACCAACACATTTTGCGATTCATTTTTATATTTACTAGGATATGTATGCATTAAATAGTTTATTAAACAATATTTTATACATTTCCTAAGTGGCATCGGCATTGTACACATTTCCTATTAGTTTGAGACCCATTCGTTAAAAAGTCTTCAAATAACGTTTGTTTTATTATCTCGAAACTGCAATTAATAAAAAATGAAAATATTTTTTTTTTAATAATTAATAAAAAATATCCTGTCCAGGATTTTTCCAGTCAAACCATTTTTAATACACTTAATTTATTATAAAATTGGTCTCATTCTATTATCACGCCGTTGCATTTCGACTTATATTCGGATCTTAGACCACTAGGATTTGTATACAATTCCTTGATTTCATACATTTCCGGTAACATATACATAATTTCATTTTATTTATTTACATTAAGTATATACATAATTACATACTGATATTATATCTACCTATACATATATATATGTATATATATGTATATCATGTTTTAACTGATGTATTTATTTATTAGTATTTATCATATTAATAGAAATATATCTTTCACATAATAATATGATAATTTAACATGAGTATATTATACTCATGTTAAATTATCATTATATACAATTCTAGACTGAAACTCCAATAGTCACTTGGGGTCACTGAAAATCAGTGGTGGTGAGGTATTAATCACCTTGCCATCATATACTGAGTTGGCTCCATTTGTCAGGTCACTCACTGCCACATTACAGTTCTTAGGAATAAGATTATTTTTATTTAATTATTTTTCTTTTTATTTCTTTTTGTTTTTCCTTCGTTTATAAATGTATCTCGTGTTGTGATCTTGACAATAAATGTGTTTTATTTATTTATTTATTTAATGTCCCTTACTGCATGCTTTTCATGCAGTTGTCCGCACCATATGTATTGTGGTCTTTGTCCATACACACTTTCTCCAAAGCCCTGCTTTGGTCTTGTTTGATGTATATAAGCTCCTGTATATTAGTAAAAGTTAATCAAATATTTAATTCTTATTTCTTGAAATTTGGTATAGTATTCTTTGTGTGATACAAATCAAAACCAACAGTCAGGTTAGGTAGACTACAATTTACAAAACTGGCAGGGTTGCCATGCAATGGTTGGTTGACTCGACTGTAAGCTTGTATTGAACTGCTTAAACTGTACAACAGGACTATATATTCTAGACGCACACATACAATAGATTACACACTACACTGTAAACTGTAGAATTAATATTAAAGACATAGTTCACTATATATTTTGTAGTCTTTGATTATTTATACAACAGACTAGAAATAAATACTATGTATGCGATTATACCTATTCTAGCCATCCATTTTAGTGTTCCTTAAAATTAAGTACATCTTAGTCAAAGGACAACTTATTGTGTGTTTGCCCGTAATGCACTCATAATAATTTTAAGTTGAATGTTTGTCATTCTTTATGTACCAAACACAGTCACGGCCACGGCGCTCATTCCATTTTACTGGTATTAAAACAGATGAAATCCTTCATGATCCCATATCCTTCTTAGTAGCAAATGTAGAAATCCCTTTCTTGTGTCTACAATGTTTTTGTGGAGAATCGTATTTACATTTGGGATGGATTAATTCTTCTCCTCTCTTGAACAAATTTGTTATTGCGAACGTAAGCAATAAGTCTGTAATAAAACAATCTTATATTGGGTTACAAATCCATAAACCAATCATTAAAAATCATGTTTGTAAAAATTTATGTTCAGAGAAAATATCAGTTTACCATATAAAGCTTATTTTCTGCCGTTTTTCTGCCTGTAGATTCTACATAACCTCACAGTCCATCAATCATATTTAGCACTTATTTTTCAACAATTAAAAACGAAAACAAACAAAGCTTCTCGTTTTGGTTTTGACAGAATCTCGTAAATAAACTGAACTAAATACCAGTCATAATAATGTAGGTACTCTGTGAGTCAGCTTTGTTTAATTAAAAATCCGAGTAGGTACAAAATATTATGTTGACAGTTGACAGTTGACACTTGACGCCAAAGACTTGAAAATAAAAGGTACGTGTACATATATTTACATTAGTGCCATCTAGTGGCTCTGGAAGGAAAAGAACATCAAGTCAGTGTTTAACGTGCCATCTAGTGTGTTAAAAGCAAAAGACTAAGAGATATAATCGAACATGTAGTACGTTATTTCCCCACTGGCGCTTTAATTGCGTAAATTCATAGTGCAACTTTTTTTGTATGGAGTGCACCGTCTGTTGTATACGTAGTATATTATTATTAGTCTGTGATTATACTTTACTTAGTAAAGGCTAAGGAGCCGATAATCATGACTTTGGTCTCAAAGTAAACTTTACATGCAGACAACATTTTTTTGTTCGATCTTTTTTTTTTGATTTGATCGTTGCATCGCTTCGTTTGTCTTATAACATTATTATATTTTTCTGACGAATTTTGCTGTGTCTACTGGTTTTTGATATTTCTACAACAATCTTCCCGACCCTGGCTTGTTATAACGGACTTGATACTGCTACCTGACTGACAATTATTGCAAATCCACGTAATACCTACATAATGTTATTTTTCTAAACATTTAATTTTTAATATAAAATAATAATGTTATTATTATATATGGAAATATAACTTAATTCAATAATATGTTCTCAAAAACATAAATCATGCGTATAACGTAACAGTCACACGTCTTTCCCTGTACTTTACTTTGAGGCCGTACTTTTCTAAGGAAAGTCAAGCATTTGTCTCTGAAATTAAATATGTTAAAAGTAAACTTCGGTCATACAAAGTTTACTTTGTGAAGACTCTTTTGCTGTAAAGTAAAGTCACGATTGTGAATCTGGGCCTTAGTGTCAAAGGTTCGTCAAAAAAAAGCCATAGGTATCTATTATTATTACAATATTCAAACCTTATAATCTTGGAGTATTTTTGTCCTCGCGACAAGAAAGATACTGAACTGATTTTACGCCATTTCGCGCATAACTTCCACTGCACCAAATTGGATAAAAAAATATTTTATTTCTTTGTCTGGAGAAGATTTGTATGAAAAGAAAAAATCTAAAAAACATTACAAAAAATAAATGATAAAATTCAGGAAAGCTTAAGCGATACATATTAAGGGTACCCGAGTATCTAGTTTAAATAAACAAAAAAAAAAAAAAAAACTAACATGACTAATAAGTATGAATTAGATTGGAGAATACCTACTCTGTATTACGATAAAATTGTCGATAGAGTTACAAATAAGGGACCAATGAATGGAAAATGGTATTGCTAAGGTCACATTGTATCTATTCTTTTTAAACTTATATGTTGGAAAAACATTGTGAAAATGAACTTTGTAACAACCTTGTCGTTTCATCGTATGATTTTTATATTCAAGTCGTTTATGGTTTAATTTCCTATTAAATTATGATTTTATCCGTAAATGCATCCTTGTATGCTTGTATTTATAAATAGATGGATTTACGAATTCGACAAATATGTATTATCACGTTTATTTTCCATTTACTAATATATTTATTTAATATTTCTAGGGTTTCGTCCCGGGCATGTTCGGCGTGTCGCACGGCGCCCTGCAGTTTATGACATACGAGGAGATGAAAAATAGGTACAACCAATACAGGAATCTGCCTATTGATATCAAATTGGTGAGTAGGCCTTTTAAATGTTTTTATGACTACACTGAAACATAACACCCTGGCAACAGCAGTCGTGTATCCTATCCTATTCACTCTATGACGCCTGTCTATGACGTTTTAAACACACATCACATTGTCTATTAAGTATATTATTATGATTCGTCTACACTACATTATGACACCTGCACTCACATCGTTGCAGAATTCTGACTCGTTTACACTCAACTTTATCACCTGCATACACACCACATTCACTATTATGACTCGTCTACACTTAATTATAATGCCAACATACACACCGCATTCACTATTATGCCTCGCTCACACTACTACAACACGCACACGCTGCACACTCCACTATATAACCTGTATACACACCGCATTCACTATTATGACTCGTCTACACGCCTCGCTCACACTACTACATCACGCACACGCTGGTTGCAGACGTCGCTGGAGTACCTGACGTTCGCGGCAGTATCCAAGCTGCTAGCGGCGGGCGCCACGTACCCGTACCGACACTACACACTACACACTACACACTTCACACTGTACACTACACACTTTTATGACTCGTCTACACTTAATTATAATGCCAACGTATACGCCACATTCACTATTATGCCTCGCTCACACTACTACAACACGCACACGCTGCACACTCCACTATATAACCTGTATACACACCGCATTCACTATTATGACTCGTCTACACGCCTCGCTCACACTACTACATCACGCACACGCTGGTTGCAGACGTCACTCGAGTACCTGACGTTCGCCGCAGTATCCAAACTCCTAGCGGCGGGCGCCACGTACCCGTACCAGGTGGTGCGCGCGCGGTTACAGGACCAGCACCGCTCGTACGACGGCGCGTGGCACTGCGTCACAGAGACATGGAGGTACGAACGCCTCCGCGGCTTCTACAAGGGCCTCACGCCGTATCTCCTCCATGTAACGCCAAACATATGCCTCGTTATGCTCATATGGGAGAAGTTCACTAATAACGATTGATCCGTTCGCGTTCGCGCTCTGTAGGTATCTGATGGGAATTACGTACACGGCTATATGCGTTCTGTGCTCTGTGTTATCTGTGTTTTGACAGCTGTCACCGCGCCAGGTGAGCGTAGGTTAAGCGGGAATTTTATTGTTTTTTTTTTATTAATTTGAATTTATTTATTTTTAGATTTATTTATTGTTAACGTGCATTTTTATTGTATTGTAATCGCCCTCGATCCGTTTGTATATGTATTCCCTTAATAGCGATGTATTGACAAATAATGGTTGTTACGCTAACGTTTTTTTGGTTTTGTGATTAAAACTGTCGAATAGTTATTGTATTGAGTTGTGACAGGTTTCGTTATGTGTTTGGTATTGACGACATTGAGCTATTATTACTACGTATAGAGGAGACACCACGAACAAAATCTGTGCTGCAAGCGCGGCGGCGCGGGGCGGATTGTGAGTCATAGATTAAGCGATGTCATCGACTCACCGCTATAGAGGCGAAACTTTGTAAATATTTTGCCTATTACTTATCAATTAAGAACAATCAATGTAACAAAAAATATATATAATTAATCTAATAAATAAATTATTAATAAACTTATCAATTAAAACCAATCAATGTAACAAAAAAAAAATTGATACGTAGGTAATTTGTTTCATCTTTCATGATTTAACCTTTTTTCAATTATTATCCACAGTACAATCTTTTCTAAATGTGTAAAATTATTATTTTCCACTATAATAATTTATGTCATGTAATATTACTATATAAACATCTTTCATACCCAATGCCATTTCTTAAATTTTTAGTCTATGGCAAATGACGCAAAATGGCGCCCGCCAAAAATTTTGCTCGAACCAAGTTTTAAAAATGATTATCTAGTTAATTACCGATGAAAAGTTATTTCTTTGCACTTTGCCGCATTACTTGAATTATTAGTGCAATATCGCAACACACTCGAGGGCATATTTGATGAGTTTCAAGGTTTTTTACTTTAAAACAAACAAGACATGAACGCGACCATCGCGCTAAAGCGACTGAGTGCAGTGTGGCCGGTTGACCTCTGTTGAGCGGAACATAAGTGATATAGGCGGTGTCTTCTCCATACGTAGTAATAGTATCTCAATGATTGACGAGAGGATTAATGGTTATCGTAAAATGTACGCGGTTTTATTCAATATTTATAAAATGTATCATTCATATTAAAATTGTAGCGTAGCGAGAATCAGGGTTGTCTATTTTTAATACGGGTACAATTTTCGTGAATTTTATTGACAGTAAAATAGTATAGAACGTGGTTGACTATAATGAAAAATAGACAGCCCTGAATATTAATAAATTTTATGTATATGTAAAGCCTGTCTCACGACATATGTTGTGTTTATTGAATTAGTCTATTATTAATATATTTGTTTGTCATATGTTATGTAACCTCTTATTTATAGTAGTGTAATTGTTCCCATCAGATCGGTGTAACATTAACTTTAGCGACCCTCGGTCGCTACAATATAGATTTAATTTAATTTTTTTGTGATAATAGTACTTAGAATCCCCATAATATAAAATTAATGTAAAAGACATGTTTCCCATCTTTTACATAACGTTACATGTGTGGTGAGACGACGTTAGGTTCTTTATAAGATATTGTTTCAACTTGTTCTTTTAATTATAGAAAAAGTAAATAAAAAAATCACTAGCAAGTTCGAGGCTTTAGATCATCTTCCCGCCTAAAATATTATTACATCTCATTGGTTTGATATTTCTTTGTTATAAAATATGCAGTAACTTCATTGTAGCCAGCAGTCTCGTTTAGGTGAATTTTAATGATTTCGAATTAGTATAATTTTTAATAGAATTTTATATAGAATTGTGATTAGTGCGTATTTCACACGTGTCAGTAAGGAATAGGAATATTGTGTAATGTGTGATACTTTTTAAATTTATTATAATAATTAATTATAGAACATACATCACTTAATTTATAAAAACGATATGTAGGTATTAAAAATCGTTTATAATTCGAATTATGCATCATTATGAAGAATCATTTTTAAAATTAAGATATAAGATCATATTGTGTATAATTAAAATTTCTTGGTAAGATTTTGATACTTTATAAAATGTGTAAGCGTAAGGTATATCTTGCCGTTTAAAAATGTTCTCTATTACAATGATCGGTGCGTTGATTTTAAATCGATCCAGGTTCTTACTGAAATGTGTGAAATAATTAGTAAAAAAAGAACACCAAATAATATGTGATGTTTAATATTGCACATGAATTATCAATAAATTAGTTAATTCGGTGGCTGGCCACGCTCATTGATACATATATTTTTATATGATCGCTAATAATTTTCAATGTTCTAACTCGCCTTCAATTTGTGTAATCAATAAATGATAGCAAATTGATATTCTGTCAATTTTATTTTACCTTTTCTGGGCTGGGATTGATGATTAGGGAATCCTTTATCCTTTTTTATTGAAAAATCATAATCAATTCTACTGATTATACAAGTATTTTTACAGATCTTCTGTACATTCATATAATTTTAAAGTATTCCTCATATTTTCAAATCTTTTAAAAGATCATTCCAAATTACCCAACATTCCGGGGGAAAACAGCCCAAAAATCAAAACCACCAAAATATACGCACATCGAGCGGTAAGTATTTTGTCTATTTGTCAAGGAAACGTTAAAAATATATATTTACATATATAATAAATTACGTTTTTCAGACACGAAGGCTGGCGTGGCTTCTACAAGGGGCTCAAACCGAATTTAGTTCGCGTGGTACCGGCTACAATGATTACGTTCTTGACATATGAAAATGTATCGCATTTTATGCTACGTCGAGGGCAAGAGGTTAAATTACCCTCGTAAATAAAAATAAGTAAAATAAGTTGTTTTTTTTTTTTATAGATACGTCGTACACGCTCCAGAATAGTCAGGTAATTGCCTGACTCGATGCGTGAGTGAGATGCTATATGTTTTATGCGTGAGAGTATATAAAGGGCATACGATTTAAAATGTTTTTTTGCGTAAAACCTATCTATACTTTTTGCTTTTAAGATATAATTTAGCTTAATTTTTATTTCGTGTCTAGTTTTATGCCACAGTATGTGATGGAATGTTTGGTTAGAGATGTATTTAATACATTTCTTGCACAAGTTTTAAAGGTGTTAGGTATAGGGTAATTGTGAGATTTTTTTAAATTTGAGTTCTAATATAGCTTAATGCTATAAATGGCTGTTTTTAATAGGTTTCATGAGTTACAACAATTATTGCTTCTTACATTCGACGAAACCCACTTGTAAATTATACTGCCCTTATATATTGCCTGTATAGATTATTTCTAAATTCCATATGTATCATGGAACATATTCAATTCGTAGTACATATTTCACTTTTCAATAAACTAATAGCACTACATATTATAAGCTTTGCTTTGTCATAAAAACTAGAAATATGTTTCTAATTTGTAGAATTCATTTTTGGAGCATATTCACTTATTTTCTAAACATATCTTCATTCATACATCACTTAGGGCCGATTTTTCAATGCTTGTATAAAACTTATCCGTCTAATAAAGTATTACACGATAATATTAAAATGTCACGTAAACTGTCAAATACGGCCAATTAGAATACGTTTTTAAAATGGTAGTTTTATACATTATTCGACGAATAAGTTTTAACCAAGGATTGAAAAATCAGCCCTAAGTAACATTAGAGTAGGATAATAAATAAATTATTAAAAAAAACACATACTTACGTAAATTTAGATTTCCACAAGAGAGTGTAATTCTAAAGGTTTGTGTATTTTTAAAACAATGTCTGAGATAAATAAAGAAATCGGCAGCAATGTGTTTCTTCTAAATTCAATTGAAAATTGAAAATAATATTCTATCTGAAAGGAATGAGATTAAATATTTGATGTATGTTTTCTGTACAGGTTTTTGGGTGTGTGATATCTTTAACATTATTAGCTTGGTTTTATGTAATAACAAATACCTATTCCTTATTTTTTCGTGTCTATTCTATGGCTTGTCTTCGTTAAAATTTGGAGAAAGTATGTACTTTTAATAATCTCCTTAAATATAAAAATATGCATATTTCTTTCCCAGTTTAAAGTTTTGTGAACGAATGTAATTGATAATATTTAATGTTGTTTCTATTTTTTGTAATAATAGTTAACCCCATCATTACCACAAATTAAATAAAAGTACTTAGAATTGAGAATATATGTATACTTTTATTATAAGTTTAACTGTTTTAAAAGTTGGTAAGTTTTCAATTTATTTACTTTATAAGAAGAAATATCACAAATTAAGGTCTTTTTATTTAAGATGGGTTTGTAGTTAGTTTTTTTTTATTATTTAGTTCTTACAGCGATGTTCTGTGAATATTGTGATAATCTGTGATTGTTGAAAATATTTATAAACATCGGTGTGCTATTAATGTGAAGTATTTGCCATTAATTGAAGAATATTATGATAAGTTAGAGTTAGATTTCTTGTAAGTAGGTTAATTTTGTTGCCTTAATAAATATATAATAAAAACTACATATTTGTTTTTTATTTTCTATCCTTCATAGAATACCTACCTGATTTTCTAAATTTGAGTTTATAAGAGCAATGTCAAATACACCACTATAAGTGTATGTACAGAGAACATAATAAACATTTTTAATATTACAAACATATTATTGAAATATTCTCAAAATAGATCTTCCACACGCATGACATAAACAAGAAACTACCAATACTTACATTTGTATACGTAGTATATTATTATTAGTCTGTGCTTACATCTATTGATTGATATCGTCTTTTTATCGAATATAAATAAAAAGCAACAGATAAAACATCCAAATTTATAGCAGGATGTTATTTTTTTAACTGCATAAGTAGTGTCTGTGCACACAACCTTATCGCGCGGTGGCTTATGGCACACGGGCGTCGAATGCGCGCGAACCGCAGTACCAACCACAGTACTAACTACTACCGCGGCCTTCAAAGACATGTCGACGTCAGAACGAATTACCGTAAAAATAGTAAACAATTTTTCAGACCATTAAATTCTAATTTCGAAAATGGTGAGTCAATTTTAATACTAACCGCACTTACTAGATGGCGCTTTGTGTGTTGTGTTTTTTTTTTTTCAAGGTTTTATTCCTTTTTCGTTTGAGACACGGTGTATGCGTTTTTAGGTTACGATCTAGAAGCGGTAAATGTATGCAATTCGTGTGTAAGAAATGTGTTTTATGAATATGAATAAGGTGGTGTATATATATATTTATTTATTATTATTTTTTTTATTTTAAAAGTAAAATGAGTTCAATGAATAACAATATCTATTGATTGTGTGTGACTGATGACGTATTTAAATCAAATAATATAGGTTTTCGCGTGTTTATAATGTATTCAAATTCAGATAGAGATAAAATTGAGTCGTGGTGATAACAGCTGATATGATTAGTTATCGAAACATTAGATGGATTATCTTTTCATTGTTAGATTATTTCCGATAAATGAATATTTTAAAATATGAAGGAAGTGCTTTACATTATGTAGAGTTTTCATTTAGCATTAGATTTTAACATATATGTATTTTTTTCTTTTGTTTAAATAAGATTTAAAATGGTAAGTACAGTACTCCCAAACTGATAATGCGCATAGAAAAATTCGTCACTGTTCGGCAACTGTCATATTCCCCGAGCCTCCGAAGACGATATGTATATAGAGTGGTTAAATGTATTTTTTTCATGCATAGTTTATTAGAATTATGAGTTTTATTGTGATTTTATGGTAAAAGAGAAAAGTAACGAAATTTGTTTCGATAATTCAATGTAAGTTAATAGCGAGGATAAGCCACACGATTGCGAATATATATTTGTTGTATTATTGGAAATTCTATACTTAGAACTATTAAAGTGCATACTGAAGCTGGCGTGATGATGGATGTATGGAAGGTTAAAATAAGACAAAGTTTATATTTAAAAGAATATTTTCAAACACTGGTTTACATTTAAATTGTAGAAATCTAATCATTAAAATTTCAGTCCAAAGGATTTACAGAATCAGGGATTATCTCTATTTCTGATATCGTGAATGATCAGAACTTTCATTTTGCTCTTATTACCTTTCACTTTCCCCACTGCTATCTGCTACCTGTGTAAATAATCATTTTATCGGAAAATTCAACTTTGAAGAAGGGTATGTAACAGCAGCTCTATATAATTCCATACAGAGATAATACGTGCGGTCACCACCAATATATAAAGAAGACTGACGGATTTTTGAATTTTTTGACTGACAGGCTACCGTCACCTACCGCCCGAATTGTTTTCGATTGTGTATGACTCTGAATTGACTCCTATTTCTTTCGAACAAGGTGCAAGATGCAAGTGCATTGTTTAGGGCACTTACGATTCAATGATTCGGGGTGATTCGGGTGTTTCTGGAAATACGATAATTAGAGAAGATCTGCATGCGCATTATTAATTTTGGAGTACTGTAACTAATTAATCAATTTATGTACCTAATCATATGACGTAAATATATTTAAATAATAGCAAATGATTAAAAATTCTATCAAAACTTGATTATCTCTAATAAAATTGATCACACACTAGTGTGACGAGTTTTGTGACTACGCAACGATTGACATTTAATTATTTAAAATAGTCTATGTAGGTACCGGTTTCGAATGACTAAATTTTAGATTGACAGATAAATCTAGAAATCTATCAGATAAGGTTACATTCACAGATTACAATATTACAACCGCAAGATGTAGCGAAACCTCAAAAATTAAATATTTAGGTTCTTGTATTTGTTTACGTACATAATAAATAAGTAGTAGGACATAAATATATTTATTTTCTTTTTTTTATTCGTAAATTTAATTATGTATAATTAATTATACACTTGTGAGAGTGCTATCCTAATTATTATCTTCAATAAATATATTTATCAAGGAGGAACTTGGATACAACTACATAGATTCAAACATGAATGACATAGGTACCTACCTACATTCCATATGTATATTGTAAGTTGAGATTTGAAAGGAAAAGTATTAATTTCATTAGTAATAGATACATAAGGTCACTCGATATTTTATTGATTAGTTGATAAGTATCTATCAACAAATTATTAAATCTTTAGATATCGACTTATGTATCATGTATGCTTACAATTCATCCAAATTTATAGATATCATTTTAGTTACAATCATTTCGTAATCATTACTATTGTTATTCATTTTGAAATTAATATCTACGCTTAATTTAAAATTACCTATTACTAGTTAAATCAAAGAAAATGCGGTGCAAATAAACCCATCAATCATTTCTTGACCTAATTTAAAGAATGGCAATCTGAGTTTTCTTTTAAACTTGTTACGTAAGTTTTCGGGGATACTGTTACATAACCGGTAGTAAAGTACAGTTAGTAGGAGTCAGTGTATTTGTGTGAATGTAGGTATGAATTATTCCGTATGAATGTAATGGTTAGAAATAGGACAAAATAGTATCGAAGTAAATATAAAAAAAACCGGCCAAGTGCGAGTCGGACTCGCGCACCGAGGGTTCCGTACAAACCTGCAATTTTTTTTCTACAATTTATTCTGCAATTTATTTTCTAAGTATTTGATATGAATTTCAACTTGATAGCTCTACGCGTTCATGAGGAAAAAAGTAGGTAATAAGTTTATATTTATTAAAAAATAAATATATATTTTGTAATGTAACTAAAAATTTAAGGTTTTCGGAATTTTTCCTTTATGTGTGCTATAAAACGTTGCTTCATGCCAAATTTCAAGACTCTAGGTCGACTGGAAGTACCCTTTAGGTTTTGATTCCCTTGCGAGTACTTGCGAGTTTCAAAATATGCAGCTTAAATTGCTGTTTCTTTTGATTGCGTTGACATAGAAGTTTGATTTTGTTACAGCTTAAAGGTATTATAGACCTGAGTATTTGGTATGAATTTCAATTTAATACCTCTACGCGTTTATGAGGAAATGGGTAGTAAGTTTAAAATTATTAAAAAAAAAATATATTATGTGATGTAACTAAAAATTTATGGTTTTCGTAATTTTTCCTTTATCTATGCTATAAGACGTTGCTTCGTACCAAATTTCAAGATTCTGAGTTCACGGAAAGCACCCTGTAGGTTTTGATTCCCTTGCAAGTGTCGAAAATTTGCGGCATAAACGGCTGTATCTTTTGATTGCGTTGGCTTAGAAGTTTGATTTTTTCACAGCTTCAAGGGACAGTAGACCTGAGTAATTGATATAAATTTCAGCTTCATACCTCTACGCGTTCCTGAGAAAAAGGGTCTTGACAGACGGACGGACGGACGGACGGACGGACGGACGGACAGACGGACAACAAAGTGATCCTATAAGGGTTCCGTTTTTTTCCTTTTGAGGTACGGAACCCTAAAATTGCAGTAGCTATATAATATATTTTTTTAATAGATTACAAACAAACAAACAAAAATTCGTAGGAGTAGGTATTAATGAGGATTGCAACGATTTTTGGCACTCGTCCCACAGCTTTTATATGCTTTTACGGGTATCATCGTAATTTAAGTTTATGTAAACTTTGTTTATTGTTCCAAATACCTAAATAATTTTTGAATTTGATGCATTTACGATTTCCTGTTTTAAAAATTTATGAAAAAAATTCCATACTATTATTGATAGGTAGGCCATAAGTAACGTTTATATTGTTTAATCACATTACTTAAGTTTATTTATTTGTAAAGCTTAGAATTTTTTTCAAACCCAACATTTATGTTAAGTCGTAGTTAATATGACAAAGTAAGCTGATTAGTTGACGTTTAAATTGTAATACAATTAAAGAACGATGTGCTCTACATCGAATCACGACATCTTCAATACATTATATGTATATTGTTACGGATTATTTAGAAGTTGTGTAACAATTTTATTTTCCACGTTATTTACGTAAACATGGTATATATGTAACTATCTGTGCCCCGCGGCATTGCTCTATTCCTATTGGTTTTAGCGTGATGATAATATAGATTATAGGCTATATCTTGAGTCTTGACCCGACCTGTTAGTAATATTCATGCAAAATTTGAAGTAAATCCGTACTTTCTGAGTTTAGCCCGACCGTACATACAGACAAACAGAAAAAAAATTAAGAATACTATCTATATTTTTTTGCTTTCGATATAGATATTTCTCAAGAAATGGTTGATAAATTTACTTAAATGGTTTAAAAATTAAAAAAAAAAAATTTTTATCTATTATTAATAGTAATTACTAATTATACTGATATTTAGGATAAGATTTTCGAAGAAAAAGGTTTGTAACTACTTACAATAAGGAACAATAATAACAAGATAACTGAGTAAGGGCTAATTGAAACGATTAGTGCAATCAACTAACAATGCAGACTCAAGTGCATTTCGGAGACAATGTTACAATGGACTCTTATCTAGTTAGATTAAATATTTTTATACGATTTCCTTTAAAATTATCAAATTAAAAGTAAGTTAATAGTATTAATATTAGTACATCTAAGTATAGATTTCTAAAAAAACTTTAAAATTATCATAACTTCATTAAACTATTAGTAAAAAGTTTTATATTGTATTGTGAAGCAAAGTTGTAAAGATAATAAATAAATAAAAAAATAAATAAAAAAAAGATAATAAATAAAAAAATACAAAAGAAGGGTTGCCGAAACCAGGGATCGAACCAGGGACCTTTAGATCTTCAGTCTAACGCTCTCCCAACTGAGCTATTTCGGCGATGTGAGTTAATGCAAAATAAGGTAATATAAACAGGATTTATATATTATATAAATATACGGTGTGTATTGAGAACTTTTTCGGTTTTATGATATGAAATCAATTTTCAGGATATGATAATATGAGAATAGTTAAACCATTTTTCGACATTTGTGGCTTCAGTTTAATTCCATTTGATTGCTTTTTAATGTAAAAGGTAACCACATCTCTTAATTTGTAGTCATAATTTAAGTTATCGGTACATAAGAAAAAAAAAATGAAGGAGAGTAGGTATCCAAGAATTTTCTATATTTAAAAATAGGTAATCTTCATGTTATGCAATTATAAGCGAAGCTCCATAAATATTAATCATAACATCAATTTGTTTACTAAGTATGACCATGACATGTCTACTTTGTTGTTTATCTTTAGAAAATGTGGAAAATTACGATACTGTGGGCGTTGTGAAAGATTAATTGATTGGCTTCTTAGGCACTCAGTACTCTATCTAGTGTTAATATTATTTATAGACAGCACAGAAGGCTATTAGTGCTTAATCTTAGCATATGTCATGAAGACCTAGTCTTTGCTATTTATGTAAGCAGCCGCACGATTCTTTCAGAAATAAATAAATTAAAGGTTTTAATAAGATTTGTCGTGTTTGTGTGTTTGTGGTCGTGACCTTTTGTGACAAAGTTAATCTGTACTTTTATAAACACACTAGCTGTGCATCCCTGCTTCGTCTGTGGTACAATGTCGATTTGATTGTGCCGACTCAGAAACCTATGTTGGCTCTACACAACACACCTACAAAACATTTTTCTGAAAATCATCACATGATATGCATAGTTTACGGTTCTATAAAGGACATAGAGACAAACATTCATTTTTTATATATATAGTAAGTATTTTATTTGAATTTTCATATTATAAAAAACGCAACGGAGCCGTCAATCTTGTAGATTTATCTTATCAAATCAAATTTTATTATTTTTATGTAACGGCTGTTATAATTAATAAAATTTATTTAGTGATGTTTTCGATCAAATGTACAACACTACAGACTACTACATTTATGTCATTACTATATTTATGTCTTAAGACTTACGGTCTTAAATAAAGATTCGCTTTATATAGGTGTGTATAAATTGGATTATTAAATTAAAAACAATATGTATGCAACATGATTAACCTATTTCAACAGTTAGGATTGTGGCCTGTGGGTTTTTAATCAAAATTAATTACTTAGCTTTGATAAAATAAACTACCCTTCGTTAAATCTCATACTAGAAAGTGGAAATTCGAAATATTACAAAGTTATGGGTCTTTAAATATAGCTTTGTTTCAGTATCCTTTACTTTTATTTTCTCCAGAACAACTTTATTATTTCAATTATCCGTATAAGTACGTAAATCCTATAGAAATTATTTGTGAAGATAAAAATAGGTGACTAAATACTAAGTTATCTGGTTACGGCGAACTTCAGAGCTCTCTAAGTCTATTTTGATCTAATTATATTGTACCTAGTTCTACTTTAAAATTTAAATGAAACAATCGAATGTTGAAAGGACTTTATTGCTTATAAAGTGTATGTACAGACGTGTTTTTTAATGACTTATTAAAACTCGTCAAGTTAATTTTGTATCTAATTATGAAGGTAAATACATCACCTATATGGATTTTTTTTTCTTATTGACGTGACAACGTCTTAAATTAGGTTGCGGCTGGGAGTCACTTATGAAAAAGTGTAACGCTCGGTAACGTTACGATGAGTCACCGAACGAGAGAGAGGCCCGCCGAATGCCTTGCGTCTCTCTCCCACTCAACTATGATCGTTGTCACGTAAAATCTTCGCCCGTAAAACCGACTTTACAGGCAACCATTTTTTTTTGGACTGTTCACCGCTATTAATTACCTACAAAATATAACTTAATATATCAGAAAATAATTTGGTGTTGTATTAATTAAAAATTTATGAAAAAAAGGTTAATTTTGACGTAGAATAGAAGTTCCATGTTACATCCGAGGAAAATATCTTCAATAGTTGACTTACTGTACCTATTTTTAAGAATATCCTACGAATTCAAAATACATATACCTATCATAAATATTCTGACATATTGTAGAGAATTAATTAACCAGTTATTTATAATTCAAAACATAATATACCTATTCGAAGAGTTAAAGGTATGATGGCACATTATGTAGTCTATTGTCACTATTACTGTATTGATTCCAACTCGAGACCCGTTTACTGGTCCATACCTACATATTATAAAAGTAAATGAAAATATTATAAAAACAATTTAAACAATTCACAATTAGTTAGTTATAGTACTATTTGATGAGTTAAAAATCCCTACAGACAAGCGTATAAAATGTAAGGAAATTTTGAAGCTCTACAGTGTGGCTCTACCATACTTTTTTCTGAAAAATTCAACACTTAAAAACTTTCTGTGCATTACAAAATATATAAATCTTTAATAATCCACACATAAGTTTAATTCTTAAACACTATAGCGTAAGTAGATAAATAAATAATCCATCAAGTCATTGAATCGGTCAACGGCCTTATAATAATAAAACGAAGATATTGCATTGTTTTAATAATTATGAAGGCGAGTAGTTTGCTTGAAAAATAGTATTGTTTGCGGCTCGGCTGCTTCTGGAAGTGAAAGATCATAAAATTAATTACATTTCGTGATTTATTCTTGGCCATTATCAATACGTGAGGGCAAATATCGTCTTGGCGTTAAGATAAGAGTACTTGGTGCCTGTGAGTTGTTTCGTTTGAACGTGAATCGAGGTTTTTGGAATATTTAGTGTGTGAGACTTGTGTGTGTTTATGTGTTCGTGTTAGCATGCCTGTCAATCGGAATGGGAAGCGGTCGTTACAGGTAGGTTACGTTGCTATATTTAACTATGAATTTATAATTTTCAATCGCAAATTTATTTCATTTATAGCAGTTTTGATTGACGAGCAAATACATAATAAATAATATTTTTACACACGAGTAGGTACTCAATTATAATTTGTCATCATGAATTTAGTTAAAGTGCAAATTTTTGTGTCTTGTTAATCATTTTAAAAACATACCTACTCTACAAAATGAAGCTCTCTCATTTTTAAGAACATGTAACATCTATCAAAAATAAGATTATTTCTATCTTCTTAATAACACAATTAAACACAAATTTGTAAAGATCATTACAGTATCGATGTCCTAAATTTATCATTACTAAATACTCAATGAATATATTTCACTGGCTAATAGGGTTATTAATAATCTAGAACTATTTTAACAGTTCCTCAATTAATTATTATTTATTATGTATCTAATCAAATTGTTTGGTTTTATCAATTTTACATAGTAACATATTGTGTTCTATTTAATTCCAAATAGCAACTGGGCTTAACCGGATAGATAACTTGATAATGGTTTATTAAATGGTTTGTAAACGTATATGTTTTCTGTTTTATTTATACTAATATTATAAAGAGGAAAGGTTTGTAATTATGTATGTATGTGTGGTTTTCACGCATAAACTACTGGACCGATTTTGATGAAATTTGGCACAGATAATCTTTAGACCCTGAGAAAGAACATAGGCTTTATTGCGAAATATGTACCACGGGCGAAGCCGGGGCGGACCGCTAGTTCTATAATAAAATATAACAGGCAAATAACAATTACATAATATACATATATGAATTGACGAACTATCCAAATTAAGGCAGTTAGAGTGTTCTTTACCTGAAAAAAGCTGCAAATAGGTGTTCTATAGGTAATAATTATGAAAATAATCGGATACCTACGTGAGTTTGAGTTAATTAGGAACTCATTTGGGATCTCTAAAAAATCTGATTTCTATCAAAAATAAAAAAAAATAAAAACTGGACAGGTATTACTTACCTATTAAGGAATTGAATAAATCTACCTAGTTTATTATAGAAAATAGAAAGAAAGATCAAAACTCAAGAATTTGAAAATTGATTTTCTTATAGTAGATACTTTATTAAAATACATCCTATATTTTATTAACTGATAACTTTATGTCTGCTCTATTAGAAATAATTATGGACAGTCATGCAATTTTAAGGCACAGGCTACTGAAAAACATACTATCTTGTGAGCCTGATTGACTAAGGGCCGATTATTCAATGCTTGGATAAAACTTATCCGTCCAATAAAGTATTACACGATAATATTAAAATGTCACGTAAACTGTCAAATACGGGCAATTAGAATACGTTTTTAAAATGGTAGTTTTATACATTATTCGATGA
The DNA here is from genome assembly GCA_029959065.1 of Colias behrii. Taxonomy (NCBI): domain Eukaryota; kingdom Metazoa; phylum Arthropoda; class Insecta; order Lepidoptera; family Pieridae; genus Colias; species Colias behrii. The sequence goes on from JARWMC010000001.1 coordinate 13,476,813, forward strand.
ATAAGTTTTATCCAAGCATTGAAAAGAAAAACCGGCCCTTATAATTGTAAAATGAGTTTGTTCTAATAAAGAATTTCACTATTTATTATTTTAAATAAATAAATAACCGGTCATCCTTATTTGTTAAAGTCTTTAAATCGCCTGTATGGCCTCTTTACCTATTGCCATATTTTAAAAATCCTTTAACAACGTAATAATCTACATAAATACATTAACTTATCATCGTCAATATAAAGATCTAATAAAATTAATTCATATGGAGTCTTCTTTCGATTAACATACTTGAATTTAGATATTATGAGATTAAAAACACATTTCTAGTCACAGCAAATACCTAACAAACAAAACATATACTGGTTTTGTTAAAAATTTTGATTCGTTGTTAAAACTTTAGGTAGATATTTTCGATTCTTTGGAACTTGGAAGTTAAAAAACGAAAAACTGTTTAAAATAACATTTTTTCGATATACCAGTTTTAATTTAATAACTGAAGCCCGCAGTTTAAAACAATACTAAAAGACATTGCTCTTACAAAGCCTCACATAGGTACTCTTTATGCCAAATATTCTAAAAATCTGATCTGTTTTAGCGTGAATGAATTGCAATCTTCTTCTTTTCATGTTTATAATAATAAGTAGGATAGCATTCGATACAACGAATAATTAAATATAAGACAATTAAAGTAAATTAATAATTGAATAAAGCCAAACAAAAGGGTAGTGCAACCCCGCTCTACAAATTACTGTATTACTTTGAACAATGAAAACCAAGAAATAATTCCACTGAAGAACAATAAGCAATCAATTCAGATCTAGATTTTAATGAATCCTAAAAATCTTGAATTTTGAGCCATTTAGTAAAACAAAGGATTTTAAATCACCTATTTATTGTCTATTAGGTAATTATTTCGTTAACTTAGGCTATTATTTAGTCATTATATAATTATATACTCACTGAACGAAGGAATCCAAACTGTTTATTATTCTAGAAGTGTTTTTTATTGGGTAATAATTGCGTTAACAATTTAACGGCTCAAACGATTGTTGATATCCTTTGAACATTAATAGTTTTATTTATGAAGTAACTTTACACAATATTTCCTCAATTTTATAAAAATAAAAATATCTCGCATCATAATGATTCCTTTTAATGATAGTTTAATGCATAACTAATTTTACAATATTTGGGTGGGATTTAGGATAAATGCGCACGACACAGTTATCTTTCTTTCTTTTTTTCTTATTTAAATAACATAAAATTCATAGATAATTGGTGAAAAATGCAATAATGCTATAAAAATTAAAACCTATGTATTTATTATTTCTTTATGTACAATACTAGGTATTTACGAATTACGTTTTAGTAGTTATGACTAACTAATGCGCTCACTAGTCAATCCTGAGGTTTAATAGCAAATAAATTACAAAATTAAAATATTAACTAAAAATATTATCCGATAATTCATTCTTCGATTAAAAATAAAAACATTTTAAACCAAACGCAGTTTGAAACTTGTTGAGCGTGAACCTTTATCCCTAATCCCACCTTCTAAAGTTCTATCCCATAATCCCATTCATTAATGCTTTTAATCGTGTTTTACTCCCACCTTTCAGTCGGTTACGTGTTTAATAAAACACTAGGTTTTATAAAAGTGTAAGTGCTATAAGCCTTCGTAGATTTAAATAACATTTTTAATTAATGTATGGTTTTTAAAACTTAGAAATTGTATGGAATATAGATTGAATTGATTCTTGATTCATTTTGATCAATTGAAATAGATTTTTAAAATGAACAAAATTTGCACCATTATTACATAAAGTAAAAACTATTCCACCATTAGTATCTATATTAGCAAAAGCTATAGGCAGTTTCTATTTTAATTCTAATAACATTTGTATAATCTAAATTTCTATGTTATAATTTCGCTTAGAATATGCGTTGTAACTGATGTTTTTCTATGCGACCATGAACTAATCTATAAAGAAAAATAATTCTAAAACTTATTAGTTACTAAACATACCTACTGATAAACGTTTATTGCGTGCTTATCACTTTTAAGGGAAAATTTGGATTTATTTTAATACGCAATAAGAATATTTTTTATAATAATACACATCTTATATTACAATGAATGATTACGAAAATATTTCTGAATTAATTGGCTCTACCTACCATTCATTTTAATTGTTCTTGAAACTGTCGTTTTATTGACGAATGGTTATGAATACCGTACCCAAATATTGTAAATTATAACGCATTTTCTGAGAAAAATCAATATGTAAGTTTACATGTATTGAGAATTTTAACAATTAAAATATTGACATTCTTACTAATACCCATACGTATGGATACTTTATTATTAATTAACACGAATCGAAGATTAGCTTAAAAAAAATTAATAATCTCAATGAAGCAGGACAATTTTTTGGACAATAATATTATTCTTTATTCAATTATTCATATCTTATATGAAAGAGACGGCTGTCCCTTTTTCATAAGAGTAACAGAGCACACTGTTCCTTATCAGATTTACAAAAAATTGTGATAAGAGTGACTCAACGAAATATTTAGTTACAAACGTGCTTTGATTACACAAAATATATAATTTTAACGTTTTTAATAAAATATCTATTAAAAATAGCTAAACTATTGTGAAAAAGTTATTGAGTTGAACTGTGTTATTTTATAGAAAAATAGTTTCGTTGCCATAGTGACTAAAATATAAAAAATTACCTTTCGCATACATTGATTTAGTATTAAAGTTAATTAATTGTGATAATTCGCTTTAAAGCAAACGTGCGAAATAATAGGATTGTGATTAATTGCGAAATTGGATGTAGAGACATGATAGCTGAGGAGGCCTTCGAAGCTCAGGTCAATGGACGCTTGACAGTAAGTTAATTAATGTTATTATTCGACAAAATTAGATTATTTTCTCTAATTAACGTACGTGCGTTTTTATCAGTTTTCAAAGTCTTAATTAGCGTTGACATTGTCATAAACAAGATAATCAATTCCTAATACAAAAACAATTATGGAAATACAAACTGCACATTTATATCAATATTTTTTTTGGTTATAATTTTAGCGCCAAAAAACATGTCTGACTAATATTGAAACAAATAGATATACTTATCTTTTTAATCGACTTAAAAAAAGGAGGATGTTCTCAATTCGGCCAGTATATTTTTTTACTTTTTTATGTTGTATAAAGATCCGTAACTCTATATAGGTAATATGTTCATTCAAAGAGAATTGTAAAAAAAAATCGTTCGCCTAACGGTGCATTTAGAAAAAACGAACGAGCTAGAGCTCTAGCAAGAGCATTTTTTCGTGATCTTTTAGTGTAAACGAAAACTCGTATTCAGTGTTGTTCAGTATTAGAACATTGAATAGAATCTTTTCGAACGCACTAAGAACAACGAAAGAATGCTCTACGCCTGTTTACACTAAAATAATTTGACACAGTGGGGTTAGAATTAGCATTCGCTCGTTTGATGCAAATGCAGCGTAAGAAAAAACCTTATAAATATAAACCGGATCTATCTAGATTTGGAAAAGGAAAGTAACAAATCGATCGAATAAAAAAGGGAGCCGAAGGATTCATTATCTAGACCTGTATAATTATTATGTCAATAAAGATTTTTATTATTATTTTATTATTTGAATGTCTTACAATTAATAGACACATATCTACTAACGCTAAGAAGAAGGAGTTAAAATAATGAAATCATATCCAATCCTATCGTATCGTATCGTACTTCGTACTAATATTATAAATGCGAAAGTTTGCGAGGATGGATGTATGTGATGTGTATGTATGTTTGTTACTCTTTCACGCAAATACTACTGAACCGATTACAATGAAATTTATCACACATATAGAGGGTAACTTGGACATAGGATAGATTTTATCCCGGAAATCCCACGTGAACGGGAACTATGCGGGTTTTTCTTTGAAAACGCGGGCAAAGCCGTGGGGAAAGCTAGTCCTAACCTTCACATAATACTTTTACTTTTAAGCGAAATTTTACGATTTTAACTATGTGTATATATAGCCCTTGTTATTTAAATACCACTCGTTGTGATAAAATTTATTCCACGTCCACCCAAAGTAATTAATTGTGTCATTTGGATAATGAAGCAAATTAAAATTCTTATAAAGTCAATATTTATTTTAATAGATACCTGTCTAGTTACGAGTCGTAACTTACGACATTCTTGTAAGCTATATATTATTCTCTTATCTTTTATTTACTAACTAGCTTTGCGACCCCGATTCTGCTTCCGTAAACTCTGTTACCCTATTTTAATAATAATTTTTTAAAAGGTTCTTACCTCATATGAGATCTTCAGAGTTCAGGCATGCCTTTTTATCAAAATCGGTTTAGGGATTTTGCCGTGAAAGTGAAAAATTTAGATTGACAGTTATGACATGGAATAAAGATAAGACTTTATCAAACCGGATAGAAATGTAAACACTGATTAAAATAATCAATTAATAAATTAAAAAAATAAGTAATTTATCTTCTAGTTTTTGTTTGAAATGCATTTTCTGAACCCACAAATTGTAAAACTGACATGATTAAAAAGAGTAACTATGGAGTTTCTTGCCGGTTCTTCTCCGTAGATAGGTACTTCTTTCCGAATCGGTGGTAAATGTTAAAAATATGTAATGACGTTTCAAAAGTGCTTCTAGAAGAAGTCTAATTGAATAAATAAATGTTTGAGTTTGAGTTTGTACACACAAACTTCTATGTTTAAAGTTTTTTTTGATAGAGCGAGCAACAAACAACATCATCATCATCATCATATATTAGAATTTGTAACAACTTGGTTCCCTATCTTTTCTAGGTCCTATTTACCCTTAACATCTAATCTAACCTTACCTTTCCTTTCCCACTTTCCCAGGGGAGTCCTTTTCTACTAGAGGCACATAAACTTTAAGATTTCCTACTAAGAATTAAGGTCTACTAGGAAGTGAGTGAGTTAGTCTAGGATTTATAATATGTTTCGTTGCAAGTCAATCAAGTTTATATACTAGGCCTATGAATTCCTAG